>OX411745.1:5481704-6704184 GCA_948252205.1 Orthosia incerta | reverse complement strand
AGCATATGCACTCTGCGACTGGGTCTGGATACAACATCGTTATGCATGTTGACATTTTCACATCATCAATTTGAAAATAACCATCAAGGATACTTCACAAATGTATAAAGACAGATCGTGAATCCATTTCAGTTTCATCATCTGCAAACATAGGTATCCATCTTTTTAAGCCTTAATACAGAATCATTATTTGAGCATTACTTTTACTGAAACGATTGAAGTATTGCACCATTCATCTTTTGAGAGCACTCGTAATCATTATTATATTGCGGTATCATCACGCTTTAATGCGGTCTTGGTGCAGAGCGTCCAATTTGCAAAATGTTCGATTCGCAAAATCCCCAATAGGTTCAAGTCATGTTAAATTTGTGTAATTTAATCACGATCTGACCATTCCTGTGCTATTTCCTAATACCATTCCTAATTGCAAATCATAAAAATCAAACCAAAAAAAAACAAATGCATTACGTACATTTTGATAATTCACCAACATTCATTTCTTTATTTACCTTTTTCAAACGTATGAAGCAATGGAGTTTTTCCTCAAAAATCCTTCGGATAGTGATAACAACTTATTTTTTTTTTTTTTTTATTTATTTATTTTGGGAAAACAAACAGTTACACAAAACAATACAAAGACAAAAAAAATAAAAATTAAAAAGTAACATATGTGTAGCCCACGACGTTATCCACAACTTAATAA
Source organism: Orthosia incerta (assembly GCA_948252205.1). Classification (NCBI taxonomy): domain Eukaryota; kingdom Metazoa; phylum Arthropoda; class Insecta; order Lepidoptera; family Noctuidae; genus Orthosia; species Orthosia incerta. The sequence continues at coordinate 6,703,481 of OX411745.1, read as the reverse complement.
AATAATGTTACCTACCAATGCCCACAACTGAGGCTGAGAATAACACAAATAAACAATAAGATTAAAATTCAAAAACAAAAATACATTAAAAATACAAAGATAAAAATAACAAAATAATTAATCAAAATTCAAAGTAAATTATAAATCAGCAAGTACCTAATTAAAATTCATAAAGTACTTATCAAAAGTAATTAAATTCGTAAATTTCAAAAATTACTAAAATGTCAAAAGTAATTAAAATTCAAAATTGATTTAGATGTAAAAAAATAAAATAAAATTAGCATGCAATTTAAATGTCAAAAGTTTTAAAATCTAAAGGATCATTAAGAAAAATACAATTAAAAAATTATCAAAAATAATTAAAATTCAATCAATTATAAAAAATAAAAGCAAAATCTTAAATTAAACCACATTTATACAAAAACAAAATAAAATAAATTCAAATAAATTAGATAAAACTACAGTTCTTGCTTTACTTTTTTGAGCCACTAATTAAATTGATCAAGGAGATCCTGAACTTATTTGATGACAATGTAAACATGTCCAAGTCTGCAAAAACGTCATTGAATTTTACTGCCATACGTCGAAGAGGCGCGCGAACTCCAGCGTTGGTGCGGCAGGAGGAGACTGCGAATAGCGGACGTGCGCGCACCCCTCGTACAATGACAGTCCTCGGAACAACGTAGCTCAATTTATTGGCAAGATCTATGCAGTCGTACCTGCCATTACATAAGTCATAGAGAAACATAGTTTCTAGGAAAAGGCGTCTAGATTCCAAGCTTAACAAATCCATATTTCTATGGGGAGAATTGGGCGAACGCAAGTCGTGACGGCACCGATATTCTAAGGCTTTTAGGAATTTGTGTTGTACTCTTTCCAAGCTGTCGATGTATTTCCTATAAAGCGGATTCCAAATAAGTACAGCGTATTCGAGCTGTGACCTAATTAACGACTTATACAAATGCTTGTAGGTATCTATGCGCTTGAAGTCACTAGAAGCTCTCATGACGAAGCCATACATACGGAAAGCGTTACTTATTATTTTCTGAATATGCTGATCAAGATGCAGTTTAGAGTCCAGCAGTACTCCAAGGTCTTTTACTGACATAACTCTTTGCAGTATAGTGTTATCTAACGTGTAACTACCACTTATAAAGTTTTTTTTCTTCGTAAATGTAATAGACACACACTTAGATGAGCTTAACTGGATTTTGTTTTCTACACAGTAACTAGAAAATCGGTGAAGATCCTCTTGCAGTAGCACAGTATCGGTATGGTCACGAATTGGTCTGTAGATTTTAAGGTCATCTGCATATAGCAAAAATTTTGAGTGAATGAAACAAGACTCGATATCATTAATAAAAAGAATAAAAAGAAGAGGCCCCAAAATAGAGCCCTGTGGCACACCAGAAGTAACGCCGATTGAATTGGACCGATAGCCTTTAACTACAACTCTTTGCGATCTGTTTGAGACATATGATGCAAACCAGCGAAGCAGATCCCCACGAATGACATTATACGCAAGCTTTCTGAGAAGCAGCTCATGATCCACCCTATCAAAAGCCTTACGAAAATCTGTGTACACCGCATCTACTTGTACCTGTCCATCCATATGATTAAACAAGTAATCTGTAAAAGTTAATAGATTTGTAGCAGTAGATCTCTTTTGAACAAATCCATGTTGTTGTGTGAGAATAATGTTATGAATGGTTGGATAAATTGCTTTGTGTACAAGTCTCTCGAAAACCTTAGACAAGGCAGACAGGATAGATATGGGGCGATAGTTTTCAACATCGTGTTTAGAACCTGCTTTATGTACTGGGGTAATGTAGGCCTGTTTCCAAACTTCAGGAAATGTACCTTCAGTAATGCATTTATTATAAATATGGCATAGAGGAATGTACAAGCTATCAGCTGCTCTTCTAATAAAGTAAGGTGGTAACCCATCTGGGCCGGGGCCTTTAGTAACATCCAATGACTTCAAAGCTTGCAGTACTTGATCAAGACTGAAAGTGATACGGTTAATTACAACGCATTTGTCTGAAAATATTTCGGGAGGCGTCCAGTCACTGTCATTAAAAGTGGTAGCTTCATAGACCGACTGAAAAAAGTCAGAGAACATATCGCAAATAGAATTTGGGTCACTGGAATTAACATTTTTGTAAAATACCGTGGCTGGTATACCACCATTGGATTTGCGATTAGCCACATAACTCCACAAATTTTTAACATTCCTCCTTATATTATCCTCGACTCCACTTATATATCGATTATAACACTTTTTACACTCCATTTGGAAACTCCGCCTAAGAAAAGAGAACTGCTCGTAATCTGACAGGTTATTATATGTTTTCCATTTAATCCAGGCCTTATTTTTACCATTAAATATTCGTATTAGTGATCTGGAAAACCAGACTGGGAATCTTGATGACTTAGAATAGCTTGTAGGAGTATAGGTTTTTATTGCACCCAAAATGTTATTATAAAATGTGCCGACGCACTGCTCCACTGAGAGCCCATTAAAAGTCTGATTCCAGTCGATTTTACACAAGTCGCGATTGATCTGCTCATAGTCTGCTTTATAATAATTATATTTTAATCTTTTCGCTTGCAAGAAATTTTTATTATTTTTAGATATGTAGGTAATTGTCGTATAAAATGGAGGGTGATGATCATCTATTGGAAGTAATGTGCATGTCGGTATGGATACGATGCAGTTTGTGTTGCTTATTAGCAGATCCAAGATGCGACCCTTGTGGTTTAGAATATGGTTAAATTGAGCGGCATTGAGTAATGACATGAAGTTACTCATATGTTCGCTCAGTGAGTTATTACCATTGCATTGAAGGGCTGTAGCGTAGCCGTCATTACTTGGAATCCAATTTATATTAGGCAAATTGTAATCGCCAAACATATAAAATAAATGTATGTTTAATCTATCCAATATATCATGCAAATGGTTATAGTGTGACAGGTATGTTTCGTCGGAGGATTTCGGGGGAATATATACAGCGCATATGACACATTTACTGTCATTGTTACTACCCGGAAGTTGAATAAAAACCTGTTCAATGTGAGATGTAGCTGGCGGATCCAGCGGTATGAGGGTAGATCGTAAGTCTTTTAGCACCGCCACGAGAACCCCACCACCCTCCTTTTTGTTGGTCGCTATACGGTCCCGATCACATCTATAAACTATGTAGCGGTTGTCTATAAACTCATCATCGAGAATCTGAGGAGTGAGCCATGTTTCTGTCAAAATTATAATATCATAACAATTTGTTAGTATATTCATGTACAGGATATTGAGTTTAGTCCGAATACCCCTACAATTCTGATAATAAATAGTCAGTTCATCCATTGGTAGTAGAGTAAGGTTTAAAAAAATAAATATAACTTGATTTGCATTTGGGATGACGATATTTTGCGAATCGGTCATTATGCGAATCAGGCTTTTTCATCCTCAATTCTGTTTTGTATACAACATACAACATATAAAGCAAAGTGAAAATAAATTTGATGTACAAAGGCGAGCTTAGCTTTGTTCATCCGACATGATATTTTGCAAATTGAACGTTCTGCGCCAATACCGTCTATTCAGGTAAGCAGAGTAAGGCATCGGGGTGAAGGTCGGTAGAGTTTTAGTTCTTGAATAGTTTGATAGATGGCGTGTGCTATCGATGTTATTACAAGCTTTTATAGAGCTTTTTATACGACTACCTTTCAAAGTCAAATAATATGTTCAATTAGGTCAATAAGCGGCACTTTTGAACGTCAAACATAAAAATAAAATTTACAAAAAATAAACTTTTATTCTACCGTGCATTCAGAAAAGTAGCTTGTTATGGAGAAGAACGCACAAGAAACTCTATATATCTTTAATAGCCTAATTTTTATCTTCTAATCTTAGTGCATGTTACCTTATGTTACCTTTCCAAAAAAATCTTCCTTTATTGTAGGTATATTACCGATATATGTCAAATATATCATATATTTAGCTGACTGTTTTTTTTTTTAATTAATTGAAACTATGGTGAAAGTTTAATTGCTACTGTAGTATTTTCTACAAATATTGTGAAAATGAATATTTCCTGAGGGCAAGTAGATATCTACTCTATTCTATTTATTTATTAATGACAAGTAGAGCCGATGCCTGGATGCGAGACGCACGGGACTGGTCAATGTGGCGCTTGGGGAAGGCCTATGTCCAGCAGTGGACGTCTTTTGGCTGATATGATGATGATGATGATGAGCGGATGTCGGCTATTCTGCCAATGTCTGAAGTAAATTCTAAAGGCAATAAATTTTTAAATAAAAACGGGGCAGCAAATGTAGACAAATATAAATCCAATTGATACAGCTGAACTTATTTTAACATTGAAGGACATAAAATAAAAATTACAAGAGCTATTATAAAAAAAACATTCAGCTACGTGATTTATTTACCCTTTTAATTTATCTAAACTAAACGATTAAAAATATACTCAAACAAATATTATTACAATATAATTGGATCACGCTTTGACCTTCTCATATCTAATGCAAAAACAAAAACCTAGATACGTATCATTGAAGCTTGATTTACAATCCTTTTATTGCTCATCTCAATCTGACATACAAGACATTATCGATCGATCTGATTGTGAAATAGATCCATCTTTGCAACATACTTTTCTGCCGAGGAATTCCGACTAATTGCAAGTTGGTAGCTCAAAAGTTTTCTTTGTATAAAGGCTTGCATGTGTTGATTATAAATGTGGATGGTTGGCTATTAAGTGGATAAATAATTAATAGCCGCACGAGTCGATCTTCGTGGTCGGCCCTTGGGACCATTACATACCAAGAGTCCTCTTTGCCTCGAAAAACACGTTGCGGTCGCAGACACTAGAAACTTTTTTTTTGTATTTGTTCCTGACGGAACAGGCTAAGGTCTGAGACCAAGCTGCCTAGTCTTCAGTGCAATTTTAACATTATTTAGTATGCATTAGAATACGGATGTAACAGATTCTAATGTTTTATGGAATATTTGACAGCAAATTGTACTGAGTCAGCCTTCCCAGTAAGCTTAGCGGAGGTAGTCAATCAATACTACAATAAAATTCTCCGCTCCACTATCCTGAGATCGCTTCTGTCAATGATTTCACATATTGTCCAGTTGCGTAGACAGTTGAGACACAAAACTACACCAATTTTATATCACAATATCCACTAGGAATCAATTTGCAAATAATATTAACAGCCGCTGAACTTTACTCGAAAAAATCCCGCCAAAAACTCCTCCTTTTTCTTTTATAATTGTCAAATTTGAAGCCTTTGTTGACAACGCAATTTTGAGCAAGTGCTTCTAAAGAAAACATAGGACCACAGTATATAATTTTCTTTTTCAGTTTATGAAAAATCTTTGAAATAGGTCTAATATTGGAAGAGGAAATAGGTGAGAGCCAAACCTCGAATTATGACTTTTACTTAAGAAATTCAGTCGGCTATCTGCGACCGCATTTCCTATTAAGCCGTGGCTGTTATATATTTGTAGATCTTTGATAGTCTTTTCGGGTAGTGAGAAGCCGGAAATCTGACACAAGTCTTGCCAAGGGGTATCGTGTTACCCAGTTACTGGGTCCTGGAGGTCTGGTTGTTGGTGCATTTATGTAAAATGTTGCATCCAGTTAGACTTGAAGCCCAAACATAGCTGGATAAAGGCTTCACAATTTCGTAACTTTTTAAAGCTACTATATTTTCAGTATATTCCTTACTTCAGGAGTATACTGCAAATACGGCGATTACTGCTTAACGTGACAGATTTACTGTTTAACAAAATAAAAAAAACTACCAAACACAATAATACAAATTTGAAATTTACCATGAGAACTTGTGCATCTTATTTTTTCTAGCGTGTGTTATTTTTTAGGGTTCCGTGCCCAAAGGGTAAAAACGGGACCGTATTACTAAGACTTCGCGGTCCGTCTGTCTGTCACCAGGCTGTATCTGATGAACCGTGATAGCTAGACAGTTGAAATTTTCACAGATAATGTATTTCTGTTGCCGCTATAACAACAAATACTATACACAGAATATAATTAATATATTTAAGTGGTGCTCTCATTCAACAAACGTGTTTTTTTTGCAGATTTTGTGATAATGGTACGGAACCCTTCGTGCGCGAGAACGACTCGCACTTGGCCGGTTTTTTTAATAAACTATGCACCTGCCATGTTTTCTCTTCACCACCCTTGGTTGGCTGGTAGAGAATGCCTAAGGCATTAAGTCCGCCTTTGTACCTTTTGTGCATGAAGTCTAAATAAATAAAACATGATAATTAACTGAAATAAAATCTTAAAGCCACAATCGATGTTATTCTGACTTAGATCTATCTATATCAAAAGTTGTTATTTAATCTTGATTGATGTGAAATGATTTTGTTTGTAGGCATTTTGTATTTGACCCACAGATCCATAGCGGAATTCATGCAGCATTATGACATCGCTCGGTATTCGATTCTAGGCTTAACACGCACTGCGATTTTTATTCGCGCGAATTTTTTTCCGCACATCTGTGACTTATGGAAATGTATGAAGCTGCACGCACTGCGGAAAAAAAATCACGCGGAAATAATATCGCAAGAAAGCCGTGTTTTGCCACAGAATCCACCGCACCGCGGCGCGGATAAAATTAGCGCGAATATTTTGACCTCTATGAACAGGTAGAAGGAGACAAAAATCGCGCGAAATTTTATCCGCAGTGCGTGTTAGTTAAATTCAGTACGCGGACAAAAATTCTCGCGAATAAAATTCGCGCGAATTATAATCGCAGTGCGTGCTAAGCCTTAATGGAAAGTTTCGTCACTGACCGCACAGTTTTATAACAGTCGGCTCATTCATGGCGTTAAGGTCAAGTCTAGTGAAGATGTACTAAATAAATGTAATAGAAAGAAAGAAAGAAAAATGTTTTTAATTGTCACAAAACGACATACAATATAAATACATGCTTATGCTAAACCCTTAAAACAGTAAACAGTAGTATTAGTTGTACTTAAAGTAAGTTAGTGAAAACGAGAAATAAATAAAACAATAAGAACATTTACTACCTACATTTTGCAAAAAACAGAAAAGCAATAGGGTGATAAAGATACCAGGCAGATGCATGTCGTGATTGTGGCAAGAAGGCTTCCACTCAGCATAATGCTGTGCCGTGGGGGACCCAAAGCACGGCGCGAATTTTCAGTGGTTGCCTAGAACGTGACGTACGGAAATCAAATTGTTGTGTATGTAAAAATAGATACAAATGGATGATAGATAATAATGGATAGATAATAATGGATTCTAAACTTTCTACAGCATGTTGCAAAATTAAACTAAGTACTTTTTTTTAATAGTACGAGTACTTTTAACCTAGGTACTGTTACCTACGTATGCATTACACTAAAGTCTCTGCCAGATAATAAAAAATTAATAAAAAAGTCATTGAGCCAACTTGTACCAAAAAGTATACACACATAACTTGAAAACATGATCTATTGTTCAATATGATTTTTTATAATAATTATAAAATCTTTAATATTCACAATAGTATTCAATATTGTGAATATTATATAATATAACAATATCAAAATGTACAATAGTATTACGGGAGCAGTGGTTTCCCAGTGGTATCGGCTGCGACTTACAAGTTGCACGTCGTGGGTTCGAGCCCAGGCAGGCGCTTCACTTTGTGTAAATTATTTCATCACCGCTGCTCTCAAAACGGTGAAGGAAAACATCGTGAGGAAACCGGCATGTCCTAGAACCAAAAATTGGAAGACATGTGACATCCACCAAACCGCACTGGGCCCGCGTGGTGGATAACGGCCCATTCTCTCTCACAGAGAGGAGGCCTGTGTCCCAGTTAGGCTGATGATGTGATGTGATGATGTGACAATAGTATTTGTTGAAAGCTAATATAATAACGTCGTCCCTCATAGTCCTCATTTTCATTGATTTATAAATAATTAACAAACAACTTATAGTACCTACTAACCTACAGATCTACACTCATTATACCTAAACACTTACATAATTGTGACCCTACAGCAATTACCGATTATTAAACGAAATAAGCCTTAAAAGCAAGTTCACAGTTCACGGTCGAGCAAGTAATTATGAAGACAATAACGATTATCTTACAATGTCCGATCGTGTGGCCGACGACCTTTCACTGTGTTTGTCTTGTGGGTCGAACATTGTTACGACGTTGGACGGATGAGACGCGGTGCAATGTTTTCTGAGAAAATAGGTGATTTACATATCGAGGATTCGCGGGCTATTTGAATAAAGCGACATTTTTGGAAATTTACAGGAGAGCATTGCAAAGTTTAATTTGTAGAAAACATTTTTTTTTTACCAGATATAAATGTCATTCGGTACAAAATTACCTCAAATCACTTCTATATAGAAAAAAAGGCAGAAAGATTCAAGCGCCCTATGTTACGACATGTATATCAGAACAAACAGCATAAGGTCATAATCACTGTATAAAGTCCATCTTTAGTAAAATTGTATAATACTAGGTGTTGCCTGCGGCTTCGCTCCCGTGGACCACCCCACAGGAACCGTTTTCAGGACTAAAAAATAGCCTATGTTACTCGGGAATAATGTAGCTTTCCATAGGTGAAAGATTTTTTAAATCAGTCCAGTAGTTTCGGAGCCTATTCGGTACAAACAAACAAACAAAAAAATCTTTCGTCTTTATAATATTAGTATAGATTTATGTCGCGTTAATCAAATCAAATTCAAACTAGACCTAAATTTACTCAGTAGATGTCTAAGTGCAGAGATCGCCATGAAACTGGATTCAAACGACGCAAAAACAATATGTTTTATAACTCAAAATCTGCCAGGATGTCGCTTATTACAAATAGCCCGTGAACCCTCGATATTATACCTACTTTCCTACTAAAATGTCTAGTTGTCAATGTCAATTATAGACCGATTTTAAAAATTCCATTTTCAAAAAATGGTTCTAATGACAATGTGTACCATCGTACTGATCTGGTGATGAAGCCGGAAGGTAGGCACCGGAACTCTGTAACAAAACAATGCATCCCAGTCGTTTTTAGGTTTGTTGGAATTGTAATGAGAAGACAGAGAGGAAATGATGTTCATGACATTAATATAAGGTACCAAAAGTAAAAAGAGAAATAAATTATTTTTAACAAAAATAAAATAAACCGACTTCCAGAACAAAACACTACAAAGCGAAAAATAACATTCATTTCGGAAGTCGGTGACAAAAACGAAAAGAAAAAGGTACCAAAGACACCGATTGCCGAAAAGAAAGTTGTTTTTCGCTTTGTAGTGTTTTGAAGTGCGTTTAATTTTTTGTAAAAAAGTTTTTAAAACATCGACTGAAATAAAATGCTCAAATTTAATTTTGTTGAGGCTCAGAAAGTGCTCCTACTTATTCATAAATAAAAGTTATGTTTCAAGTTCGAATTGTATTCAGACAGGAAGTAAGGCCAAAGTGTTTATAATTTAAGGGGGACAATGTATCGGCAATAACTTAGTGACGCAGAAGCCATTTTTCCTTACATGCCCGGTACTTACTTGTACTTGTTTTCTGTTCTTTTCATTTCGCAAAATATTTAAACAAACCTCATCATCATTTCAGCCGAAAGACGTCCACTGCTGGACATAGGCCTCCCCCAGGCGTCGCCACATTGACCGATCCCGTACATCTCGATTCCAGCCCACAACCTTAACCAGGTCATCGGTCCATCTACTGGGAGGCCTTCCAACGTATCGTCTTCCGGTTCGCGGTCGCCATTCCAGAACTTTTCGGCCCCAACGGCCATCCGTTCTGCGAGCAATGAGCCCTGCCACTTAAGGCGCAGATACCCCTGAGTTTTTTTAATGAGAATCACGTCTAAACAGCTGGTCGATTTTTTTTTTCCAAAATTTTTCCTGAAAATGGTCTAACCATTTTCTTAATAATTTGATCTTAAATAAATGTTGAGTTTTACTCGTATAACATAGTGTAATTAATTTGTAAAGTTATGTCTAAAACGGACAAAAACACGACAATCGCTCCAGAAACCGCTGGGCGTATTTTAATGAAATCGACCCCATCTCAAAGACAATTTAATTATCTACATTTTGATCAGGAATCGGTGCCTTAAGTTTGGCAATTCTTCGAATAAACCTAAAATTATAAATTTTGAGGGCACCAAAACATTCTGATCTTCAAGTGTCTTTTTCCGTCTAGCCTTTTAAGAGACGTTAATGAGTTATGAAAAATTAGCATACTCTAAATAATATCTTACACCGTAATAGTTTTGTAATTCATCTCATCACACATACCAGTTAGACTATTGAGGTATGATTTATGACTATTTACTTTACTCACCTTTCAAACAATGGCTAATTATACTGATACTGATGATTAATTAGATGTACTACGTATATTGTTTCTGCTAATGATCTATCTTGTTTTAAATGAATGATAACGAGATTTCTATCAATGCTTAATTTAGTAGCTATGTATCTAAAGGCGCAGGTACCCCGCAGTGACTGATTTTAAAATGAGAATCACGTTTAAACGGCTAGTTGTAATTTTTTGGAAAAATATATGTTACATTAAACCATTTGCTTAATAATTTGATCTAAGAAAATTTTGAGATCTATTCATAAAACATAGCGTAATTGATTTGTAAAGTTATTTCTAACACGGATGAAATAATGACAATCGCACCAAAACCGCCGGGCGTATTTTAATGAAATTATCACCATGTCAAAGACAATTTATGTACAAAATCTACTAAATTTTGAGTCACGCGGGTGTGAAACGAGTACACGTTTTGTTCCCTCAAGGTCGTTGACGTTAGTCGTCGTCTTAAGTGATGAAACATTGACATATGTAATGTGAGAATGTATCGAAACCAAAAAACTAGGTAACGGCGAATTGAGCAGTTTTCATCTATCAAATCTTGATAGATGAAAACTGCTCAATTCAGATATAAGAGATACTCTTTTCTAGACTGAAAACGATCTATGTATATAAGATGGCTTTTGATCCATTGGATATGTATATTAAAAGTGCTTAGGAATACAAATACCTGTAACTATAATCCAACACTAATATCGTGGAAAAATCTGTTGTTCTCTACATTTTCTTAAATAATCATTAACATTATTGGTAAGACACACTAGCTGCCAGTGAGCTATTACGTATGTTTCAAATAGCTTGGAGATATCAAATCTGTCTGATCTGTTTTTGGAACAGCTCATGTGGGAGCTGTCACAACCCTTTTCGCGAGTCTATTCCATCTCGTTACAGCTCGGTAAGGCAGGGATTTCTTCAAAGGGTTCTTCCTTAACGATTTCCCTCGTAGTGACCAATCATATAATAGAAAATAGCCTGGTATTAATAGCCATCGCCGACAATACCAGGATCATTAAGTGCACTGTCATCTTAAAGCCTAACTGGAAATTAATTTTGTACAAACTTGCAATCAACATCAAAATATTATATTTCAACTAAACCATTTAGAGGTAATTTTGAATTATCAAACAAAAGATGCATCTAGTTGCACATTCGCAAGCGTCAGTAGGTCTCTATAGAAAAGGGCCCTCAGTATACAAGGGGATTGCATACTGAGAGCCCACTGCAAAAATCTGCAGATATTTTGTTTTTAATGAAACTTAATTTTTATTAAAGATTTATTTTATTTTTTATTTTATTTATTTGTGACAAAAAAAAACAGTTATACAGTACAGCAATAGAAAAAGTAGTTACAATACAGTCGAGAAAACATTTTTGACAGTAGAAAGATTACTGCAGGTTTTTTCGGCTTTTTTTTAACTCTGCCCTAAACTAGGAACTTCTTTTGTATCGTGGGTACGAATGCCACATCAACTAGTTCTCCAATTGCCAGGTTTTACAGGTAAACTGGCAACCCACAGCTTGCAGCTAACTGAAAGCTGGCAACCTTATTTTATCCTATTTTCTGCACCAGCTTCTTTCAAATGACGTTGGATTCACTTGAAAAACTTTTGTATTTGGGGTTAATTATTAAACATAAATATCAATTCATTCAATTAAGGTAATTGCGCCTAGATATTTCTAGGCAACCTTGCAGTAATTTATTCTACTACTAGCTGTTCCGCGCGGCTTCGCTCCCGTGGACCACCCTATAGGACCCGTTTTCGGGATGAAAAAATAGCAGTAGTTTCGGAGCCTATTCGGTAAAACAAACAAACAAACAAAAAAATCTTTTCTCTTTATAATATTATAGTATACTACTTTTCGTGTGAGGTGTGGCTACCTCTGGTGTCAGAGTTAATTAAACCGCCTCTGAAAACCCCACAGGCCTCTGACTTGGCTATTTCAGACTTACATTAACTATATAAGTCCAGGTTTCCTCACGATGTTTTCCTTCACCGTTGCCTGTGATGTCCAAGATAAACTTAGAAAGTACATATGAATTTGAAAAAGTCACATTGGTACTTGTCCGGATTTGAACCAATGACCTCAAACACGACAGGCGAGATCTTAGCCACTGGGCCACTACGACATACATATTATAGTATAGATCAAGTATCATTCATGAAAATTAAGTTTAATAAAAAACCCTGATTCTTGCAGATTTCTGCAGTCGGCTCTTAGGCTACTGGAACTGGAACACAGTGCTGCTTAGGAACAGAAAAAGGGACAACTACAGCATATCAAAACATGTTGATATCCATTGTTCTAATTTAGTACTTACACCATCAAGAAAAGGCTTTCAATTCAAAAGCTATAACAAACGCATTATTTCACTTTCAAAACGTGGGTAAACGTTTGTCACCAACAAATTACAGTGCAGGCCATAAAAATGCCAAGGCCCTATAATTTTACCATGTGATGTAATAATAAAATGAATACGCTTAATATGTTGTGTATAGTGACAGCAACAATTAGAGGATTGTCACGCTGTCCATCTGTCACGTACCCACGAACATCTAAATGGTCATTATAGGTTTATGGGTGGTATAAATATCATTTGTTTTTTTGGAATCATCACACATCTCAAGTGAGTCCTGGTGAGGATACAACAGCAGAGATGAAGTGGTTCTTGGTAGGTTTTCAATAATAATTTATTATATAAAACAAACAATTTAAATCTATTGATTTTTGACAAAGCTTAAGAGGCAATTAAGAGCCTTCAGAAAAGTATACATTTTATCTTGATTATTCTAACTACTTGGTTGAAATTGTTCTTGTAATTATTCTTATAATTACTACCTACTTTCAAAGATTTGTGTACAGTATGTTTTTTCAAAGAAAATAAATATAGCTTTAATATTTTTATGTGTATACTTTTCTATGTCCCGCACTGTACAACGTAATTAGACGTAAACGAAAGTGCTCAAACTCAGCCGGTGACAATGCAACTTCAATGTGCTCTATTTAAAGATTGATCCAGTAATGTAGTTCCAATGTGTTTCTGACTAACACAAAAAGGGTACATTTGGGGTCTGTATTCGTAACGACTGGGGTCTTTAGAGGCTATTGGCTTTTTGGGATTGAGTTGGATTTCCGGGTCGGATTGCTTGTCGAACTATTTAGCTTAGTTTTTCATCAATTCATCATCATCTGATTCTGTTTTAAGATTTTTGAAACAATCTCTCTTTATAAAAATAAAGCGATTATTACCAAGATATTTCGTTCAAATCAAATGTTCTATGAAAATACAAAGAATACCATTTTTGTTTCAGATTACCCTGGCCATAGGCCTAGCAGCATCCGATAAACTGGACCGCACCTATCTTCCACCACCTGGTGCACAATTTTCTGGAGGAATCCTTGGTAGCCATGATGCTCCCTTGGAACCTCCTCATCATACCCATTCTGGACAAGGACCTTCTATTGACGGACATGATGTGTCTCACCCTACTTTTGGGTTAAATGGAGAACCTGTGAACTTCGGTGATAAAATACCTAAGTTGCCTGTTACGACTACCTCTTATGCATTTTCTCAAACAACAACCTATCCACCTGGAGAAGGGTTTGAAACTACAGCTTTGTCAATCAATCCTGTAACTGGACTACCAATTCAATTGGGACAAGATAACTTCCCTAATGGGCCATTCCAAGGCCAAGGACTGAACTTTGGAACCAATATCCAACCTGAATTTGATCCTCAGGGACCAACAGGAGCACCCGAAAACAACGGCAGCCCAGGTTACAACCAATTTCCTAACCAGCCTCTCAACCAATATCCGGGACAAAATGTGATTCCATCCGGCGGTACTATGCCACAAACCCCTGGATCAGTATATCCAGGTCTCAATCAGGGTCAGTTGCAGTATCCTGGAGGACTGAATAATGCAGAACAGGAAGTAGTAGTACCAGCTGGTGCCTCTAACAATCAGCGTGTGGATCAATATCCAGGACAGAACGTGGTCAACCCTAGCGGAGTTGTTCAAATCCCAGGCTTGGTGCAATATCTTGGAGGTCAGACAGAAACAGGACATCAAGGAATCGTACCATCCACTGGATCTCCAATAAGTCTCAAACCAGCTGACATCCAATATGGAGTAAACTACGATGGCTCTCAAGGTCAAATACCTCAAGGAACTTACACTGGCCAGCCAATCAATGTACCAAACCTAGCAAGAACTCAACCGACTCAAACTTCCTTCCAAAACCGGGAACCTATCAATGTTGGAGGAACCCCTTCGCAATATCCCAATGGGAACCAAAACTATGGACCAGCAGTGCCTGGAGGATCCGAAAATGTTTACCGACCCGGATCTACACCTTCTACCATTCCTTCATCCTACAAAAATGATGTCTCGAGTACTACTCCTTTGCCTGGCGTTCCATCGTCGACCTCTTCATACCCTTCAATTGTACCAGTTTACCGCCCAGAAAGACCTCAAGCCGCAGCTGATAGGAACGCCGTAATCCTCAACTATGAGAATGTTCGTACTCCGAATGGCTACTCATACAGCTTTGATACCTCAAATGGAATTCATGCTGATGAAAATGGCATAGTAGACAATGGGACGAAAGCTCAGGGATCGTATTCTTACATTGGTGATGATGGAAAGGTCTATAGTGTTATTTACACCGCTGATGAGAATGGTTTCCAACCTCGTGGTGATCATTTACCTACTCCTCCACCCATCCCTGAGGCTATCCAGAGGGTTATTGAGCAAGCTGCAAGAGATAAAGCCGCTGGAATTATACACGATGGTAAGTTTATTCGAATCATTGCATTAATTTAACTTACACAACACTTATTTTTTCACATGAGAATTAAGAATTCATTCAAAGAAATGTTATCAATTATTTCACTGTAGATCTTATACACCTAAATTATTCAATTATTCAATCACACTAATGCATTATTTCTAGTCGTACAATTACATTGCATATTAGTACTTAAGATTACTATCTCTTCCTGTAAGAGTTGCAGATGTAACGACTGGGATTTGTAAAGAATCATTCTTACCAAATCGAACTACATTTGTTCTAATATATTATTAATTCTGTTTCAGGTTCTTACGATGAAGAAAAATACGGTGATCATAAATACCAAGGAAATCAATTTGGAAACGACCAATTTAACGGAGCCAAAGATGATCTAATAAAACCTATTGTTGGAATAAAGGATGTTGAATACGATGAACGTGTAGATCAGGATCAGTTTAACAATAATCTTCCAGTTACAGGTACGACGAAAGACACAAATGGAAAATTACCAGCGAGTCGCCCTTCGAACCAAATAAACGGAAAAAATAAAGGCCAGGATATCCCTGAAGGAAATAGAAGAGGTTCAGGAGATTTTGATTCACCAAAAGGGTCTTTTGATGGAAATAGTATGCCAATAGTTGAAGAAGGAATTAATCAGCAAAACAACTTTGGCACAAAGAAACAAGGATCTTCTGATGGGCGTAATAGTCCTGTGTCAATTGGAAATAATGTGCCTCTCAATGAAATTAACGATTCTAATCAAAATAATCTAACGGGATTGAAAAGGCGTGGACCATCTTCCCGCCGCCCAATCTCTGGTGAAGTAAAAGATGCAACGGACAAATATCCTGGATCTAACGTAAATGTTGGTGATGCTATATACTCAGAAAATGAAGGAGATGAATTTGATAATAGTGAAGGTCATGATGTTAATTCTGGCAACTCAAACATTGATGGATCAGTTGAAAATATGAAAAACAACTTTGATAGCGTTACAGGCGCTCCGATAGCTGGAAATAAGAAACAAATGTTGAGGAAAAGAATCAAAGGAAATCGAGGTCCTGATACAACAAGCAATAAATACACCCAAAACAGAAATGGCCGACCTCAGGATGAAACTGCCATTCAAGAAATTACTGAGACGGCACCATTTAGCAAGAATTTCAAAAACGCTATCGCAAACCAACAACCGACCCAACACGATGACAAAGGGTACCACTACCAGCAACCGAATAAAAAGTTCGAACAAAACACATTCCCAACACGATTCAGTCCTCAAGAAGTATTTTCTACGAGAAAACCTGATCAGCGTGGAACCGAATATGTAGAAGGCACGACACTAAGGCCTTTTATGACTCCGAACGTCTACGATAAAAATGATAGAAGCATTCAATCAACCCCTAACGGATACTATCAAAATAATAGGAACAGCCAATCAACTACCAGAAGGCCTTTTACAACTGTTGGAGTCACTTCACCTATGGATAATTCTTACACTGATTATGATGACGGTGAAGATTATACAACTGGTGACGATAAAATCGATTCCAACAGATATCCTGCAGAAAAAGGTGATGTAACTTCTCGACCCTATCAACCATCACAAACCACATCAAGACCTCAAAATGTTCTAGGTGGTCAGAGAACTCGAGTCAATCAAAAAGATACTGTAACTCCAGGACGTAGAACAGAAAATTCAGGAACTGTGTCTTCTGGATATACTTACGGGCCAACTACTCAGATGCCATCCCATAATTCCCGATTCGGCAGTACTGAAATTCCTAGAAGAATGAAACCTCAACAACGTAGACCATCAGACACTGTACCCAATTCAAAGACTGCTCTAGGTAGCCCTGTTACAACTCAGTCTTCATCAGGAACGAGACCAACAGACTATAACTATCAGACAACGGGACCTAAATCTAAATATCCTGGTACTAACGTAGGGTCAGGTTATCCGACTACTGGTTCTTACCCTGATTTTGGTTCAATGTCAACAACTCCTGGAGTATCAACTCCTCAGGATTATTACACTTCTACTTATGGACCTACACATGGTTACCCTAGCACAACAGCTGTACCTTCAACTTACGGCAACCGACAAGGTCCCAGTTCTCAAGTGCCATCCATTACTCCTGGATCATTCCAACCAACACAGGACCATTCTTTCGAAACTGGTTATCACTATGGACCTCCCAAGTCTGGTTCAATAAATCTTGATGTTCCTGGTTTTTTCACCCCAACTGGAACGTCTGGAGTATTTACAACTTTGCCAACTGGAACTTATCAAACCACTTACCAACAAGGACCCGGTGGTTTCCCGTCTACTACTTTAAGCCCAATCACCCCTGGAAGACAAGGCACCGTTATTACATCCCAACCTGGAACTGCTGCACTAGAAACTTTACCTACTGGTACTTATCAAGGAAACTACCAAAATGGACCTTCTACGCCTGACTACGGTACTACTATTGTATCTTCAACTCCAGAAGGTAAACCCATTTTCAAGTATCCTGGATCACCTGAAGCTCAGGAAACCTCTAGATATGAATACGGACCAACACAAACTACCTATTCAACTACTAACTCACCTTCAACTGTAGGAACAACTCCTGCCTCTTTCATACCGTCTGGAACCACTGATGCTTCTCAGGGTTATTCGACCACTTATCGACCTGGTTTCCAGACTACCAAAGACACTTTCGTGGGCGGACCTGTTGACGGTTTTGGAAGACCGATCACAACTGAACAGGGTGGTTCACATCCTGGATTTGGTCATCCTACACAAGGAACAACTGGACCAGTAAATAATTTGGTACCGAACGTTGGTGGCACTGACCAGTCTACCACTTATCCTGCAGGTTACGATCAGCCCAGGACTGAACAGGATGGTTCTCATCCTGGATTCAGTCATCCCACTCAAGGAACTACTGGACCAGTAAACAATTTAGTACCAAACTTTGGTAGAACTGACCAGTCTACCACTTACCCTGGTTCCTATGATCGAACCAGGGTTATTGGTGAAGATTTCAGTGGTCCCAAACAACCGCAGAGGTATGACCCTAAATCCGGTTATCATTATAAATGATTGATTTACTCTGAAAATATTTATTTCTGATAATTTATTGAGAGCATTATATTGAAAATTAATAAAAAAAAGTTTGATTCAAATCATGTAATTTTATTTTTATGTTCTGGCATTAAATACTTCTTTTTTAGACATTTATAATAACTCATGTCCTCATCATTTCCTACATCAATCCTTCAATGTCACTTTTACCAAAATTGTATGTTATCCTGAACTTTGCCCATCAAAATAAAACACTTCACTAATCCAAAATTACGCTAATTACGTTCTAAATCGTGTCATCAATCATACAAGAATATCTATTCAAAGGAAGCAACGTCCAGTTTCCTATATCATTACCATTACTTTACACATACGTACTAATTACTCCTTCTGAAATGTCAAGAGCAAAGATATCTGGATCATTTTTTACCCACGCATATACTAATCAATTATACAAAACGATAAAACTGCATATTGAAAGCGAATTTAATTTACATAAACACTAAATTTAAATTACATAATTTATTATTTTTAATCTTAAAGCTAGTCACGTTTAATGAATAAAACAAAGATTTATGAAGAACGTTCTTTTAAGAAGCTTAAAACTACTATTTCAATTAAATGATCGAGAAGGGTGATGATGATGATGGTGATCGAGAAGGTTCGAAACTTGACCATCGAAAAGTTTTTATTGTAACTAGATTTGATTGTTGTGTTGTTTTAAAGCCTAAATTAGAGGTATCAGACAAGGCCCTAAAGAATAATTCAAACAGGAGTTTCAATATTTCAACAACCTAGATTTAAGCCTTTTCTACTTAAGTTATAGCGTGATGTAACATCAAGAAAGTAAAGCTCCATCTACATTCAAGCTTTGAATTCTAGCCAATGATCTATGAAAGCTCTAGCCAATACGCATTGCATGCTCACATGCAAATTAGCTTAGAGTTGTTGTTGTCAGAAAATAGATGGCGCGATTCTACAAGTGTTGCAGATTTTTACTAAGTAACACATAACAGTGCAGTGGTGGCCCAGAGGTATCGGCCGTGACTCACAAGTTGTAGGTCGTGGGTTCAAGCCCATGCATGCGCTTTACTTTGTGTAAATTTTTTCATCACCACTGCTCTCAAAACGGTGAAGGAAAACATTGTGAGGAAACCGGCATGTCTAAGAAACAAAAATTCGAAGACATCTCACAGAGAGGAGGCCTGTGTCCCAGCAGTGGGAACATTAATAGGCTGATGATGATGATGACATAACATCACACCTATATTTACAGAAGGGATAACCAGACGTAGTTAGTAAGTT
Source organism: Orthosia incerta (assembly GCA_948252205.1). NCBI lineage: Eukaryota > Metazoa > Arthropoda > Insecta > Lepidoptera > Noctuidae > Orthosia > Orthosia incerta. Next base: position 6,683,896 of record OX411745.1, on the reverse strand, counting down.
ATCTTAATATCTCGGTGTACCGTAAACTAACGAGTAATAAGGACATAAACCAGGCATATAACTGACGAAATTAATTTAGGTGTACTTTTTTACTACTTTAATAAAATATACCTACTTCTCTGCCTTACCTTTCGAAGAACACACAGGCGTAATGTTAAGGTGCTGCCTATCATTTCTTTCATTTGCAAAAAGGTAGCCATAGCCTTTATTTCTTGAGATAGGTAATTAGTTGGGAACGTTAGTTACATATATAATGTAGGTACGTCTCAAACCATGAGAAACCTAGTTCACATATTTAGGCCTACAAGATAAGCCTTTGTGATTTACCGATGCTATAAAAAGTCACCAGTGATATATTGCTACAAAACGACACAACAATTTTAAATTTAGCAACAAAGCTATTGTTCTAAATAATCTCCACAATAAAATTGATCATCAGCATTTCTGATTTGATATCGTGAGAAAACCTACTCGTTTGTTATAAATGGCCGTCGTGTGTGAGAGTGACGCCAGCGCCACCTGTAAGACGGGGCGTGACTTACCGGCGCCGGCGTAGCTTGGGATCGGTCGAGTTGCAGTAATGCTGTCCCACGTCTGGGAAGCCTTTCACTGCTATCGCTCCTTTGATTACGTGCTTAGAGTAATCCGAGCAGATTCAAATCTCCATCTGTGATGATTTGCGTACCTGTGTGCCACCGGCAATAATTGCACCATGGATTGCGAACACGGGTTGGTCGCTACGGAATCAATCAGGCCAAATGGGACATCCTAGAGCCATCCCAGTTTCGGTACTAATTTAAAATTTACTGACTTTGATCACCTCCATTCCCGCACAGCATGGATAACCACCGGCTCCTTCCAGGGTTTAAATGAAGTCAATTCCTGAGCTAATTAGGTGGCTACATACTGGTCAGACCAAATTTGACTTCAATCGATACAACAAAATAATACAGTGGTCAACAAATTTTGTAATGCTAAATTGGTCGTAAAATGCGAATGTGGTGATAAATCGAAAAAAAGATCAGTAGCTTGTAACTGTGCTATCATCGCAACACAAAAGCAAAATGATCTTTTACTAGGTTCTTAGCAGAAGAGCTTAAAACTCACGATATGATTTTCTCATGAAACAAGTATTTCAATTGCTTATAAATCATTTCCGGGTCTGAGTGCATGTGAAATTGGAGTCTATATTAAAGCACCCACGATGTAAGATGATTCTTAGAATATAAAGAACAACGTTGCTACTACTTAAAGTCGTTTTTGGGAAAGAATCGACTTGTTTGCTTTGCAGAATTCACTTACGCAACTAGGCTGTCGGTCGCGCTGGTTAGATAAGGTTAGGTTAGGTGACTTTTCTGGCACTTTAGGCAACATGATGTTCAAAATAACGCATCAATCATCATTATTTTAGTAGGAATACCCTATGATGTATGTGTAGGCCCTTCTCGAACGCAACATCATCAACTGGTCCGATTTCTCGCGTCCAGTGGACATCCGCAAACATCACCGGATCATCGGTCCAACTTGTTTGGCTGCGTCTTCTGGCACACAGTTAGTCAGTTCTTCAGAACCATTGGTGCAATCTGCCATTCGTTCTGTGAGCAATGTGCGCTGCATTGGCAGGTGGCTATGGAGCCACGCCTCGGCCTCGCCTAAATAGGTTACCTTGGATCTCCTGCGAATTCTCCTCATGCCATTCGCATTGGCAATACGAGCATAAACATAAAAATCAAACCGGATTACGCAGAAGAAGCTACTAATCGTAATAAAAACAATTTCTTAAGAACCGATAAAGTAATAGAAGCCTATTAAAATAATGATTACCAAATAACTAATAACGTTCAAATTGTGTTATTTAATGAGCACACATCTTTTAATTTGAACAAATCATAGTTTACAATTCTGCCGTCCTATAGCTAAAGTGTCACTATCTGACATTTTTTTTGTTGTTTTTATATGTTTTATACGCTCGTGCTTGACTACAATCTCACCTGATGATAGTTGTAAACGAAAAACAAGATAACGTGAAATAATAAAAATCGATGTTGTGGGCGTATTCCGAGTTTTACTCGTGCTCGATAACGTTAACGATCCTTTATGTCGATTTGTATACAAAAAAGTGGTTTTCCATTATTGTCCCTAACGGCGCTTATAAAGCTTTTATACAAATAAATTGACGCTTACGTTAACGGTATAAATTCACACTATTCACTTAATAACAACTATGTATCTTATTGCGAGAGTTTCCGGTGTCGAAAAATTGATCTAATTTTGCAATTTCGAACAGGCACAAGTTAGTTTAAATGAATAAAAATCTTAGCAAAAATCGGTTTGTTAACAAAACATAGCAATTTGGGGCGTTTTTAGTTTTTATCTGGAATATATTCATCATCATCATCTGCCTACCCTTATCCCATGTTACTTGGGATAAGGCCTTATACAGATCGATAGTTTTTTTTTTGCAGTTTACGATGGCATCAAAAAACAAAAATCCGCCAATTGTCAGATAGCGGCCTTCTAGATATAGGATGGCAGAGTTTACAATTATTGTATGTTATATATTTTTTTGTTCGTCTCGATTTTTTGTTGCACGTTAATGGCTTCGGGTCAGTTTGGATCCGGTACCTTTTAATTTTGAACTCAAGGTTCAGGATGGGCTGTTCGTTTTTGTTGTAGGGTCTTCTTGTGGTTTTGCTGGACTTCGTGGTTTTTTTCGTTTTACAAATGCCATTTTGATGATAGTTTTTTTTCAAGGAGATGATATGAGATTTATAATACTAAGAGGTAGGTGTTTAAGAGCTCCGTGGTTCTTTATGGTTTGGGTTTGAAAAAATATTGGTACCTATTCAGTTTCAACCGGTTAGATTAAAGTAGACAGAATTCGACCATAACATAGATTGATTAGTTTTTATTATATTTTTCACTTTGTAGTTTTCTGGAAGTCGGTAGTATTGTTTTTGTAAAAAAGTTTTTTTATTTTCACTTTTTAGTTGTATCTACCTAATAGGCAAGTTGTTTAGTAAGTTTCCTACAACACCATAATAGATTAGCCGAATATCTAAAACATGAACAAAACCGATCAAATGAGAGATCTGCTTACCCCTTAAGAGCGTACTGGCGTGATGTTATGTTATGAAATGGTATAAACAATAAACAGACATGCGATTGCAGCAGTCCCGAGAGATTTGCCGTTATTTATTGAAGAGTTCTGTTGTATATCGTCGAAGTTCTTCATCAGATCTTCACCAAATTAAAATGGGACTAATTTCGAAACATACTCTTTCAAAGAAAAAACATTTTAAATCGGTCCACAATTGACGGAGATATCGGTGAACATACATAAAAAACATACAAGAAGTCGAACATATAACCTCCTCCTTTTTCGAAAGTCGGTTAAAAAGTGATTTGTTTTTTTTTCTTTTCTCTCTTTCCGCCTCGTCGTAATCTGTTGAAAGCAACAATAGGCCACTTCTCTGTTTGATATCTTGTATTTGTTTAAGTTCTTTAGCTTGAGACACTTCTCAGTTGGGTATCTTATTCCATTTTGATCAATCTTTCCAGGTTCCAAGGTAGAAACACTATGTCTCTTTAATCTACTATAACGTAAACTTTTATCTTCCGACAGTCCAAGGGCGAGCTCATTTTTAGGGTTTCGTACCCAAAGGGTAAAAATGGGACCATATTACTAAGACTCCGCGGTCCGTCTGTCTGTCTGTCTGTCACCAGGCTGCACCTCATGAACCGTGACAGCTAGACAGTTGAAATTTTCACAGATGATGGTTATCCGTTGCCGCTATAACAACAAAAACTAAAAACAGAATAAAATAAATATTTAAGTGGGGCTCCCATACAACGAACGTGATTTTTTTGCCGTTTTTTTGCAATAATGGTACGGAACCCTTCGTGCGCGAGTCCGACTCGCACTTGGCCGGTTTTTATGATTTTCAAGCCGTTTCCGGCAGCTACATGTCATGATCTCCTGCTTTACAGTTGGTAATTTCAGGTTGTGATTTGTCAAGTCAAGATTTTCAGGATGTTTAGGCTGTTCATTTAAAGTAAAAAAAACAACGTATTAATTGTTAAGAAGCTGATTAAGCTATCATTTTGTTAGAACCTCTGAATGAAAATTGCAACAAAGCAGTAGCTAAAAGTGTCCTTCTGTAAGTCAAACGTCGTGGCTTTAGTAATGCTGAAAGAAACCATTACTTAAAAACTTTATTGTAGTCAAAACGTTAATAAACAAGCACTAAACCGAGATTAAAACACACAGCCTCCTTCTCTTGAACCAATTAGTCACAAATAAAGCAACAAGCATAATAATATCGAGAGCACAAAGGTCACAAAGGCAGTGACAGGTTAGTTATTAAACCACCCACGTACTCAATTAGTGCAAGTCTCGCAGTCGCATGCGTGGGCTAAGCAGAGGATGTTACCAATAAATAATAAGATTCTGAATAGTTCTAGTCGTAAACTTATCCTGAATAAACTGCGTTATTATTATAATTGTAATAATAGTTGAAGACTTTATTGTGACTGAGTTCAATTTTAGAATGGAAGTACAGTCAGATGGTAAATCTGTGTAGTATCCCAAATTTGCTGCAGTCAGCTGCCAGTCCCACTATCCCACTGGCGTTTTACGTGCGTTGGCGTTCCTCCAACGTCTGCGCAGCGTCGAAGCCGCGCAGACGCGACGTTGACGTCGCCGTCGGTCGCGAGACTCTAGTGGCAAGCGTGAGACTTCGCAACGTTAACGACGCGTCAACGCGACGGTAACGTTGCCTTTTTTGGCAATAAGGACAATCACGCCGTACATTAATTATTGTAAAACTTTTGCCAGTGTCTTTGAATAAATAAAACAGGTAGTTAAAATTAATATACTCTAAGCGTTTTATACAGATACTTCAATGGATTCAGCTGAGTACCAGTTTTTAACACGGAGCGATCGCCTATCTGCCTTTCACAACCCTGTCAATGTATAACCTCTTAGAAATACTTGCGTCAGATTTATTAAGGGGATAAATATAATGACCACCTAAAATTACTTTGTGACCATAACCTCTATTACTTAAAATTGTACTATGAAAACCAAATTTAGTAAATTGATCACCAAATTTAGTAAATTGATCACCAAATTTTAATAGCAAATTATTGCGCTATTTAATGTTGTAAAATAGGTTAGGTTAGGTTAGAACTGTGACCAACCGCGCGCGAGCCGAGCGAGCAAAGCGAGCGGTGCCGCGGCAGCGGCCGGCGAGCGCTACTTCCAAGTTGCTCCCAGGAATTTTATAATCTTTTTGGTCATTGGTTTAATTTTGGTGATCATTTACTACTTTTGGTGATCATTTACTACTTTTGGGTTAACAATGATTTATTTGGAGTCATTTTGCCTAAACAGGATAGCGAGATGTTAAAACTTTGGTTATAATTTTACAATAAGATGCGGGTTTAATTTTGGTGATCATTTACTATTTTTGTCTGTTATATGTTACTATATCTGGTGGTAAGTTAAACATAAGCCATTTATTAATAACCGACTTCAAAAAGGAGGAGGTTCTCAATTCGACTGTTTTTTTTTAATGTGTAAAACTTTTTACTAGGGGACCGATTTTGATGATACTTTTTATATTTGAAAGCTGGTGCTTCTCATGTGTCATTTAAATTTGGTGAAGATTGATGAAGAACTTCGGTGATATACAACAGAACTTTTCAATGAACTCCCGAAAGATTTGCCGTAGTTCATTGAAAAGTTCTAAAATGGTCTCGTAATGGCATAACCAATAAGCAGACATTTCTAAAAACCGGTCAAGTGCGAGTCGGACTCGTGCACGGGTGGATTCACATTAGGTCAGACCGACAGTTTAAATAAACGAAACAACAAAATTGTCGGCAGCAAATTGGCATATGTATTTCAATAGCGCTGTTCACATTAGGGCGACCCGATAAAACTGTAGGCTACGACACATTTACCTACCGGATATTCAGCCACGATTTCGGTCGGGTCGGATATAACATTGGAATACTGCTTTGTATAGCGCCGTTTACACTTGTCGGCTCGTAGAGGCGAAGCCACCCGCCCGCTCTCGCCAGAAGTTTCGCGGGCGTGCACGCAGGGAAGACACGTTTATGGAGGACAAATTAATGTAGAAGTTTTGATTTCTCTTGTAGAAGACTGGAGTTTGAGAACGTCGTCGTCGTACATTGTACATAGAAGCCAACTCATAACTGCTTTGTGGCAAGCCGGGCAGCGGTCAACGACGGAGGTGTTTACATTACGTCGGACCGGCAGCTTATAGTGTGAACACCATAACCCGATAGTCGGCCAACGGTTAAATTGTCGGTCCGACCTAATGTGAACCTTTTTTTTTTTTTTTCGGGTTGTAAAATCCTCATTGGATGTCCGCCGCCCTGGGGAAGGCGGAGAGGTCTGTCAGACTCGTACTGACTAAAAACCACCCCGGTGTTCCATCTCACACCTACGCTGAGGGTCGCGGGAACAACGATACTTCCGCAACCCCCAGCTAGTGCCGGCCAGCCTCTGCGGGCCACGACCTCGGGTTGGGTTGGGCCCTTTTCATAGCATATTGGGGTACAACTGCCAGTATTAACTGTTTATCACAAATACTTATTTTCTTCTTTAAGTTAGTTTTTACTAGTAGTTTATGCAACGGACATATAATAGGGGTTATTAATACACGAGCGTGGGTTTATAATAGTATCACACGAGTTTTTAATACCTAATTATATACCGTTGCATACACTATTTTATCTTCACTCAAACAGTTGAATTAAAACAAAAGTGGAAACGGAACAAATATGCGGTATGGCGGGAAATTTAGATTCTCATTGCGCATCACTGCGCAGCGCGTGCTTCCATGGACAATGTCACTATTTTTCTACATTATAGCCGCGTATGGGACGCGGCAATAAATTAAAAAGTAAAAGTGTGCTATACAAATTAAAAAGTTATTTTATGATGCACTTGTTTGTAAATCGAAAGAAAATGTTGCACTGCAATGGTATTTATTTAATTTTACCCATCCGTGAAAAATAATATTATTTGAGAAAAGTACTATACGGCTTGTATAGTACTTTTCTCAAATAACCCATCCGTGAAAAATAATATTATTAAAGAAAAGTACTATACGGCTTGTATAGTACTTTTCTCAAATAACCCATCCGTGAAAAATAATATTATTAAAGAATACTTTTCTTTAATAATATTATTTTTCGGCTATAATACGGCGGTATAATACGGCTTGTATAGTACTTTTTTCAAATAATGCGCGGAAATTAAAACTTAAGTAGTACCTAGAACCCGCGCCACTGCTTATGTACTTTGTGCTAGAACTCAATTTGCAAAAAACGGAACCCTTATGGGTTCGTCATGTCTGTCTTTCCGTCCGTATGTCACAGCCACTTCTTCCGAAACTATAAGAACTATGCTGTTGAAACTTGGTAAATAGATGTATTCTGTGAACCGCATTAAGATTTTTGCACAAAAATATATAAAAAAAACAATCAATTTTGGGGTTCCCCATACATAAAACTGAAATTCAATTTTTTTTTTCATCAATCCCATGCGTGCGGGATATCTATGGATAGGTGTTCAAAAATGATATTGAGGTTTCTAGTATCATTTTTTTGCAAACTGAATAGTTTGCGCGAGATACACTTCCAAAGTGGTAAAATGTGTGTCCACTGTGACTTCTAAAATAAGAGAATGATAAAACTAAAAAAAATATATGATGTACATAACCATGTAAACTTCCACCAAAAATTGGTTTAAACGAGATCTAGTAAGTAGTTTTTTTTTAATACGTCATTAATCGTAAACCGCAATTTACCAAGTACGGAACACATCGTGCGTGAGACCAACTCGCACTTGGCCGGATTTTTTATGTTTATGTTGTGTACTCTGGCTTGTGTCAAATAAATGTGTTTTCTTCCTTTTATTTTCTTTCCCACTGTTGGATTATTTGTATAAAAACTTGTTTTAAATAAAACTGAATTTAATATCATAGCTTGTTATAAACTGAGTACTGTTGATGATGACAGTACCTACTAAAGTTCATATTATTAATAACAGTAAAAGGAGCATTCACGATCATAATATATTTACGCCTAGCCTCTGTATTTAATGACGAAGGTTTGTCTTGACCATTATTTTCGGAAAAGTTTATGATTATGGATAATAACCAAGAATGTTTTATTTATTTCAGTACCTTTAATCTACTAAAGGATAATTTTCAGGAATTTTGAGGAACTACTTCACAATAAATTATCCATGAGAATGCTAGTGCTAGTAGGTACATTATCTACTTTTTTAACAATATGTGTTATGGTCCCTCTGAACCAGTGAATCACCACAATATTACCATACTATACCATAAGACACGGTTCAGAACAGCTACTGGGAGTAATTTCAGCTTCGCTTTTCGGTTGGACCAAAGCATTATTCAGTGTTTTAGGGTTCCGTACCCAAAGGGTAAATACTGGACCCTATTACGAAGACTCCACAATCCGTCTGTCTGTCTGTCCGTTTGTCACCAGGCTGTATCTCATGAACCGTGATAGCTAGACTGTTAAAATTTTCACAGATGATACATTTCTGTTGCCGTTATAACAACAAGTACTAAAATAGAATAAAATAAATATTTAAGTGGGGCCCCCATACAACAAACGTGTTTTTCTACCGTTGTTTGCGATAATGGTAAGGAACCCTTCGTGCGCGAGTCCGACTTTTGTTTGAATTTACAGAACTTCTCGGTAAGAACCCAAAGTTCAAATCTTATACATATCAATTAGTCGCCCTAAAATTTAAAGAACACCTACCAGTTGTTTTTTTCATTGAACATTGGTTGGCAGGAGGCCGCGGAGACGCAGCCCAATCAGGTGGACTGATCAAATTCATTCAACGCTCAACACCAAATTGCACGATGCTCTCCAAGACGCCAAGGACAGACACAGATGGAGGAATATTATAAGACAACGGCTGATCTCCCGTCGGAGGAATCACGACCCTCAGTAATGAGGAACACGACTCGAGAAGAAGTAGGAGGATTGACACAATCTGCCCAACATATAAAGAACCCACACAGCACGATGTGTAGATCTTGAAACCCCAACACATGTTTAAACCATCAAAATAATTCTACCATGTCAAAATAAAGAGTACTCCAAAATAGGGTGCGGCCACACGATCCAATATCAAAGCTTGTACATCACGCACGTGACATGCAACAACTGAGATGAAAGGACCGCCAAGGTGAAGAGGGCATGAATGCTAAAACAGTGCACAGTATTTAACTTTATATGTATGTGTAGCTAGCCTTATACTGGTACTTATTTGGCAAGTACGAAATGTGGTATTAGAATCTTAAGGCCGTACCCTGACGAAAAAATCAGCATGAGATATGAGCATTCCTATTGGCCTAGCGGCACTGGTAGCGCATGAATTACGGTAGTGAATACGCCCAGATGTTAGAATAAAATCTTTATAAAATTGAATATTCTTTTGAAAAAAATAAAACTTGCAAAATGTTCATTATCAAATTGTCTATCCATTAGTGTTAGTATAAAAAATAATTAATGAACACTTTACGAGGAGATGCATGCTATCAATAATTATTTCACATTTTTATGGTTTTGTTGGAAGGAGATTAGTGACACATATACATACCTCTTTAAAAAAAAAGTGTACTACCATTTTAGAATCAACATTATGTAGAAATTTACTGTATTTTTATGAATTGATATTTGTTTTTTAAATAAAGAGTAGATAGCTCTTAAAAACTGCACAAAATTCGACTAGCGCGGCGTTTTGCTCGGGGAGGCGCCTTAAGTTCGGCACGAGTGGTATTGGTACGAAAACAGCTCATGACTAGCTGTTCCCCGCGGCTTAGCTCCCGTCAACTACCTAACCTAATTTACTTACCTACCTACCCTACCCTACCTACCCTACCCTATCTACCTATCTACTCTACCCTACATACATGATTGTACGCAACGCACGCACCGGAAGCTCTCAAAAAGGATTATTTTTGAGAGCTTCCTTTCCCAATTTTGCACATTTTTCATTTATGCTCCGCTCCTACTGGTTGTAGCGTGATGTTATATAGTCTTCCTCGATAAATGGACTATTCAACAAAAAAATAATTTATTTCCAACCAGTAGTGCCTGAGATTAGTGCATTTAAACAAACAAAAAAACTATTAAGCTTTATAATATTAATAAATATTAAATATAGATTGCAGCAGTGGTGGCCCAGTAGTATCGGCCGCGACTTACAAGTTGTAGGTCGTGGGTTTGAACCCAGGCAGGCGCTTTACTTTGTGTAAATTATTTCATCACCACTGTTCTCAAAACGGTGAAGGAAAACATCGTGAGGAAACCGGCATGTCTTAGACCCAAAAATTCGAAGACATGTGACATCCACCAACCCGCACTGGGCCCGCGTGGTGGATTACGGCCCATCCCCTCTCATAGAGAGGAGGCCTGTGTCCCAGCAATGGGAAACATTAATAGGCTGATGATGTGATTAAATATAGATTGTGAGTAGATTGCTAAGCACTGACGCAAAAAGCCGTTATGTCATAGAGGTCGTCACACAATGATAAGGGCAAAAGACATCATTGGGATATCCATAATGACGAACCATATAGCAAAAGACTGTTGCATCAAGGGCTTGAATCTTGATACAGAACTCCTAGACACGACACATAAAGTTAGAACGTTCGTCGTTTTAAAATCTTGATTAGAAACTGGCAGGTTAGATGGTTCCCGTTACCGGTAAAGAAATATTACTATTTGAATTTTTGAATGTAGAAAAAAAGTTAATGTTAGCTTTAGAATCAATTCACCGAATAGTATAGAATAGAATTTTTTGTTGATTAATGAATTCTTGACCAATACAAAACATATAATCTCATGTAAAGATGGCATTCATTTTGAAACTGTACGGGAGCGGCTACATGACTAAGGAATCTAGTTTTGAGCAAGACGTTCATCTTTAAAGACATGACTAGAATCAGGTAAAGTCTTCAGATCTAGATGAAAAGGCCACCAGGGTGGCTTCTAGTATAGACCTAGTAACTAAGAGTGTACCTATGTATATGCCTATGCGTTGTATCTCTGCTCTTCGTGTGAGGATGTGGCCACCTCTGGTGACAGAGTTTATTAAGCACACAGACCCCACAGACTTCTGACTGGTTTAGTATGCGTTTCGGCCGCTGATATAACTAAAAAAAAGTTAATAAAATCAAAAATCCCGACTGCTTCAAAACGATACAAATTAGCGAGCTGGCTGACCAAAACCAGATTTATCTTCCGGCTGCACAGCAAGATTTTCTTCTTGTTTACATCTTTTTAGTTCGCTTTTGAAGCAGTCGGGTTTTTTTTTTATTTTTTTATTTACAACTTTTTAGTTATACTCTTTTTTTCGAATGACTTTAAACTTATAAGTGTTAAATATTTTCGTAATCACCTCTAAAAACCCTTCATTTGGATACCCCACTCGATGGAGTTCGATGCTACTCCTACAACATGGCGCCCAAAATCCGCCATGTGTCTTTTTTTTCAACGGTACTCATCTAAAAACACTTGGGCGGCCAAGACCTGTCTAACGATGATTTAATTTAAAAAATCCGTTAAGTGGTTTGAAAGATACGAGGTATCAAAGAATATTACATACATACAAACATACATACATACAACACGCGCGAAAAACATAACCCTTTCCTTGCAGCCGGGTAAAAAGCAAAAGAGGAAGTTATATTTTTATCATGTTGTCTCAACTGATTTTAATCGAATTTTTTATTTTAGCGTCCTAAAAAATAAACGTCCCAACAACCTACAAATCCGTAGGTGCCGTATGTGGAATACCTCAGATGCCATTTTGTACACTTTTTAATTGATACATAAGACTGATGTGATTTATCATGTTTACTGTTGATTGTTGTAATGGTATATTAAGCTTTATCTCTTTTCAAAAATAGACTGGCTTTTAGATTTTTCATTCTGTCTGTACAAATTTTGCTTAAAAAAAGTATAGTCCGAAACACCACTCAAAAATATTAACAAAAATGATATTCCTGTTTCGACCGCATCGGGCGAAACTCATCGGCCGAACGCCTACTAAGCCCTCTGACTTGGCTATTTCAGACTTACATTAACTATGTAAGTCCTGGTTTCCTCACGATGTTTTCCTTCACCGTTTCCTGTGATGTGCAAGATAAACTTAAAAAGTACATTTATGAATAAAATTTTGTTGTATTTGTTGAGGTTATTCAAAAATGCTAAGAGAGTATTTAGTGGGAGCAACTGTAAAACAGTAATTTAATAGAAAAAAAATGTTCTGTAACATTAAGGAGATTTATAGTTCTTTTGACCGAAACTGGCTAAAATAATTTCTGTGTCTAATAGGAAGTAGGTAACTAAATTGGATTATTCTTAACAGTGTAGAAGATATTTTGTTAAATTCTTGTCTAACAAAGTATGCCTTGAAATAAAAGTATTAATATGTCATGTACACTAAGAGGTTTCAGAATTTATAACGCTGCCTTAACAAATATTCAACTCGAAACAAGTAGACGTAGCCCGGTGACACACCGCCATAGGCTGTTGACAAAATGGCATTCTAACATCAGCAACGGTTTTTCAAAGTCCAAATGTTTTGAGATAACCACGTGGTACTACGGTAACTCATGAACATTCCATTTTGGACTTTAAGGGTACACTAGTTTTTTCTAGACGGCACGAACTATTTTGTGCGCGGGGTTAAAATGCATTTTATATCAACCGACAACACGTGCGGAAGAGATAGGTAGGCTGTGATGAACAGTAGGAAGCTAGTTCGCGTACAAATACACACTTTTGCAAATTTGAAGCGAAATGGATAATGATTTAGGACGAAACCGAGCGCGCGAAATTTTATAATCTAAGACTCCCAAAGGTCTGATTAAAAAATTTCGCGCGATATCATGAAGAAATGTTAAATTGTTGAACTACTAATCTATCCCTGTATGGTGGCCGTTTTTCAATTTTCCGTCTTCTTATGGCATTTATTTGCGCCCAAAAATGCGTTAAAGTTAGTGTCGAAATGTGGAACTTTCGACGCTCATAACTTTCAAACACTTTCTTTCTTACTTTTTTGCTTCCATACAGGGCTAGATAATGATGAGACAAATTGATATCACTTTTTAACCGACTTCGCAAAAAAGGAGGAGGTTATCAATTCGATAGTATTTTTTTTTTTTATGTGTTTTACCTCAGAACTTTTTATTGGGTGAACCGATTTTGATAATTTTTTTTTTATTCGAAAGCTGGTGTTTGTCATGTGGTCCCATTTAATTTTTATCAAGATTTGATTAAGAACTTCGGAGATATACATCAGAACTCTTCAATAAATGACGGCAAATCACTCGGGATAGCTGTAATCGCATATCTGTTTATTGTTTACACCATTTCATAACATAACATCACACTGGTACGCTTTAAAGGAGTACGCAGGTGTGAACAGTTCACCCTGGTATACTCTCATTCCACTGGTTTTGTTTATTTAAGTTTCATGTTATTGGGTTTATCTGTTCTGGCTTCACTTTGGGCGTTATAGGTACCTAGCCTATAGAACTGGTCCATTATATACCTACCACAACTAAAAAGTGAAAAATAAAAAACTTTTTTACAAAAATTACAACCGACTTCCAAACAAAAACACTACAAAGTGAGAAATAACTTCAATTTCGGCAGTCGGTGTCAAAAAACGAAGAAACGAAAACAGGAACACCGACTTCCGAAATTGAAGTTATTTCTCACTTTGTAGTGTTTTTGTTTGGAAGTCGGTTGTAATTTTTTTATTTTGAACGTACATTGTCAAACAGTGGAATAAACCCTAGACTACGTTTGTATGGAAGAATTTTCGACTAGTGTACCCTTAACAATGGATATCGGTAATATAACATTCCTTTGTTTAGAATATAACATTCCTCTGGTAAGTAAGTAGAATTGTTTTAGAAGGAAATATCAACCAAACATTTCTACGACAATCGTGAGAACCGTAAACCACAACCTATGATTCATTCGACTCCAAGAACAAGCCAATACTTGACAGAACTTGTCAAACCTTCATACATACTCTACAAAATATCAAGGTTGCCACAACAAAAGATTTTGCGCAATCAGCCCGCTTTGTGGCGAGTTCATTTCGGAGGGACTTGACCCCTGCGTGGCAACCTTACACCGAATGAATGGATATAGATCGGATTACCGTCTGCTGATTCTGATGGTCGTATTGGTAACGAAATTGCCACAGAACACGGAATTGGCTAGAGATGCCATCTAAACTATTATTATAAAGAGGTAAAATAGATTGTTTGTTTGTAGTTGATAATCTCTGGCTCTAGACAAGTGTCATTCAATGTCAGGGATGACGATAGTTGAAATGCTAAAATGTAAGACTCATATTTTTTTTCTCCCAAACTATGGAAATATATAACTTTTCAAAAATTATACTCAAAAGTTCTTTATTCAATAAGGCCATTAAGCAGTTCTTTTGAGCTTTAAAAATTTAAATTTTAACGTAATAATAATTTATTCTACCATCCATTCGGAAAAGTAGCTTGTTATGAAGAAGAACGGACAAGAAACTCCACACTTACTCTTTTCAAAAAAAAGGTTTTACAAGTATTTGGTTAAATCATTATTGTTGAAAAATTCATATATGTGAGAAAGATGTAAAATAAACATTAAAAAAAATACAATAAATAGTTCATTAAAAACTGGCCGAGGCAGCTAAGTTATGACCAATCCAAACTGATGGCGCCCGTTCACGAACATGACACATGGATCGGCACCAGTCAGCTCAACCATCATGAAGGGAACTGAATGCTCCAACACATGTGTCACCATCAGAGAGACATTAGATAGAGCATGACACACTTTCACCTGCTAAGGGATTGATCACGTGATATTTCGATAGCGTTTGACATTTTTATACATTTCTGACATTTGTTCGTTATCGGCACGCTTTCGTTGATAGAATGTCACTTTCCTAGGGCCTCTTATTTATTTATTTAATACTTCATGCACACAAACGCACAATGGCGGACTTAATGCCTTAGGCATTTTCTACCAGTCGACCTTTGGGTGATGCAAAGACAAATAGTGGTAGGTGCTATATTTAAAGTAAATCACGATACCTAAGTTAGGTTAGGCCTCTTGTCCAATTTTCATCAAATTCTTTCATTTATAGAAAACTACAGTATCGTTGAGTGTCATTGACCACATTTTGGCCCGAAAAATGCACGGTTTCTGTAGGATAAGCCACTGCGCTGAAGAAAAGCCGTTAAAAAAACTGACAAAAAAAACTGCTAAGTATGAGTCGGCATCGCGCACGAGGGTTCCGTACCATTATCGCAAAAAATGCAAAAAAATCACGTTTGCTGTATGGGAGCCCCACTTAAATATTTATTTTATTCTGTTTTTAGTATTTGTTGTTATAGCGGCAACAGAAACAAATCATTTGTGACAATTTCAACTGTCTAGCTATCACAGTTCATGAGATACAGCCTGGTGACAGACAGACGGACCGTGGAGTCTTAGTAATGGGTCCCGTTTTTACCCTTTACTAAAAAGTGGGTAAACAATTAAAGCCATGGCCGTGTAAGTGCGCTCAGTACAAATGTTGGCTATCATAACTTATGTCAGAATAGTTATCACAATCATAGCCTGATTTCACCCACAGTTGTCCTATAGAATGTCCTATGCTCATAGGACATTCTTTTGTTGTGCCAATCCTCACGTTCCTGTGCCATCCTTATCCAGGTTTTTCCCGGCAGAATTGTCACGGGTATGTAATTCATGTGAGTAAACGATGACACGAGAGCAGTGGTGACCCAGTGGTATCGGCCGTGACTTACAAGTTGTAGGTCGTGGGTTCGAGCCCAGGCAGGCGCTTTACTTTGTGTAAATTATTTAATCACCACTGCTCTCAAAACGGTGAAGGAAAACGTCGTGAGGAAACCGGCATGTCCTAGAACCAAAAAATTCGAAGACATGTGACATCCACCGATTCGCACTGGACCCGCGTGGTGGATTCCGGCCCATTTTCTCTTACAGAGAGGAGGCCTGTGTCCCATCAGTGGGAACATGAATAAGGTGATGATATGAAACGAATGACACTCAGTGACACGCTTGATTTGTATGAAAAGATTCAAAATGCAGTCTCTAGCAGTGGCCGCTGAGGCGTGTCTGTGCTCTGTGGAGCTCACGATTCATGAAGCAATTGTTTTTCTAAACAATAGATGTGCTTTTATTTTTAAAGTTTATACCTTCTTTGTGTTATTTATAGGAATGTTTAATGGTGTTTTAATGTCTCAATTTTATCGAAGTTGCATCAGTTAAGTTACCTATGTTCTGACGATTATTTCTTCGATATCATAAATTGCTAACTAACAAAAAATATATTATATTTGATGCGTTTTCCAGATAATGAATTTAATTGACTCCAATTTATTTCTATTAACTTTATTTAATTTGCACTTAAAATTATTAAGGCTTGACAAAATATCACATAGATATCAGAAAGTAAAAGATTTGTGCAGCAAAGATGACGGCACAAGTATCGTCATGAACTTTGTAGAGAATTCCGGGTTGGTCCCATTCAAACATTTGTTTATATTTATAAATACTTTTACCACCTAAAAACTGTTAACAAGTTCAAAGTCACCTTGCACAAATCGAACAACCTGATGCAACATCATCTACAAAATCTTCTAAACAGACAAAGACCGAACCCATCTATCAAATCCAGTGTTGGCAACATTCCGAGCAACACCTACTACCACTCAAGGCACATGCCGACTATAATGATGCACAAAACAACGATGATCTACATCCATGTCGCAACTTCACTAAAGATCCCTCGATCCAGTAATCGGTTCGATAGATGTGTAGACGAGCGACTTGTTGGTCTTCTAAAAACGTCTAAAAGTCAAATTCAGGCTATTAAGGGTACACTAGTCGACGACACGAACTATTTTGTGAGCGGGGTTAAAATGCATTTTATATCAATCGAGAACACGTGCGGAAGACATAGATGCTGTGATGAGCAAAAGGAAGCTAGTCCGCGTACGAATACACACTTTTGCAATTTTTTTTTGAAATGGATAATGATTTAGGACGAAACCGAGCGCGCGAAATTTTATAAACAGACCTTTGGCAGTCTAGATATCATGCTAAAACGACTAAATCTATCTGTTCAAAATAAAATTATATGCATTGTTGAACTACTAATTTATCCCTGTATGGAGGCCGTTTTGCAATTTTCCGTCTTATTATGGTATTTATTTGCGCCCAAAAATGCGTTAAAATTAGTGTCGAAATGTGGAACTTTGATAATTTCATAATTTTCAAATATTTTCTTTTTTACTTTTTCGCTTCCATACAGGGCTTGATAATAATGAGACAAATTGATATCACTTTTTATTCTGAACGTACATCGTCAAACAGTGGAATAATCCCTAGACTACGTTTGTATGGAAAAAAAATCGACTAGTGTGTAACCTTAAAGAGGTTTTATGTCCAACAGGGAAAAAACCTTTCAAGTTAATAAAAATCTCTATCAAGTGAGCACAATATGAATGAGACCATTATTATGAAGACAAATAATTTTTTTTTTTTAAATCGCTGCAACAGCTTTCAATTTAAATTGAAAAGTAAAATAACATTACTACCGACTTCCAAATAAAAAAACTACCAAGTGTTGTAAAAAAGTTTTTTTAATTTTCACTTTTTAGTTGTACCTATCTAATAGGCAAGTTGTTTAGTAAATTACCTATACTGCCAAATAGATTACCCGAATATCAGGAAACTTGAACATAACCGGTGAAATGAGAGTGTACTAAGGTGAACTGTACACATCTGCGTACCCCTTTAGAGCTTACTAGCGTGATGATATGTTATGAAATGGTATAAACAATTAACAGAAATGCAATTGCAGCAATTCCGAGAGATTTGCCATTATTTATTGAAGAGTTCTGTTGTATATATTCGAAGTTCTTCATCAGATCTTCATCAAATTAAAATGGAACCAAGTTCGTCACATACTCTTTCGAACAACAAAAGAACTTTCAAAATCGGTCAGCTATTGACGGAGAAACCGGTGAGCGTAAACAAACAAGAAAAAAAATTGGAAAGTCGATTAAAAGCCGTTCAACCATTTAATGTAAATGTTAAACTGTACAGATAGATCATCAAAAACAAAAGATGCACCCCCAAGAATAACGCAGTGCCTAAAACATTAGCTTTTATTGCACTACGGATCGTCATTTGAATCCTACAGTAAACTTAAATGTAAGCGCTATAATATAGATTTGCCCTAAGTCTATTTGTAAACATACCCACGATGCAGACAATTTTTTCAGAAATCATACAAACAAATTTCCACTTTGCCATGCATTTTCTAATTTATCTTTCCGTAACCTTCTAACCTAGAATGTTCGATTGCTAATGATACCGTTTGGACATCGAGACAGGCAGAGCCAATATGTAATGGGTCAGTTGCAATTTGTCTTTCGTAAGAAGGACGGCTATGTAAGGTATTCCAAGCATTTTGTTTATTGATTATTATGTTGGCATATCTTACAAGTACTTTACTTTATCTTACAAATCTTATAAATGCGATAGTTTCGCTGATTGGACACTTTGATCTTTGTTGATATCGCTGAACCAATGTTGATTGAAATATTTGGTCGCGATTTGTTATAGAGGTATCTGATTTTCGAATGTTTCTATAGAGGTAACAATGATTCCACAGAATTAATTCTTAAAATATAAAAACTGTCCAAGTGCGAGTCGGACTCACGCATGAAGGGTTGTACCACTATCGCAAAAAAAATCAACTGTCTAGCTATTACGGTTCATGAGATACAGCCACAAGACACACGGACAGACAGACACAGACAGATGGATCGTGGAGTCTTAGTAATAGGGTCCCGTTTTTACCCTTTGGGTACGGAACCCTCAAAATTATATGGTGATCATTGATAAGCGCATCTCTTGACACTTGGATCGATATCTGGATCAACTTGGCTAATTAGTGCTTCAAATTGTTCTTAGATCCGAATCCGTATCCGTGTACAAGTTTTAGAATTAAGAAATCGTTTTTTTGAGTTTGGATAGGACGTAAGCAGCTTGTTTGTAAATACATGAGTGTTCCTGTAACTGATCGGCTCGAGCTCTTTGGCATGGAGTTGACATCTAGTCTCAACTTCGGCGCCACCATCGAGTATAAAGCCCAAATTGCAGCAAAGAAACTGGGCGTTCTAAACAGAGTGAAGCGATACTTCATGCCTGGACAGCTATTAACTCTTTACAAACCGCAAGTCCGATCCTGCATAGAGTATTGCAGCCACCTCTGCGATGGCTCAGCTAAATAACAGCTTGCCGCGCTTGACTCGGTGGAATGCAGAGCTAAGAGACTAATTGGCGACGTCAAACTGGTGGATGCCAAGCTTCACTGGTAGGCTCATCGCCGTAAGGTTGCCTGCTTGTCTGTCTTCTACAGACTGTATTTTGGCGAGTGTGCTCATGAACTCTACGACCTCATCCCACCGGCCCCCTTCTACCATCGGACAGCTAGACGCACTGCAAGTTACCATCCTCACCTAGTTGCCATTCCACCAATTCGCACCAAGCGCTTCCAAAGATCCTTTATAATACGCACAGCAAAAGATTGGAACTCACTGCCTGCGTCTGTGTTTCCGAACGCATACAACCCGAATCTCTTCAAAGTTAGAGTGAACAGGCTTCTTCTGGGTAAGCTCACTCCATCGTCGACTCTGTCTCTGTCACCTCTGACCTAGACTAGAGTCAAAAGCAAACCCATAAAACATAAAAAAATAAAACATGTAAATAAAATTAGTTTGGAAAGCAAGCTAGCGTCCTTCCTAGTGGTACGTGGTCAGCAGTAGTCACTTAATAGTTTATACTGTAATATCATTTTATGCCTCTGGTGTTGTCCTTTACTCAATTCATTCTTCTAAAAAGCTACTTGCGGAGGGCTGCTTAAGGATGCCCTAGTCGGTCTTCTTCCATACAAACTTAGTATGGCAATTACTCCACTGTTTGACGTTACACGTTCAAAATAGAAAATGATATCAATTTGTCTCATCATTGTAAGGAAATGAAAAAAGTAGAAAAAATATATATTTGAAAGTTATGAGCGTCGAAAGTTCCATATTTCAACACTAATTTTAACGCATCTTTGGGAGGAAATAAATACTATAAGAAGAAGGAAAATTGCAAAACAATCACCAGAAAAAGCTGGATTAGTAGTTAAAAAATGCAAATAATTTTATTATGAACATAACAAGTTTTTTCATGATAACCGTATTCCCAAAGATCTGTTTATAAAATTTCGCGCGCTCGTTTTCGTTCTAAATCATCATCCATTTCGCCACAATTTTGTAAAATTTTGTATTCGTACGCGCACTAGCTTATAACTGCTCATCACAGCGTCTATCTCTTTCGCACGTGTTGCCGTATAAAGTAGCATGAATTTTAACCTCGCCCACAAAATAGTTCGTGCCGCCGAATAGGGCACCCTTCTAGCACCAGGTTTCCACGATTATTTTAAGGTTTTTTATATACTAGTAGGCTAAATTTGTCGGCTGATTACACAAAACCAATATGTCAGGACTGTTCCTATACTGAATAATCATATAAGTTACCATTACTTTCATATCTCATAAATGAGATGAGCCATTTTGGGTGCAGCCACGGAAATAGCTAGTTGATTATGTAACAACGTAGTAACTTAGCTTCTGCCATATGTCAGAGCTATTCATTGGTAGCAATATATTTGTATGTCTATTTTATCAATTACCTACCGATTTAAACGGAATGCATGTCTATTGGAAACTCCTTAATAACTTTGTCGCTTATACAATAATTAGGTTTAAGTAATGATTTTTGTTATATTTCTTTGTTGACTCATTTAATAGTGTTTACTTGCGTGTTTCTATTTCTTTTACGATCAATTTTAAATGACGGGTGATTGAAGACCTTATGACACCTGAATAGCGATTTGATGCTGCCGTGTATAATCCTTCCTTTTCAGTATATTTTTTTTTGTTAGCCGACACTTATTTGCTAGAAAAAAAAAACCGGCCAAGTGCGAGTCGAACTCGCGTACGAAAGGTTCCCGCAAAAAAACGGCATAAAAATCACGTTTGTTGTATGGGAGCGCCACTTAAATATTTATTTTATTCTGTTTTTAGTATTTGTTTTTACAGCGGCAACAGAAATACATCATCTGTGAAAATTTCAACTGTCTAGCTATCACGGTGCATGAGATACAGCCTGGTGACAGACAGACCGACAGATGGATCGTGGAGTCTTAGTAATAGGGTCCCGTTTTTACCCTTTGGGTACGGAACCCTAAAAAGGTAGAAGACTCTTTATTGTATATAATCTTTATTGTGTACATCAAAAAAATAAGCAAGATGTATTAACTTAATTCAATTATTATAATAATTAGAAGCACGGGGAAGATCAGAGTGGCGACACTTGGGGCACCTCCTTGCCAAACGTCTACTGCTGAAAATTTCAGGAGTGAACGTCTTTCGGCTGAAACACGTAAGACAGTAAAATCTTTATTATTATTTTATAAATTAAAATTTTTGACATTCAAAAGTGCTTAATGCCCTAATTGAAATAAACGATTTGACTTTGACGAAATAATAAGGATGAATGTTAAAACAATATACCAGAAAGAGCATTACAAGTCGTCCGTCTGCTCAGTGGGACGCATGCACTAAACCGCAGGCTAAACGACGCAGCACGAACTATTACATAGTGATACACACCGCATTATGAGTTGCAGCAACTGCCCGAATGTAGGGCCGATGAGCTTTAACCTTTGAGTTTATAAGTATTTCATTTAATTAGCACAAGAAATAAAAAATAAGCTTGCGTTGAAGTCTTTTGTAGTGGTTTGACTGGCGCTATAACAAAAGATTTCAACGAATCAATAGATCTTTATTATCTAATGGTAGGCTTGCGAATTTTTTTTTTTTACTTTGTCGCACTTTTAATCTTCCTGTAGCGTGGATGAAAATTATCCAAGCAATACTCATATACTCAGTAAAATCTCATTTTACTTTTTATAAGAGTTAATTACACAAGCAGTCAGACCCGAAACAAATTATACGTAGGCTATAAATTTATTTCGATCGGGGATGGAACCACTAACACTTAGTGCTGCAGTTAGAATAGAATAGAATACTCTTTATTATGTACACCATATAAATTATAGAAAGTATAGACGAAGAAAACATTACACTGGGTGACACAATGGGCGGCCTTATCGCTAAAAGCGATCTTTTTAACACAACCTTTGGATGGATTTTAGAAATGGAAGGAAAGACAGTTCTGTAGGTAGTCTTTGGTGTATTATTTATATATAAATATATATATATATATCACATCACAACACATCATCAGCCTATTAATGTTCCCACTGCTAGGACACGGGCCCTTGTCTGTGAGAGGGAATGGGTCGTAATCCACCACGGGGGCCAAGTGCGGGTTGGTGGATTACGAGCCAGGTGGTCACATGTCTTCGAATGTTTAATTCTAGGACATGCCGGTTTCCTCACGATGTTTTCCGATATATATAATGTAGACAAATATATACAGTACTTATAACTTCCATACTTATTATGGAACAAAAGCATAGAAATCAAGAAATACAACTATTAAAGAGCCTCTCTCTTGATTAGTGATTCTTTACCATAGTTTTAAAAATGGGCAGAGATTGAGCGCACGCCTTATTGACACTCGCAAAGCATTCCACAACCGCACCGCTTCAACCGTAAAAGATTTGTCGTAAAAGCTGGTGGAATGCATCGGCATCTCTAGTCACAAGTTTTCCGATGACCTCAGATATCTATTACATACAGTTAATCACCATAAAGCCACCCCGCTTATCATACCTTAATATTAATACTAATAAGTCCATGGTATTAGCTAGCACCCAAAAACTTATCGCTTCAGGCTTAGCATTAAATGACTGTTCACTCACCAATTTATTAAAACTTTTGTAGACAATCATGTACGATGCAGGCACGGAATCACTCTTCGCAAATAAGAAACTATCCACTATTACTACATTTGATTACAGAGTATATCTGTAAATAGCAATAACTCTTTTCAAGTCTAAAACTTAACCTTAATGAACATTTGTAGGATCGTAAAAAACACGCAGACACATTAAAAAAAGTCGGTTAAAATAGAGCAAGTACATCATGCACTTAATTACTTTAAATCCGGTTCTGTAGGTGAAGGATAACTGCCGGAGGGTCCTGTCATTAATTACTGATTGTGGTTGATGCCCATCGGTGCCATCAGCCTGCTAGAACCTTGATCGTGTTCTGACAGGTTTGCTTAATAAGGTCTGTTTTGGTCGCATTTAGAAGCGGCGTGGTTATTTTCCTTTGTTTGGTAATGACGGTAAAGAAATATAATAATAAAATGAGAATGAAGGAGTTAAAAAAATATGGTAATGTTTTTTGACTATTGTGAGGTCCTGAACTCTTTTCTCTTTTTGTGTAAATTATTTCATCACCACTGCTCTCAAAACGGTGAAGGAAAACAACGTGAGGAAACCGGCATGTCCTAGAATCAAAAAATCGAAGACATGTGATTCACCAACCCGCACTGGGCCCGCGTGGTGGATAACAGCCCATTCCTTCTCACAGAGAGGAGGCCTATGTCCCAGCAGTGGGAACATAATAGGCTGATGATGTGATGTGATGATGTGAACTCTTTTAGAAGGTATGACAGGGTTCAGTAAAACAAAAATTTCTCTGAAAATTAAAAATAAACCGGCCTAATGCGAGTCGGACTCGCGCACGAAGGGTTCCGTACCATTTTCGCAAAAAACGGCAAAAAAATCACGTTTGTTGTATGGGAGCCCCACTTGAATATTTGTTTTATTCTGTTTTTAGTATTTGTTGTTATAGCGGCAATAGAAATACATCATCTGTGTCTCATCAACTGTCTAGCTATCACGGTTCATGAGATACAGCCTGGTGACATATGGGCAGTGGAGTAATAGGGTCCCGTTCTTACCCTTTGGGTACGGAACCCTTATGAAAAATAGACAAAAATGTTCCTTGTTTGTTATGCGGAATGCGGACAAAATATTTGTTTTAATACCTAAGACATTTTACAAAATACACATTATAAATGGTCACACTTGTCAAAAAATAATAAACAAGGGAGTTGTATTCTGGGATAGAGAGATAGTAAATTTTAGCTAATTTCATTCAATAGGTTTACACTAGTCGATAATTCTTCCATACAAAGGTAATCTAGGGATTACACCACTGTTTGACGATGTACGTTCAAAATAAAAAAAAAGATTAATTTGTCTCATTATCTAGCCCTGTATGGAAACAAAAAAGTAAAAAAGAAAAATATTTGAAAGTTATGAGCGTCGAAAGTTCCATATTTCAACAATAATTTTGACGCATTTTTGGGCAGCAATAAATACCATAAGAAGAAGGAAAATTGCAAAACGGCCACCATACAGCGATAGACTAGTAGTTCAACAATTCAAATAATTTTATTTTGAAAATATACGTTTAGTCGTTTTTTCATGAGCGAAAGGTCTGATTATAAAATTTCGCGCGCTCATTTTCGTCCTAAATCATAATCCATTTCGCTGCAAACTTGCAAAAGTGCTAATTCGTACGCGAACTAGCTTCTTACTGCTCATCACAGCATCTATCTCTTTTGCACGAGTTGTCGGATGAGATAGCAGGCATTTTAACCCCGCGCACAAAATAGTTCGTGCCGTCGACTAATCCCACCGCACTATTCCCAAACCACTGTAACTCCTGAAAGCCAGAATCAACAGTGGCGACCACCAGAAAAGCGCCGAGGCAATGAAGCTCGACGAAGTCCCGGTGAATGAATTTAACTGTCTTGGATCCCGCAACGAAATTAATCAGAAAATAATAACGGAGGAGTAGGAAAAGTGCCGTCGACTAGTGTAACCTTAATGAAGAACGTTTAAGAAAACTAATACAACTTGACCTAACCTTTCAACTTACAAGGCAGATTTTTTTCCAATTCCCTTCGAAGGATATGTCTCCATTAAAATGTAAATATTACAGACGTCTTGCGGCCCAATTGTATACATTAGCAGTGTATAGGCAAGGCCCAACAATTGACACATTCACACCGTATACGTTGGTCTTGTAAGGTCAGACAAATGGTCCTATCTTATTAATTAAGACTATGATTAATAGGTGCTAAATACAGCTACGGATAGAACTGAGTAGAAGTCAAGTGTTAAGGTAAAATATTAAATGTCTGTAATAATAACAAAGTTTGTAAAAATGGTTGATGAGGTTTTTTTTTCTGACATCATCATAATCATATCAGCCGAAAGACGTCCACTGCTAGACATAGGCCTCCCCCAAGCGTCGCCACATTGACCGGTCTCGTGCGTCCCGTAACCAGCGGATCCCCGCAACATTTCTGGAAACCTTTCTGAAATACATGTACCAAAATGAAAATGGTCGCCTTAAGCATAGAAACCACAAAAGTACAAACGAGAACGATGCACCTGTCACGACAAAATCATAAAACAGTTTTTAATGACTAAAATACTGTTATGAAATATTTTTTCATAAAGAACATGAAATAATATTTCAAGTACTTTGTTTCCAGTGAGCAGGTTACGAGCTCATTGCCTAGCCCACAGTTGGACATAGCGTCTTGTGCTTGTCTCATGCAGCCAATTTCTAAAATGTAATAGTCTCTTTTAACCGACGAAAAAAAGGAGGTGGTTCTCAATTCGACGTGACATATATATCTTTGTTTAAAATAAGTTTCTCTTCTCTAAGAGAATTAACACATCACATTTACTGTTTTGCTTCTACGATCAATGGCGGTGACTAATTCTAAGATCTAACGGGTGCAGCCAATGTTGTTTTATGCCATCACTGACGCTAATGGTATAATGACACTATGTGTGAACGCGAAACCATTTATTGATATTTAATTGGACTTATGTAGCAGATTGAGTTGTTGTAGAATTATTGAAATATTTATAAGTTAAAAGTTCTCAATAGCCTACAGAGTATTATACCATTACTTAATATTATACTAAAATCAACTTCATAAACTCTTGATATGATTCGTTCACTGATAGATACAGCACAGGCAAAATAGCTTGGTCTAGAATAGAATAGAATACTTTTTATTATGTACCATATAAGTTACAGAAAGTATAGACGAAGAAAACATTACACTGGGTAACACAATGGGCGGCCTTATCGCTAAAAGCGATCTTTTCAAGACAAGCTTTGGATGGATTTAAAAAATGGAAGGAAAGACAGTACTATAGGTACCTAGTCTTTGGTGTCTAGAGGCATGAAATTTTGTTCCTTCTATAGCGAAAGTTAGCTCTATGGAAAGGAGTTAAATAGAGGATGAAAGTTGTAAAATGAAAGTTGGACATCATTGCTGGTAGGAAACTATCGCATGATATTGTCAGACTTACCAACATAATTGCAGATTACAAGATTTATGATTTTTTTAAATATGACAAACAGTTTCTTATTAGAAGACGCCTCTTCTAATAATTAATCCCTTTATCGCCTTTTACGATAAATCCCAGCTGTAGGGGTAAGTTGGGTAACTTGACGGCTGAAGGCTGTCTGGAAAGATTACTAATTATAAACGCAAAAGTAAGTTTGTTCTTATGTTTGTTACGCCTAAACCGCTGAACATTTTAGTTAATTTTAGGGTTCCGTACCCAAAGGTTAAAAACGGGAACCAATTACTAAGACGCCGCGGTCCGTCTATCTGTCTGTCCGTCTGTCTGTCTCTCTGTCCGTCTGTCACCAGGCTGTATCTCATGTACCGTGATAGCTAGACAGTTGAAATTTTCACAGATGATGTATTTCTGTTGCCACTATAACAACAAATACTAAACATATTTTTTTTAAGTGGGACTCCACAAATATACAATAAACAGATTTTTCGTACCACTTGCTCAAAAAAGTGACATTCTATGCCACAAAAAGCGAACATAAAAATAGTCATTTTTAATCTGTTAAAAACAGGGAAAGAAAATTGTACTGAATTTCATTCATCCTCTAGGGGGAGAATGTGATTTAAATTTGGAATACTTAACTACCTAACGAAATTTATACTGAACTACATCTGTGTTTACACCATTGAGTTTGTATATAAAGCATTATACATCTTTTTGAAAAAGGAATACGCATTTATTATGCAGTTATGATTATTAAATAAAATTACGAAAACCGACGAGGCCGTATGAGCTTGATGCCTTTGCTTTTCCGACAAAAAAATATTAGTCTAGGAATTTGCCGCGTTTTTGTTTTCTTCAAATACAAACGTTAAGTTTATTTTAATTTATTTTTATAAATAAGTTAATGTTCTAAAAATAAGTTACGATCTTAAATCAAAGCGACAGTGACAGTGAATTGTCGGATTCCATCAGTGCAAATGCTGCCGCAATTATAAATAATTGTGTTAAGTAGAGTATTTTCCTCGGTGATAAAGCTGTTTTAGTCTTGGGGGAACTTAAATCCCTCGCTACACTCAGGACTCGTCTTAAATCCCTCGCTTCGCTCGTGATTTAAGTTTTTACACCCTCGCTACGCTCGGGAGTAAACCTCGATTCCTTCGTTGCGCTCGCGATTTAAATCGTCACCCGCGACAGAAGACACTGCTTTATCCCCTTGGTTAATAATCTACTATATATACAACAAATCAGATTTTTTTGCCATTTTATGCGATAATGGTAGGGGACCCTTCGTGCGCGAGTCCGACTCGCACTTGGCCGGATTTTTTCATTTTATTTTAGTATGTTCTATAAATTGGACCTTGGAATAATATAGGATACATATCCCTTGCGATAATAACCGGCTTTCAATTAGACATGACTTTCACAGAACTAGTAGCTAGTGAGTAAACTTAAATCCAAGGGCTCGTCATAACAAATATTTCGGGAGTGGCATAAACTAATAAACCCCAATTATTCAGCAGAAGCATCATCGTAAATCTGAGCGAATGTGCCATAACTTAGTGTCCAAACTAATGCCTTCGAAATAGTTCAACTATTATAATTGTAGACTAAACTCAGCTTTAGCTAAGAACGTGCAGATGAAACGTGTGGGAGTGGTTAGTCGCTGTGTTTTGTGGAATCTGTAGAGATGGGATGCTAGAAAATCTGTCACATGTAGGTTATTTGTTTAGAAAGCTTTTTAAACAAAGATATCTTTGTATCAAGGAATGAAACTAAAACGATAAGTGTCAGTAATACTTACCTATTCAAATCTCCAAATAATTTTAGCCTTACTCCTACTTAATTTAATAAATTGATAATTACAAATTTTACAAATTGATAATTTAGTTTCTTTATTTTGAAGATTTAGGGATT
Source organism: Orthosia incerta (assembly GCA_948252205.1). Classification (NCBI taxonomy): domain Eukaryota; kingdom Metazoa; phylum Arthropoda; class Insecta; order Lepidoptera; family Noctuidae; genus Orthosia; species Orthosia incerta. The sequence continues at coordinate 6,655,413 of OX411745.1, read as the reverse complement.
AAGGTTAAGGGTTAGCAGACAGCTGTGATGCGACAATGTGACACCGATACGACGACGCCCATCTTTATTACAAATTGCTTTACGAATTTTCTATGAACAAGCTAACAAAAGCGTGTTAAAAATTACCGTCCCGTTGTTGCGTACGGCTTTCGTGTCTTATACATTGTTGCTAATACAATGTAACAGTCAGATAATAATAGACATGGCTCAAATTACTTATAGGCCAATGATATCAAATATCCAAATATTCCACTAAAATATTATTAGATCTGCAAAATATTTCACAACTATGAACACAATACATTGAAGAACGCTCGCAGCATTGAGAGTTTTAAATTTCAACCATTCGCACTTGAAAGGTAAGATGATATAAAATTGAATTATTATAGCTTCCTAATACTGTATATTAAACTAAAAATTTGTACATACATTACTAAACCGCCTATGGGTATAGAATGAATACCTATTATTTTATTATGTTGAACAGTAATAGACCAATTGTTTCGTTATTTCTTGCCAAAGGCGATAGAGGGATTCTCATTGTTGCCTTCGATTGCGAAGATTTTCGGTTTTATTTAGGTAGCACCACGCCGTGTTCGTAAAAGGTTGAGAAGAACACGAGGTGTGCTAATTTTCTTAGTTGAAGCCACATAAGGAAACTATAAATTGGATCTAAAAGTTACTGGGTCGTTTTCATGTTACAGAATTGGTAAATTATTTACTGTAGAGAAATGAGTGCTCGCCATATTTGAACATAAAGTTACTTTTCCATTTTTTTTTAATTGTCTCTAGTCATTTATTAACATATATACAATTGATTATTCTAAAAAAAAAAACCTATATACAAATACAAAAGGGAGACGGAAAAGAGCTCATTGTGCATCATAAAATTCGTCCAGATCGATGTCAACGGGAAACGTGCCCAGAACGCTGGCAACATTGCCACGTTGGATGGCAATGCTGATTCTCTGGCCGAAGAAAAGGCCAGCCCTCTGGTCACGTGAAGAGTCGACGAGCTTTGTGCTAATTTCTCGAAAAAGTCGATGCGCACTCGGACCTCATGGACCTAATGTTTCAAACCCAAACGGCTCAAACATATAACTTCCAATAAGGTTGTTATATTTGCGCCGTTTGAGGTTTTCTGCACCAGCAGCAGCCACCCCAGGACAGCCCGCCGTGCTAAGAAGATGGGATGGCGCAAGGGTGTCGACACATGTTGCATTCCACACCAAAGGCCTACCCACCTTCCAAGGCATTATGGTCATCCCGTCTGGTCTCTTCCCATCGTAGCGTGCCAAGCCTTTGGGTTCTAACAGCTAGCACCCTGGCGGTGACAAGAGCCCGACGTATGATGCCATTAATGCTGGCGTGCCGTGCTATCCGATTTATAAGAATCTAATAATTGGGCGCACGGTTGGCGCAGTGGTTGAGCGATTGACTACTGCGCTGCGTGTCACGGGTTCGATTCCTATTTGGCAATTCGTAACTTTTCACATTCTAATTAAAAGCTGATTTGACGAAAAAATTACAAAGCCAGTTGAAGTCACTAAAACTGTTGATATGAAATATAATTTGAAAAATTTATTCATGTACTAAGTACACCGATGTCACATCACTAATACAACCTACACTCAATAATCAAAACACGAACTGTTATTGCGACGCCTAGTGTTGTCAAGCTTCGTCCTGAATTATCACAACTATTTCAAAATGCCGTATTGTTTGAATTTATAGCATTGTGTTGTAGCTTTTTGAGATGTCCAATGCGCCTACGAAACACTAGAATTTTGTTAAAGTTTAAACCATAACTAACCTATACTTAGGTAATATGGTGAAATTCATGGAAAAAGATGGAAAGAGTCCGATGCCATCACAGAAAACTGATCAATAAAAATAAAACTAAAGATAATCCCTGAACAAAGCGAGAGAGAGAGGAATGTGGGATGCTTTGAAAACCTTCTAAAGAGTGACCATCCAGTGCCTATCTTTAAATACATTGTATTTTCCTGTTATTTTTTTTTATTACATACTAGCTGTTGCCCGCGGCTTCGCTCCCGTGGACTAACCCACAGGACCCGTTATTGGGATTAAAAAAATAGCCCATGTCACTCAGGAATAATGTAGCTTTCTGTTGGTGAAAGAATTTTTCAAATCGGTCCAGAGTTTCGGAGCCTATTCGGTACAAACAAACAAACAAATGCTGTTCATATACATGAGCAGAAGTAGTTTTTTAAACATTAAACCTCGTAGAGGTCCATAGGCAAATTAAAATACTAAACTCTTGTAGACAATTACGAAAGCTTACAGTTCTACATTCAACCAAATAAAAAAACAAATTGACCTTCACATTAATGATAATTATTAGTTGTAGCATCACTGAAAGACCTCTAATTGTACCAATCAATAAGAACGTAATACACATCACTGAATATTAATAAGTCTAATGCACATAAGAAACATACTTAAACAGACCGACCTTGTTAATGAATTGAAACATAAATAATGCAACATAATAAATGCTACACATCAATAACATTTCAATAGTTAATATAAAGTTCATCTTGAACTCATATTGAGTATTTTAATCAGTGTATTTGGTAATGTATATGTGAATTACAATTGTTGGAAAGCAGAGATACAGAAATTCAACTCACAACGAAACTCTACTGGAAGCTAACTAGCGAACTATTATTATACTCATCATCTGCCTAGCCTTTTTCCCAACTATATTGGGATCGGCTTCCAGTCTTACCGGATTCAGCTAAGTACCAGTGTTTTACATGGAGCGACTGCCTATCTGACCTCCACAACCCAGTAACTGGGTAACACGGTACCCCTTGGCAAGACTGGTGTCAGATCTCAAGCTTCTGAATACCTGTAACGACTGTCAAAGATCTTCAAATGACAGCCGGGACCAACGGCTTAACGTGCTTTCCGAGGCACGGAGGAAACTCGGTATGTTGAAATGGTCACCCATCCACTGACCGACCTCGTCAAGCGTTACTTAACCTTGATAATCGACCCGTGCGGCTGTAATTATTTAGCCACGAGCTCCTCTAGCTCCTCTCCTCGAGCGAACTATTATTATACTACAAACAAGAAACAAACAGAAATTCTTGTAAAACTAACAAGCTGGAAAATTTTGTGCTAAACCAAATGGTCAGACTGTAGATATATATCAGTCAAGAAAACCCATCTTTGATAATATTATAAAGTTTTGTTGACTCAGCGCATACAACACGATCAAACTCTTGGGTGAAGAATTTTTATATTTATTTTTTCGTCGATTCACTACCACCCAAACTCTGTCGTTCGTCTCGTGCAAATTCACTACAAATCCTGAAATGCAGGTGGTTGCACAACCGTGGCAGGAAATCAGGCATTCATCATGGTATACTGAGAGTTCATTATTGTTCACCAAAATCAATTGACAATTTCTTATATTTTCATTAAATGGGCGATTCTACGGTACTTTTTTGTGTTGTGGCTAAACTGAGAGAATTGACCTTAATCAACAAGTGCAGAAAGGTAATAAATTTATTTGATCGTGCATGTATGAATCTGGTGCGTATGTGGTTTAGCTTGGATTCTACAGACATGGATATGGAAGGTGATTGTCAAACATAACATCTACCCTGACATCTAGTCAAGCTAGATGTTATGAATCCTGTTTTAAATGCAATATTTGTATTCTGCCATTTGTTTTTATTTCTTCAATTTTCAAAGTGAAGATTTCCAAAAAAAATAAGGCTTGCACATGCTCGTTGGTGCAGTGGTGGCCTAGTGGTAACGGTCGCGACTTATAAGTTGTAGATTGTGGGTTCAAACCCAGGCAGGCGCTTTACTTTTTGTAAATTATTTCATCACCACTGCTCTCAAAACGGTGAAGGAAAACATCGTGAGGAAACCGGCATGTCCTAGAACTAAAAACTCGAATACATGTAAAATCCACTAACCCACATTGGGCCCACGTGGTGGATTATGGCCCATTCCCTGTCACAGAGAGGAAACCTATGTCCTAGCAGTGTGCACATTAAGAAGGCTGATGATGAAGGCTTGCACATACATTATCTCACTACAAAACGTTTTGTTAAGAGTTACGCAATCCTGAAAAACATGTAAGGCTCTAATCAAACCACAGCTGCGGGCACAAGCAAGTTATCTTTTGTGTAAATTGCTTTAAGTTATTTTGGTGTAAACTTAGCGTCATTTGTCAATCTAAAAACGTAATGAACTATAACAAACATTCTCTCCTATGTATTATATAATTATCCTTTCCAACCATTAGTAACTCCAAATGATGTACTATCACACCTGCCGCCAAAGGCCATAGGTGCGATTCCATAGACAGCCTTGTGTCTGTTCTGTTTTTCTGTATCTGTAGCACGATCTACGATAGAGGTTACATCGTTTTCCAAGTTCAATCTGCCCACAATTTTTATTTTTTGTTTTAGTTTAGGGATATGCTCATGCATACTGCGCTATTACGTGGAGATAGCGCAGTTATGTGGGACTCTAGCCAACTAAAACTCCACGGTGTCCTCCTGTGCTGCTTATGGTGGTAGCACGGGCACGTGTTAGCACTCACCGCCAACCCGCCGTGGTGGTCCGTCACCGAGCCGTCTTCTGGGGGGTACCCCATCACCAGAGCATCAGAACACGTTGCTCACCGTGACCACCCCAGGGACCAAACCAGCACATGGGCGCCAGACAACCCCGTGTATGGCTGCCTTGGTCCCCCAGTTACGGTTCAGGACAGTGGCCCCAAACCTAACACTTTTCGGCCGTAGGGGATAGGGAGAGCGGCCAACGCTATATCGACACTTCTCTTCCCCTGCGGCCCCACCGCGTCCGCCATCAGACGGTGGCGACCCCGTGCAGGGCGCGGAGGATAGGGAGAGCGGCGCACCGCAATATCGGCACTCCTCTCCCGCCGCGGCCCTCCAACCCTCAGCCGCGATGCGTCAGCCTTGCTCCACTATGTTGGATTCAACGTCCAATCTAACTGGATGCAGCTGGGTTCCAGTATTTTAAATGCAACTGCCTATCTGACCCTCACAAAACGATATCCCTTGACAAGACGTGTGTCAGATTTTATCTTTTGGAACCGTAACTACTGTGAAAGATCTTCAAATCACAGCCGGGATCAACGGTTTTACGCGCTTGCCGAGTCATGGAGGCCTCTTGGTATGTAATAAAATGGACCCATCCTCGGACCAACCTCAGCAAGCGTTGCTCAACCTTGAAGATCGATCTATGCGGCTGATATTACTGAGCCACGAGCTTTTAAGTGGGAAAAATCGGCTGCCGAAAATATACGTTGCATTCGTGGCTAATTTACTGTAGATGAATTTTATTACTGAAAACAAATTAAATTGGTAAAATAATAACCTATGTGTATGTGGTTAATTTTCGGCAGTTCTAAATATTTAGTTTGGACGCTCGTTTGACCAACTGGATATTAATGCCGGGGTCCCTCAGGGGTAGGTATTCTCAGCAACATTGTTCTTGCTGAACATAAACGATCTGCTAAAACCCGGCACCTTTGGGTATGCGGACAACAGCACTGTTGCTGAGAGATACATGTATGACGTGCGCACCACTGGACCTCAGATCCATTCTCTCCGGGAGGCCATGGTTGGGCGCTTGAGTCTGTCCTTGAAAGCGGTCTCCGAATGGGGCGATGCCAATCTGGTCAAGTTCAATGCTGCTGACCCAGGCGTGTCTTTTTTCCGCTAAAATGAGTCAATTGCACCCGACTTCTTCTTTCCGAGGTGTAACCGTGCCGATAACGAACCATCTTGAGGTTCTTGGCATTACGTTGACATCGACGCTCAATTTCGGTACATTCATTAAGGCACATGCTCATCTGGCTGCCAAAAAATTGGGGACCCTCGCGAAGGTGAGACGGTACTTCACGTCAGAACAGTTGCTCAACTTGTATCAAGCGCAAGTTCGATCACGCATGGAGTACTGCTCTCATCTCTGGGACGGATCTGCCAAGTACCAGCTGGATGCACTTGAGTCGACCGAAAAACAGGCCAAGAGGCTCATTGGCAATGAAGTTCTCGTCGAATCTAGGCTCCAGAACCTCGAACATCGGCGCAGAGTTGCCAGCTTGTCGGTTTTTTATCGGTTACATTTCGGGGAGTGTGCATTGGAATTGCATGAACTAATTCCTCCTAGCCCGTTTCATCATCGGACTACAAGACGTACGGCGATGCGTCATCGGTACATGGTGGACATCCCACCCATACGCACCAAACGTTTTGGGAATACTTTTATTATGCGTACAGCAAAGGAGTGGAATTCCCTGCCGGAGTCTGTAATTCCTGTTGGCAACAACCTGGGAGTATTTAAGTCAAGAGTGAATAGGTTTCTTCTAGGCAAGCGTGCTTCATCGTCGATCACATCATCGCTTACCATCAGGTGAGATAGTGGTCAAGAGCAAGCCTAAAAAAATAAAAAATAAAAAAATATTGGCGTTAACATCACATTTTATCTTGAACATCTCCGTGTACCATTATTATATAGGCAATACTCTTTATGCCTATAATTATGCTAAACGTTAGCCAGTTTTAGAAAAAAGCAACATGGAACTGGAGGTAATAAGGAAATAAACGTTACTGACTTACCCAAAAGACTCTTAGTTATTATCAAAAATATAAATTCAGGAGAATATAAAGTCACAGAAATTAACTGTTAAAAATGATTGAAAAACATTCCCGGTTAGACAACATCCAACTTGTCGTTTTTTGATATGTAAGTGATATTCAACCATAAGGTAGTGATGGTAAAGTTTAATTTCCTAGAAATTACATAAGTTCGACAGACAATACCAAATTCTCAGATAAATTTATAGAACCATCAACATCCATTTAATTCCATCAATCAACACACATCATCACTCAAAAACTCAACGAGCTTGAACGACCTCACCCGACCTATGTAGCTTCTAGCTCATGTCATACAGCTCAAGCCACTTGATTAATTATTACATATATATTCTGTCTATTTTGTCACCGACGACTCATCGCTGTACATGTATGGTCTGATCACTTGTATTTAGATCAATTTCGATTTTGTATCCATTGAGACCGGTAATGTATGTGTTGAGTTTGGTCTAGAATTGAATAAACTTAAATAAATAATTATACTTGGATACGTTTGTATTGGTTTCGGATTTTAATTAATTACATTTTACATAATTGCTAGTTAAAGAAACGGTTGGTAGTATTAGAGTTTTTGTTTAATGTAACAAAGTTCGTAGACATAATTTTGTCAAATTTTACAAGCAAAGTATAATAGAGAATATCAGCTATTGCAAAAGACGTTTGAATTAAACATAAAATATAAAGATTTATGTAATATATTTTTAAGATTACAGTCAGAATCATATCAGCCGAAAGTACACCACCACTGGACGTAGGCCTCCCCCAAGCGGCGATGCTTGGATGAGGCCTATGTTGACCGGTCCCGTCCGTCCCGCATCTGGTGGATCCCCGCAACCTTCACCAGGTCTCGGCCCACCTGGTGGGAGGCCTTCCAACGCAACATCGTCCGGTTCGCGGTCGCCACTTCGTCGTCGTCTTAACTTTCCTGCCCCATCAACCATCCGTTTTGCGAGCAATGTGCCCTGCGCACTGCCAGTTAAATTTGGCAATTCTTCGGGCTATTTCGGTAGCCCTAGTTCTCTTGTGGATCTCTACATTTCTGATTCGATCACGCAAGGCAACTCCGAGCATAGCCCTCTCCATTGCTCTATGGGTGACTGTAAGCTTTCTGATGAGGCCCATTGTGAGTGACCATGTTTTAGAGCCATAGGATATCACTGGCAACACACACTGGTCATAGACTTTCATCTTGAGACACTGTGGTAAGTTGGGCGAGAAGATACCGTCAATACTCATGCACCGAAACACTTATTCGTATTCTTTATTGCACAAAAAAGCCAATACAATACGACTTATTTGGGCGCACGGTTGGCGCAGTGGTTGAGCGATTGACTGCTGCGCTGCGTGTCGCGGGTTCGATTCCCGCACGGAACAAATATTTGTATGACCTTCAGATAGTTGTTCCGGCTCAGGGTGTTTGTGTATGTGAATTTATATGTTTGTAAACGCACCCAAGATACAGAAAGAAATTCCTAGTGTGGAGCAACGTTTTTTTTTAAAAAAAAACAAAAACTTATGAACAAGGATCGCTTAAACTAGAATTCAGATTATAGTGCCTTGAAGAACAGTGTCAGTGAGCTGGTAATGTTTAGGTACTAAAGGATCGTTACCTACCCGTTGGACCAACCGAGTATCTTAATTAGACTGTGAATGCTTCCAGCTAGATGGAATGCTGGCCATAAATGGTCAAATCAAACAGGATGCGGAAAGAAATGAACCGGGTATTGTGGCGCATGGCACATTGCAGTGTTTTTGTTTGACAAGTACTTTTTTTTCTTTGCTTTGTTCGATATTTGATTTTTATCTCTTAATATGGCAACGAATCGATAACCCCTTAATGTTGCAGAATTTCGATAAGCGGCGCATTTGTAAATTTATTGCACAATAAATTTTTGATGAAGTTCAATCCGATTTTTTTGATGAATTCTTATTGCTCATCTAGCATTGCACTTTGAAAGTCCAATCAGATTGCATCGCATTGGGATCTTACCACCTAATTATTCACTCACGATGTATTTAGTTTTTTTACTCTCTGATCTCTACCGGTAAGTAACTATGACGAAATTTTATGCAATTTGATATTTCTCAATACTTTCAAAAAGTCGACCATCCCACGACCTATGTACCCGTACTTTATTATATTATTATATAAGTTATGTAATCGTTTGGCGATTGCGAGGATGGTTTAAACTGTTGCAAAGTCTTGTTAAATATCGTAAGAGAGATGACTAAAAGCCTAAAGCTTAGAGATGGTAAAGACTTTGTTTAACCTTTTACATCTTTTTTACGCCGCTGTTTTTATTATCTAAAAAATCTGACTGCGTTAGAAGCAAAATAAAAAGACGTAAACAAGAAGAAAATCGTGCTGTGCAGTCGGAGGATACTGGTCTAGTTTTGGTCAGCCAGCTCGCGAATATGTATCCTCCGACTGCACAGCATTATTTTCTTTTTGTTTATGTCTATTTAGTTCGCTTCGCGGTCAGATCTTTTGAATTAACTTTTTTTATTTATAACTTTTTAGTTAACATTTTTTTTCGAATTGGGTACATTTAAACATAGGTATAAGTGTTATAGACCGTTTATTTTGATAACCCACGCGATGGGTTTGAAAGAAAAATAAAATTGGGCCCCTCAAAATATAGGGGCCCATAATCGCCCATATTTCCATTTTCCAATTTTAATGTAGCTATTGACACTCGCAAGGTTAAGATGAATCGATTGACGTAAGTATCACCATTATCGGCCAAAGCGTTTTGTCTCTAGAACGCCACATAGGAACAATAGTAGATTATTGCATGGAGCGCAAAGTGACTTATTAATGCATTAGTGTTAAGTATATAAGATAAAAAAAAAAAAAACTGTTATTAACAATTTAATTTACAGCTGTATTATATTTACTGGAGTTGAATTCGTATCGCTATCGCTGTCTATTTCCAGTGTTTTTACTTTTATTGCAAAATATGAAGAATCAAGAAACAACCACTCTTGAACTGTCTTGTCATATGCCAGGATTACACGAGGCTAGTGTTTGAAGCTAGGATGACAACGAATTGTTACCCTAACTTCATGACGTGGCACATTCTTAAATGAGGATATATTGAATTCAAGAGGGTAAAGTGACTTGCTAGCTTAATAGAATTACTAGCAATTTCTAGAACAAATGCTCATGCATACTGTGCTAACACGGGGGGGTAGCGGAGTTATGTGGGGCTCCAACCCACTAAAACTCCACGGTGTTCTCCTGTGCCACTTATGACGGGAATACGCGTTAGCACTCAGGGACCAAACAAGCACATGGGCGCCAGACGACCCCGTGTAAGGCACCCTTGGTCCCCGTATGACAGGTTACATTACTACATTACTTGACTGTAATGTAGTAATGTACTTCAAAAAAAGGACCTATCCTACTTATGAGCTATACCAAATTAGTAACTTATTATCAGTTCGAAAATCATATATTATACACATTGTACTAAAAAAACATAAAACCCTACCATTAGATCCCAATATATTAACCAGAAGAAGGAAACACAATGTTGCTTGTACCCATTTTATAAAAACAGAATTTGCAAATATTCAGTATGACAGACGCTCGTCTTACTTATATAATAAAATAAATAAATTAACAGATATACATACTAAACCGTTTAAAGAATGCAAATCGTTACTGATTAAGTGGATTATGCTACGATGAAACAGAGAATCTTCTATAAACTGTCTATTTACACAAACTACTTCCGTATAAAAAAGCCATGCATGCACACTTACTCATACACACACTCTATCACACACACACACATACACATACACACGCTCGCACACACACACGAACATACACACACACCAACAGACTATGGATAGAAAAACAAAAAAATAGACTATTAATTTTCATTGCACTTTTGTTTTGTAATTTATTACACTCGTAAGATATAAAAGAGCGGCGCCTCCTGGTACAGGCATCTATATGCTTAAAAGGGGACGCCACCAACTGTATACCATTGTATAACGTGTAATAAGGAAATAAACATTTTTGAATTTTGAATTTGAAGTCAGTGGCCCCGCCTCCTACCACTTTTCAGCCGCAGGGGATAGGGACCTTTCCTGCGGCCCCACCGCGTCCGCCATCAGATAGTGGCGATCCCGTCCAGGCCGTGGAAGGTAGGGTGAACGATGCGCCGAAATACCGGCACTCCTCTCCTGCCACGGCCTCTTACCCTCAGCCGCGATATCGTATGGGACATGGGACGCTCCATACGATATCGCGGCCCGCCTCAGTTGCGATGTCACCTCTGTTACGAAGCGGCAACGCAACCTACTTGTTGGCCGCTACGTCGTCGGCTTATTCGGCAAAAGCCCTGACGAGCGGGCTCTCCTCGGGTTCCACCTCACTTCACCGTGGGTGACCAAGCCACGGCTACTGAGCCCCCCCCGCCTCGACAATGTGTGAACCCATCGGTGTGGAGAATTACTAGCCTAGCTTATTATTATTTCTGCATTAGAACCATTCGGCAACGGCATTCTAAATTTCCAAGAAATATTCACGTCAATAAAATTATTACAGTCATAGATATTTCGCACAATAGCCAGCACATAAGCAAACGAAATATGAGCTTTATAATTTGAAGAGACAATAGATACCTATAAAGCCTATTACAAAGATTCAATTACAGTCGTAGGCAAGAAGTGAAGAACAATTATTACAAAATAATGCAATTAACTTCAGAAATAATTACTTAATTAGTAGTATTAATTGATTAAGTTCACTTAAATATTAACTCCCTCTCACAGAGAGGAGGTTTGTGTCCCAGCAGTGGGTACATTAATAGGCTGATGATGATTGATGATGCAATTTGAAAGTGCTTCCCAAGTGTTCTATTATATAGTTATCAGGTCAGGATCTGATGATGGGATCTTGGAGAAATCGAGGGAATTCCTTAAATATTATAGGCATACATCAATTTTGAAATTTTCATCAACAATACAATCATTTGCACTCAAAAAGTATCATTTGGTGAAGTGGAACTGATGAAGGACACCACAGATGGCCCCTGGAACTCTTTAATGCTAATTGCTAAGTATGTCTTGGGTATAAGATATCTCGAATAGTTAGCAGACTATGATGAAACAAAATTAAATACTTGCTTATAATAATATGTTAGTGATGAAAATGGTACGTTTCATCGTACTGATCTCATGATGAAGCCAGAAGGTAGATACTGAAATCCAAAACAAAACAATGTATCCTAGTCGTGTTTGGGCTTATTGGAATCGTCATGAGATGTACTTTGGTAATAAATGATTTTCATCGTAATTGGATCCAAGGTACCAACCAAAACTAACAATATATAAATAAAAAACTTTTAAACAAAAAAATTAAACCGACATCCAAAACAAAACACCACAAAGCGTAAAATTAATTTCTTTTCCGAAGTCGATGTCATTGATATCTGTGTGTTTTGGAAGTCGATTTGATTTTTTACCAGACTGCCGAATTAGGGTAATGTGTTTATCAGCCAATGTATGTATGTATGTTTGTTCCTATGTGGCGTAGATACCAAAAGCGTTGACTGATTTTGATAATTCTTACGTCAAACTTGCGGGTGTCACTGGCTACATGTACATTGGAAAATAGAAAAAAGGCGGATTGTCAAAATATTTTTTTTTTTGAAATTGCACAGCAGTAGCCCAGATTCTGGAGTTGTGTGTTTGGTGGCATAATTTGGCAGGTAGGAGAGACGATTGTTTCTTGGGAGAGACCTACCCATGACCACCGAGAGACTGAATAAGACCATATATATTGAATAAACATGACATGAGAAAGTGGAAATGTGTTACTTTTTCCTACTCCTCCGTTATTATTTTTTTGATTAATTTCGTTGCTGGATCCAAGACAGTTAAATTCATTCTCCGAGACTTCGTCGAGCTTCATTGCCGCGGCGCTTTTCTGGTGGTCGCCACTGTTGGTTCTGGCTTTAGAATAGTGCAGTGGGATTGTCCCAATTAAATAAAAATAAAAATGAGAAATGTTTGTGTGTACCTTAGACTCTTCAGCAAAAACAAGCGTAATAATAAGTTTATTAAACTGTATTCCTACCAACTAATGATGTTCATTATTTGTACTATCCATATTAATATGGTAATTTTATAGCAAGTTACATAAATAGCTTTAACGTACAACATTTACCATGACAATGATTGCTCATCTTCACACTTCTAATTGGCTATAACTTTATTTGAACGTCATTCGTTTAAATGGTCATTACCCTTTTAAGACGGTAGGGCTTGAAGAGCTATATATAGATTGTGGTCTTTTTGCAGTCAGAGATTACGAAGATCTTCATTTTGCATAGAGCTGCAGTTGGGATTACTGCCTTCATTTGCTAGGTAAAATATTAATATAAAAAAAGTTAATTAGAAAATCAAAAAACCCGAAAGCTTGAAAAGAGAACTAAAAGTTATAAACAAAAAGAAATCGTGCTGTGCAGTCGGAGGATACATGTTCGCGAGCTGGCCGACCAAAACCAGATGTATTCTCCGACTGCACAGCATGATTTTCTTCCTGTTTATATCTTTTTAGTTCGCTTTTGAAGTAGTCGGGATTTTAGAGTTTATTTAATTAACTTTTTTTATTTATAACTTTTCAGTAAATATTTTTTTAGAATTAGGTACATTTAAACATATAAATGATATATTTTTTTTAAATCACCTCTTAAAACCGTTTATTTTACCCCACACGATGGGATCGGAAGAAAAAATAAATTTAGTGCCGCACAATATGGTGCCCAAAAGCCGCCATATTTTTATTTTTCAATTTTAATGTAGCCAGTGACACTCGCAGACTAATCGATTGACGTAAGAATTAACAAAAATTGCCAACGCGTTTGGTCTCTAGAACGCCACATAGGAACAAACATACATACATAGACTGATAAACACATTACCCTCTTTCGGCAGTCGGGTAAAAACCGGCCAAGTGTCGGTTTTTTTTCTTTGGTGTGGCTTCTCATTCCTTTATTCTCCAATATTGTTTAAAACAATAATTACAATATTTAATTACTCAACAAGCTCTAAACAACGATACTCCACTCGTTGGGGTAGATCAGAAATTGGTTTTAGCTGTATGGGCCCCCTAAAAACCAATCAAAAATATTATATGACAATTTGTATGTCTTTGGGTCAACAAGATGCTTAAACAGTGAAAATTTTAAGAATGTAGCTCCAACTGTTTGGCTGTAAAACCTGTGTGCGAGATGACCGACAGACAGATAGACAGACGGACAGACAGACACGTGAGTGACAGCAATAGGGCTCCTTTTGGACACTTCGGGTACAGAACCCTAAAAACATCACACCTCATGCTGGTCAAGCGCGAGCCTATATATAATAAAAAAAAAATCCTCACTATAGAAAAAATGCGCCCAGAATCGTAATTAAAAAGACCCATTTAAATGTGGCAAATATCGTTTTTCTTTTTAAGTTTGTGAGGATGGATGGATGGATGTTTTTTACTCTCTCACGCAAAAACTACTGAGCGAATTTTGTTGAAACTTTACAGTAATTTAGATTATACATCAGAATAACACATAGGTACAATAATTTATACCTAAAGATATTGGGTGAAATAATGAATGAACGTGGGCGGAGCCGTTGGAGGCAGCTAGTTAGTAAACATTTTCAAAACGGGTTGACATTTTATTCTTTTCAATAAACATACTGTATGGTTTTAAACATTTGATATAAATATTTACCCAGTTGAAAAAATAAAAGCATAACAAATTAAATTCCAACAAACCAAAGCAATAATTTTCTTAAGCTCTTTAAAAACCCCGAGGCTGAATAATATTATAAATAAACTAAATGTAGCATGGCCGAAGATCCGTGTAATAGCAACAAGCAATATTATGAGTGTTTCGCACGCAGCGCAGATGATGTGTTCCGGCAATACGCGCCAAGGTTGCGACGATCACTTGTTACGGATGATTTGACGTGGTGGTGTAGTGAAAGCTATGAAATATGGGGCGATATAGATTTGTGATATTAGAAATATTTGTTGGTTTTTCAGTTCACAACTCGTAGGTTTATTATTAGCCTTGGAATCATCATCATTATCGTCATTTCAGTCGATAAACGTCCGTTGCTGGATATAAGCGCCTCCCACGCATCGCCACCCTGATCGGTCCTGACTTGGAATATAGGGAGATAATAGAACAGTGGTGGCCCAATGGTATCGGCCGCGACTTATAAGTTGTAGGTTGTGGATTTGAACCCAGGCAGGCGCTTTACTTTGTGTAAATTATTACATCACCAGTTCACCACTGCTCTCAAAACGGTCATCGCGAGGACCGATGAGGTGGGTCCCTTTCAACTACTGGGTAAAGACAACTTGATGATGAACATGATGATGATGATGATGAATTCAGAAAATTAGAAGTGTAAACTTGAATATCTGATCTCTAAAATTAAGAGCTATCCAAAACGTTCCAGGGAGGGATACCGAGTGCAAGAGCATGTAAAATTGGCTGTAGGAACGAAGCAAGTTCTAGAATTAGAGAGAACAACTTTAAAACGTTTTCAGGATATAAAAACAAATCTTCTTTGTGGCTCGCTTCGCTCCACTCTCTTAGCTTGCTCTACAGCACCACGCTGCGTATGTCGGTGAGCGGTCACATTATGAGCTATTAACAGGCTGCTCTTGATAGAATGATTTGCTATTGGCTGGATCTATTGCATGATCCACTAGGATGCACTTTTTAAATCCTTGTGCATACCATACTTAATAGTCGTATTGGTCCTATTAAACACTACTTCTTAACAGTGTAAAGCTTAACTAGCATACAATTATGATTTTTTTTCGAGTTTGTCTTTACTCTTACCCTTGTAGTTATTTTTATAGCTAAACGTTGTTCAATCGTTATTTCGGGCAAAAAAAAAATGACTGCTCGACACAAAGTTCGACAGTTTAGCTTTTTTTGTAGGATTTTCATTACTTTTTATTTTTTTAGAATAGAATAGAATAAATTTATTTGATAAGGTTACATTCAAGTGGATTGATTTCCTAGACCTCACACTAGGATTCCCTGTGTCGTGAGATGGTGTATTAAGGCCAGTGAAAGGTATGGTTATTTAGTGTCGTTTACATTAATGGAGACAAAGACTTAAAGAGGTACAGTTTATATATTGACAATACATATTAGCGGAAAACATGACCCCGTAGTAATGGGAATTGACGAGGTGATAAAAAATGATACATTACGACGATTATCCGTTAACGGATAATATATAAGCTTTTGAAACATAATTACCGAAGTCAGTGAACTAAACTGTATGAGAACAGATCGGATACCTAATGGGTTTATAACACAAGCTATCTAAATTGCTAAACGGTCACATAAGCAGCATAGTTCAGCTCAATATTGGGCTCGGCCACTTACTGCGACTAATTGCTCCACTCGGTTCAAAGAGATTGTCGCCGGGGAATTAGTTAGCTCTATGACACAGTGCTGGATGGATTGACAAACAAGCATATCCGTAAAAATTTTAATATCCCCTTATTTTTTGTAATTATTATTATTGATAGGCTCGCGGTTGACCACTATCTCATCGAGACGGTAAGCGATGATGTGGACGACGATGGGGCACGCTTGCCTTGAAGTAACCTATTCACTCTTGACTTAAAGACTCCCAGGTTGTAGCTATCAGGAAATACAGACACAGGAATTCCACTGCTTAGCTGTACGCACAATATAAGTATTCCCAAAACGCTTTGTGCGTACGGGTGGGATGTCCACCATATACTGAAGATAAAAACAAAACAAACAAAAGCTCTTCGAAACACGACCGACGTTATAGGCATGATGGCAATTATGAGACGGACTGAAAATCTTATGGCTGGACAATGTATAAGAATCGACAACAGTCCAATAAAATCAGGAAGAGTCTCCTTAACTACGACCTAAACACAGCACACGTAGGAACAATTTTACCAAAATAGATCAGTTTCTACGTATATTCCACAACAATGCAAATGATGACACTGACAGTTCTTGAACGCGGTTTAGAAGTTCTGATTGCGTTCAGTTCCATTGGTGATTTGATTAGCCCTTAGATGTTTCGATGATAGGTCATCACACAGACAACTCTAGTGAAAAATACAAGGATAGTCGCCCCAAATTATGGAATTATGCTAGACAAAAATGGAAAATTAATAGCCCTAAGAATTTTCATGCTGCTTACTCACAAAGAGACCTACGACAGGAAGAAAATACCTCTGATTCACTATTATTAAATACATAATTATAAAAACTCTACGATAATATTTTAACTTAATTAACATAAAATAATTAAAGTATCTTAATGAAACACATCCTGTCGGTAATTGTAGACGCGACTAAGTAAAGGTTAAGCGTAAGTATTAATTTAAAATTGTTACAATTAACTTAGTTATTTGCAGTGTAATTATTTTCCTTATTGGGTTTATTAAAGAATCTTGTTCAGGTGTAACTTTGACCTATTGGATTTATTTTAAGGGTTTGGGAAATCTAGTCGTTAATTCGCTTGACTAGGATTGTTGCTGTGGAAATTTTTAGCTTTTTGGAATTGGTATTAGCATTGTTATAGCAAAGGTTTATTTTTGGCTGTATTGGGCACAGAATTGAAAAATACAGTTTAGCTTATAAAAATAATTCTTAAATAAAATGTACTTTCTTTGCAGTAAGTGTTGAATTGTTCTACTGAGTTGTATTTATACTGAAAATGAGTTTTCGTGATGAAAGGTTCGTTTTTTTAAACATAAAATCAGGCCTGTTTGTTTTTCGATGATATAAGTAAGCAAGGACGTACTTCTCTTAAATAAAAAACAATTGCCCCTTATTTCACTACTTACAATTTTAAACTTAACTAAGTACACAAACACTTTCTACGTATTACAAATACTTCTAAAATAAATCTATAGTTCTTCTTCTAAATCCGTTGCTTCTTTATTTTCCTTTCTTTTACAATATTTTTCCATTGCTATTCGTAGCGGTCACTGCGGCGTAGGCCTCCCCTAAATCACTCCACACGCTTCTATCGCGCGCTTTTTGCATCCAGTTTGGTCCACAACGTTGGGTAAAAATGTCTCTCCATCTCTTTCTTTGTCTCCTTTGCTTTCTTTTACTTTCTAATGGGATACATTCTATAACTCTTTGTCCACGTACTTTCAAATCTACACAAGTGCCCTACCGAGTTCTATTTCGAAAACCTAATTCTTTGCGTTACATCTGTTAATTTTGTTTTTCTCCTTTTTATTTAGTTTTTTACTTTGTCCGAATTGTTAGAGTATTCTCCTTTCCATTTTACTCTGGCATATGGCAATCTTCTCTTCGTCTTCTTTCCTCAACGACCACGTTTAGCATCTGTTCGTTAGGCACGGTAGTATAGCTGTTTCGTAAATTCTCTTTTTAATGTGTTAGCAAATTTCTTAATTTATTTCTTTAGCACCCAGTATTTCTGCCAAGCTACAGCTATTCTTCTTTAATTTAAGCGTGTTTATTTGGTTAATTGCAGGTTTGGTTTAAGAAATGCAGTTATCTGACCCAAATATTAAATGATTGCTTTATAATTACAAATAATTCGCAGACGAATTAATTTATTAAATACTTAATGATGCTCATACCATTAGAGATAATCTATATTTTAAAATTAAACTAATCGATCTATTTTTACAAGGATAACTTTACATCAATTGAATTGCAAGTAATCGTTAGTAATTATAATAATAAATTGATGCTCTGTATAAATTATTTTAGTTTCGCACCCACCACGGTTGTAATTCATGTTCGGATAAATGTCATGAACTTCAAAGTAACATAATTTTACTTATTCGGCTAATAAATATGGATTAAAAGATGTGTAATTAGTGCAGTACAATCGTAAAATGGTTTATTATTTTGTTTTATTAGGTCACTTGTATGTTCTTGTAATTATGATATTATACTGCCTCTGGCACTGTTTGGAAAATTAATTTGATTTAATGAAGTCTGGAAGTATTATTTAATTACAATCGAAATGCCAATATTTGATATATTAAAACGTTTTTATTAGTTATAAAATTATTTTTAAATCTAATTGAAGGCTGCTCAGTGAAAGCTTCAATGAAAGATAGGGGCAAAGTATGGGCTTGACAAAATAATTAATTATTCCAAGCTTATCTTGGACATCCTGAACTTTTAGTTATATTATAAATTTGTGCTCCATTGGTGTAATTGCTGCAAGGCGATCCAGTGCGAGGATAAATAATAAATTGGTAGCCGGTTTTTGTACTAGAACTTTGAATCACAGGCAAAAATCTACATAATTATAAAATATAAATATATAGACTAGCTTTTGCCATCGGTTTCGCCCGCGTGAAATTCGAAAACTATCCCGAGTGAACATATTCTCGGGATAAAAAGTATACTATGAGTTATGCCTGACTAAAATCTATGTACCAAATTCCATCCAGATTTGTCAAGCCGTTTAAGCGTGAAGAAGTGTCAAACACACAAACACACTCACAAACTTTCGACTTTATAATATTAATGTGATAGTGAGAAGTGTGATGTGATTTGCTACCACTTTTAGTCTGAGTAAAGTACTACTTAGATTGTGTTTGTTTTATCCATCTATTATTGATTTACTTATCTGTATAGGCAGATAAATAGTAAATTAATCTTAGTTATATTATAAATACGAAAGTTTGGATGTGTGGATGTATGTTTATTAATCAATAACGCCAGAAAGGATGAACGGATCTATTTTTTTTTTATTTATCGATAGGCTCGCGTTTGACCACTATCTCGCCTGATGGTAAGTGATGATGTGGTCGACGGTGAAGCACGCTTGCCTAGAAGTAACCTATACACTCTTGACTTAAAGACACCAAAGTTGTAGCTATCAGGAAACAAAGACTCCGGCAGGGAATGCCACTCCTTGGCTGTGCGTACAATGAAAGTATTCGCAAAACGCTTTGTACGTATGGGTGGGATGTCCACCATGTACCGGTGGCGCATTGCCGTACGTTTTGTTGTCCGGTGATGGAAAGGGCTAGGCGGAATCAAATTGTGCAGTTCCATCGCACACTCCCCGAAATGTAACCGATAAAAAACAAACAGACTGGCCACTTGGCGTCGATGTTCAAGGCTCTGGAGCTTTGAGGTGACCAGTGCATCGTGGCCGATAAGCCTCTTGGCCCGTTTGTCAATCGACTCAAGTGTATCAAGTTGATATTTGGCAGATCCGTCCCAGAGGTGAGAGCAGTACTCCATGCATGACCGAACTTGCATTTTTTACAATTTGAGCAGCTGTTCAGGCGTGAAGTACCGTCTCACCTTTGTAAGGATACCCAACTTTTTTGCAGCCAACTGAGCCTTTGCCTCTATGAATGGACCAAAATTGAGGGTCGATGTTAACGTAACACCAAGAAGGTCGAAATGGTCTGATATCAGCACGGTTACACCACGGAAAGATGGAGCCGGGTGGAATAGGCTCTTTTTTGCGGAAAAAAGACACGCCTGGGTCTTAGCTGCATTGAAACTGATTTCATTGACTACATTGGCATTGCCCCATTCGGAGACTGCCTCCAAAGACAGGTTCAAGCACTCAACCATGGCCTCCCGGAGAGACCGGATCTCAGTCCCAGTAGCCCGTGCGCCGGATACGTATCTCTCAGCAACCGTGCTGCCGTCTGCGTACCCAAAGGTTCCGGGTTTTAGCAGGTCATTAATGCACATACATTGAAATTTGGTGCATTTGTGGTGATCCGGATGAAATTTGGTGCAGATATAGATTATAGTCTGTAATAGCATATAAACTACTTTATATCCCGGTATAATGTTCCCTTGGGATGATAAAACACTTGAACGCGGGCGAAGCCGCTGGTAGAAGCTAGTAGTAAATAATCTCGTTTAATAACACGTGGATACAGGAATCAAATGCCCTAATCAATTTCAAACCAGTGCATCACGTCACACAACCGGACAAACAAACTTTTTATTTGTAAGTATGTGAGAACCATGTTCCTGTTTATCAAATTAATTAATTTATCTGTTAATGATTTTAATACTGTATACCTGTACGTAGTATAGTGTGTGGTGCTATTCTAGGTGCATTGTCCTCACATATATGAATTTATTAATGTATTTACATAAGTAAACATTGTAAAAAAACATTTTTTTTTAAAGAGTAAGTATGGAGTTTCTTGTGCATTCTTCTCCATAACAAGCTACTTTTCCGAATGCATGGTTGAATCAACTTTTATTACTTGTAAATTTTAATTTTTGGTTGACGTTCAGAAGTGCCGCTTATTGGCCTAGTTGAATAAATATACTTGACTTTGACTAACATATTAAACACTAACTTTTTTCCATAGCTTCGCTCCTGTGGCCTATCTCAAAGAAACTGTACATACACCTATGCACTACTGTACATACGCCTATATAACGTTACCACTTCTAGGACATAGGCCTCCTCTCTGTAAGAGGAACTGAGCCATCATCCAACACGCGAGCCCAGTGCGGGTTGCTGGACGTCACATGTTTTCGATATTTTTGGTTCCAAGGCATGCCAGTTTACTTGCGATGTTATCCTTCACCGTTTTTGAGGGTATATATCCTGTAAGTCGCGGCCGTTACCATTGGCCCATCAGTGGCCATCGCATAATGAAGTTTTCTATTAGTGGAAAATATTCGGAATCGGATCTCCGCATTCAAAGATTACCTTTTACGAACATATCAACAAACAAACATTTGTACCTCTTCATAATATTACATTTAATATAACATGACATTAGATGTATCAACCAGTAGGTAAATATTAATTACTCCATATTAACTACTTTGCAGTTAATAAATAATTTAGTACGGATTGAAATTCTGTGCGGTAGTCAATATCCTTGAGATGAGGACTCCTTTCTTATTTAGGATAAAGGTTAGTGCTTATTGATGATATAGTTATTTGCAGTTGGGTAAGCAGAATTTTACGTTTTGTGTGAACTTTGCCTTTGAATGGGATTCTCCTTATTTATGTATTAATTCAATTAATGTGTCAAAATAGACAAAAATATACATCCTGTTTCCATAAAAAAAAACTTTTTCATACAATTATTTAATAAATTGACTAGAAGAAGGAACAGACAAATTGGAAGCTGATGCTTATTTAAAAAAATATCTCTTCCAGCTTAACTACGAAAGAAGATTTGCTAAACAGTTGTAGACATGCACCGTGTGGAAGAGTAGTTTTGTCCATGATTCACAAAAAAGGCGTAAAAATAATGGTAATTTTTTAAATCCTTCTGTTTTAATGATCTTCTGTAATCCTGAAAATTCAAGAGTTTAATTTTTGATTGAGAAACCTTCAAGCTTTCGGAACGGAAGATAGAGGCACTTGAAAGAAAAGAGAAAAAAGAAAAATATTTATTTGTGACCCGTATAGGAAACAATAATGAACAAGAGAGAAAAAACAATAATGAAAAAATTAAAATAAACAGAAAGGATATCTCAGCATGTTTAGCGGTATCAAAAAAAAAATAACGCTGCGCTGGTGTTCTGATAAGGCCCACTGCTGATGCCACGGACACATTCACGGAAACGGAAAATAAATAAATAATAACAAAATAGTATAAACACAGAAGGTGAGTCAACGTATGTATGTTTGTAAATATAAAACAAATATAGTATAAATAAAACATAAAATATACGACCGACGACGGCTCAATGATTATTTCTCGAAACCATAGACAAACGACGAGAGCGCGCTTATCTATTGGCGCGATCGTGGTCTGCTGTCAAAAAGAAAAAAGGAACTTGCGTTATCTAGTTAGGTATATGTTTGTGGTAGTGTTATAGTTCACGTTATAATACGTACTTAGGCAATATTGCCCGAAGCCAAGTGAGGATCGTCGAGTAATAATGATGATTAAATATGAAACATCTTTTGAAAATTTCATAGTATAACTGCTATGGGCTATATGAATGGTAAGTATGTGTAATCATATGTGTTGATTTGCTCTTAATTTGGAGGTTAGAGATCAAGGAGAGAATGCGTGATCGATATTTTTTGTGACGTAATTTGGGAGTGGTCTTTCAATCAGCAGGATGGTGAATTCTTTCATTATTGAACAACAAAGCATGTTTATTTCATTTAATTTTATTCATATTTAGCGCAAACACATTCTCTTCCTGCCCTTATCAAATGTTACTTGGGGTAGGCGCATCACGTTTTCTTCTTCCATACCGTCCTGCAACTCGGCGTTTCTTTGCGTGATCGAATCAGAAATAATGATATCCGCAAGAGAACCAAGGTTACCGACATAGCCCGAAAAGTTCTAGAGTGGCGACCGCGTACCGAAAGACGCATTGTTGGAAGGCCTCCATCCAGGTGGAGCGACGACCTGGTCAAGGCTGCGGGAGTCCGGTGGATGCGAAACGCACAGTACCAATCAGTGTGGCGACGCTTGGGGGAGGCCTATATACAGCAGTGAACGTCTTTCGGCTGATATGATGGTGAAGACCATCCTGACCACCGTCACGCTATCACTCTCGCCCTTTTCTTTCATATCACTCCTCACACAGTATTTCTTCCATTTTCCATCCATTATTTCTTTGGCCTTCCTTTACCTCTCCATCAAAGGGAAAGGAAGGCCAAAGATATAATGGATTTCTTCATCCACATTTATATTCATAACTCTTTTGGTAACATGCGTTTCATCCCTTCTCAGCACATGACCATACCAGGACAAACGGTTTCCTTTCAACTTTTCTGTAACTGGCGCCACATTCAAACTGTCATTAATATACTCATATGTCACTTTATTCATATACGCAGCAAAATAGACATCAGGCTATTCAACATCGTGTCTATCAGTCTAAGGTTGGCTATCTCGGCAATTTTTGATGCTGCAAGTATATTCCACATTCTACGAGCCTAGTCACACCATTGGCATGTTTGTGAAACTATAACAAAAAAAGAAATCTAGAAATAATATATTTAATAATATGATATAGTTGTACTATCTCACGAAGGCGGGAATTACGTGATTTTTATGACGTCGAAACAGGAACAATTTTGTTTCGACTCATCCGCCTTCGTGAGATGCTTGTTCTATACCAGTCTGTTACTGTTCCACTGCAGGGACAGGATTTTTTGTTCTTGCTTTATTTCTCGTGTCTGCTATATGAGTCACAAATAAATATTTTTTCTTTTCTTTTCTTTTCCTTTCTTTTCTTTTCCTTTCTTTTCCTTTCTTTTCTTTTCCTTTCTTTTCTTTTCCTTTCTTTTCTTTTCTTTTCTTTTCTTTTCTTTTCCTTTCTTTTCTTTTCCTTTCTTTTCTTTTCCTTTCTTTTCTTTTCCTTTCTTTTCTTTTCTTTTCTTTTCTTTTTTTTTCTTTTCTTTTCTTTTCTTTCTTCTTTCTTTCTTTTCAAACTTTTCAAAGACTTCTCCAACACGCTTACTCAAGACGGGTTGGTAATTTCAAAAACAAATTTACTATAAGTCCAGGTTTCCTTATGATGTTTTCTTTCACCGTTGTCAGCGGTGTCGAAGACAAACTAAGAAAATATGAATTTGAGTAAGATACAAATCCCGTCGGTCAGTTTTACACATTCAACGACTCAGAACTCGAATAGAACTTAAATAACAGACTTTTTAATTAAATCTCGATCAGAAATCCCACTTAGTTTATTTAACCATCTTCGTAGATTACGATCAAAGTTGACACACCATATTAGATTATTAATATACTCGTAACCGCTTGTTTTAATTAATTAATAACTCCATTCCATACACTAAGTTACACATTTCTTAGTATCGCGTGACTAGAAGAGCATCAAGCTGTGTTTATGTTTCATGGACAACAGTAGCAACAACACTTGCTTCTGCCAGCGGCATCGCCCGCGTGAAAAGATTTTTATCATCCCAAGGAAACATTATACTGGGATATAAAGTAGCCTATGTGCTATTCCAGACTATAATCTATCTCTAGACACTCCCTGTATACTAAATTTCATGTAAATCGTTGGAGCCGTTTCCGAGATTCAGATTCTAGGTAAGGAAAGCTAATATTATAGATATATATAAAAGCGAAAGGTAACTTACTCACTCATCACGAAATATCGAAAACCGCTTGACGTATAAAGATGAAATTTGGCAGGGAGGTTTTCAAGTGACGGAAGAGCATACTAAGAAAGGGTTATTGGAAATGCCACCCCTAAAGGGGTTAAAGGGGTTGAAAGTTTGTATGCTACAGTTTGTAAATTGAAATCGTGAAATTTGACATCTACGCACTTTATTTATAAAAAGAATTCATGTATTTATTGGTTTTTGGAAATGCTACCCCTAAGGAGCTAAAAAGGAGGTTGTAAGTTTGTGTGAAATTCCTACGCTTTTAAGTGTGACACGTGAAATTAAAGATTTACGCTTTTGGTTGATAAAAATTCATGTATTTATTGGTTTTTGGAAATTCTACCACTAAGGAGGTGAAAACGTGGCAATTTGTTGGGCTTATATATTTGAAACTTGGCAAAAATACTAATGTAACTAAATAGAAAAGGTTTTCATTATTAGTTTTTCAAAACTACTCCTAAAAGACGATTCAGGGGGTGTTAAAGATTTTTGAAGAATTTTACTGTACAGGGCTTTTTATTATGTATGGGAGCACTAAGAAGGGATTTTTGGAAATCTAACCTTTAAGGGGGTGAAACTAGAAAGTCATCAATACATATAATAAATCTGTAGAAAAGTAATTTTTGTACATCGAAAATTTTTCCAAAAAAAATCAATAACACGTAATAAATCTGAAGAAAAGTAATTTTGTACATCGAAAATATTTCCAAAAAAAATATCCCGGGTGTTATAGGATAACCAACGGAACCTATTGCCGGCATTTTTGGAATTTTTGTCTGTTTGTCTATTTATTTGTGCACGAATCACGAGAAATGTACGAAAACAATGTAAAAAAAAAAACCTTTTATACGTAAAATTGTGCGTAACTTGAAGAATTACTTAGTTTTTGTTTCATCGCAATCGCTTTACTCTGTCAAAAGTTAGATGAATTTGAAAAACGCGGGTAAATTAACTTGTAAGAAAATTGGAGCAATAAAAAACAAGAGTCTACATTGGTTTCCGTATATTTCGATGTGAAATTCAGAACCACGTTATAAATCATAACCAAATTACGATACAATCATTGATAAGAATCGATTTACTTGAATCAACGATTATGATTCTCATGAATTATATAAACTTACAAGTCATTATTACGATTCATTGTTTCCTTACATGGTCTAACACAATTGAATCACGCAATTTGCTCTTTAGGCTAAAATCTCATTGTACTGTAATGTAGTTAAGTATTAGGTTAAAGGTTGCTAAAGTTGTAGATTTTGCAATATGTTTTTGGCCTAAAACTAATTGACAGTTAGCATGAGGCAGTATGTTTGTCAGAACTGATTGTTATGTTCTAGATATCTGTTTTGGATATGCTCCAAAAAAGAGCTCTGCCGAGTGTTAATGCCATGCATACCCGTGCCGTTACATACCATTGTGTGTATTATCGAAAAATTAATGTCAAAAAATAAAAAAATGGCACGCTTTTCGTTATTGACTTCTTGAATAAATTTTATCAGCCAAAAAAACGATTAGTCTAACATTATGAGTAGGCGCCAAACAAACAACAATTAACTATCGCGTAGAATGATTGTAGCTAGGTTGATCTTTGTTGATTGTCTTTTTGGCGCAGCCTCAAAATGCTAGACTAATATACTAACATAATTTTTTTTTGCTTTTCTGTTCGTTATTTTGTCCATATTTTTTTTTACAATTGTTTTTTTTTCGCTTTTCAGTTTACTTTATTTCACACACGAACAGAATCGGTTCAAAATTGAAAATTCAGTTGACAAATGTTGTTCATCCTTTTTTTCTATCTTTGAGGGTGCATTTTAGTTTTCAAATATAAATGGGACCAACTTAACAACTCTTACAAGTAAAAAAATATTTTTTGAAATGAGACTCAGTATAACGTTGTGCGTAAAAAATAAATATACATGTCGAATTGAAAAACGCCTCCTTTTTTTTCTTCGGTTGAAAACAGCGGATAGTGATTTAATAATAACTTGTGAAATATACATGTCCGAACGAGTTTGGCATAGTTTTGACTCAAAAATAACCTCGACAAGTCGGGCACACAGTTAGGGAAAAATTTCTCCCGACTTGAGAAATCGGCAACACGGACGACTGGGGGTGCAGGAACTAATTGGTAGCATCTCTGCCCGTCCCTTCGGGCGTAGGCATGATATAATCTATATTAATATTATAAAGATGAAAGATTTGTTTGTCTGTTCCGAATAGGTACAGACAAACAAAAAAATCTTTCGCTTAGGCTCCGAAACTACTGGACCGATTTGAAAAATTCTTTCACCATTAGAATGCTACACTATTCCTGAGTGACATAGGCTATTTTTTATCTCGAAAGTGGGTCCTGTGGCGTGGTCCACGGGAGCGAAGCTGCGGGCATCAGCTAGTATTATATAAAATTTGGAATCAAATCTAGTTTCTAATAAACTGCCTATAGATAGTGAAACTTGTTGCATGTGCGGAAATCAAGACCATCAAGAACCCGACCCATGGCAAATACTTGTAATTGCTCAGCAACTGCACCAATCATAGCATAGCATTTATTTTAATTAACCCGCTGATTTTTTTTAATAATTATTTCACCGTATGAACTTTATATCAATTAAGTAGAAATGTTAATTGTTTATTACCTTGTCGCTGTCGTAGCGCTAACTGGTGACTGGTGGTCCTGGGTATGACTCCCGGGTCAGGCTAAGTTTGATTGTTTTTTTTTTCCAGTTTTCATCTGAAATTACTCAGTAGTCGTCCAGCATCTGGATTAATGTCTGGTTGATGGAACATAAACATCTTCGTCTTTTTCTTCCCTGGTATAATTTTTCGGCGATCCGTTCCATGGAACTTAAATATAACAGCAAGAATGTGGGTGTATTGAAGGTCTAAAGTGTATGTGAGTTCATAAATAAATAGCTTTATTTACATAAGAAAAAGAATACAATTCCCTGACTCCTGTGCTAGGTGATTAACCTGTGTCACAGGAGCCAGTGCCCTCTCTCGGCAACAAATACAGTTTAATATTATGCAATAGTTATCAGAATTAAATTACAGCCAAAGTTGTAAAGAGAAACACAGAAAAACAAAAAATGAAAAGTAAAAAAGGTTTGTTAGTAATAACTGTAATGGTGAGCGTGTTTTAACATTTCAAATTCAAATTCAAAAGTCATTTATTCAAACTAGGCTGAGAATCAGCACTTTCCGAACGTCATTTCATTTTTAAACGCACCCCCGATACAGGAAGAAATTCCTAGTGTGGGGCAACATTCCTAAGTTATAATGACACTTGTTTGTCTGTATTTAATGTAAATATTTGTTTCTATATATTTTTTTTTTATTTTGAATTTTTATAGTTAGTTTTATATTAGGTCCAGAATTACCTTGTCTTGATATAAAATGATTTAAAAAATACCTGCCCGGAATACAGGAGTAATTTAAAGCCTCACTAAGCAATGTTATCTATACTTATATTAAATCCGTAGAAAATTAGTTTTAGTATATCGAAAAAAATTGCAAAAAACATAGCCAGGGTGTTAAAAGATAACCAACAGAACCAATTTCCAGCATTTTTGGAATTTTTGTCTGTTTGTCTGTTTATTTGTGCACGCATCACGTAAAATGTACAAAACCAATGTAGATAGCTATAAAATGCAATTTGTGCGTAACTTGAACAATTACTTAGTTTTTGTTTTATCTCAATCGGTTCACTCTATCAAAAGTTAGAGGCTGATACTCGGACATTTGAACTCGATATTCGATAGATGGCGTTGTGAATTTGAAGTCATTTTCTGAATGACGGTGCGAAAGAATGATGACCCTAGAAAAAAAATTGGTAGGTAGGTAAGTAGGGTAGGCAGGAAGGTAGGTAGGGTAGGGCAGACAGATGACGGGAGTGAAGCCGCGGGCACAGCTAGTATAAAATAATTAAAGATAAACTTGCCCGGAAAACAGGAGTAATTTTAAGTATTGATTAAGTTCTACAACCAGAATGACCCAAGAGGAACTTACGCCATCAAAATCTCAGCCTAACTCGATCTTTTGACCCTACCACCTTTATGGTTAACATTAATTCGAAATAACAGCTCCACATAAAATTATACGGTCCAATAACTTGGGTATACATTGCATGTCCGAACTAAACTTTACATATACTGTTAACGCCTTTACAACTTCGTCATGGTTAATCAAGCTTGGTTATTAATGGTACACTAGTCGACGGCACGAACTATTTTGTGCGCGGGGCTAAAATGCATTTTATATCAACCGACAACACGTGCGGAAGAGATAGATGCTGTGAAGAGCAATAGGAAGCTAGTTCGCGTACGAATACACACTTTTGCAAATTTGTAGCGAAATGGATAATGATTTAGGACGAAACCGAGCGTGCGAAATTTTATAAATAGACCTTTAGCAGTCTAGATATCATGAAAAAACTACTAAATCTATCTGTTCAAAATAAAATTATTTGCTTTGTGGAACTACTAATCTATCCCTGTATGGAGGCCGTTTTGCAATTTTCCGTCTTCTTATAGTATTTATTTGCGCCCAAAAATGCGTTAAAATTAGTGTCGAAATGTGGAACTTTCGACGCTAATAACTTTCAAATGTTTTCTTTTTTTACTTTTTTGCTTCCATACAGGGCTAGATAATGGACGAGATAAAGTGATATCACTTTTTATTTTGAACGTACATCGTCAAACAGTAGAATAATCCCTAGACTACGTTCGTATGGAAGAATTTTCGACTAGTGTAACCTTAAGCTTGGTTATTAAGGTTCCCCTAGTCGAAGGCACGGACTATTTTGTGCGTGGAGTTAAAATGCCAGCTATCTCATCCAACAACACGTGCGAATGAAATAGATGTTGTGATGAGCAGTAAGAAGCTATTTCGCGTACAAATTAGCACTTTTGCAAGTTTGTAGCGAAATGGATGATGATTTAGGATAAAAACGAGCGCGCGAAATTTTATAAACAGACCTTTGGGAGTCTAGATATGATGAAAAAACGACTAAATGTATATTTTCAAAACAAAATGATTTGCATTGTTGAACTACTAATCTATCCCTGTATGGTGGCCGTTTTGCATTTTTCCTTCTTCTTATGGTATTTATTTCCACCCAAAGATGCGTTAAAATTATTGTTGAATTAAGGACCTTTCGACGCTCATAACTTTCAAATAATTTATTTATTTTACTTTTTTGTTTCCATACAAGACTGGATAATGATGAGACGAATTTATATCATTTTTTATTTTGAACGTACGTCGTCAAACAGTTGTGTAATCGCCAGACTACGTTTGTATGGAAAATTGATAGACTAGTGTAACCTTAAGCTTTGAGTACACGGAGTAAATACTCGTATCTAACAGAGGGCAAGCGTATGCATTTGAGGGAACTATTATATTAAAGTCTGTTTCAGCTAAAATATTTGTGACCCCCATGTCACAAATATTATAGAATGAAATTATAGACGTGTCACAGATTACTTAATAACAAGTCAAGTGATTTTATTGGCCGATAAAATTTAATCAAAAAGTCAACGTAAGGATGTCATGTTTGAATTTTTTTTCATTATTTTTTGATAGTATTAGTGCTTCTCAATGTAAATGCTGCGCTTAAAGGTACACTCGTCGACGGCACGAACTATTTTGTGCGCGGGGTTAAAATGCATTTTATATCAACCGACAACACGTGCGGAAGAGATAGATGCTGTGATGAGTAGTAGGAAGCTATTTCGCGTACGAATACACACTTTTGCAAATTTGTAGCGAAATGGATAATGATTTAGGACGTAACCGAGCGCGCGAAATTTTATAAACAGAGTTTTAGCAGTCTAGATATTTTGAAAAAACTACTAAATCTATCTGTTCAAAATAAAATTATTTGCATTGTTGAACTACTAATCTATCCCTTTATGGTGGCCGTTTTGCAATTTTCCGTCTTCTTATGGTATTTATTCGCGCCCAAAAATGAGTTAAAATGAGTGTCGAAATGTGGAACTTTCGACAGTCATAACTTTCAAATATTTTCTTTTTTTACTTTTTTGCTTCCATACAGGGCTAGATAATGATGAGACAAATTGATATCACTTTTAATTTTGAACGTCCATCGTCAAACAGTGGAATAATCCCTAGACTACGTTTGTACGGAACAATTTTCGACTAGTGTAACCTTAAATGATGAAATGTTGTGCCTCATAAATAACATAAATAATAATAAATATCTTAATTTACATATGCAAATATTACAAATACATGGATTCCCTGAATCCTGTGCTAGGTGATTGACCTGTGTTAGAGGAGCCAGTGCCCTTTTTCGGGGAGGATATAAAATTTATCCTCATACAAATTAACAGGGTTAATTTAAAACTAAAGTAAACATTTAAACTAAATATATAATTAAAAAAAGCCCGACACAAAAACCTCTAAAAAGCAAAAAATACTACGTACTTGCGTCGAGGAACCACCGTTGTTTACGGCAGTTTATTTTAACTACCAAGCGGTTCCCCGAAGTGTGTACGAGGCTTATTTTTTGCTTTTTGGAATTATTTGTGTCGGGGTTTTTAATATTTTTTTATTAAATTTTTATTCCATGCTTTTGAAACTACATATAATATACCTAGTAGTAGTAGTCCCGCTTCAATCAACAATCTATTGAAACACGTAATTATGTACGTACGTACGTAATTATGTCACGACATCTTGCGAAAAAACCCAGATTCAAAGAGTAACATGCTTTTTATCAAACATAGCTAACAAAACTCTCGACAAAGTCACCTTTCAAACAATAAAAAAACTAAATCAAAATCGGTTCATCCGTTTAGCAGCTATGATGCCACAGACAGACGCACAGATACACTTCAACACACGTCAAACTTATAACATCCCTTTTTTTCCGTCGAAGGTTAATGATAAAAAAAACATAGTCAATGGAGAAAGCCTGTAGTCTGTAGTGGTGTGCTATCGTGTGTGTGTGTGTATGTGTGTGCACGTGTACCTACGTCAATTGTACTAATGGAAGGATTTGTCTCACAGGAAGGTTACCACATAACGGATGACATGCTGTCAACGAAAGCGACGCGATTAGCGATTAGAAAAAAGTAAAAAATTGATTGAATTGTCAAGCCCTATCGAAATTTCACGTGATCAATTCCTTTGCATTTTGGGATTTCGATCTTAGCCATCATCATCATCACGATTTCAGCCAAAAGAGGTCCACTGCTGGACATAGGCCTCCCCCAAATGTAGCCACATTGACCAGTACCATGCGTCCCACATCCAGCGGATCCCCGCAACCTTCATCAATTCATCGGGTTTGCGGTCGCCACTGCAGAACTTTTCAGCCATCCGTTCTGCGAGCAATGCGCCCTGCCCACTGCCACTTAAGTTTGGCAATAATCTACGGACTATGTCGGTAACCTTGGTTCTCTTGCAGATGTCTTCATTCCTGATTCGATCGCGCAAAGAAACTCCGACTTCTGATTCCATTGTGAGCGACCACGTTTCGGTCCCGTATGTAATTACTGGCAACACACACTGGTCATAGACGTTCGTTTTGATCTGCGCAAAAGTTGGACGAGAAGATACCGCACACGACGATTGACTTCTTACTCGAAGTTATACCTACATAACTGGACTGTTTGTCCCAGGTAGATATAATCGTCTACAACTTCGAGTATAGAGTCTTCGATCTTGATAGGAGTAGGTGTTACATGAGCATTCAACATGACCTCGATTTTGTCCATGTTCATTTTAAGACCCACTCAGATATGGGATGGTGTATATAAAACAGGGCCCAGTAGATACTGCAAGCAAATCGTTAGATAAGAATGTTTTGTAAGGCCGTTATGTGCATTACAAAATAAATTATTGCTGGTTCGTTGATTGACTTTTCTAATAATGGTACCCAATTATCAACTATAACTTGGTTACTGCACAAAACGCATATAAATCGATTTTCTACGAAAACACAGTAATAAACGTCATCTTTTCTCAGCCCTCTTACACCATATTTGATTTCATCGGTAGCAACTACAGGTCACAGGTACTCGTAAATTCCGATCCCAATCTTAATAAATCAATAAATTACCGTAAACCTATAAAGTAGCATCA
Organism: Orthosia incerta; assembly: GCA_948252205.1. Taxonomy (NCBI): domain Eukaryota; kingdom Metazoa; phylum Arthropoda; class Insecta; order Lepidoptera; family Noctuidae; genus Orthosia; species Orthosia incerta. The sequence continues at coordinate 6,622,495 of OX411745.1, read as the reverse complement.
CTATTAATTAATCTACGCTTACTTAATTAGTGTAAGGAGTTATGTTGGCAAGACCTTTAGGTTTTTACTATGTCTCTTGGTGCGATTGCACACTCCATGATGAGAAATGATAATACCAGCTTATAACTGTCTTCCACTGCAAGGCGAAGATCTCGTCTCATACACAGAAAGAAGGTGTAATTAATATTTTAATTGCCTTCCACCGGGTAAATATTTCAACGTCAAAAATTAAAATACCAACGGGTAAAATGCCAACGTTCATAACATCGAAAACTTAAATATCAAATGACCATATAACCGAAAATTAAAATAACGTAAAGTTTTTTAATGTCGAATGGTTAGATAACCTACGTCCAATGTATCTAAAATCTAATTATTTACAAAAGTGGCATCGAAAACCTAAATGGCAAAAAGCTGGGGATCCTTGCGAAGGTGAGACGGTACTTCACGCCGGAACGACTGCTTAAGTTGTACCAAGCGCAAGTTCGATCTTCATCTCTGGGACGGATCTGCCAAATATCAGCTTGATGCACTAGAGTCGATCGAAAAACGGGCCAAGAAGCTCATTGGCAATGAGGCACTGGTTGAGTCAATGCAAAGATTGGGAGTGTTAACACTAACCGCGAGTGGCATATGGGTGCACAGGGACTCGGAGTTTGCAACGAGAATGGGGAGTGATTTATCGAGTTTTGCCAGAACCACGACCTTACCATCGGAGGAACATTATTCATTCATTGCGACCACTCTAAGTACACGTGGAACTCACCCAATGGGGTTACCAAGAACCAAATTGACCACCTCGCCATTCGTTTCAAATGGCGGTATTCACTGCTCGATGTCCGCAGGGGCGCCGATATTGATAGCGATCACCATCTGCTAGTTGCTGAAGTCCGGCTCATGATTGCAGTAGCCCGTGCGATTCGAGGACCTGGCAAGATTGGAAGAAGGTTCGAGGTGAGCAAACTGCATGACTCAGACACGCGAAAAATGCGTGGGCTTATGGTATTGCTGATCGTGCTCAACAAGCTGCAAACTCCGGTAACTTGAAAGAGTTGTACAAAGCTACTAAAACCCTGGCAGGTAACAGCAAGTCGAAGAAGAAACAAGAAAAGAAGAATTTAGGGGCCGAGTCACCCACGTCCGTAGGAGTGTACCCCTTTTTTTGATTCCCTACACGTGGTCCCCGGGTGGTGCAAATCAGGTGACACTACCCGGGTGGTAGGCTTCGGCCGAAGGCTTGTGACCACCGACCGGGCAAAGACGTACCGCCAAACGGCCTAGCCGTGTTCCGGTACGATGCTCGGTGTAGCCACTAGAGGAGTTAGATCGAGATAGCTGTTCCACTGCAGGCTGACTAGCCTGACGCGCGCTGTTAGGGATGTATCGGGCGACTAGTTGCGGAGGGTAGCGGGATCCGAGGCCCGGTGCGCCGCTGGCCGACCGCAGGTAGTTGGGGGCCCAAGTAGTGTGCCAGCCACACATGAAAGGCTGCCCCATCAACTGTCGAAAAATCCCAGAATGCACCATCGTGCTGGTTGGCGACCAGACGGGAGAGCCCGATGGACATTCTGGGGGGGCTCGGGCGTCCCCGCAATCTCCGGACTAGTGCCCCAATGATGGCGTCCTTTCAGTGCGTGTCTGTAAGTTAGCAGCGTGGAACCTCGTCTCACTTCCTTCTCCTCTACTCCATTCACTCTTAAAGAGTGAAAATACACCGTGAAATTTAAGTGGTTGTTTTCCCGCGGCAGAACGACTTGCCTTTAGGAGTACTTTCGAAGCATAGAGTTAAAGTAAAAAAATAACGATGTTTTTGTTTTAAAATAATAAAAAAAAAAAACATAAACTCGAAAAAGTGAGTAACAATAGTAACTTGTAGGTACTATGTACTACTCGCGTCACCACCGTATTATTCACCGTAGTACCTAGTACCTACAAGTTACTATTGTTACTCACTTTTTCGAGTTTATGTTTTTTTTTTTAATTATTTTAAAACAAAAACATCGTTATTTTTTTACTTTAACTCTATGCTTCGAAAGTACTCCTTAAGGCAAGTCGTTCTGCCGCGGGAAAACAACCACTTAAATTTCACGGTGTATACAAAAATATATAAACAGCGGCTGCACCATCTCCCCCACAAAGTGCACCTCACCAATATTAGAGGTCTGCACTCAAATCTCATTACAGTCCACTATCACCTGGAGGCTGAGAAACCAGCGCCTTTTTTCCTTACGGAGACGCAGATAGCGAGTCCGATATCCCCAGTAGACCGATTTCGGTGGAAGCCATATTGGCGGTCACTTAGGATATCGTTTGCTTCTAGGTATGCCAGGAGCTTAATATTGAGTACGCGTTCCATACACTTACAAAGTATGGAGATTACAGATATGGGTCTGTAGTTGGCCGGGTCAGCTCGACTGCCCTTCTTGGGCACTCGCTGTACGTTAGCCTGCTTCCAAGCATTCGGCACTTTTCCAGCCTCATACGAAAGACGGAATAGGCGTGTCAAGATCGGAGACAGTTGATCGGAGATTCGGGGGAGCGACAACGGAATCCTAAGGATGTTTTCTGAGAGGCCGGTCTCTGAGGTGCTGGGGAGAGTCATCCAGCTTCACGTGACGAGATGACACTATTACAATAAGTTGACTAACATAGTTTTAAGACCTTTGTTACTAACAACTATGGACATGTAAGTCTGCAATAAATGGATTTTATATTTTTATTTATAGATTCAGTGTGCAAAGGCTCTTATCTTAAGACCTTTGACATTTTCTTTAGGAAGTGATCTTATTCAGTGGCCTTCATAGATGCAAAGATGTTGTCAGATCCGTGAGTATTCCGGACCTTTGTGGACTGTGGATAAAGCAGGCTGTTTTTGTAAATGAGTGGCAGGTGCAGTTAGTGAAGATGACAGGCAGAATAAGATGGTAAAGTTTTTATGAATTAGGTATTGTCCGAGCTCGTCCGATGTTGGTTATTCTGAGAATTTTTGCCAATCGTTACGATTAATCAGGTCCAAAAGCAAATGGAAAAAATCTGGCCTTTGACCGATATCTACGTCTCAGTCAATAAGTTAGATAGTTAGTTCTTGGTAGATTGTAAGCGAAGTTATTATGGCGATTCTATATTTATAAGTGTTTGAAGTAATGTTTCCTAGAATTGAGGACTCGTTTAATTTTTATAAATTGAAGAAAACTGATACGTTTTAAACATAAAAGGAAGAAGCATAGTGCTACCTAGAACATTTTGGTTGATAAGAGGCACTAAAACTGATCTAAGACACATTCCTTCAGTATAACGTTAGTCGAAATGTAGGTGAAGAATGACCACGCGATATTTCAGTAGCATTTGTCAATCTGGGGCACTTTTTTTTTGCTTTTGTAAATGCCCATGCAGACGGTGGCAACCCCGTCCAAGCCACGCAAGGTAGGGCGAGCGGCGAACCCTTAGCCGCGGTGCCTCCCATACGTCATCGCGGCCCGCCTCCTTGTTGTACCTACTTGTTGGCCGCTTCGTCGTCGGCTTATCGGCAAAAGCCCTGATGAGCAGCCCCTCTTCGGGTTCCTCTTCGCTTCACCGTGTGTGCCTAAGCCACGGCTACTGAGCGTCCCCGCCTCGGCATTACGGGATCCCACCGGGTGGGAATCTGAGGCCCTAGACAAGTGACATTCTATGATCGAAAGCGTGGCGATAGCGATTGCCAATTGAATTGAGAAGCGATTCTTTATTCTGACGAAAAAGGAATCTGACGAATGTGTCAAAAATTGAAAAATTACGTGATCAATCCCTTACATTTACACATATAAACTATCGCCTTCGCTGACATTGAATGCCACTTGAGTTTATGACAAATCGCTATCGGTAACAGAATGACACGTCTGGATCTGGAGCCGGGATCATAAGCCAATCGTTATGTGTCAAATAAGCCATACAAGCCGGCAAAGTACACACAGATCCGTGTCTGATTAAACGTTGACATGCACCTTACTCACAAAGCCATAAATTATCATAATTCTAACGTTTACACCTATATGACGTCTCAGTGGCTATTAATGGGGTACTTATACGCATCCTGATGAGTAATGTGATTGTTTCTACTTCATAATTGACTTTAATAACTATTTACTGACTGCAGAGGCCACATGATAGAAGCTTCCTTTATAATAATATTAATAATTGTATTAGCCTACATCCGTATCTAGTAAGATTGTAAATCATTTTCAACATAAACAACGAAGTGCTTGTAAAATAGGTACACTGGATTACATTTTTAAGGTCACCATCTAAGGAATCTTAAAAAACACGGCTGTCACAAATACGACTCCAGTTCTTGTACTAGAGACTAAACTGTGATTTACATGATTTATTAGGTAAGCGTAAGTAAGTGCAACCAGACCGTGGTATATCCCAAACCATGCAAATAATTTGCCCTATTTAAATGAACTGCATACCTACGTTTATCCTTCACAAAATGAGCACAAATAACATGTTACTGTACTAAGCAAACTATAATCTAACCTCTTTCAACACAGCTCATACAATTAGGCTGCATTCAGACTGCGCAAGCAGAGATAATCTTTCTAGTACATGTCCATAACAAATGTAGTCTGCTCGCCATATAAGTGATTATCTGAAGAAGTGTTTCACTGCGATAAACTTGCCTCTAATATGGTAATATGGCATGCATAGGAGAATGATGGCTGTTTGACATTTACTGTTACGATCTCAGAGTGAAGGTGACGTGGACAAAGAAGTTAATTAACTAAAATTCACGCTGTTTGAGTCACGTTTTTAAACTTCAAGAAGCAGGAGGTTCTTAATTCAGTTGTGTAGTTTTGATTTCAATTATGTTACTGCTGTTTTTACTTAAAACAATGTCTACCTTCTCAATTTTTTTTTTTGTTTATAAGCTGTCTTCTATCTGTGAAAACTTTTAATTGGCCTTATTTTTGTTACTCTCATTTGTGTTAAATTGTTTAGCTGTAAGTTTTCCTAAAACTGTAAAATAAAATAAAATAAAATAAAATAAAATATTCTATTACTACTTAATAATATGATCAAAAATATTTTCAGTATCTATATAATCAACTGCCGTAACTACTGCAAAAATTATAAAGTACCTGTTAGGACTCGCCTCGGGCGAGACTAGTGAGCTAGTGGGCATACAAACTTTTATTCCTAATAGGTGCTTTCCCTAATAGGCCCCTTTTCATAATTCCCTTATAGGTAGGGCAACGAACGTAGGCTGCTTTTTTGCCATGTGGGTGGAACACACACAAATCAAATCAAAATTTATTTATTCAATTAAGCCTTAATGGCTTAATTGAATGCGGCACTTTTGAAAGACAAAAAAAAAAAAAGTAATAATAATTGATTCTACCGTCCATTCGGACCACGGAACCACGGGCAAGAATAAACTAAAATTTAATTATATAATAATAATATTAAAACCCGTTTTATTTCCAATCTTCAATTGTTCTTACATGGTTTTTTTTAATATATATTACAAATATAACACGTAGTGATTAGTCTATAATAATATTATAAAGAGGTAAAATTTGTAAGTTTGTAAGTTTGTATGTAGGGGATAATCTCAGGAACTTTATATATAAGTGTATGTCTGTAAAAATGGATAGACGGAAGGGAGGCCTTTGCCCTGCAGTGGGACGTAACGGGCTCATAATAATGATAAATAATGTATGTATAAAATTGTTTTCTTTTTCTTCTACTCGCTATCATTGCTTTCTTCAGTACCATTGATCGGAACCCCTTCTCGGGTAAAGGCCTCCTCCAGCTTCTTCCAGACCTCTTTATCCATAGCTTTCTCTCTGCATTCACTTCCTGCTATACTTTCTATATCTTCTATCCACCTCTTTCGAGGGCGCCCTCTTTTCCTTTTTACTTTCAGTCCCTTCCATATAGTTACAATTTAATAAGTATGGAATAAATTCTTTATTTCTCATTGTGATCACTACCCTGAGAATATCCTAAGGCGAAGTGGTCCCGAAGCATTTCGTCAATGAACGCAATGCACGACCTTCAGTAATGAAGAAAACGCAAGTAAGCAGGTACTAACCAATTAAATCATAAATCCTAGTTCGCTCGCCTTTAAATTATGACCATTAGTTATTTATGTAACAGAAGCTGTTGAACATAAGTTATAGGTCAGCGGTCCATAACCCATAGGGAGCGTAACGAAATGACGTTAAGTAACTGTTATGTTTAAAAGAAGTCTACCTAAAGTTTGTGTGAAATTAAATTGTTGTTATTTGTTAAGAAATAGGTTTCTTTGTCAAAGCTCGTTCAGAAATTGCGACTGCTTGCAGGTAACTTATTTTTTTTGAAAAAGAAATACTGGAATAATCTTCTATCTTTTTTCTATATATATAAAAGAGAAAGTATGTATGTTCCTTATAGACTCCGAAACGGCTGGACCGATTTTAATGAAATTGAATGATGATTTTTTTTACTTTGAATGCGGGCAAAGCCGCGTGCAGAAGCTGGTAAAATATAAATCTCGTTACAGAAGAGTTTTTTTTTTGAGTAAAACTCACGTTTTGTGTATTTTTTTAAAGTGCTGAAAAAGTCATCATACCACCAAGGCAGACCCAGGATTACGAACTCCTCAAACAAGACAAAACAAAAAGAAAAAAATACTTACAATTTATACAAATAATAAACTCGTCAAATGCATCGTAACCCTAATGAGAATGCGTAAAAAAATAACCCGAGCGATGAATGACGACACACGACATCGTAATGACAAATTAAGTAAAACCTATATATGTTTATTAGTCCTAGTTTTATTAATTTATCAACTAATAATAATGTCTATTAGCTATACATTGTCTGAGTTAATAGTTCTACTAAATCGATTTTCTCTTCAATAGATAATAATTATACAGTAGGTTTTAGTACTAGAGACTGGCAAACGAAAGTAGAGACTGAAAAAGCGCGTTAAATTTAAAAAAAGCGATCTAAGAAGATATAAACAAGAAGAAAATCATGCTGTGCAGTCGGAGGATACATATGGTTTTGGCCAGCAAGCTTGCGCATATGTATCCTCCAACTGCACAGCACGATTTTATTCTTCTTATGTCTTTTTAGTTCGCTTTTATAGTTCGCTATTATAATTTGCTTTTTTTAAATTTGATGTGATTTTTCAGTCTCTACTTTCGTTTGCCAGACTCTAGTAGTAGTAGACCTAGTGAAGGTTGCAGGAATCCGCTGGTTGCAAGACGCACGGGACCGGTCAATGTGGCGACGCTTGGGGGAGGCCTATGTCCAGCAGTAGACGTCTTTCGGCTGATATGATGAAGATGATGATGAGGTTTTAGAACCTATCATGAACTTTAAGCTATTTCTTTCTTTGAAAGTACTGGTTGTTGTATAATATTAATATCCACTGCCAAATATAAAAATCGCGCAAAACAGTTGCCACAATGATTGAGTCTGCATTTTGTGAATTCACAAATTCCCAAGTCACATTCTTACTTGTTCGTCGCGTCTGTCTACCAATACCTTCCACCAAATTAAAGTCTTGGCAAATATTTAAGTAACCTAAGACGATTTATTATTTAACAGCCTCTCAAAGGTACATAATTTATACAAAACGAAGCCTCACCTACTAGATGCGGTAATTAAAAAGTTCATTTAGCAGTCTAGACATATCCAAGGCACATAGCCACTTGAACCGATTGCTAAAATCGCACTAAAGACGAAGTGATAGTCAAAGGACGTCCACTTGCAATTAATAGTTCATATTTTACAGCTGCAATCGTAATAATGTAAACGGTATATCAATACATATAATAAATCTGTAAAAAGGTCGTTTTTATACATCGACATATTTCCAAAAAAAAATAGCCAGAGTGTTAAAGGATAATCAACAGAATCCATTTCCAGCATTTTTGGATTTCTTTTATGTTTGTCAGTTTATCTGTTTGTCTGTTTATCCGTTTGTCTGTTTAGTTGTGCACGCATCACGTAAAATGTACGAAACAAATGTAGATAACATTTATACATAAAAATTGAGCGTAACTTGAAGTATTACTTAGTTTTTGTTTCATCGCAATCCCCATCGTGCGCGAGTCCGACTCGCACTTGGCCGGTTTTTTATATATATTTATTGTGAAATATTTTTTTTATTTTATTTAAAATGTACAACGATCCTAAATGGATTGATACAAATGATTTTTGAATTATCCGAGCACAGATCCTAAATCCTTAAAGTTTGGAAAAATCTTATAATAGTTTTTTTGACTCGAAAATCGAACCCACGATCTCATATTCGGCAGTAGCGCTTACGCACTAGACTAACAAGGCGATAATCTACGTTTTGCCTTATGCCGCATATAGGTGCCATTCAGGGTAGCAGTGATGCCCCAGTGGCAAAAGATTCGAACTGTTGTAGGTCGTGGGTGAGACCCACGCAGGCCCCAGACAGGCACTTTACTTTGTGTTATTTACATATTTCATCGCCACTACTCTCAAAACGCTAAAGTAAAAACTGGCCAAGTGCAAGTCGGACTCGCGCACGAAGTGTTCCGTACCATAATCGCAAAAAAACGACAAAAAATCACGTTTGTATGGGAGCCCCACTTAAATGTTTATTTTATTCTGTTTTTGTATTTGTTGTTATAGCGGCAATAGAAATACACAGTCTGTGAAAATTTCAAATGCCTAGCTAACACGGTTTATGAGGGACAGACAGACAGATCGTGGAGTCTTAGTAATAGCGTCCCGTTTTCAAACTTTGGGTACCTAAGAACGGAACCCTAAAAATTGTGAGAAAACCGATTTAATCCTGGAACCAATATTTCGAAGACATAGTGACACCGTGCGAAGCGAATTGTAATTCGCTTCGCATGCCCAGTGTTGAGATGACTGGCATATTCCCACTTACTTAGAGAATAGGCCAGTGTCCTAGCATGGAACAATATAGGTTGATTCATCATCTGCCTAGCCTTTGCCCAACTATATTGGGGTTGGCTTCCAGTCTTACCGGATTTAGCTGAGTACCAGTATTTTACACGGAGCGACTGCCTATCGGACCTCCACAACCCAGTAACTGGGTAACACGATACATCTTGGCTAGACTGGTGTCAGATCTCAGGCTTCTGACTACCCGTAACGACTGTCAAAGATCTTCAAATGACAGCCGGGACCAACGGTTTAACGTGCTTGGCGAGGCACGGCAGAAACTCGCTGGTTGCCCATCCACGGACCGACCTCGGCAAGCGTTGCTTAACCTTGAAGATCGACCCGTGCGGCTGTTATTATTTAGCCACGAGCGAGATGTCTTCGAATTTTTGGTTCTAAAACATGCCGGTTTCCTAACGACGTTTTCCTACACCGTTTTGAGAGCTAACGAAGCTGATTATGCTTACGAATTTAGTAGGCCACCTAATCAGTATACTAATTTAGCAACTAGATTGTACTCATCAATCCATCACGTAGCTATATGTTCATAATTTAATTAAGGGGCATCCACATGTTGTCATATCATTACAGTGGGTAGTAGGTACTGTTGAAATATAAATTAAATAATTGCCAGGTATGTAGCCATGCAGTGAGAAGCTAGAATTCTATCTACAGATATATGGATTTGTTTGTCAGTATGTTTATCTCTATCCATTTGACAGTTTATAGTTATTTGGTCTCGCTATAGGACGATGTATTGTATATTGTATGTACCTCTGAACGACATTTTTATGAAGATGTCAAAAATTTTGTTGTTTTTACATTAGTTAGAAAATATCTTTGATTATTGATTTTGACCGTGGGCATAACCGATATGTGGACTCCTAAGGCAGCCGCAGAAGACGACATGGCATATAACACAATGCCACCACTACCACCAGATCCTGTTGCGACTTTTTTCACGTATGAGACTTTTGAACCGCATTCGGATTATACAGACTGACTACTAGTAAACAAATTGTCAAATTCCAGTCCTTTAAAATCCCCAAAGCTGTGTAAACCACGCAATGATAATGATTTACTTAAACTTCGGTGAAATGAGGTGTGAATACCAATTCCAATAATAATAATTGGTTGCCGATCTTCCTAAGCCAGCCACCAACTGTGTATAAAACATAAAGTGATCTCAAGTAAAGCCGCTGTCAAACCCTAGTTCAATCAGCTAAGTTCAATAGGTTAGTTCACCATTTCACTATCATTAGACATTTTAAGTGGTCATAAATTTTGTAATCTTTGCCAACGGTGCATGTTTCAATATGTGCAGTACTATTTCGGACCGCATCTTTGAACATTCACCTTAGCCAATTAATTCATTGGCTTTATGGCTTAATTACCCACTGAGTGTCTATTGTTGAATTATTACTTTTGTAGGAATGTATGTTTTATTACGAGTCGCATTGCTTTTGTTGATGAAAAATTTTGTCGAGGTATGAAATTGGAAAGTAGTCCTTTTTGCAGCCAGCACTGAATTTATTCTCCTATGTATTTAGGTTTATTTCACATCAAATCACATCATCAGCCTATAAATGTTCCCACTGCTGGGATACAGGCCTCCTCTCTGTGAGAGGGAATGGGCCATTATCCATCACGCGGGCCCAGTGCGGGTTGGTGGATGTCACATGTCTTCGACTTTTTGGTTCTAGGACATGCCGGTTTCCTCATGATGTTTTCCTTCACCGTTTTGAGAGCAGTGGTGATGAAATAATTTAGACAAAGTAAAGCGCCTGCCTGGGGCTCGAACCCACGACCTACAACTTGTAAGTCGCGGCCGATACCACTGGGCCACCACCGCTCTAGGTTTATTTAGCTAACTATTTAACTACACCTTTTTATGTATTTTTCTTAAAATCTATCCAGTCTTTATCTGCCAGGGTTTCGTTTCTGCTGTCTCTTCAATGAACCACCAGTCACACGTTGAATGACCACACTGACCTAATTGATGTAGTCATGGATAAATAATAATTTATGGACAGGGGAGTGGAACAGATCGCCGTGTTAAATTAAGATGCCTCCTAGATTAGGTACCTAATGAAAATCAAATGGAACTAATTAAATTATAGACTTTGACTACCAACTAGAAGTCTCTGTTATGCATATTATTATTAGAAGAGCCCTAAGCTGCTCATCGATGTATTCATTGCTGACATAATAATTTAGATATGGCTACTGATATGATATCATATCCAAAGGGTAATGGAAAAGGCTATTCTCGGAGTTTCTTTGCGTGATTGAATCGGAATATAGTGATCCGCAAGAGAAACAGGGTTACTGACATAGCCCGAAGAATTGCCAAACTTAAGTGGTAGTGGGCACATTGCTCGCAGAACGCATGGCCGATGGGGCAGAAAAGTTCTGGAGTGGCGACCGCGAACTGGGAGACGTTGCGTTGGAAGGCCTCCCACTAGGTGGACCGATGAACTGGTGAAGGTTGCAGGGATCCGCTGGATGCGAGATCGTTTGGGGGAGTCCTGTGTCCAGCAGTGGACGTCTTTGGGTTGATATGATGATGATGACTGATATCATAGTGCGAGTAGAGTAATAGGTATAATCACTATGTAGCCTAGGTTACGGAAGTACGTAGCCTAGGCTACGGAAGTACGTAGCCTAGGCTACATAGTGACGTAGCCTAGGCTACATAGTGACGTATTCTAACGAAAGCTAGCACGGGTCACGGGGGAGGCCAAATGTTTCTAATTCGTTTGATGACCTTTTTTTGTTGTCGTGAGTACATATTATACTATTATATTGGAATCCCTTATCCACATGTGTTTATAATAATAAACTTAGAAGGTGTTAGCCTCTAATATTACAAAGCAAAAAGTCGAAAATATCACAGCGGCGCAACGTCCCTGTCTTCACTTCACTTTGACAATGCGACAACGCGTTTTCATAGAAATAGTTTAACGGCTAATATGGAATGCAATCGTCATCAATACATTATAATAAATATGTAGAAAAGTTCTTTTGTACATCGAAAATATTTAAAAAAAAATATATTTTTGTTTGTTTGCCTGACGGGAGCGAAGCCACGGACACAGCTAGTTATATATAATATGGTTGTCGCACTGATGCATCGCACCTTTCTGTGGGAGTATTGATGCCTCAACTCAACGAAGGCGAAGAAATTCCGTCAAAAAACTATTCAATTACAAGTAATTGACGAAGGATGTTTTACAAGCTTTGATGTAATAAGTATTCGATGTAATGATCATTAGAACTTGCACTTACCATGTTTGATTAATTTTATCTCAGTTAAACGCCTTTGACCGAATGGCGGCCAATGTTAAGTCAAAGAAACCTTTTCCATCCAACAGCACGTTAGGTTGAGAATGTCAAATAAGTCACAGGAAATACCTGGATAAGGAAATGCACGAAACCGGGACATGTGACAGATGAAGATGGCGATGGTGATGGTGGTGATGGTTGGTGGATGGTGGATGTTCTTTAAGTCAAGAGTTCTAGGCAAGTGTGCTTCATCGTCGACCACATCATCGCTTACTATCAGGAGAGATAGTGGTCAAGCGGGGAAAAAAAGGGGAGGCCTATTAATTAACCAGTTGTGGGTGATACCGAGCTGAAAAGATGTCGACGATAGATGACCTGCCTTTGACAAGGTTTGTTAACTTAAGGTGGCAAAATAAAGAAGAACTAAAGTAAGTCGTTTATATAAATCGTGCATATTTTAAAGGACCAAAAGAGAATGCCAACAGCTATAATTGCGCAAATAAAAAACCTGGAAAACTAGAGCTTTCCTAACTCCAAATGATTGATGTCGGCAAAAAGTCTGGACCAGCCGAACATTGGGCCAATGATTGCCATTTATATGGCCAATCAATTGTACTACATTATCTACAATGGCTACTGAGAAGTCATTACTGAGAAGATGAGTATTAAAAGAATGTTTCAAAATCTTTCGTGTTCTCACGATTGTTAGAAATATACGGGAGGTTTTTGTGTCGAGCAGTCGTGCAAAAATCTTATTATTATACACCGGTACATAAAATGTATAACACAGTCAAAGTGAGAAACTTTTTATGTTAGAGGCTGTTGTATACCAATCGATTTTCAAACAAGAGTGAACAGAGGTGTGACCATAAGCTCTTAGAGCGGTATCAATTTGATATCGAGTAAGTGACAGATGTATACAATTCAGATACATATGTCCCTTATTCGATCTCAAATTGATACCGCTCTAAGAGCTTATGGTCACCCCCCAGGCACCTTCTTGGCATACTAGTGCTATGCAGATAGCTAAATAATGGTCTTCCATCAAACGTGATTAAGGTTACACTAGTCAAAAATTCTTCCATACAAACGTAGTTTGGGGATTATTCCACTGTTTGACGATGTACGTTCAAAATAAAATGTGATATCAATTTGTCTCATCATTATCTAGCCCTGTATGGAAGCAAAAAAGTAAAAAAAGAAAATATTTGAAAGTTATGAGCGTCGAAAGTTCCACATTTTGACACTAATTTTAACGCATTTTTGGGCGCAAATAAATACCTTAAGAAGACGGAAAATTGCAAAACGGCCTCCATACAGGGATAGATTAGTAGTTTTTTCATGATATCTAGACAGCCAAAGGTCTGTTTATAAAATTTCGCGCGCTCGATTTCGTCCTAAATCATTATCAATTTCGCTACAAATTTGCAAAAGTGTGTATTCGTACGCGAACTAGCTTCCTACTGCTCATCACAGCATCTATATCTTCCACACGTGTTGTCGGTTGATATAAAATGCATTTTAACCCCGCGCACAAAATAGTTCGTACCGTCGACTAGTGTACCCTTAAGGAAACTTCATCTTCATTAAATCTAGTCAGATGCCACTAAAAATCTAAAAGCTGGCACACTATGAATGCAAATTACGTACAATTCTGTATAATTACGTTGCATCTCATCTCAAGTTACATTCCTTGTTTCTCTTAATTAACAATTAAGTTTTAACACCTTCGCAAATGTCTAACTTTCCTGACATTTATTAAGGAATGATCGACACGTGTCACTATGTAACATTCTTGTTTAGACATCATCGTAAAACACGTAGCAATTATAAAGATAAAAATACCAGGACACTGAAGAGCAGTGGTGGCCCAGTGGTATCGGCCGCGACTTACAAGTTGTAGGTTGTGGATTCGAGCCCAGGCAGGCGTTTTACTTTGTGTAAATAATTTCATCACCACTGGTCTCAAAACGGTGAAGGAAAACATCGTGAGGAAACCGGCATGTCCTAGAACCAAAAATTCGAAGACATGTGACATCCACCAACCCGCACTCTCGCAGAGAGGAGGCCTGTGTCCCAGCAGTGGGAACATTAATTGGCTTATGATGTGATCTGTGATGTGACTGAATAGGGCTCTAATGTATCTACGCAGGTAAACACCTGATACCCCTTATAGGGAAGAATACCTTAATGATTTATAAATATTTTGATATGTATACTATTCTTTATATAATTATTTTTACATTTGTAGTAATCTACATTATACTCTCGTTGTTACCATTTCACGTTTTAACTATTGACCCGCAGGCTTATTATGTATCTTTTGCAAGAGCAAAACTACATCGATCAAACGCTTTATGTCATAAAAGTCGGAATTACCTGCAGTAGTAGTAGGTATGGTAGATCCTATACAATCGTTTGCTAATCTCTCGCTGTTTGTCAAATGAATTTATTTAAAAAAAACCGCCAACAACTCTAAAACTTCTGTATGGAAGAGCAATTATTGCGCAAAATTCGCTATCGTTTTGCTCATGCAAAAGATACGTAATAAGCCTGTGGATATGTCACTTGTCTTGTATGTGACTTGTCATAATTTCCAGCTTATCTTCACGCGGGTGGAGACGCTGGCAGAAGTTATAGCATAATAGCACGGGCGAGTGAAACCGTGGGGCACAGCTAATTAATTAATAAAGAAGGGCTATGATCACTTACGGATATCCTGGGATGAATAATCAGCTCACCTGAGATCATAAGCAAGACATGATCTCACTGCGAGGTCAAAACAGATCTTAATCTGGACATTTTTTGAATTGCCGTTCTTAGAATATTATGTTGATTGCTGAGCGTTCTGAAAGCTTATTTGATTGAAATGATGTAATATATAAATGTTGAAAAAATATTTGAGTGTAACGATGATTTGCAAATCGAAGCATATTAGCTGTCAACTGTTTCTCATCTTACTTTTTACAAGCTCATCTTAATTCTGACAAAATACGATCGTTCCAAATGTTTACGGGCCATTAATATTAACTAATATTATGAAGAGGTTAATATGTTTCTTTGTTTGTATGTGGTAATCTTTCTCTCTGTGTGCTATAAGCTTTTACCTGGATTTTCATCCCAGAAAAATATTCGGTTCCTGTAGGATAGCCGTTACAAATTTATTTTTAATTATTTCCAGTTTATCATTACATCTGAATTATTTATTTATTTACTATTAGGCTTTTCAACACTGAGTATACTGTTACTTTATAAATTTGAAAATTTCAAACTTAATTCTAAGTGCCTCATCACTTAAAGAAAAGCACAGCATGCAGTAAATTACGCGGAGATAAATACAGAGTTTATTAATTTAAAAAAATAAAAATAATATTAAAAGCTAAATTGATTGCAGTAAATTAAATTAAGTAACATAGATTAAATTAAATTAGAACAGATTAAATTAAATTAGAATAAATTAAATTAAATTAGAATATATTAAATTAAATTAGATTAGATTAGATTAAATTAAATTAAATTTGTATACATTTTAAATTTAAGATTGATTTGTAAGATCAGGTACTAGAGATACCCACTAAATGGCAAGAGCGACTTTTTTTAGAGCAGACACAAAAGAGTTAAATAGGTCAATATCGCCTTCGTGCTCTTTGTATGCAGCATACACATGACTTATGCCACGTCAAGGCCTGTGCTTCTTATCTTATATTGTGGATTATTGTGACTTGTGATCCCAAGGTTTCAAAATAGCTCGGAATCACCGACTATTGGTTATGCCTACTCTTTCTTCTGCCATACAGTTTGACTTGACTTAGGATTCTATGTGCCCAAGCTGGGGCACAGGGTGCCATAGTAGTCCTCCATCACGACCGGTTTTGAGTATTATGCTTCAACTCGCTCTACAGTAGCTCAAGACCGGTCGCATGATGTGTCATTCCGATACTCGTCGCTTTAGCCATTATATGCGATATGAAAGACGCGATGAAGATTTCCGTCTATTTGATTGGACGATTGATGGCGGTCAAACCCATTGCCTTGCCGAATTCACTTGCACAATTAAGCTACAGGTTTGACGGTGACGGCAATACTTCCTGTCACCTTGAGGATTCCAATTCATGCCCTGTTTAGGAATGTGACCGGAATCCCTTCGAAGCGTGTGGCTATATATTGTTACAAGATAGGGTAACGCCATCTAGTGACGAGTAGAAGAATTAAGTAGTTACTAGTGGCGCCATCTAGTATCGAATAGCGGAACTAATCTTCTCGTGTCGAATGGAAGTTTCTAGTCGCTTCGGGAACAGTGAGTTCGAAAGTCGATTGTTCTGGAAGTTTCTCGAATTATCTAGAACAGTATGGAACGTTCTAGAAACATCTTCGGTGCTATATAAAGAGCGGCCGGGTTCGTCGTGAGTTAGTTTCGATTCGGAAGCGACACAGAGCGATCAGAAAAGGAAAATAGTGCGAAGTAATAGAATTGTTTAAGAAGTGTTTTTGTAATAAAGTGTGATTAATTGAAGTCTGCTGTTTAATAATTTATCCCTGAGCCCCAGCTCGTAACAAATTGGTGTCAGAAGTGCGGGATAAATTATGCCGGTTCTACCGAAGGAAGAAACGGAGGGGATGCGCACCAGAAGTCAGCGCCAGCAAGACTTAGACCAGAGGCGCTTTGGAGACGCTCCCTCACCATCATCAAGTGGACAACGAGACTCCGCGACTGCAGCAGCTCCCGCTCAATCGCCGGTGACCCCTGACCTCGCCGCCCTTATGGCTTTTATGCAGGAGCAGGCTCGCCGTCAAGAGGAGCAGGCTCGCCGCATAGAAGAGCAGCTACAGCGCGACAAGGAGGAGCAGGCTCGCCGTCAAGAGGAACAGGCTCGCCGTCAGGAGGAGCAGGCGCGGCGCTTGGAGGAGCAGCTGCAGCGCGACAAGGAGGAGCAGGCTCGCCGTCAGGAGGAGCAAGCTCGCCGCTTGGAGGAGCAGATGCAGCGCGACAAGGAGGAGCAGGCTCGCCGTCAGGAGGAGCAGGCGCGGCGCTTGGAGGAGCAGCTGCAGCGCGACAAGGAGGAGCAGGCTCGTCGTCAGGAGGAGCAGCTCTTGGTGATAAAGGACCTCCGCGGAGCCATCGGGAAGGAGATGAAAGAGGTAAAAGACCAGCTCCAGCAACATGAGACCCGCATTGTCGAGATGGAAAAGACAATACGTGGGTTCAAGTCTGGAGACGGGACCGTGGCAGCTGCGGTAGTGGCACCTTCACCTCGTGGTTTTAAAGTGCCACCATTCGATGGCTCTTCGTCATGGTCCGCCTACAAGATACAGTTTGAGGCCGTGATGAAATCGAATGGGTGGACCAACGAACAGGCATTGACTGCTCTAACTTTGGGCCTCCGCGACCAGGCCTTGTCTGTATTAGAAGCGCTTGGACACGACGTCACCTTTGAGAAGCTTCTAGAAGCATTAGAAGCTAGATACGGCGACGCACACCTGGAACATGTGTTTCGAGCCCAGCTGAAAGACCGATCGCAACGGGTTGGTGAAACTCTTCAGCAGTGGGCTCTTGATGTGGAAAAGCTGGTCCGAAAGGCTTACCAGTCATCACCGGTGCTGATCGACGGGAACCTCGTACAGGCGTTCACGGATGGGATCCGCGACCTTGAGGTTAGGGCTGCCGTAAGGCTAGGGCATTTCAAGAACCTTAAGGACGCCCTAGCCCACGCTTTGGAGGTAGAGGCAGTACGGCGGGACGAGCGAAGTCACCGAATCAGGGAGGTTGCGACTTCACCCCGATGCTATGGCTGCGGAGAGAGAGGCCATATCCGATTGAGCTGCCCGAAGCGAAGGCAACCCCACGGTAATAAGCAGCCGCCAGTTAAAGGTTCACCAGACGTCCCTGCTGGGCAACAGCAGCAGGGAAACGAATAGACGCCAGGACTAAGGGGCGGGTGCTGGCTTGTAATGGAAGAGCCCCAAGGATCCTTATCTCACAATCCTGTGACGGGAACAGCCTGATCATCGAGGGCGAAATTAACAGAACACCTTGCAAGCTGACATTGGATACTGGAGCTTCTCGGACAGTTGTCAGTTTCCAATTAGCAAGATGGTTTCTTGGGGACTTCTTCGGGAGCCATGAAGGTGTACATCTGAGAACAGCCACCGGTCAGCACATATCCGTCCGAGGTGAGAAGGAGGTTGACATGAAGTTAGGGAACAAAGTTTATCGCCACAATGTTATCGTGGCCGACATAGTGGACGACTGCATTCTGGGTTTGGACTTCATGCGAAAACATCAGTGTGAGATTGACGTTCATCAAGGAGTGTTGAAGTGTGGCTCAGAGGAAGTCTTCATGGAAGGTGCATCATCGGGAAAGGTGTACTGCGTCAAGAAAGTTATTCTTCGTCCAAGGTCAGAAACAATCGTACCAGTTTGTCTACCAGGAAATTCTGGTCGGGAAAACCGATGTGTACTTATAGAAGGATTAGATAACGATGCTTCATGGAAGATTGCACGCACCTTGGTAAGGGGAACTAGAGTTTCATCCGTACGTGCACTCAACACAAGTGATCAGGACCTAGTGCTCAAGAAAGGCACAATGTTAGGCACTTGCGAAGGAGTGGTTTGGATGCGTAGATGCCACGAAAACCCTACCAACGCCAAAGTTCAAAGTGCAAAATACGACGTGACTTCGCTTTTGAAGGACTCCCAGAATAACTTATCGGAAGAAGAAAAGAACAAGGCTAAGAAGATGTTGAACAAGTTCGCCGACATTTTCTCGACAAATGATGCCGACATAGGAAAGACTGCGTTAGTTCAACACAGAATAAATACAGGAAATGAGGCACCAATCCGCCAGCGACCAAGACGTGTGCCAGTGGCACGGGAACGTGAAGTTGACGCCATGATCAAGGGTATGGTGAAAGATGGCGTGATTGAACCTTCATCCAGTCCATGGTGTTCACCAGTAGTGTTGGTGAAGAAGAAGGACGGCAGCATGCGTTTCTGTGTTGACTATCGTCGACTAAACGACATCACTAAAAAGGACAGTTATCCGTTGCCAAGGATCGACGACACGCTGGATACGCTTACGGGAATGAAGTGGTTTTCTACCTTAGATCTGAAGAGTGGCTACTGGCAGGTCGAGATAGACCCTCGAGATAAAGAAAAGACAGCATTCTCCACAGGAAAAGGATTGTGGCAATTCAACGTCATGCCATTTGGTTTGTGTAATGCTCCTGCCACTTTTGAGAGATTGATGGAGCGGGTGCTTACTGGACTGATTGGAGATGCCTGCCTTGTCTACTTGGATGACATTATCATCGTAGGTAGGACCTTTGAAGATCACCTCCGCAATCTGGAGCAAGTAATGTCGAAGATACGAGGAGCCAATCTAAAACTAAGCCCAAAGAAGTGCGCGTTGTTCAGGCGGCAAGTGAACTTTTTAGGACACGTGGTTTCCGAAAAAGGTATTCAAACGGACCCGGATAAGCTCGTTGCCGTCAAGGATTGGCCAGTTCCTGAGAACAAAACGCAAGTCAGGGCATTTCTCGGTTTGTGCTCCTACTATCGACGGTTTGTGAAGAGCTTTGCTGACATTGCCCGACCTCTTCATAAACTAACTGAAGACAAGATACAGTTCTGCTGGAATGAGAGCTGTGACGTCGCATTTCAGAAGCTGAAAGAACATCTGTGCAATGCTCCCATCCTAGGCTATCCTGACCATGAAAATGAATTCATAGTTGACACAGATGCCAGCAATACTGGAATCGGCGGGGTGTTGTCACAACGAAAAGGAGATCAGGAGGTTGTAATTGCGTACTTCAGCAAAGCCTTATCCAAACCTGAAAGGAACTACTGTGTCACTCGAAGGGAGCTTCTAGCAGTAGTAAAAACATTGCAGCATTTCAATAAATATTTATTGGGGCGGAAATTTCTCCTGCGAACGGACCACGCTGCACTGAAATGGCTACTGCAATTTAAGAACCCAGAAGGACAGGTAGCAAGATGGATTGAATTACTGCAAGAATTTGACTTCGTAATTCAACATCGTAGCGGAACGTCGCACGGTAATGCTGATGCTCTCTCGCGAAGACCATGTCCAGACCAATGTAAACATTGTGCGAGACAAGAAGCTAAGCAGGTAACACTAGTGCGGGTTTTAAGGACGGATCTTAGCGAAGAGTGGAAGGAAACCTTGCAGAGTGCTCAACAGGAAGACAGAGACATAAAACCGATCCTTGAATGGAAGAAATCAGGTGCTACTAGGCCTCACTGGAGTGATGTCGCAGCAACCAGTTCCATCACCAAGAGTTATTGGGCACAGTGGGAAAGCTTGGTTATCCAGGATGGAGTTCTGTGCCGGAAATGGGAGAATGCTCGCGGTGACCAGTGTCATCTACAAATGGTCGTACCTAAAGTTAAGGTGCCGGAGGTCTTACAGCTCTATCACAATGAAAGTTCAGGTGGTCACATGGGAGTTAAGAGGACTTTAATCAAGATCCGAGAAAGATTTTACTGGATCCGTTGTCGAGAGGACGTTGAGGAATGGTGCCGCAAATGCACAAATTGTGCGGCTGTGAAAGGACCACAAACTCGAAGCAGAGGGGCACTAAAGGTTTACAATGTTGGTGCACCGTGGGAACGTATAGCATTAGATGTTGCGGGACCATTTCCGGAAAGCCAAAGCGGGAACAAGTACTTCTTGGTCGTCATGGACTACTTCACAAAATGGCCGGAAGTGTTTGCAATCCCTAATCAAGAAGCCGTTACGGTGGCTGATAAGTTAGTTCACGAAGTGTTTTGTCGTTTTGGGGTACCCTTGGAAATCCACAGTGATCAAGGCCGGAACTTCGAGTCAGAAGTGTTCAAGGAGACGTGTCGTGTGATGGGTGCTCACAAAACTAGAACTACTGCTTATCATCCACAATCAGACGGGATGGTTGAACGATTCAACCAGTCACTAGAGAGATATCTTGCAAAGGTTGTGGAAAACAGACAGAAGGATTGGGACAAACACATTCAACCATATCTCATGGCATATCGCAGTGCTGTTCATGAAACCACAACAGTAACACCAGCTTTTGCTAATTTCGGCAGAGAACTACGATTACCTGCAGATCTAATCACTGGCATCCCACCTGAGTCTCCACGCAGTATAACAGATTATGCAAACGAACTACGGAACAGGATGAATGATGTGTATGAGCACATCAGAGAGACAGGTCAACAGATGTCTGAGAGGATGAAGACTCGCTACGATCGGAAGGCGAATAATAAGGGCTTCGATGAAGGATCACTGGTATGGTTACATAACCCGGTACGCAGCAAAGGAAAATCGCCAAAATTGCAAGCAAAATGGGATGGACCATATCGCGTAGTTACCCAGATTAATGACGTCACCTACCGAATTCAAAAGGGACCCCGAGGTGCATCAAAGGTCGTTCATGTGGATCGGTTGGCCCGTTATCATGGGTCTAACAATGCTCGGGACGAGCATGTCTAAGAGGGAGGCAATGTTACAAGATAGGGTAACGCCATCTAGTGACGAGTAGAAGAATTAAGTAGTTACTAGTGGCGCCATCTAGTATCGAATAGCGGAACTAATCTTCTCGTGTCGAATGGAAGTTTCTAGTCGCTTCGGGAACAGTGAGTTCGAAAGTCGATTGTTCTGGAAGTTTCTCGAATTATCTAGAACAGTATGGAACGTTCTAGAAACATCTTCGGTGCTATATAAAGAGCGGCCGGGTTCGTCGTGAGTTAGTTTCGATTCGGAAGCGACACAGAGCGATCAGAAAAGGAAAATAGTGCGAAGTAATAGAATTGTTTAAGAAGTGTTTTTGTAATAAAGTGTGATTAATTGAAGTCTGCTGTTTAATAATTTATCCCTGAGCCCCAGCTCGTAACAATATTTTGGTTGTACATAAAAGTATCCCGTATGTAACTCCTAAAAGCAAGCATAATTATTGTCGTCACAATAACTTAATAGATAACACAAGTTCGCGTCTGCAGCGTTTCCTAACGTGACTGTAATGGGCGCTTATTTATAGGGTTCCGTGCAACTGCCATCAAAACGCTCGAAGTTTATCATAAGTAAACTAATTTTAAACTCTGAGCTGTCACTTTCAAAACCATTGTTATGTTGTGTGTCACAAGTGTAATAACTTAAAATGTTTATGATTAACACTTGAGTATTTATTATATCTGAGCTTATGTATACATATGAGAAAGTATAAGTATGTATACTATGTAAAGTCATATGTATACATACTTATACTTTCTCATATTTTATTATTACGTACACATTTTTTTAATAAGTTTTTCTATGGCATATTGAATACTACTGTTATATATTATTGTTATTACTAAGAAAGCTCACATTTTTATGAAACAAATATCTCCATTTTTTTCATAAATCATGGCTCCCTCACTATATTTTTTTATTTTTTTACCAGCCTATTTAACCCGGGATAATCCAAAGCTTCTAACGATACCACATACATTGATATCGGTTATACCGTTTGGAAGTGATGGAATAAAGAAACTCACAATCATACATGAACCCTGAAAACATAACACAATTTTTTTGGGTAGTCGTGTAAAAAGTCTTGCCCTAGACTAAAGAAATGAGAGATGGGCTGTGTGAAAGATGATAATAATGTTTAGTAAGGGATACTGGAGACTACTAACACTTTTCCTACTTATTGTACCTTTTCTTATTTTAGTAGTAACGTGGGATGAGTTGCAGAGTGAAAATATTATTTACGGTAGTTGTTCCCCGCGGCTTCGCTCCCGTCAACTGGTTAAGTAACTTTAACCGTTTACGCAGCGCACGCAACGGAAGCTCTCAAAAAGGAAAAAAACAACCGTTTTTGCAACATTTTTCATTCATGCTCCGCTCCTATTAGTCGTAGCGATAAATGGACTATCCAACACAAAAATATTTTTTCAATTCCAACCAGTAGTTCCTGAGATTAGCGCGTTCAAACAAACAAACAAACTCTTCAGCTTTATAATATTAATAATAATATATTATTATATTATATTATAATTAATATAATTAATAATATATTTAGTATAGATTAATTTTCTAAACGGGCCGTAGGCATGTAGGACGAGTTGATGAATTACTCGATAATCTACGGAGAAGGAAGTTTGGAAAAAGTTTCAAATAAAGTGAATTATGTGCAAACACCAATTTTGCAAATAAATTGCAAAATGGTCTATGGAAATTGCGTGTGAATGATTAGCAATCAAATGCTCATAACTTTTCATTTGCCTCCGTGGAATAATTACAGGCTACTATTTAACACTCAGATTCGTAAAATACATACATCTTAAATGATGCCAATCCCTCAAACGACTTATGTCTGCAAGGAATTCTAAGACGCATTCAAGTTTCATTATGAAGAAATAATTAAAGAGCCTATTAAACTTGTAGTCAAAATAGTCAAATATTGATTCGAATCGACAATAGGGCATCGAACACGGTTGAATGGCTATCGAAAGGTCACAAGTACAAATCGAAGTAAATTACATAACGTAACATTCCAACAACTTAGCACATGACTTAAGGTTACACTAGTCGAAAATTCTTCCATACAAACTTAGTCTAGGGATTATTTCACTGTTTGACAATGTTCGTTCAAAATAATCTAGTCTCATCATTATCTAGCCCTGTATGAAAACAAAAAAGTAAAAAAAGTAAATATTTAAAAGTTATGAGCGTCGAAAATTCCACATTTCGACACTTATTTTAACGCATTTTTGGGCGCGAATAAATACCATAAGAAGACGGAAAATTGCAAAACGGCCACCATACAGGGATAGATTTGTAGTTCAACAATGCAAATAATTTTATTTTGAACAGATACGTTTAGTCGATTTTTCATGATATCCAGACTCCCAAAGGTCTGTTTATAAAATTTCGCGCTCTCGGTTTCGTCCTAAATCATTATCCATTTCGCTACAAATTTGCAAAAGTGTGTATTCGTAGGCAAACTAACTTCCTACTGCTCATCACAGCATTTATCTCTTCCGCACGTGTTGTCGGTTGATATAAAATGCATTTTAACTCAGCGCACAAAATAGTTCGTGCCGTTGACTAGTGTAACCTTAAGTTGTGATCCCAATATTAAGTTTAAATGTAAGTTTAACTAAGTTTAAACAATAAGCTATTTGGAAAACAAGAAATTTATAGTACGTACTTGTTATCAAGCTAACATCTACAATATAACACGGTGTTGGTTAATTACTTTTAATTAACACTGTGGTGGATAAACATTTGGCTTGAGATATATTTAACAACCACAAAGAGAGTCCGTACAATTCTGCGTATCTAAGACCCGACCCAACAGTCCCAGATCAACTCAAAGGTAGAAGATGAAAATCAAAGATCATCATCATTGTCGCAGCTTTTGCTCTAGTTTGTTGGGGTTGTCTTTCAATATAATTGTATGGAATTCAGCTAAGTGTTTGAGTACGGGTTTCAAAATCAAAATCATTTATTTTTTATTTTTCATAGGCCTACATGGGCATGGGCACTTATAAAACGTCGACAAAAGGTGCTCGGTTCGGGTAAGTCGTTTCCTATGGAGAAGAACCGGCAAGAAATTTCATAGTTACTCTTTTAAAAAAATGGTTTGGTTTTACAATATTTCCGTGTTACAGCATTAGTACTTGGATATGGGGGACAACGTAGACCCGACAATAAGTCGTAAGAAATAATAAAAAAAATGTAAAACGAGATAAAAAGTTAACAAATGTTAAAAAGCATCTAGAAATCAAGAAGGCCTACAGTGTTCACATGGTAAGGTTAACTCAAGCACTTTTGAATTGCCAAGTAGTCAGTCAGAACGATGAAGCATTCGTTTTCAACCTCCCTCCCCCTCCCGACGGAAAAAGATGGGTGTTATAAGTCTGACGTGTATTGCTGTGTATCTGTGTGTATGTCTGTGGCATCATAGCTCCCAAATGGATGAATTTTGATCAATTTGTTGTTTGAAAGATGAGAGTGTTTTTAGCTATTTGATCAAAATTGGTTCAGCCGTTCAAAAGATACCCGCATTTTACTAATTTGAATCTGGTTTTTTTTCGCAATATATCGTGTTATAATTACATGTTTCAGTAGATTGAAGCGTGTCTACTACTAGGTGTATAATATGTAGTTTAAAAAGCACTAAATAAAAATTAAATTACAAATTCAAAAAACCTCCGACACAAAAACCTCTAAAAAGGAAAAGGGGATTTTTAAATTTACACTTTAATTTTATCTTCATTAGCTTCATCTAAGGGGCAGGCAATAAAGTGCAATTTAGGAAACACGGTAAGTCGTCATAACCACGTCCGAACAACGACATACTGTGTGTCTTAAATTGCACTTTATTTCCATGCGTTTTGTATTAAATTTGAATGGAATAGGAAGCCGCCCGTGCCATGTCCGCGCCCGACGCCATTTCTGTGTGGCCTGCGCCTTACACCTTCGGAAGAATAGATCTCTATAAAGAAGAACGTGGACTATTATTATTATTATGAGCCCTCTGCAAGCCTCTATTCCTTCGTGCAAGATACTCCAACAACAATAGTTACTGGGCAACAAACCCTGCCCGATGAAAATCAAAGTCAAAACAAAATAAAACTGTCTTACTGTGCGGAACCCGCCACTTAAATTTAATAACACACCATACCTCTTCTATAATCTGACATAATAAGCAGTTTGAAGAATGATGGACAGTTGGCAAAAAATAGGCAATATTACGCTGCAGTTCAGCTACTGGCCCAGTGATTCAGATGTGTTTGTAGGATTTTGTAACGTTTCGTTTTCTCGTAGGTTTGTGTGGCAATGTAAAGTGGCTAGGATGAGAACAGGCTGTACGTTTTGTTCCCATGAGTAAATGAGGTTTTTCAGGGTTAAGTTTAAGGGGAAATAGACCTTGGTATCTGATACTACTTGTTGACAGAAATTAAGTAACCTTTTGTTAAGTTAACTACAGTTATTTTGAAAAGTGTTATTTTATAAAGGCAACACGAAGATACGTAGTGTGAAAATTGTTTTATTTGTACGTAAAATGAGTAAGGAAAGGATAAATTCAGTTCAATCGATTGGAGATTTAACTGTTTTAAAATTTAAATGCAAGATTTAACCCATACTTAAAAATCAGCTATCTAACAAGGAAAGTTAAATAAAAGCTAGGATTACAGGAATGACATTTACAAAATCGTCATTTAACTTTAATCAAGGCTGTTAAGGCCGTACCCTGACCATAAAATCAGCATGAGATATGAGCGTTCCTATTGGCCTAGCGGCACTGGTGGCGCATGAATTACGGTAGTGAATACGCCCAGATTTTAGTTTTTTTTTTTCAGTTTTTTTCAGTTTCAGAATCGAAAAATGGTTTTGACAGATCCGTGATATTTTTGAAAGGCCTATCCAACGATACCCCACATCATGGTATAGGAGGCCACTTTTCGTGTACAGGAGGCAACCTAAAAAAAAAACACTTTTTCGGCGTGATTAATATGTATATCTATCTCAAATGATAGCTTTCTAGTACTTGAGCTAACCTGCAGACAGACAGATGGACATGGCAAAACTGCGTTTATTGTTGACTATGGAAACCTAAAAAGCGCAATCTTCAAAATCATACCGTCACGTTGTGCTAAGCAATAGTTTAGAATAAAAAGTTTTTTCACATTATAAACCCAGATAAAAATCACTCGGTTCTCAGCGATCCGATCACAAAGCTTAGCCACAGATGGTATAATACCACCGGCTTAACGTATAATTCAATAGGAGCAGTACAGTGGCAGAGAATGTCCTACTGTTATGCGCCTGCGCAACGTCAGGGATCTAAGGCTTAAGGTAGGATAGTAGTAGGATATACAACGATTTGAACGGTTTTTTTTTCAGAAAGTGTTTGGCATAGTCTCATAAATTAGAACTAATCGTACTAAGTAGGTATTAAGTAATGAGATGTGAAAGCAAGAAGCAAGGTTTAATACAATCAACCCCTTGAGTCCCTGAAATGTGAATCCACGCGAGACAAAAAGGCTTTTTGATTGTTTGGTTAATAACGGCATTCAACCGGTTCATCACAGGATGACCAAAAAATCTACATCTGTTATGAGACCTCCTTACTTCAGTTAAAGGGTTTCGTTGTTAGCGGTACATTAACAATAATTTAACAATAAGAGCATTGCAGTAGAGAATGTCCAACTCTTATGCGCCACCAGTTCACGGGTCAAAGTTATTAAGATGATATCCAATGTTAGAAACACTGGTTTTCTAGCAAAAGGTTTTAGTGCTATGATACTTTAAAATGCATCATGGCCGAGTGGTGGTTAATACAACTGCTAAGAGTGGGGTCTTCAGTATTAAACAAGGTCATGAAATATGTTGTTGGATGTTTCCATTAGTAACCCCGGAATAAGGTTTAATGCCTAGTAAAAGGTCGCTCACAATGGACCTCATCAGAAAGCTTAAAGTAACCCAAAGGGCAATGGAGAGGGATATGTTTGGAGTTTCCTTGTGTGATCGAATCAGAAATGAAGACATATCCGCAAGAGAACCAAGGTTACTCACATAGCCCGGAGAATAGTCAAACTTAAGTGGCAGATTTCTCGCAGAACGGATGGCCGATGGAGCCGAAAAGTTCTGGAGTGGCGACCACAAACTGGAAGTCGTTGCATTGGAAGACCGATGACCTAGTTAACGTTGCGGAAATGCATTTTTGACTGTCTACAGTCTGTTGCCCGTGACCATCTGTTACTATGAAGTTCTGGTGATATCTGGCGAATCCACGCACGAAATGGCGAGAATGGCAGGGGAGAAGTGGGTACATTCGTAGATCGTGTGTATGTTATAGTTTTTGGTAAAAAGATTATTTTTGTGTTCTGCCACACGGGGCAGCGATGAGGGATTGATACTCATTGGCCCGGACCAGGATTTTAGCGTGTGGAGTGTTGAGGTTTTTGCCCCATATGACTAGATGCATTAGCCTGATGGCAGCTAGCGCTGCCTCTTGCTGTATGTACAGGTCAAGGGAAATTATTTGTAGGACTATCTCCATGGCTGCTGTTGGGGTGGTTCATATGCAGCCAGTGACAGCTGAAAAGGCCTATCGATGGAACCCTTGGATGGTGTCGATGGAACCAGACGATGATGGTGGTCGAGAGTGCTGTCCTCATTCACTAAACCAGAGCGCCATAAGTCAACATCGCCCTAATCAGCACCGTGTATAAACACAGAGTAATCTTTGGAGAGAGGATTCTCTTCAAATAATCTTCAAATGGGGGTCCATTTGGAGGAAAAATCCTAAGCTTTTATACATTGGTAGAGTGCGATTGTGAATTTGTTGTTGTCAAGATCCTTCCAAGCATCGCTCCCAAGTATTTGATCTCTTCTTTAAGTTTTATTTCTATGTTGAAAAGTTTTGGCAGTCTATGCGGTCCAAGAATTCGTTTGTTAGTGAACATTAGTTCCGTTTTTAAGGGGTTAACTGAGAGTTCGTGCTTTAAGCACCAGCTCTCGATTATTTTAAAGGCCTTTCTTATGAGATCACACAAGATGCCCTCAAATTTCCTCGATGTCTGGTGGATATGCAGAGTAGAAGTTACGCCACCGTGATCGACACACTGACGAACTTCACCACGTTATTCACGAGGGACCTATTGACGATAACCCGCCATCACTCTGACTGTCGGTAACTCTGTCAGAAGTAGAGCAGGTTGGCATTTTTGGGGATTATCGAGTCCTCCCCCTCTCTTCAGACATACACACAATACTGCATCGTAACCTGCTCAATTCCAACTCTAGTTTGGTGATCTTCTCATCGGTCCTGAGTGTACGCGTACTGTAGATTGCCAGGGCCAGTCATTGGTTTTTATTTGGGTAGCTGGATCCACTCCGATGATTCTCAGCAGCCCTTGCCATGCCGTAACCTAGACCAATTTTTTTAGTAAATCAAAAATAATTATCTATACATTTACTTGTTTTGTAAAATAGACACAGCTTAACTTTTCTGAAAAATGCACTACATTCAATCACTGATAATGACATTATGATTCACAAAAATACCAGACGAGAGATTAATAAACAGACTGTAACCGAAACTAAGTTACTGTTATTTAATTCTCGTGTATTTGTTTTTTAATAACTGGTATGATTAATGACAGCACTAAATAGTTTGGACAGCATTCTTCAAAATATTAGACTTGATTTATGAGACTGTTTGTGTATTAGAGGTTAGTCTTGTTAAAACGGTGTGTTATTGTGAGCAGAGGTAGGTAATTATGAATGGACTATTAGTGCATAAACTTAACAGAGTATTTTTTCCTTACGGACTTCCTCCGTAGAGATTTCTTTCGGTATACGCCGAATAACCACTCAGAGGGGCTTTTCCTCCGGAAGGGAGTAAGTGTGGAACGAAACGTTCCTGTCTTTCAGAAAGCCAGAAGGACATTTAATAAACGGGGAAGTAAGTAAAAGAGCAATTTGGAATCCAGACGGACTTTTACCGAAGGGGTACTCTAAGTGTTGCCGCCTAATAGATATCTGCAATACCAGAGGCATTGCAAGACGTATTATTCTGAACGCCTCATGTGCCTCTAAGTATTACCGTAAATCATGCACTGCTTTGCCACAATATTCCAATCTACTGCAACTTCTGAAAGCTAGAATCACTATCAAAAAGCATCAAGACAATGAAGATCGACAAGAAACGATTCAACTCTCTTGGGGGCTCCAAGAGAGTTGAATCGTTTCTCTTCGATCGATTTTAGTATCGAAATTAATCAGGAAAACGCAACCAAGTAATGCCATTGGCTGTTGAAAATTCATTCAATGTGTCACATGAATACAAATACACCGAATTCTGAAGAATTATGACTCTTGACCATATTTAATTTGCATGAACATGTTCGAGAATTGGCAAAAACGGTTAGTCCCGCTATGCTCGAGTCGAAAAATACCTATTAAAAAGTCCCGCTATGTACGAAATTCTTCGATGCTACGTAAACAATGGAAGGTACAGTTGGAAAGAAAAGTGTTTGAATTCAATTAAAGTGAGCTGAAAAATATTGAAATTAAACAAAAAATATCAAAATCTAATCTCGAAATATTTTTAGGTTATGTTTCTATTTTACGGCAAGAAGTTTAGTTTTTCACAGTTCTATGGAATGGATGGACACTTTGTTTTTAAATGAGTGACGCGACGTGTTGAGTGTCGGCGAGGCGAGTGTGCGTTAGTGTGTTGAAACTGAACGTTTATTATCATTTTTTCGCGAAACTAACGGCATTTACATGCTAAGTTTTCTTAATTTACTTTTTAAATAGTTCAATAAAATATTACACCATAACGTTTTCTTCACTGCCCGCGAATGTGATTTCGTGCATAGCGGTACTTTTTGGTAGGGATTTTTCGAGTCGAGCATAGCGGGACTAAAGCATATCGGAACTAACCGGGCAAAAGAACCTGCATCTAAGCTAATGCTCCATTCGGTTTTTCATTTCAAGTTATAGTTTGCTTTGTTATAGTTGACAAGGCTATAAGTTCATATAAGCCATGCGTTATCGACATAACCATCAGCTTCGTAGAATTGAAGGATTCGTAACAAGACTGGTTGTGACCTTATTCTTCATCTTTTGTTCATATATAATATCATCACGACTTTTACTCTCCAAAAGAGTAGGCAGATGGGTACAAACAATTTACGAAGGTCATGTTTAAGTACCATGTTCATGTCCATACTCCAGGAATCTGGAACCTTCTGAAACACCATGCTTTGCATACGCGTTTGCCACCACTAAGGCATAAAACGCACTGCGATAATTATTCGCGCGAATTTTTTAGTACTACGAGTATTTGAGCGCGATTTTTTCTTTCATACATTTCCATAGGTCACAGAATGGGCGGTAAAAAATCGCATGAGTAAAAATCGCGGTGCGTGCTTTGCTTAAGGGCTCCCATACATAACTGCGAATTCGCAACACATCGCAAATATCTGCGAGCTCGTACGTATTATATATATAGACATCGCGTCGTATCGCATCGCATCGCGGTTTTGTGTGGTAAACCAACGTTATATATTTTTAAATGATAGAATTAGAGAAAATAATGGCAATGATCGTAGTAATTATTGTATCCGTGACAGTTTTATGTTTTCTTCAGATTCTCAGAAGAACCAAGGTAATAGACATTGCTTGAAGAATTGTCAAACTTAAGGGGCAGTGGGCTGGGATGTTCCTTGCACATAGCACCTTTATCGTGCATAGCGGATAGCCAATGGGCCTTTAACTTTCTGCAGCCTCATTGCGTTAGGCAATACAACAACAACAACAAAAAATACAATACAATTATTCTGCTGGAGTGGCGAACACGTACCGTACGTACGTAGCTGTTGGAAAACCTCCCAATAGGGAGGTTTTCCATCGGTGACCATCAGACATGATGGCCGTGGGAGTCCGCAAAATACGAGAAGCACAGCATCAGTCAATGTCTGAGTTCAATCTGCTGTGTTTTCAACTGAAATAAGGATTATGATGCTCCATTGTCTTTCATTTTACAGCCAACCTAAACTATAAAAACCGGCCAAGTGCTGTATTTCTTTAATATATTATTTAAAAATCCAGATATGAGTTCTAAGACAATAACCGTTGTGTATTGTATCTGTGTTACTAGCTAGTTTTAAATACTTTAGATTGTAATCTGTGGAGAACGTAGTGGGTAGCATAATTATATAAATGTAATATTTAAGATAGTATGACTGTATCTTATTGTGCTACTGTTTGTTTTTTCCTTAAATAAATAAAATAAAAATAAAATAAAGTGCGAGTCGGACTCGCGCACGAAGGGTTCCGTACTTGGTAAATTGTGGTTTACGATTTATGACGTATAAAAAAAAACTACTTACTAGATCTCGTTTAAACCAATTTTCTGTGGAAGTTTACATGCATCATATATTTTTTTTTGTTTTATCATTCTCTTATTTTAGAAGTTACAGGGGACACATTTTACCATTGTGGAAGTGTCTCTCGCGCAAACTAGAAAAAATTATATCAGACATCTCAATATCATTTTTGAAGACCTATCCATAGATACCCCACACGTATGGGTTTGATAAAATCCCAAAAATGTATTGCTTTTTTTCTATTATTGTGTGAAAATCTTAATGCGGTTCACAGAACACATCTACTTACCAAGTTTCAACAGCATAGTTCTTATAGTTTCGGAAAAAAAAGTGGCTGTGACATACGGACGGACAGACAGACAGACATGACGAATCCATAAGAGTTCCGTTTTTTGCCATTTGGCTACGGAACCCTAAAAAATTGGAATACCTATATTCCTTAAAAAAACCTAATCAACTCTTAAATATTGCCGTGAGCAAAATTACGCCATTTAGTTGAAATATTACATCGAACTCTATTTAGCCTGGCTGTAACAAAACGTGATCAACCGTAGCTTCTAAATAGTCGTAATATTTTACTAAGTATCTGCGTCATATTGCCTGTACAAGAACTGAAACTAAACAGATATGTACTTAGATACCTACTTGTTTAGTAACAACGACGGGCAACCCCCTCTTGGCATTAAATTTCAAGACATAATGCGTTTGGCATCAAATTTTCACAGGAATTTTATAAGCATAATAATACTGTGGCTTAAAAATACCATAATTGACATTTGGTCTAATTTGGACTTGGATAAATTTTTAAGGCTTAAGGTTCCCCAAGTCCGTCGACTTGGGGAACCATTTTGTGCGCAAGGTTAAAATGCATGCTATCTCATCCGAATACAAGTGCGAAAGAGATAGATGCTGTGATGAGCTGTAAGAAGCTAGTTCGCGTACGAATTAGCACTTTTGCAAATTTGTAGCGAAATGGATGATGATTTAGGACGAAATCAGCTCGCGAAATTTTATAAACAGGCCTTTGGGAGTCTAGATATCATGAAAAACGACTAAATTTATATTTCCAAAATAAAATTATTTGCATTGTTGAATTACTAATCTATCCCTGTATGTAGGCCAATTTGCAATTTTACTTCTTCTTATGGTTTTTATTTCCGCCCAAAGATGCGTTAAAATTAGTGTCGAAATATAGATCTTTCGACGCTCATAACATCCAAATATGTTTTTTTTTTAATTTTTGTTTCCATACAGGGCTAGATAATGACGAGATAAATTTATATCATTTTTTATTTTGAACGTACATCGTCAAACAGTGGAGTAATCGCCAGACTACGTGTGTATGGAAGAAAAATCGACTAGTGTAACCTTAAGTAATATGTTTTGAATCTGAAAATAAAAAATGGATGTTATGTACTTACATTATTTATTTTAATTTGGGAAATAGGTAGGTTCTCTATAGGATTAGGTTAAGATGCAGTGAAGGTGGCCCTTGCGCCACCCTCGCCGCCAAAAACCAACCAACCGCCGTAAACCAACAAAGACAGTATTCCTTTCTGCTTAAATAAACAAGCATTAGCATCAGCAGTCCGTCAGCATTTATGTAGTTTACGTAAATACCAATCTACACATATATGTCGTGGTGGCCCAGTGGTTAAAACCTCGCCTCTCGTGCTTGAGGTCGTGGGTTCAAATTCAGGCAAGTACCAATGTGACTTTTTCAATTCATATTTACTTACTGAGTGTATCTAGGACTCGGAAAACATCGTCAGCAAACCTGAACTTATAGTTAGTATTTGTAAGTTTATGCTCCATTGGTGTAATTGCTGCAAGGCGTTCCACTGCGAGGATAAACAAATAATAAATAAAATAACTAACTATAAATAAAAAAAATACAAAAAAATACAACCGAATTCCAAATAATGACACTACAAAGTGAAAAATAACTTCATTCTCTGAAGTCTGTGTCAAAAAACGAAGAAACGAAAACTGGAACACCGACTGTGTTAACATACAAAAAAAAAACCGGCCAAGTGAGAGCCGGACTCGCGCACGAAGAGTTCCGTACCATTATCGAAAAAAAACGGCAAAAAAAAACACGTTTGCTGTATGGGAGCCCCACTTAAATATTTATTTTATTCTGTTTTTAGTATTTGTTGTTATAGTGGCAACAGAAATACATCATCTGTAAAATAGACAGACAGACAGACAGAGAGAGAGAGACGGATCGCGTTTTTACCGTTTTTTTTTTGGGTACGGAACCATAAAAAGTCGAACCTACTACTAATAAATTGCACCATTACTTTTATTTCTGCAGTATAGCAGACTGGATATCTTGGCTATATTAAATTAAACATCTTCATGTTTATAAGATGAATAAATGCCACACTTAAAGAGCTAAACGCTTAAAGGTACGAACTTGTGACTAATATATATTTGATTAACATACTTACTTCGAATAATATCAAGTTGATGACTTTAAACTGTTAGTAAAAATACTCTTTCAAATAGGATTAAATTACTGTCGGACAGTCTCACCAAAGGGGTTTCATATTACCCAGTTACTGGGTTATGGAGGTCAGATAGGCAGTCGCTTCATGTATGATACTGGTTCTCAGATGCATGCGGTAAGACAAAAAGGCGACAACAACAGGGTAGGCAATAGCTAGGCAGATTGATTAATTTATTGTTATGTCAGTTTTGTGTTGCTGGGGAGTTTGTTGCGTCACATCCTCTTCGTAGCTAAAATCCTGGGAAATAGTGCGTGTATACGGGGTCTGCCTTATGCAATTTTGGCATACCTACAAAATGTGATGAATTTCAGCCTAATTCCAATAGTGATTTATATTTTTAATCGACTTCAATAAAAGGAGTAGGTTTTCAATTCGTCGGAATATTTTTGTTTTATATATGTTACCCGATTACTCAAAGACGCCTGGACCGTTTAAAAAAAAACTTGTTTTGTTTGAAAGGGTATACTTTCCAGGTGGTCCCATGGCCATCAGGTCAGGATCTGATGATGGAATCCTGTAGAAATCGAGGGAACTCCTCATTTTTTTTTTTTATTATTTTATTTGGTAAAGTAGAACTGATGAAGAAGACCACAGCGTGTCACTGGAACTCCTTAGTGATAGTATGTCACGGGTATAAGATATCTCGAATAGTTAACCGATTGTGATGAAGCAAATACTTATTTGGTACCTATTTGGTTACATAATTGGTACCTACTTATGAAAATGGTACCATCGAACTGAACTGATGGCCGGAAGGTAGGCACTGGAACGCCGAAATGAAATAATGAATCCTAATCGTGTTTCGGCTTATCGGAATCCACGTCAGATGTACTTTGTCAATAAATGATTTTCATGGTAATTTGAGGCACCTACCAAAACTAAAAACATAAATATAACAAACTTTTTAACAAAAAAAATAACTTCTAAAGCAAAACACTTCAAAAGCGAAAAATAACTTTCATTTCCGAAGTCAGTGTTGAAAAATTAAAAACAATAGGTAATAAAGAAACCGACTTCGGTAATTAAAGTTATTTTTCGCTTTACAGTGTTTTAATTAACACGATTCCATCGATCACATTAAATACAACAGCTTGTTGATTTTCCTACCTGGGATTTGTTTTTGCATATTGTTTGAAGTATGCTTACAACAAATATCAACAGAGCACATTATATTCTGCAATGGCAACAAGATTTAACCTACATGTGAAATGTCTAAATAATAACATAATACACGTATTATTGGCCTCAAGCACATTTGCATTAAATAAAATGGTTTCGCTTGTCTTAGAATATTGGAGCGCGCGCCGATGAAACATAGAGGTCACGGTCTAGTGAAAAGTCCCGTCAACTTCAATATCACCTAAAATATGTTTCAATAATATAGAACAAACGTGATCTTTTTGAAACGTGATCTTTTATACATAAGTAAGGAAATAAATCACAATTAACTATCACCTGTAATCTTAAAATGCACCTTAAAGTACTCTAAACTATTATCGAAATATATATATGACAATAATATAGAGCAACGTATGGACCCGTCTCTATTGTTTTTTTTTTAATCTTTATTATTAGTTTGGGGGTTTTATCCACAAGGATACGTCGACCCCATTGTACCTTAAACAATATACTGCACAAATGCACTTTACAATATTTTACTAAAAACTATTTATAATAAAAAAAAACATCACGGGTTTGTGATTACTGCCAGCCTACAAAGTTGTTTTGCTAGATCAGATTTAGGGTATGATAATATCGTCTGAATTCCAATCTCTCTTTCCAATTTCTCTAGTGAATTTATATCATGATCTTTTGTTAAACGAAACAAAAAAAAAAAACAACAAAATCAGAAAAAGAAAACAATCAGCAATCGCCAAACGCCGTTTACCCTGTCACCCTGGTTTATCTTATTTACTCTGAGTTACCTGGACCTATTATTTCTGACGTACTGTCAATTTACCTCGTGTTAACAACTAACTCCTAATTATTTTTTTGGTGTAAGTCGGCCTTAAAATGCACCTCTTTGTACTCACCTATATTTTAAACCAACCCTTTGCTGAACACGGATGTCGACACAGAAAAACATTATGTATATCAGCTCTCGATCACATTCTCTTAATAAAGGAAGACCAACCTTCTTACGAAGCTACAGCGGCCCTGATATCATTTTCAGAGTGATTCTCACTCGTCTAGAGAGGTATATATTGGTCGGAACGCTAGTGCACATCACAGTCAGCGCACCATCGCTCAAGACACAAGTCGTCTTCCTTAGAAATTATATTTTAATATAAAATAATGAAATTGGTAAGTCGGTTTTGTCTATCGGGAATCATGGTTCAGTTCGGGGTTAAGGCGGTGCAAAAGTCCCTTTTGCTTGAAGGACAAGAGCTGTGTCAATCTGATTTGTCAGTACCTGACACCAGACTGGCAGTCTACCTTGATAAGTGGCATAATTGGCCTGGAGCCTGGAGACAAAGCTCTGAAGCTGTCAAGACAAAGTTGTGATTTCAAACCAAGTTTACCGGTTGAAGTTTCCTTCAATATTTATTACTAACTTTACACTGCTTTATTCCAAATTTGTGATAATTAATTAATAGTTAACCTAACAAAACTTCAATTAACCGTATAGCCGTTAATTTCGAGTCAGAATCTTAACCTTTCAGTGACTCAGTTAATAATTACAGTCGCTAATATAAACTAATAACTTAACATCTTTGACTAAATATTTTCATGTTGCTGCTATTCTATGTGGCAATCATAATATCCTTCATAATCCCCTTTTACAAAACAGTGATTTCAAAAAAGTTACTAAAGCCCATTCTATATACGGTTGCAAACATAGAATCACGTAGAAAAAGAATTAACGGTACTTGAAATCCTCGACTTGAATGCATCTATCATTCGCAACATGAAATCGACATTTCGACGTATAATTACAAACATACACTTAAACTTAGGAGAGCAATTAAACAAAATGTGTGTAATTAAAACATGCTCATCATTGATTTGAATTTCAATGAGGTAATGTCCATTTGAGGCAAAAAAACTGGGTTAAACAGAATCGGAGCAGGGTTGAATAATAAACTTTTTTGTTGAAGCGGTGCATCTTGACATTCCCTTAACAGGAAATTTTGAAGTATAAATAAGCTTTACCGTCTTTTAATACTTGA
Organism: Orthosia incerta; assembly: GCA_948252205.1. Lineage (NCBI taxonomy): Eukaryota > Metazoa > Arthropoda > Insecta > Lepidoptera > Noctuidae > Orthosia > Orthosia incerta. Next base: position 6,584,717 of record OX411745.1, on the reverse strand, counting down.
TTTTCAAATGATGTCTATCTGCAAACAAATGATCTATTACCAAAGTGTTTTGTCCTCTTTACAGCTCGTGGTAGCCGCTGTCCTCGGTGTCTGTCTAGCAGACCGCCTTGACAACAAATACCTCCCTCCCAGAGGAAACGCTGGTGCTGGCGGTTTCGGCCCTGGCTTCGGCGCTGGTGGTGCCCCAGGCTTCGGTGGTAAAGCCGGAGGTGGCTTTGGAGGAGCTGGTGGTGCTGGCGGTTTCGGCGCTGGCGGTGCGGGAGGATTCGGCGCTGGTGCCGGTGGTCGTGGAGCGGGAGGTTACGGTGGTGCTGGCTCAGGATTCGGTGGTGGTGCCGGATCTGGTTTCGGTGGTGGAGCCGCCCACGCTGGAAATGCATACAACGCTCCCGCTGGTGGAGCATACAGTGGCGCTCGTGGCGGAAACTCTGCTGACGCCAACGCTCAGATCCTGAGACTGAACAACGAAGTCACCGCTGAAGGATTCTCTTACGACTTCGAAACCTCCAACGGCATCCGTGCTGACGCTCAGGGTGTTGCCACCAACGGAGTCCAGTCTCAGGGAAGCTTCGCGTACAAGGGTGATGATGGCCAGGACTACAGCATCACTTACACCGCTGATGAGAACGGTTTCGTGCCCCAGGGCGCTCATCTGCCCACTCCCCCCCCGATTCCAGAAGAGATCCTGAAGTCTCTGGAACAGAACGCCCGTGATGAGGCTGCTGGCATCGTTGATGATGGTGAGTGATACTTTTTTACGATAGTAACTCAACTCAAGTCACCAAGTTTATTTTTCCATAAAAATCTGAATTACTTCATTATTACGTGCTCTTATAAAATCTCAAAGTTTTATCAACAAACTAAACGTGCGGTTCAGTATAAGTGATTTTTTTATTCATAATCTATTCTACAGATAAAAACCCCTAATGCAGTCATTACATATAGTCTTTCCAAAAAAATATTGACATAACTGATTGATACATAGATAATTTAAAAACTAATGTCTATTTTTTACACTAATTTGTTCGCATTGACTACAAACCAAATTTTTAGTAACTAGAAAAAATGTGCTAACCGCAAAAACTTATCCTAATCGCGTTTAATAACCCCAGTGGTACAAAACATTTGAATCGTGGTCAAAAAACTTATTAAGGATTACGCAAAATTACAATCATTAGGATTAATAGAACTCTAAAATATTTTATAATGATTCTGTGGTAGTTTAAAAGTAGTGCTAATCTTCAAAGTGACCGCAAGTCCTTAACGCGAAGGAAAACAATTAACCTTGTCGATAATGTTATAACTGAATGGACATCATTTTGGTTGCCCAAGGATAAAAGTAATGTTTAAAACCATGTATCTGTTAAAGTCAGAAAGGGCCAATAAATCAATGAAAATTACAACTATCCTTAACGTTTTATCGTTAACATTATAGACTTAACTTATCTAAAAAGCTTTTGTCTCATAAACGTCCCATAAACTTGTCATAGTAATATTGTATTTCAAAGAACTTTAGTATTAAATCATAAACTTCTTGTATTCGTATGACAAAACCTAATATATTTGCATCAAAACAATTTCATGAATAACAGACCAAAAAACCGAATACTGCCAACCGTAATAACCTAAGCCCTACCATTAGAAAGCCTTCCATTTACAAATACATTACAATTTACTAACAAAACACTGAGCAACACTAGGCATGTACTTAATCTTGTCAAGTCCCAACATTACCTCAGTAACTTGAATCGGAGATAACTCACTATCCAAGCACTTGACTCCTTTTACACACACATAGTTAAAACACAAAATCTGGTGCAGATACCACGTGCAAAATTCCATATAATCCCCCCGCAAAATACTCTATAAACGACAGTTGCCTATGTGTGCGTGCACAGAGGTGAGAATGTAAGAAGTATTAGCATCTATGTACCATGTAATTTGTTCCCTGAGTACCCTAGTACTGATGAGTTACAAAATGACGTGGGATCGTTGCATCATGCATCGTGATCTAGCTTGAAGCTTGGTAAGGCACTGTATAGGTCGGATTTTAATTGATTTCACAGCTATTCTGGTTGAGCATTTCAAATGAACGGATAAGTAGGAAAATAAATGGGCTTGGTTGTAAAAGTTTAGACACAGAAATGTGTCTTATATAGAAGTATTAGAATTTTGCGTCTATCAAGAACAAAGAAATTGTAAAAAGCTATATCGAGAAAGTTCAAAGATACTGCATATAAATTTTTGCCGTGAACTTTCAAGTAACACAAAATGCAAGTGCCAAAACAAGAGTGGATTCACGATTAAATCATGAATTAAGAACCACAGCATATTTCTTTTTCAAATCCTCTCAATTAAAATTACATAAAGCAAGAGCCTTGTCGATCCTACGGAGTCAAGATCCTACAAATTAAAAGCAGATGCACTAATTTGAAAACTATTAACCTAAACTATTTGCCTTTGATTGACCATACTTAAATAGTCTTTAAAATGTAAATTATTGGGTCAGAACGCAGTCATAAAGTGTGCAGCCATATTCGAAGGCAGATCTTGAGCCTTGCGAAATGAGGATTCTTGGCTATCCCACATTGCATACTTTATTGAAATGGTCAGTTCAATAAATATTGATAGTATTTTCATTTATAATTCGGTAGTAAATCATTTGTTATAGCTACAACTTTAAGAATTTGAGAGAAATATGGAGTTGCAAATCAGATGTTTTATCATGGCTTGTGAATTCCCGAGTAATTGTTGTTTGTAGACGTGTGCTACCTAGTGTAGGTCGACTTTTTTTCAAACAAATCGTTTCATTGTTTCAAATTCTTTTCCGAAAATTTAGACTGGTTCGTTGTATCATTTGTTCTTCTACTTCATTTGCTATTGACAGCTTTATCATCTTTGTGTGGACTATCAAAGTTATCGATGTTTAACGAGCAATCGAGCAGTCGTTTGAAAGTAAATTGATCATGTTCCTAACGTCAATAATTAATCTGGTCATCCAAGCATCATCATCGATCTTGGATAACCATTAATAAATTTTCAGTGTGTAATATTTTAAGACGGAAATTGTGCGATCGTAATTGAGGGCTATATAAGATTAATGAGAGTTTCATAGAGATAATAGAACATATCGTGTTATAAAATCGTATATTTATATAGTGAGTAATATGTCACTAGGTATAATTAATTTTAAAATCTAGTGTGGTGGTCCTTCACCGTCCCTTTTTCATTAATTCTTTTTCCAAATTAATATTTAGACTACGCCTTTTTCTGTAGCATAGTTTGACTTTCGTGATTGTGAATCGATCCTTTGAAATCATAACTATTATAAGAATCAATTTATAGGGTATATTGATCAGTCATTTCACTGTAACATACCCTGTTCTAAAGACTTCCCCAAGGCACCGTTTTAGGCCATTAAAAATCCAAGTATTTCTTTATTACAAGTTACTATGGCAAAAACACAATATTACCACTCCCTTTTTAAAACAATCCCTTGAAGTCTAATTCCTAAATATTTCAATATCGACAAGACTCCAAGAAGTAATAGACCGTTAATATAATTGAAAACAAAACAAATTTTAAACCAAAAGTCAAGATAATAACTTTAGATGTATCTCTTTTGTTACCAAAGCGACGAGTTTGGAGATGAATTAGGGAACGTAGAGATGAATCTGATAACGTCGACAATGTTATAATCATTATGCTGAATCTTGACGAGATGATTGCTTTTGAATAGATTTTGGTCTGTATCCTTTAGTATGGTTTAGTTTTGCCCTTTATGATTTATGAAGTAGTCAGCTGCGTTTAATAATTTTCTTCTTTTTTGTTCTTTTCTTTTAAGTTCGGATTTTATTTCCACAAGAGAAGTGTTACATGGAAATATGAACAATTTATTTCATGTTTCAGTTATATCTTCTCTTAAGAAGTAATAACAGTCTAAAATTATAATACAAATGCAAATACTTGTCATACCAAACACATACTTGAGTATTGAAAATTGCATAATCAAAAACAAATAAGGCATAAACTGAGGCATTCGAAACATCACATTACCGGCAAATCATTGTAATTCACACTAGCTAGATCGCGAAATGACCAATTTCTCAATAGAGAACGATAATAATATTAATGTCTTGGCTTACATGAACGGTAGTACTTTAAAGGTTATTCTACAATCTTTACTTCAATTAACCTGGTTCACACTTAGGTTCTTCGTGAAGTAACCGTTTCTTAATAATGTCAAAACAATGGCACTAGATTAACACCATCCTATGATGGTGACTTTCTATCGAAAGCATCAATTTGAGATCCAGTATGGCGAAACTTTGTGAGTTTAATTGGAATAACATCCAACAACAAATCGTTTAATAAAAGTTGAGTGCATTCAGAAAGAGTCATAAAGCCTCTTTATAATCAGCGTTATAATGTTCACACTGCTGGAACACAGGCAACTTCTCTGTGAGAAAGTGCGGGTTGGTGAATGTCACATGTCTTCAAATTTTTAGTTCAGCAGATAGACAGCTTCAGTTAGTAAAAAAAAAAAAAAAATCAGTAGCAAACAGCACAACAAACAACACAACAATAAAATAAAGAACCATCATTAGAAATCCAAACAATACAATTTAATTCAATAAACCAACTACCAACAGTTAGTAACCATTTTTCACGATTCGCACAGACTTCTTAGAATGACCAATTTCTCAACAATATAGGACGATACGAATACTTTGCCTTTTTGCACTGGGTCACGACGTGACCGCACCACTCACCGTAAGGCGTGGGGCACATGATCCAGACTAACGATAAACGAAAGGTCAGACATGTGCAGTCTGCAGAATGACATCTAGTATCCGTGATTTGTTGTTATAGAATATGAGAGGAATGTATCCTTAAACAAAGGAAGGTTCTTCAATAAGTATATTTGATCTGAAAATGTTCGTAATGCAATATAATTTTGGGAGGTGGTGGTTAATAATAACAAAGTCAACAATAAAATTAATGATAGTGACAAATTCCACTTTCATTTAACAGAAGCAATACTTGACAAAATAACACTAGGACAGCGTTCAAAAAGCAATCTCACCACAATGCCCAAAAAGTTAGATCAAATCACCAGATCAACCTGTTGATGCTGGCATCAATATTCTATCAACCCACTCATCTAGTTACCAGAAAAACAGTAACAAAACACATGTCCCAGCGGTTGCATTACCAAATTACTCAAAAGCAAACGTACCATAATGGGTGCATTTACGAGAGATGGGCGGTAATCGCGAATATTAATGACTCCTGCTACAGTAATAAAGGTTTCATCTAGATAATGATGCCTTGCAACACCGATGTGCACTGAGCTTTACATTTTGTAACTTTTGCTAAGTTTAGCGAAAGTGTTTGTGGGAGATTTAAGTTGTACTGGGAATGAAAGTAATGTTTAGAATATTTGGAACTGCTTTACTTTACATTGGTCTGAAACATCAGTTGTAAAACAAAGCTTGTGTCTATCTCTAAGTATTTCATCTACTTTATAACTGACAATTTTCAAATCCTCTTTTGTTATTCATCCTACCAACCATTTAAAAAACACACTAGAAAAACAAACCACTTCAACGACTTTTTCTCCCATTCTCAACAAAGGAGGTATAAAGTCACAAATATATATATCAACACATATATCAAAACGGCATAAAGAATATTTTCCTAGAACTTTACATGTATGTTAGCAGTTATGGCGCTTTGTTTGCTATTCTCATAGTTACAAAATGTGGGAACATTAGATGCAAAGATATTTCGCACTATATTAATTACCTTAAAATTTACAACGTGTTGGGAAACTAGAATGAAGTTTGCTCTTAGATCTTACATCGGTTAAAGAGCGTGAAGACTTTGTTAATGTGTTTGATTGTTATCTGGAGCTTTATAATGATTAAATTTTGTTGCTTGGTTAAGAATGTTAATTCTTGTGTTGACTGTTGTTTCTTCTTTATTTATATTGTGATGGGTCGTATCTCCTCATTAAATTCTCTAACATCTGCAACAAGTTCATAAAAACCAGCTTCATGTCAGAGAAATACTTTCCTTCATTATTATTTATACTTTCATATTCTTTATTGTACACAAAACAAACAGATACAAATACGATAGGATACCTTATGTACAAAGACGAGCTTAACCAATAATTAATTTCTCTAACAGCAAACTTCAGTAGCATAGATTGATTTGTAAATTCGGACAGTTTATCTAAGTACAACAACAACTTAAAATAATTTAATGTTCCTGATCCATGTTTTGATAAACTTGTAAAATACCATCGTACTCAGCATTAAAATGGCCATTGCTACAAACAGGTATTTCTAAAATACGAAGCACATCCAATAACCATTACCTTAGATTATCAGATTTACTTCATTTGTCTCATCAAAATCGAACACGTCCATAATCACGATTACTATCACCTTCATAATAATTTTCTAATCTTAGATGCAACATTACATTTACGCAAAGAGTAGGCGCATAAAAACGTTGTGTGTGACTATCTTTTCGCAACCTGTCAAACTGACAGACAGATTAGCGGTCTTACTAAAGCTAAATTACTTATATAACAGGTCAATGATGAGCTAGTTAGAAGAGAGGTAGTCGGTGATAATGAAGTTAATGCAATTTCTGAGATGGTCAGATTATAATTGCATAATGGTAATGTAATTTTAATTGGAGATTTTGTGTTTGCTATTGGGCGGTAAGCTTTCGATGCGTCTATAGGCATATACATGCATAGACGATTTAGTGTTTTTACTCCCTCAAATGATTTGGGATAAGGACAGGAGAACCGGTTAGCAAGCTTAATCTTAATACGTATAAAGTCGAACTTAAAAATTACAGCGGCTCTTTGCATAGTTAAAAACGTGACCCTATAAATCAACACATTTTACTATTTTAAAACAAGACTCTAAAAACACAAGTTGCTATATTATTATGCCATTTACTACTGTCAGGTTAGTAGTAAATGGCATAAGCATTCCATATCGTCCACAGATACAGGTGTATTAAAAATCTCAGGTGTCTCCAATCAGTCTTTAAGAACGTTTAACCTAGAACAAACATACCCGTGTAGTGCGGTCATCTTCGCATTCTAAATAACTCGATACAATTTAAATAATTCGAGCGAACGTTAACGAGAGCGTTCAGTGGTAGCCTTGGAGCTTTCGATGAGCCGAGCGCGGCTATGAAGATAGCGAGCGATTTGTAGTTAGACCGAACAATGAATATGTGGTTTATAAGAATAATATGGTACTTCCTGGTCATTGATAGATCTGAAAAATAAAAAGTTGTATATTTCATATAATTCATTTAAAATTCTTAAATACATACATTGTTTCACGCCTCTCCCATGAAATTGGGTGATGCTATTGCCATTAATCGGGCTCAAGACCAGAGTTCGGGTTTCTACTAAGAACTGCCAGATGAAAATACCTAATAACTATTTTTCCCGTCCTGACAATCGAACCAAGAACCTCATGTCCAGCAGTAGCACTTGCATCTACTAGACCAACGAGGTAGACTACATTCTTTCAAATTCTTATAGCATATAATTTCAAAAGAAAATAAAATAAAAATACTTGCGTTACCATTCTAATGCAATACAATTTATAAACGCCAAATTAAAGAGACAGAATTTAGATAATGACAACAGAAGCCTCAGCTACATTCTAGGCTACAGATTTACAACGACAATGATAAACATACTAAACTACAACAATTTAACATAAACGTCTTCATAATTATAATATTTGCACGCAACGCTTACTTTACGGCCTCTAAAGTAAACAATACAATAATATGTGCGTGATCGAAATTACAGAATTATGTCGTAATTGAAAATGAACTAAAATTATACGGCCCACTTGTTACTTATATTACAAAAGGTCATTTTAAATACACATCATTTTAATCATCATTTATGTAGACATAGCTTGCGAGCCGATTTTAGTAATATACCACTTTGCTGTAACATTTTGAAACGAAACTTGATAATTATAAAATATGCCGAAAAACTGATGAAATGTCGAGAAAGTACTAAATTATTCTACTCTGTTTTTTTTTTCAAAACAGTGATTCAAATAATATAATGCTAGACTGAATTCACACAGTTTAGGAAGCAAAAAGTCAGACGAATAAGATTTGAATATCATTAACCTGATTTACTAGACCCATATTTGACCGTTGCTGTCCAACGCCAACAGCCAACGCTCTATTTCTAATGAACTCGTTGGTGGAATGTTGGTCAATGTTGGCAGCCAATCTGTTAGTCATTAAGCTTGTGAACCCGTCGCGTGAAATGCCCTGAGAACGACAGGTTGCACATAAATTACTCTGTCTGATCCTGATGCTGATATATTGAGAGCATTCACTGTAATGGGGATCACCTTTAATATTATAACAGGATTTGGTAGTGTGATTGAATTGACGACATCTTATCCAAGTCTTCTCATCAAAAACATCATCACTTGTGTTGATTTAATTTTGACGATAACCTTCGACAGCCATTTCAATGTGCAGTTTCATATCGAGTCTGAAAAACTTTTCTGGGTCTCCAACTTATTCCTCGTGCTGCTCTTAGTGACTATGACACAACCATATACCTCTCTATTCCAGGTACCTACCGCGGTGAGGGCGCTGGTGCCGGCGGCAATGGCTACGGATCCGGACCTGCTGGTGGAGCCGGTGGCTACTCTGGTGCTGGTGGCTTCGGCGGCGCTGGAGCTGGTGGTGCGGGATCAGGCTTCGGAGGAGCCGGAGCTGGATCAGGATTCGGTGGAGCCGGTGCTGGCCGTGGTGGTGCAGGAGCTGGTGGCTTTGGAGGAGCAGCTTCCCGCCAATACCTCGCCCCCAACGCTGGAGGCAGGGGATCCGGATCAGGAAACTTCAACTCCCAGACTGGATACCGCTACTAAAATGAATACTGACGTGGTGATGCTAGGAGGTGATGGCTGTGCAAATGTAGAACAGAAATTTTATAAAAAAATGTAAGCGACAAATTGTATCACAGAAAAAATACAAACAATTACGTTGATTTTTTATAAAAATTAACGTAAATGTTTTCTGCTTTTTCTCGTGACTACTAAATTGTATCACATGTTTTGATTTGCACAGTCGTTTATACAATTTTCGTTAATCTTTGATACCGAACATCGTATTTATTATTTTCATTTTTTTCGTACTTTCTTTTATCGAACTACCCTCCGCCATCATTCACTGGTATGTGATGTAAAAATAACGAATATTTTGCTGTGAACCGATACTTGTGATGACTATTTTTAATGATATTGTTATTATTTTGTTTATATAGAAATAATACTGTCTCTCTTTCTCTTAATAATGTGATCTCAAATCTTTGTATAAAACTCCTTTTTTTTCTATTATGAAATTAAATTCTTCCTGTTAAAAATGATAGTTATAAGTTTTTAAACAGCAATGCAAGGACAGTATAGACTAAGATGGAAAATGTATAAAAAAAGTTACATTTAGTTATTAAGAATTGTAAATATGAAATGAAGCAATGAATATACGACTTAATGCAAACATAATAATTTTATTTCGTTTTCAATTTTTTTTAATTTTTTATTAATCTATATTGTCCCACTGCTGGGCAATGGACTCCTCCAAAGCCTTCCAATCCAGTCCAGGCCAGTCACCCGTAAACGCTTCTAAGTCATCAGGCCAGCGTTTTCTGATTATTGTATGACACACAAATACTTTAATATATTCAAATAGATGAAGGTCCTAAAATGAACTGCATTACTGAACAAATGGTTTTTTTGTGGAGGGCGTTAGCAATAATACATTTACACCATTTCAGAATGATGAACTGAAAGTTTAAAAAAGCTTAATTCCATAACAAACCATTGAAATAAAATACCTAGCTAGTCAAAATTAGATTATGTAATGTCATTTTGACATCCAGTGACATAAATCGATGTAGGCACATAATAATTTCCAAATTCTACTATTCCATAGAAAATCCACAAGGTATCGTTAAATAAGAAATTGGATATATGATTAGCGAGATGAAGAAGTAATAATTGAAGAAGTAATCGTTTCCCATTAGTACTATTTTCCAAAAAAAAGTTTATGATTTGCCTTAAATAGAAATGTATATTTTTAGGGTTCCGTATTCAATAAGGAATCCTTATAGTTTCGCCAAATCCATCTGTCCGTCCATCCGTAGCTCAGCTCAGATACTCTTAGTACTAGAGAACTATAATTTGCCATGGATATACATATTAAAGAAAGAAAGAAAGAAAAATGTTTTTAATTGTCACAAAACGACCAACCCTAACCAAAAAATCAGCATGAGATATGAGCATTCCTATTGGCCTAGCGGCACTGCGGTGGCACATGAATTACGGTAATGAATACGCCCAGATTTTATAATAAAATCTTTATAAAATCGATTATTGGTCTTTTGAAAAAAATAAAACTTACAAAATGTTCGTTATCAAATTGTCTATCCATTGGTGTTAATATAAAAAATAATTAATTAACACTTTACGAGGAGACGCATGCTATCAATAATTATTTCACATTTTTATGATTTTGTTGGAAGGAGATTAGTGACACATATAACACTTTAAAAAAAAAAGTGTACTACAATTTTAGAATCAACATTTTTTTATTAATTGATATTTCTTTTTAAATAAAGAGTAGATAGCTCTTAAAAACTGCACAAAAACGACTAGCGTGGCGTTTTGCTCGGGGAGGCGCCTTAATAACGCCGACAAAGTGGTAAAATAACATCACCATAGAAAATGGTGTTCAGTTAAGGGTCAAAAGTGCAGTCACAATCTACCTATAGCTATTTCTAGTCTAAGGGCCCGTCCCTTGGCTAGATAATTATAAAACGATCTGCAATATTTTTATGCCACTTCTATAGTTAGTCCCGAGTTTGTAACTAGATGGCGTTGGGATCGAATTAGATCGCACTATCGTTTCGTCACGTGGACGTCTATGTAAGCTTGAATGAAATGTTTGTTGAACAGCTGTTTTATTTTATTTGGTAATTTTTGAATTCAATATGGCCGTTGCAGGTCATGTTGATTATAATACAAAGTTAAAGTGGGTGTTGGCATCACACTCCTGCTGATATCTAAAAACAATATATTACAGTCGTTTAATTAACATGCTATTTTAAAAACATATACTTCCTATATGTTTTTCTGTCTATACTATATATTTATATTATAAAGAGGAAATATTGTTTTGTTTGTTTGTTTGTACCGAATAGGCTCCAAAACTACTGGACCGATTTGAAAATTCTTTCACCAATAGAAAGCTAAATTATTCCTGAGTGACAAAGGCTATTTTTTAATGCCGAAAATGGGTTCTGTGGGGTGGTCCACGAGAGCGAAGCCGCGGGCAACAGCTAGTACTCTATAAGTTATTTCTTTTTAAATAGGCCCAGTATATTTGAAGATAAAATGGGTAAATGATCAATTTTCATTAAAAACTTTAACACGTTTTGGACCACAGCAATTCATAATAATAAACAGCTCAATCAGTCTAGTAGATTTGAACCAAATCACACCACAAGACAGACTAACATACAGACCGACAGACACACGAGTTTCGAGTACGAGTTTTAAAAGGTACAAATTAGAAGACATCACAGACTTTAAAAGGAAAACATTGGATGTTAGATATTTAATAAAAAAACTGGTCCTCTATCCAAGGCTTTGGACTCATCATGTCTATGTATGGGATGCACTTCTATCTCAGTTTGAGACACAAACCAGTGGTAATATATTACAGGTAATTGAGGGAATATAGATTTGTCAATGGTATGTCACTTGGATTGAATGGTAATGCGATATCGCAATGTGTTTGAGTTACCTCTTAGGACATTATGAAACAATGGATATTAGATGATAATGTTAGAAATTCAATAAGAAGGATAATGGTTTTGGTAATAAAAAAACTTTTTTACAAAAAAATACAACCGACTTCTAAAAAAACACTACAAAGTAGAAAACAACTTCAATTTCGAAAGTCGGTGTTTTAAAACGAAGAAACGAAAAATGGAACGTTGACTTTGTTTTTCACTTTGTAGTGTTTTTTGGAAGTCGGTTGTATTTTTTTGTAAAAAAAGTTTTTATTTTTAAGTTATTGTTTTATTGTTTTAGAGCATAATGGGCAAGTTCTATAGTAAGGTACTTATAATGCCAGAATAGTTTACCCAAATAACATGAAACTGGAACATAGCCGATGGAATGAGAATGTACCAGGGTAAAATGTATACATCTACTTACCCCTTTCGAGCGTGATATTATATAATATGCATTGCTGTAAACAATAAAACTACATGGGATTGCAGCAATCCCGAGAGATTGGAGAATGGAGATTGGTGAGATTGATCCCGTCATTTATTGAAGAGTTTTGTTGTATATCTCCAAAGTTCTTCATTAGATCTTCACCAAATTTAAATGGGACCAATTTGGGCACAAATTCTTGCAAACAAAAAAAAGTTAATGAAAAAAATCAAAAAACCCGACTGCTCCAAAAACCGAACTAAAAAGATGTAAACAAGAAGAAAATCATGCTGTGCAGTCGGAGGATAGGTTTGGTTTTGGTCAACCAGCTCACGAACTTAGGTAAATTTAAACATATTTTTAAAATCGCCTCTTAAAACCCTTTATTTTGATACCCCACACGATAGGTTTGGAAAGAAAAAAATTTTGAGCCCCCACAATATGGCGCCCAATAGCCGCCATTTTTCTATTTTCCAATTTTAATGTACCAGTGACACTCGCAGGGTTAAGACGAAGCGATTGCCGTAAGAACCATCAAAATCCGCCAACGCGTTTGGTGTCTAGAACGCCACATAGGAACAAACATACATAGACTGATAAAAACATTACCCTCCTTCGGCAGTAGGATAAAAAAAGAATTCTAAATCAGGCCACTTTTGACTGAGATATCGGCGAAAAACACAAAAATTAAGTCGAACATAGAACCTCCTAGTTTTTGGAAAGTTAGTTAAAAATATAAATAATGGGCTTTGATAAGGTTGCACCACTGTGTCTCGTTATGCCAACGAAGGTAAGTTATACAGGGGAGCACCGTCTATTTTCAGTCTGTAGAAGTCAGCTTTGCCAAAATATTACCAGCCTGTCACTATCCCATTCCAGCACAAAGGCCTCTTCTCATACAGAGAAGTCACGAGCATTGTTCACCACGCTTGCTCAGTGCGGGTTGGCAAGTTCAAACTTATATTATCTACTAGCTGTTGTGATTTTTTCCGGGATAAAAAGTAGCCTTTGTTACTCATTATAACATCAGCTATCTTCCAGTGAAAGTGCCGTGAAAATCTGTCCAGTCATTACGGAGATTACCTGGAACAAACAGACAGACATAAAAATAATTGCGTTTTTGTTATTAGTACCGTTTATACTTTCACATGTTTTCAATTTCTCTCTCTTAGTCAGTACCTCATGTCTGAGGATCGTGATCAGCATTAGGTGAACATCTGGAGCGTGTGATCTGCCTCCACCGGCTTCTGCCCAGCGCGTCCCTTACGACCGTGTAGAATTTGGAGGACGACAAGTCTTTCACTTGAACGGTCCATGTTTTAAACAAAACGTTGTTATTTTGATATTACATACATTTCAATTTCATTTATTTGTATAGATAAGTTCATGATTTCTCACGATATTATCCTTTACCGATGTCAGCAGTGTCCAAGATAGCCTTAGAAAGCAAATATGAATTGTAAAAGTCACATCGGTACTTGCCCATATTTTAAACCACGACCTCAAGATCAAGACGCGTTCCCTATTTTCCAGGTAAGCACCACACATCATTTCATATTGGTTTGTACGCCATCTATTGCTTTAATCCTAAACTATGACCGCTTCGAGCTCTGCAAGCTTGTATCACTCTGCGTTAGCGCTGCTAGATGGTACCATTCACTTTGATAGTTTCAATGTTTGCAAACAGTTCCAATAGCACCGTGGCGCTATCTTCAGTAACTTCATAGATTCGGATTTTGCTGACAAGTAATATTATTATGCTTAGGTCTAGTCGTGAAAATCATCCATCACTCTGGAGTGATGGATGATTTTCACGACTTTAAATTTTTAAGAAAGCTTTTAGTAATATATATATATATATATAATTAAGCTTTATTTTAGGCCACCGACTGTAGATAAATTTATGTCATCATCACCATAACCCTTAAGTAGGGTACTTAGCCCCTTACTTAGGTCATAGCCCTTTAGATATTTAGCTTTTAGCTAGCTTTAATAAACAAAGCGTACGGAACAAGAGAGTGCAACCACCAATACAAATACAAATTGAAAAACTAATACAATCTCGCGATAGTATGAAACTAGAAACTACGCGTCGCACTGCTTACACGCCACAAGTCATTTCTTATTTTATATGTAAAAATGCCGTCTTGTATCTTTAGACATTGCAAAATTTATTCACAAAAACAAAAAAAAGAAGATGGAATATCTTTCCACAGGTAACTATTGATTATTTTATAGTTTTGATATTTATTTACCCACTAATATTTACGGCTCACTCGGAACACAAAATATTGACAGTAATTGGTTGGTGTTGCCAGTTTACATCGAAAAAAGTTTTGAATTAGGGAAATGTACATGGGGCGTAGGAAGATCGATTAATTTATACATCTGCAGCCGAATTGCGTAAGTATATTATCCAAAGCAAAAGAATCGATTCCTTCCCAAAAACGATTTTACGTATCAATATGCCATACGTAAAGTCGGTTTTGGGAAAGAATCGATTCTTTTGCTTTGGATAATATACTTACGCAATTCCGCTGCTGGCATCCTTAAACGCACACAGATTAACGTGTCTCTACAGGGCCGCTCCTCGCTGTCACGCACACTTATATATATCGCGGCACCGCTCTCGTGTTCCGTACGCTCTATCTGTTTACTAAATAATCTAAGTTTTGTGTTTTGTATATGCGAGTTATCTTTGGCAATCAATCATTTTGCTAAGAGAAGGCCTACGTTCATTTGCCAAAATGCTGTATTTAAATCAAATGTATGTACACACACAATAATTATCGTGATCATAACTAAATTGGTCTGAATCTTTGTTACAAAGTAGGTCACCAACGAAGGTCTGAGTATCACATCAATTTGGCAAATGAACAATATATATCTGACTGCATTTGTTTTTTATCAGATACCGTGTGTTCACGATTTTGTAATCTGTCTATGTGCTGATCTCATTTTGTGAGAACTAATTAGATTCTCTACTGGTAGCATCACGCTTTGACTTTCAGTACCTAAGCTGAGGCTCTTCACAAAGTTTAATTAAGTACAAGGGTGTCGCCAGCCGATGGCTCAGAGGGAGGGCAAGTTGATATATGGACAAAAAAAAAAAGAATTTTAAATATAGTCAAAAGTGCATGAAGATTAACACTGCTAGTGCGAGTCTTACCCCTACGGCGATTGTAATAAAAATCGGCCAAGTGCGAGCCGTCCTCGCGCACGAAACGGTTCCGTACCATTATCGCTAAAAAACGGAATAAAACACGTTTGTTGTATTGGAGCTCCACTTAAATATTTATTTTATTCTGTGTTTAGTATTTGTTGTTATAGCGGCAACAGAAATACATTATCTGTGAAAATTTCAACTGTCTAGCTATCACGGTTCATGAGGTACAGCCTGGTGACAGACAGACAGACCGCGGAGTCTTAGTAATATAGTTTCCATTTTTACCCTTTGGGTACGGAACCCTAAAAATGGTACCAAGTCCAGCGTGTAGAGCTCCACGAGCTCTTGACTGTACAATAAATAAAACTTGTAAACACAGTTATTTTATTGATTATAATAATAGCTAAAAATATTTTTAAAACAAGTTTTTTTGAACTGAAAAGTAATAAATGTAATATGACTTGTCAATACACACATCTAATGACTCCAAAGGCGATGGTGCTATCTTGTCTGGTTGATTAGTTTCTATGGCCAACCTCCGGCTCCATCATGAGACCAGCTCCATAGTGCCATGTTATTTCAATGTTTCCAAAGCTACATAAGTACGCCAAGCCAAACCAAACCTTAATCGGATGCCAGAAAGTGCTTGAAAAATCGAGTACTAAAGTCGTGACAATCTAAGAAGTTCAATTTGAGAGCTATAAAAATACGTTTTTAGTCTCATGGGGCTGATAAACGATCGCTCTACCGTACACGTTTTGCACGGCAGAGCGATCAAAATTTTTAACGCTGTTCCCGTGTTTATTTTATAATCTATAGGCTTGCGCTTGACCACTATCTCACCTGATGGTAAGATTACCATATTATCTTACCTTACTGGCAGTTTCGGGAAATAAGATTAGATTTGTTAAGTGAGTGGACTTAGTACTTTGATTTCTTTGCATAAAGCAAAAAAAATACCATAGGGGGATGCAATTGCCCCCCATATGCAATGGCGATGGTCGTAATGCCAACGTAAAGGATTGATAAAGTGACATTTATTTTGATAGCGCTTAGTAACCGCATTCATAGAAGACACAAGACACTTTCGCTCATAGAATGTCAGTTGCCTGGAGAATCTGGATGATGTAGATGTGAATTCTTTATTTGAGAGGTTTCCACTTCCCTCCATATCAAGCAGGAGACAGATGTTTTTTGGAGATGAGTGATAGAGTTTTTTGAGATGAGTTTATTTGAGAGGTTTGTAAGGTCGGGACGAAGTTTAGTAGTCATTTATTTGTGACACACATAAATAAACCAAAAATTCGAAGACATATGACATCCACCAACCCGCACTGGGCCCGCGTGGTGGATAACGGCCCATTCCCTCTCACAGCGAGGAGGCCTGTGTCCCAGCAGTGGGCACATTAATAGGCTGATAATGATGATGATGATTATTATATTTCTTTTAAAAAAAATCCCTTTAATTGAGAAATAAGTATTCATAAGCGTAGGTACCGTTACACTATATGTATTATACTGTGTATACATTAATTACAAAATAAATATAATACGAAAGATGTCTCACCAAGAAATTCTTACGTTAAACACTGATTCTCTATACCTATATGGCTGAGGAAGACCATAAAAATATGATTTCCACAAAGAATATGATACCTATTTCGGGTTTCTAGCGCCGTTTCTTTGCACTTAAAAAGAATGGCACCACCACCTTGAAGTCGACTGGCCAAAAATGCCTAATGCGTGAAGTCCGCCTTTGTACACTGTTTTTTCGTTGCATAAAGTCAGTTAGTAAATTATGCTCATCCATCATCAGCTAGCTATTATTAGAACTCACAATAAAAACAAATCTAGGCCAAATCCTATTAAAATCTTCACGAACAACTGACATCATTTACTCAGAATCAGATAAAGGTTAGTGCTCATCGTACTCATATTATTGCTAATTTAATTAATCCTTTTATAGCCGCACGTCTACTGTCAAGGTTTGAGGTCTATTTGCTTAAGATTTGCACGTAGGTCGTAGGTCTGATTTTTGCACGTAGCAGAGGCCTGGGAAACTTGAAAGTTTGCGAGGTTTTTGGCATGGGTACTAGGTTTTATGATCCGAATTGACGCAATAAAGTACGTGATTGACTTTGGTGCTTCGTTTCGAGGGTTCCATATTCAACAAACGAACGTTGGGACGAGCTTAATTGGACCTAAGTCTTGTAGAAGAGCAGTGGTGGCCCAGTGGTATCAGCTGCGACTTACAAGTTGTAGGTCGTGGGTTCGAGCCCAGGCAGGCGCTTTACTTTGTGTAAATTATTTCATCACCACTGCTCTCAAAACGGTGAAGGAAAACATCGTGAGGAAACCCGCATATCCTAGAACCAAAAATTCGAAGACATGTGACATCCACCAAACCGCACTGGGCCCGCGTGGTGGATTACGGCCCATTTCCTCTCACAGAGAGGAGGCCTGTGTCCCAGCAGTGGGAACATTAATAGGCTGATGATATGTGATGTGATGTGAAGTCTTGTAAGAAGAGCAGTGGTTGTGAGTTCGAACCCAGGCAGGTCCACGAGTAAATTTTATAAAAACTGCTCTCAAAACGCTGCGGAAACACATCGTGAGAAACCAGTTTTTCCTAGAACCAAAATTTCGAAGACGTATAACATTCAGTCCCACTCACAGAGAGGAAGGCTACCTCTCTGTCCTGTGTATACCAGAAGTAGTGTGGAAACATTGTAGTCTGATTATGCTTGTAAGTAGCAACACAGTTGTCCATTTGAAATCAAAAACAACCATTCCAATTCCGAAACCTTTGGGTCTTCGGACGTTAGAAAGGATAGAATGTGTGTGAAAGGGTAACATCAATCAAATCGGATTGATATTTACAGGCAATAATTATTAGCTATATAATCAAAGATGGATTAAGTTTTATGGTTTACCCATTTAACTAACTATAGGCCTCTGTAATTGACCAACACTTACTAATTCAAAGTAAAAGATGAAACGAACCGTGTGCCAATTTCCAATCAACCATCAAGCCAGACTATTCCTTAGGAGAGGTTCAATTTTATGTGTTGCTATGTTTTTTTTAGTTCAATAAAACGAGGCGTAGCTTTAACCAATAGCTAACGGTAAGATACAGTGTTTCGGCGTCATTAGTGTAGTCTGATCGCCATATTTTTGATAAAATTTATCGAATTGATGGAATCACGTGTTAATGACAAAAACCAACCGAGATCGCCGCATCGCGCCAATCAGTATGCTGACAATACGACCGCGACGATGCGACAGCGCGATATCATGAAAATTGTCAAACATTTATAGAATATTTTTTAATGAAAACCTGTAGTTGCATCATTGTTGCGTCGCCCCTGTCTGTAAAAGCCATAAACTAAACGTCTACCAATTGGAAAACAAGTTCAATCTTTATTTATTTATTGCTTAATATTTGTACAAACCCACCAGTAATCCTTAGATACTAGATCATGAAAGGAGCTTTTAAAGGCTAAGTTTCAAGTTAAATCCGATGACAGGCTGCACCAGTACCACTCATCTTGACGATTTTATTTGTATAGTCAATCCTTTCGTGGCAACTTGCTAACAAAAAGACTTGCGCACTTTGAGGTCCACCCTCAACCACAAGAGTCCAAACCAAATCAAAGTGATCCCAAAATCGACTGCTCCATCATATTATATACGAAACAGTTCCGCCTACTTTGGAGCCTTCAGATATTCACGACATCCTCATAAACAACCGATCATGAACCAATTGATCAATAAAAAATCGTTAATTGATCCCATCAAGCTTTTAATTAAACCGTGGGACCATTACGTACACGGAAATCGATTCGACTTACGATATTCGATAAAAAATTGGTACTGTTGACAGAAGTGTTATAAAATAGAAGATGTTCTAATAATTATTTAAAAAAAGATCTATGTTATAATTTTGCAACATCATAATGTGCTTATGCGATAATTAATCATGTAATTTTTCTCAATAAACTTTTTGTCGGTAAACGATTAATTGATAGTATCGATCAGCGATAATCGTAATAGTTATAAAAAGAACCCTGTAAATTAAAATGTACAACGCCATGTTTATTTTTAGTGCTGTCATAATGGTGTTAAATTATTATGAAGTACCCTTAAATCATCATGGATTCTGCATAAGTGTAAAATGAAGCCAATTTATTTGGGATCTGCGCAGCATGTCCTGTTCTTATTCTTTATTGTACACGTAACATAAATAAAGATACAAATACAATGGGCAGCTTATGTGCAAAGGCGAGGTTAACCTTTAATTGGGTTTTCTAACAGCAAATCTCAGAAATTTGCATATGAGGTCAGTGCATCCAAGTGCACAACAACTTAAAGGGGAAAATTTACAAGTCCGCTATTAGACCTGTCGTACTGTATGGATCAGGAATGTTGGGCTGTGAAAAAGATGGATGAAAAGAGATTGCATGTAGCAGAGATGAGAATGTTGAGATGGATGTGCGAAGTGACGAGAGTGGATAAAGTGAGAAATGAGTATATTAGAGGAAGTTTGAAAGTGGCGGCAGTGCCAGAAAAGTTGAAAGAAAACCGTTTGTCCTGGTATGGTCACCTGATGAAAAGGGATGAAAAGCATGTTACTAAAAGAGTTATGAATATAAATAAGGATGGATGGAAAGGAAAGAAAAGATGGATGGAGTTTGTGAGAAGTGATATGAAAGAAAAGGGAATCAGTGAAAGCGTGACGGGGGACAGGACGGTATGGAAGAAGAAGACGTGTTGCGCTGACCCCAAGTAATATGGGACAAGGGCAGGAAGATGATGTCGCATCCAAGTGCAAAACAAAATTCAGTACAAAAACACTTAATATTTAAAATATTTAATACTAAATCAGCTAACCAGATACGTGTACAACACACATTGTATAAATGTAATACATACTATATAATATATAACTAAAATCTTACATTTATAATTACATATTTATGCGTCATGTTGATAAGAAATGTTCCCTTATTCTTCTATTGAAATCCTGTGAACCAATGAAGGGCTATTCCATATAGAGGTATGCATGGCTTTTTTCTTCCATACATATAAATTTGCCGTCATCATAATAGTCACCTTCTCAACAACTTTTAATTTCACACAATCCATCCATCTTCATATTCAAAATTTTTCTGAAGACCTATTTTTATTATTATTTTATAATTTATTGTACACCACAAAAAAAAGTACAGGACAAACGTTCACAAACACAAGTGTACAATGGGCGGTCTTATCGCACTAGGCAACCTCTTACAGACAACCTTTGAATGGACTTAACGATAGGAGATGAATTTAGGGCTGTCAGTGTACAAAATATCAAAAATAATTTTACTTAGACTTAATAACATACAACATCACATAATAATAAATACATATCTATACTAATATTATAAAGAGGAAAGATTATTTTTGTTTGTTTGTACCGAATAGGCTCCGAAAGTACTGGACCGATTTGAATAATTCTTTCACCAATAGAAAGCTACATTAGTCCTGAGTGACAAGGGCTATTTTTTATCCCGAAAACAGGTCCTGTGGGGTTGTTCACGGGAGCGAAGCCGCGGGCAACAGCTAGTCTGTGATAATCGCTGATATCAACAAGCAATCACACGGTAAATCTTAGGATTTTCCTCTGACACTTGAAAATCTTCCTTATAATATTGTTAATCTGGCTTTTCAAATATCAGTTATTAACAGTATAATACTCATATGATTTCAAAACACTTTGAATGCCTCAATCATAGTGTTTTGAAATCCAAAAAATCCTAAGATTTACCAAGTGTTTTTTTTTTCATTTATATTAGTTTAGAGGTACAGGACATATGAGGTCAGAGCATCCAAGTGCACAACAACTTAAAGAGGAAAATTTACAAGTCCGTTATTAGACCTGTCGTACTGTATGGATCAGAATGTTGGGCTGTGAAAAAGATGGATGAAAAGAGATTGCATGTAGCAGAGATGAGAATGTTGAGATGGATGTGCGAAGTGACGAGAGTGGATAAAGTGAGAAATTAGTATATGAGAGGAAGTCTGAAAGTGGCGCCAGTGCCAGAAAAGTTGAAAGAAAACCGTTTGTCCTGGTATGGTCACCTGATGAGGAGGGATGAAAAGCATGTTACTAAAAGAGTTATGAATATAAATAAGGATGGATGGAAAGGGGATGGCCAAAGAAAAGATGGATGGACTGTGTGAGAAGTGATATGAAAGAAAAGGGAATCAGTGATAGCGTGACGGGGGACAGGACGGTATGGAAGAAGAAAACGTGTTGCGCTGACCCCAAGTAATATGGGACAAGGGCAGGAAGATGATGACGCATCCAAGTGCACAACAAAATACAAAGTACAAAAACTCTTAATATTTAAAATATTTAATACTAAATCAGCTAACCAGATACGTGTACAAATCACATTGTATAAATGTAATACATACTATATAATATATAACTAAAATCTTAAATTTATAATTACATATTTATGCGTCATGTTGATAAGAAATGTTCCCTTATTCTTCTATTGAAATCCTGTGAACCAATGAAGGGCTATTCCATATAGAGGTATGCATGGCTTTTTTCTTCCGTACATATAAATTTGCCGTCATAATAATAGTCACCTTCTTTACAACTTTTAATTTCACACAATCCACCCATCTTCATATTTAAAACTTTTCTGAAGACCTATTTTTATTATTATTATATAATTTATTGTACACCACAAAAAAAAGTACAGGACAAAAGTTCACAAACACAAGTTTACAATGGGCGGTCTTATCGCACTAGGCAACCTCTTACAGACAACCTTTGAATGGACTTAACGATAGGAGATGAATTTAGGGCTGTTAGTGTACAAAATATCAAAAATAATTTTACTTAGACTTATGAACATACAACATCTATACTAATATTATAAAGAGGAAAGATTTTTTTTGTTTGTTTGTACCGAATAGGTTCCGAAAGTACTGGACCGATTTGAATAATTCTTTCACCAATAGAAAGCTACATTAGTCCTGAGTGACAAGGACTATTTTTTATCCTGAAAACAGGTCCTGTGGGGTGGTTCACGGGAGCGAAGCCGCGGGCAACAGCTAGTCTATGATAATCGCTGATATCAACAAGCAATAGCATAGGATTTTCCTCTGACACTTGTAAATCTTCCTTATAATATTGTGAATCTGGCTTTTCAAATATCAGTAATTAACAGTATAATACTCATATGATTTCAAAACACTTTGAATGCCTCAATCATAGTGTTTTGAAATCCAAAAAATCCTAAGATTTACCAAGTGTTTTTTTTATTTATATTAGTTTCGCGCTTGACAACTATCACACAGGATTACTGGTAAAAACCCGAAATGAGCGATATTATAGTTTATTTCGGACTTTTACCAGTAAGCCTTGGTAAATCTTAGGTTTACCTGTAAATCCTAGGTTTTACTGTAGTTCAGGGTTTTACTGTAACAACCATACCGATGAGGCATTCGAATTTTCATTTCCTATATGAATTTATTTATTTAAACATCATGCAACATACAAGTACATAGGCGGACTTAACGTTTAAGGCATTCTGTACCAGTCAACCAAGGGTGGTGTAGAGTTAACATGGCAGGTGCATATCTTCTTCTTTCGTGTCGATCAACTCAAACTATACAACCATTCAGATTTTGTCCGACCAGTATGCAGCCACTCGGACAGCTCTATCATTTGCCACGTTCAAATCCCGTAAGGTGCAGGTGGTCGGGCACGAAGGGCAGACAAGGAGGTGGCCCATATCTTGCGAAGGGGCCCCACATTGGCACTGTGTTTTGGATGGGTCTATGATATTCCATTTGGCCAGGTTGCTTTTGCAGCGGCCAACCTGGGTCCGCAATCGGTTTAGGGATTTCCAGATTGGCCACTGTTGTTCGCTTCCAGGGGGCAGATTCTCTGCCGGAGTGATTAAGTGTGGAAGACTAGGGTGTATATGTTTCCATAATTCACATCTCTTGTCAGTTGCGCTGGCTTTCGAGGAGGTCGTAAGTCTCAAGAAGCTCTTACGACTCTTCAGGCGCGCAGGTTGGAGTTGATGCTCATATAGGGGATGCCGACTGTCCCGTTCCTGTTTGTCCTTCTCGATGCGGCTAGCTACTTCGCGACGAACTTCTGGTGGAGCTATACCCGCCAGAGGGTACAACATCGCAGGTGCATATAAAAAGAAACAATCACTAAAGTAAACTGTGTGAATGAATATTATATATCTTACAGCAACACCTTGTATAAACCTAGGAAACAGAAGTTTGGAAATAATAGGCGTAGCAAAACTAAAGATAGAACTAATAGATCACACACAAAATCTAAAATAAACAATGCAAGGAAGCCATTGGATGCATTTAAGTTAAATGAAATCAAGATTTTCATAAATTCCGTGTCTAAATCAACAAAAATAAGTCACGCGTTTGCAAAACTACATATTTTTGTATAATTCAATAAAGCTTTTATGAATACGATTTTTTGTTCAAGCCACAACTGGATTTACTCAGGCTTTTGCGGAAGTCGTTTTCATATCATTTTCATTCAGTATGGGCAGTAGAGGCTTATCCCCTGAATCCTGTAGAATTTAATAAGTAGCAAAAAAAAGTGAGATTAAAATAACTCTTATTATTGTGCGATTTAGAGGATTCAGTGGTAACGGCCCTGCCTTACGTGTCGTGGGTTTAATATTATGGACTCATCATTTCATCCGAAAGACGTCCACTGCTGGACATAGGCCTCCCCCAGGCGTCGCCACATTGACTGATCCCGTGCGTCTCGCATCCAGCGCCTTCCCGCAACCTTAACCAGGTCATCGGTCCACCTAGTGGGAGGCATTCCAACGTATCGTCTTCCGGTTCGCGGTCGCCATTCCAGAACTTTTCGGCCCCATCGGCCATCCGTTCTGCGAGCAATGTGCCCTGCCCACTGCCACTTAAGTTTGGCAATTCTTCGGGCTATGTCGGTAACCCTAGTTCTCTTGCGGATCTCCATATTTCTGATTCGATCTCGCAAGGAAACTCCGAGCATAGCCCTCTCCATTGCCCTTTGAGTGACCGTATGCTTCCTGATAAGGCCCATTGTGCCCAAGCAACCACGTCTCAGAGCCATATGTCATCACTGGCAACACACACTGGTCATAGACTTTCGTCTTGAGACA
This sequence comes from Orthosia incerta, assembly GCA_948252205.1. Classification (NCBI taxonomy): domain Eukaryota; kingdom Metazoa; phylum Arthropoda; class Insecta; order Lepidoptera; family Noctuidae; genus Orthosia; species Orthosia incerta. The sequence continues at coordinate 6,560,055 of OX411745.1, read as the reverse complement.
CTGCGCCACTTCCTGAACGCTGCCCAGCCGAGCCGGATTCTACGGTTGACCTCTTTCTCGAAGTTGGCCCTACCCAATTTGATCGTCTGTCCCAGGTAGACATAGTCGCCCACAACTTCGAGTGTAGAGTCTCCAACCTTGATAGAAGTGGGTGTAACATGGGCATTCACCATGACCTTGGTTTTGTCCATGTTCATTTTAAGACCCACTCTTTCGGAAGCTCTACTGAGGTCATCGAGCATTTTACTGAGGCTCTCCATGGTCTCAGCCATGACCACTATGTCGTCGGCAAACCGAAGGTGAGTGATGTACTCGCCATTAACGTTGATGCCAAGCCCTATCCAATCCAGAACCTTGAAAACATCCTCCAGCGCAGCAGTGATGGAATACTGGGTCTGAAAATAAATGAATTACTATTTTATTTAAACCCAAACATTACTTTTTGTAAATTATTTCATTTCGGTGAAGGAAAACATCGTGAGGAAACCGGCATGTCCTAGACCAAAAAATTCGAAGACATGTGACATTGACCAACCCACACTGGGCCCGCGTGGTGGATAACGGTCCATTCCCTCACACAGAGAGGAGGCCTGTGAAGTTTGAATTGTATTCATCGACAAAACGTAAATAATTCGAGCAATCGTGACGCACTCGAAAAACAAGTACCTAACAAATCAGGTTTTTTTTAATTATATGAATCTCTATATTATTAGCAAACAGGAAGAAGTCCCTTTAATGATAAGGTAGGAGCCTTCCGAACTTCAAAGGTACCTTTAAAAAAATACAGTCGAATTGAGAACCTCCTTCTTTTTGAAGTTGGTTAAAAACAGGAAGCATCATCATCCAAGTTACTTCACAAATTCGTGACCGGACACATACAACGCCTTTTAGTTAAGTGCCTATGTACTTACGGAATCTACTTTACACGTGTACATTAGTAACATAGTGTACTCGTAGTACATTCGCAAAAAAATATTCATTAACCTTTGGTTGTCGGGCACACGACAAGACACTGGCATCTTTAGTTTTTGAGTTAATTGAGACAAAAAACGTTTAACACTTAACTTATATTCGATATTATTATTACTATGCTGGATATACCTAGCAGACTGACTTGAAATACAAAATCCGGCCAATTGCGAGTCAGAGTCGCGCACCGAGGGTTCCGTACATACAGCTACATTCTCCAACATAATTAGGTAAAAATACTGAAGTTCATAAGCAATGAAAGTACCGAACATTGCTCCAACGCAAAGATCATTTATTTCTTTTCCAAGTAGGTGCATTTTATAAGTGGGTCGACTATTGCTCGTAAACTTATAAAGCCTACTTACCTGTGATAGATTTTCTTTTAAATTCGTTATATAAACTACTGCCGTGAATTGTATCACACATCCAAAAGCAGCCATTTAGCTGGCAGGGCGACGGACACTTGACTCCAACAAAAATTTGCCATTTAAAGCTTAATTTTACGCAAACGGATTCCTGAATCGAAAAATGGTTTTCACAGACCCGTAATATTTTTGAATAGCCAATTCAACGATAACCCACACCACGGGTTAGACAAAAAAAAAACATCCCCACAAACATACACACAGGCGTACAGGAGGAACAATAAAAAAACATGATTTTATTTTACCACTATGTCGGCGTGATGAATATGTATATCCATGCCAAATTAGCTATAGCTTTCTAGTACTAAGCTGCGTACGGACATACGGTTATGGCGAAACTATAAGGGTTCCTGGTTGCCAATGGAACCCTAAAAAGGGTTTTGCCAAAGAAGACCATTGATGAAAGGGAGGTTGGGGCCAGGACTCGAGGAAAGTAGATACTTTGAACATACCTAAGAGTCGGAACTTGCATAGTATAACAATCTGATAAAAGTTCGAGCACAAAGGACCATTTCTAATAAATGGGTCCAACTATGCTGTCTGTCATTCAGATGACAGTAATAACAGCCTTCTTTTAGTGCGAGATGAGCCTTCACGTTATGGGAAATGCATGATTGTATTTATGGCTGCAGTGATATTCAAACTAGGAGGCGCGCCCCACTAGGTGGGAGACAAAGAGTGGATAGTACTCCGTCTTGATATTGCTGAAGATCTACGATATGCATTTTTTCAATTCAACCCAGATCTGGGCATCTTGTCATAAGCAAATGTGTGGTAACAGTAATCTTCGATCGAATCGAAACCACCTCTACTCATCCTTTATTAATCTTTTAATTCAAAGTCAAAGTCAAAGTCAAAGCACTTTATTTTTAAGTAGGCCAGTTACAGGCACTTTTGAATTGTCAAAAGACAAAATAAAATATTACAAAATTATGGTGCTACAGTCCTAGTCACAAGACATAATAACTGTGAAAGTACCGTAGATGCCCATTCCAAGGCGTAGATCTCTATGGAGAAGAACGGGCAAGAAACTCCATGGACACTCTTTTTCAATTAGGTAATTATTACAAATCATTTGTTACATCATTCATGTTGAGATTACACATTATGTGAGAACGATGTAGCAAGTTAAAAGTGTCCATAGTAAATATAAAAAGACAATTCAGAAATAAAATTAGAATCAATTAAGATAAACCATGGCAGCTAAGAGATGACCAGTCCCAACCGACAGCGCCCGTTCACGAACATGACACATGTATCAGCACCATTCAGCTCAACCATTTTGAAGGGAGCTAAATGATCCGACACACGCGCCACCATCGGCGAGACATTTGAGTGGGCATGACATACTCTCAACCACCGAAGTCATTCAAGTCAATAGAAGACGTAGGTATCTAGACAATGATAGCTCTGAAGTACATGGTACTCACACAATGCTGGCTATGCTGCTATATAATACTAGAAAGATTAACTCTATATAATGCAAAGATAGTAGCAATCCTCATCAGCTCTGACAATAACAGTAAACGATACCTACGACAGTCTTACCAAAAAATAAAATTTAAAAAATACACATAAAAACGAAATTAAAAAATACCTGACAGCAAGCTAATTTTGGTAAAAGAACACGAACATTGTCTTGAGTTCAACACAGCGACCAACTATGCTTATCATCTAAATAATCATTAATAGAATAGTATGCCTTAGAACAGAGATTAGCTTTTACCTTTGCTTTAAATGCGTTAAATGGCAAATCTAGAAAAGAAGACGGTAACTTGTTGTAAAAAGTTATACCAACCCCAACGAATGAACCATGCACCTTATGAAGTCGATGAAAGGGAGCTCGTAATTTGTCCTTATTTCTGGTGTTAAAGTTGTGAATATCACTATTGTTACTGTACAAATGAATGTTCTGCCTAATATATAAAATGTTGGCGAATATGTACTGTGAAGCCGCTGTGAGAATACCAATCTCTTTAAAAAATCTTTTAGAGAAACACGCGCACCTAATTGGTAAATGGCACGAACAGCTCGTTTTTGAAGCACAAATATATTTTGAATATCAGCGGCTCTGCCCCACAGTAGAATACCGTAGGACATGATACTGTGAAAATAACTAAAGTAGACCAACCTTGCTGTATCAACGTCAGTGTATTGTCTAACCTTTCTGACGGCGTAGGCGGCCGAGCTAAGCCTACCCGCTAGGCTTGATATATGTGGCCCCCATTGAATTTTTGAGTCTACTGTTATACCCAGAAACACAGCTGAATCAACAGTTTCGAGCTTCTCATTGCCGAGCACAATGTTGGGACCCAGATTTCTAACATTGGGCAAAGCGAACTTTATGCATTTAGTCTTCTTGGCATTAAGAACAAGATTATTTGTTGTGAACCAATCTGTGACCATTGATAGTGCGTTATTCACGTCATCAAAAACTTGTCTATTCCTATCTACTTTAAAGATCAGAGAAGTATCATCCGCAAACAGTACAACGTCGCAAATATCCTTTAAATAGAATGGCAGATCGTTAATATAAACCAGGAATAAAAACAGACCCAGTATTGAGCCTTGAGGTACACCCAGCTCAACAGTTAACCTGGAAGATTTAGCGCCATTAACGTCTACGCATTGGTATCTATTAAGTAAATATGACTCAATTACATTTAGGGCTTCGTTTTGAACACCGTAATGGCGTAGTTTACGCAAAAGCGTATCATGGTGAACGCAATCGAAGGCTTTAGAAAGATCGCAGAAAACACCAATTGCATTTCGCGACTTCTCCCATGCGTCAAATATGTGTTTCAACAAAGCAACACCCGCATCTGTAGTCGAGCGACCCTTCGTAAACCCATATTGGTCATTGTGAAGGAGGCTATGTAAGTTAAAATGTCTGAGTAACTGCTTAAGAATTAACTTTTCAAATATTTTGCTGAATGCAGGCAAAATAGAGATTGGTCTGAAATTACCAATATCATTTTTGCTACCGGATTTAAATAGAGGGATGACTTTACTGCTCTTCATGAGATCAGGAAAAGTACCCAAATCAATGCATTTGTTAAACGTAACAGCAAGATAGGGGGCCACAATGTCTATTATATTGACCAAAAGTTTGGTAGATATGCCCCAGTAATCACCCGTGTTTTTAGATTTAAGAGAATTAAAAACATTAACTACATCACGAGGCGCTACATGCTCGAATCTCAATACATAACTACATTTAGGGACGCTACTATGCAATAGGTTTTCAGCCTTAGACGGCGACGAACTTAAGGAGCAAGTCGTCGTTGCAGGTATGCTCGTAAAAAACTAATTAAACGCCTCAGCTACGTCAGCTGGTTTATTAACTAATTTGTTATCAACCATGATCTCGAGTTGATTTTCTTTTTTAACCGATTTACCCGTTTCGTTGTTTATGATTTTCCAAGTGGCTTTTACTTTGTTATTAGAATTTTTAATAGTCTCACTTAGAAATTTTGATTTTGCAACACGACAAATCTTTTTAAATAATTTTGAATAATTTTTAACATATTCTAAAAAATTGTTATCAAACTTGTACTGTCTCAGACCATACAACTCATACAATCTCGCTCGGCTTTTATAAATGCCTGGTGTAGCCCATTGGTTGAAACCAGCGGAAGTCCCAGTAATGTTGATAGTTTTAGTTTTAAAAACGGATTTGTACTCATTTTGCACAACATCAAAAAGGGCCCCGTACATTTCATTTGGGTTCTCGTACTCTATTATTGACGGTATAACTTTAAGAGCTATATTATTTTTAAACTTACTGCAACGACTAACAGTATAAGGCCTGCATTCTACTTTGCGCGGCTTTTTACTTAATGGCATAGGGAAGCTAGCCATTAATCCACAGTGATCTGATGATAAATCACTTAACACCAATTTATTGTCGGCATCAAAATCACAAAATATATTATCAAGGCAAGTCGACGAAGACGCCGTGATCCTAGTTGGTTCGAAAAACAAATTAACTAAATTAAAAGATTTAAATAAGTTCAGAAGCCTAGTACTTAGTGGAGTAACATCTAAAATATTAACATTAAAATCTCCACATAAAATTATATTTTTACTACTGCATTTAATCTTATTAAGTGCATCCTCCATTGCAGATTCGAAACTAGTAAAGTCCCCTGAAGGGGGTCTGTAGACACAAATTATTATGTACCGCTCAAGTTCAACACAAGACAACTCGATAGTGCGCTCAATGGAAAGATTAACTAGGTCTAACCGTTGTTTACATTTTAACTTGTTTGAAACAAGAATTAAAGATCCACCGCGAATAGCAGTTTTTCTCACAAATGCACTCTGTACAGAAAATAAATCATCATTGATAAACACTACTTCATGCTCTTTCAACCAATGTTCAGTTAAACATAACACATGAACATCATAATTCTCCATAAACAAGCTTAACTCTAATTCCTTGCCGGACAAACCCTGCATATTTTGATGTACAACATTCAACATATGCGACTCACCCGTTGTCGAACCTAACAGTTTAAACTACTAGGTGTGTGTATAGCAATGTTAGTATCACTACCAACAGAATCAAAAGTGATATTAGTATCTATACTAATAGTATCAATAGAGATGTTAGTGTCACCACTAACAGTAAACGTAGGTACAGTATAAGTACCGGTGTAAACGTGTAAAGTATATGCTAAAAGATTAGCAATCCGTCTCCTACAACTAGCTGGCAAAAACATGGAACAATCAGTGAGTCTGTAATCTGTAATAAAACTATTACAATCAAAATATATAATCGCGTCCCTGTGACGACAAGTCCTGTTATACATCAGCAGATTCAGATTATAAATATGCCTATTTTGCTCATCCGACAAACAATCAGAGTAAGGCAAAGCAGAAAAAATAAATTTACAATTATAAGACTCATGGAGCTTTAGCATTAAATTAAAACATGCAACTAAATCCTTTTTTCTTACAGCTAAGCTATCCCCAAATAACAATATTACAGTTGAATTGGGATTTATTTTAGTCAATTTAAGACTACTAATTAACTGGCTAAAACTGGCACCGGGTAAACAATGATTTACAATATACTGTTGAGAACACTGACTAAGAATACTACCAAAACCTTGACCAAATTTATCTGAAAAAACATAAGCTGAATTATTTAAAATATTATTATTATTAATTACTGGTTGAGCCATTAAGGGTGTGACATGCTGAGGATCTGGTGTCTGAGAGCAGGCACAGCTACAAGAGAAGTTATTGGTCAGGGACTCATACCTCTCTGCATTGCACCTGACCAAGTCTACCAGCTCGTTGGCCTCCAGCATGCGCTTACTCAGATCTTGTTGAGAAGCCTCATATTTGCTAAAGATATCTTTTAGAGCACATTCCCTCACAAACAACTCATCCTGAAGGTTCTGACAGTCAGCATCATACCTGATCCTACATAATTCTAAATCAGTATTACATTTTTTTAATTCTTGCATTATATTTACATTTTTTTGTCTTAGTTTTAAATTTAATTTGTTCAGTTTTTGTCCCTTCAGTGACTTTTTAATTTTTCTAATTAACTTCTTAATCTTAATATATTTTTTAATTTTTTTATGACTAGTAAATAAACTGCATTTATTAAGAGTGTCATTAGTTAAGTCTATGGTCACTATTGGTTCAACACATGTGGGTCCGGACCGGCTATCAACCAACTCATGATAAAGATTGCAGGTGTTCGCAGACTCTTCACTGGCCCTAAGCTTTTCCAGGCGTGTTACGGTGTTTTGTGCCTTGCTTAATTCCAGCTCCAGTTCTGAAATACGTTTTAAGGCCTGATCGTAGGTGTGACAATTCCTTCATTAATTTAAGAATTTATGTTATGATGACTGTTTGTTACCAAAATACAAACACAAATACTAGTATGTGGGAGGGAGTGTGGGTATCTTTATTTTTCGTAGTAGGGGAGCGTGACAAAAAAAAGTTTTGGAACCCCTTGCTCTACCCGGGTTCTCTATCATACTTTCGACCAAATGAAGTCCACTGCAGTGCATATGCCATATCCATTGTCTTCTCGTGGTTGCCACTATTGAATCTGGAATTCAGGATCTGGAATAGTGTGGCAAGCTTGTCCCATATAAAAAGGCAACCGTCCATATTTTCTACTGCTGCTTTAAATTAAATAAAGGTCATCATCAATCATCATCATCTGCCTAGCCTTTTCCCAACTATATTGGAGTCGGCTTCCAGTCTTACCGGATTCAGCTAAGTGCCAGTGTTTAACATAGAGCGACTGCCTATCTGACCTCCACAACCCAGTAACTGGGTAACACGGTACCCCTTGGAAAGACTGGTGTCAGATCTTAAGCTTCTGACTACCCGTAACAACTGTCAAAGATCTTCAAATAACAGCCGGGACCAACGGCTTAACGTGCTTTCCGAGGCACGGAGGAAACTCGGTATGTGGGAATGGTCACCCATCCACGGACCGACCTCGTCAAGCGTTGCTTAACCTTGATGATCGACCCGTGCGGCTGTTATGATTTAGCCACGAGCTCCTCAAAGGTCATCATCAATCTAAAAATAAACAAAATATAAGGTACCTCACGGATTTAAGTGTTGCTACCTTGTTGCTACTTTGTCGCTACTGAAAAAGTTAGGTATTAAATTAAGAGCTAGTGCTCCAAAAACTAGTGTTAAAGTCGTGTCTAGTTAACTAATCTATGTTTTTATAATATTAAGCATTATCTTTGAATCAGTACGTATAATTAATATTTTTTTACCGCCTTCTGATTAGTATAATAGTATCCTTCTATTTACTAGACTAATATTCTGTCAGTCATGAAAAATAACAGGTTGTAATTAATGACTACCGGTTTTTTAAAGAGTTTTCGGATGAGTAAAATGAATAAAGTCTTCATTCAAACACTCTGCTGCATTTTGATATAAGTTTATAATAGAAACAGTTCTGAAAACGACGAATGCCACCTACTTTGGATTGCGTATATAAGTAACTTGCTTCTGACCGCGGCTTCACCCGCGTTCATTGGAAAAAAAAATCCGGCCAAGTGCGAGTCGGACTCGCGCACGAAGGGTTCCGTACCATTATCGCAAAAAACGGCAAAAAAAACAAGTTTTTTGTATGGGAGCCCCACTTAAATATTTTTTTATTATTATTATTATGTTTTTAGTATTTGTTGTAATAGCGGCAACAGAAATACATCGTTTGTGAAAATTTCAACTCCCTACCTATCACGGTTCATGAAATACAGCCTGGTGACAGACGGACAGACAGACAGACAGACAGACGGACAGACAGACAGACGGATCGCGGAGTCTTAGTAATAGGGTCCCGTTTTTACCCTTTGGGTACGTAAACCTAAAAATGCTCCAAATGCCACCAAATTTTACAGGATTACCCGCTGGGTCAATCTAAAGATTCTCTAAAAATGTCAATAAAATCGGTCTTTCCGTTTCGGAGTCTATATGGATCATACATACATACTTTCTCTTTTATATATATAGATAGAAGATAAATTAAAATTAAATTAATTATTTAATAAAGATTTAAGGTTTTCTGTGTATTTATTACACTTAACTCCTATATCTCTTTTATTCTAAAGTCTTGAGTCACTAACCGGGTGCAACTGAATAGACCCGTTTTTAATATAGAGCTACTGCTTATTGACCTCAACAAACAAGTAACTAAGTAACTCGATACTCCTTAGTAAGAACGGTTGTCCAATTTTCTGGCTTCCGATTGAGTAGTCGAAGTGACGACCGTCGGCGATCTATCAATGACAGCGGCTGTAATCAACGGTTTAACGGCTTCTGAGGCACAGAGTTAGTTAGTTGTATTAATTAATTGCTAATATAATAGAATCATTGTTTTATGTTTATTCATTATTATTGCTGCAATACAATTTCAATCTTTATTAATTAACTATTACAGATTCAGATTTTATACTATAATTCATAATTATTAATAAATATTTGTACGCCATATTATGGCAGGATATGCTGGAACCAATATTGTAACATCCATTTTACCATATTCGAACAAATAAACATATTTGATTTGATTTGATTTGCTTATCGAAGATTTTGAAGATCGGACTATCTTCCTGAACTAAATAATATAACGTCGCTGCATACATGTACACATACTTAATTATTGCAAAGAGATCACATCTCTGCATGAGCAATCCATTAATTAAGCTAAGCTCTTAAGTCGTTCAACAAAAGACTCATATTGAATACTTCCTCACTATTTCCTCATAATCAGTTCTAGACTTCTGGTTTTACAACTACTACCTAATGACTTGAAGGACTAAGAAAAACGTGCCTAATCAGGCAAACCTCATGAGCTAGTTAACTTTATGTTGTTGTGGCGTTGTGTAAGTCTTACACAGTTAGAAAATACACTAATTCGTCGGTAATGCGAAAGTGAGCAGGTAAGTTTTGCATTTGGGTTTGTGATTTTATTACAATTCAATGCAGGACGCTTTAGTACGGATTTAAAGGGGACTGCACTTATATTTTGCATTATATTAAATACTTATGTTTTCCACTGTAGACTTTGGCCTTCTTGCACTCTTGCAACTTTGCCGGGTTTAATATTATTGTAAGTCAATCTTTTCAAAATTCGTCGTCATCAGCCTATTAATGTTCCCACTGCTGGGACTGTTGGGACACAGGCCTCCTCTCTGTGAGAGGGAATGGGCCGTAATCCCCCATGCGGGTTGGTGGATGTCACATGTTTTCCCCACGACGTTTTCCTTCACCGTTTTTAGAGCAGTGGTGATGAAATAATTTACACCAAGTATAGCGCCTGGTCAAGGCGGCGGGATTCCATAATTTTAGCAGAAAGATATCCAGCAGTGGACATCTTTTGGCTAAAATTATGATGATGTTGAAAGCACCTGCCTGGCTTCGAACCCACGTCCTACGACATGTACCTAAGTCGGGGCCGTTACCAAAGGGCCACCACTAATCTTTTAAAAATGAATCAATCTAACACCGTTAACTCACCATAACGGCCTGCCGAGTTGACGTATGCTTCATTTTGTGATTTCACAAAATTAAAAATCTGACGCGCTAAAAATAAAACATAGGTAAAACAATAAGAAGCGTCTACTTAGTGTTAAAAAGTACGCTTTCATGAAGCGGATTATTTCAATGGGATGGTAAAACCCAATTATCAAGACGAACAAGCTAAAAGGTTAACAAAATGTTACTAAAGGCAACTTTCGACCAGGATCTAGCAAGGCACTAATTATATTTTCCACATTAATGCTGTAACTGCCTTCTAAAGATATAAAATTGGCTTAACATGGTATGAACTTTAAAAACGATCAAATCAATCACCTTATCTAGATGATCTGTTTTGTGTCTAGATTCATAGATACTTGACTAATGTATCACGCAGTATTTGAAAGTATTCAAAGCCTGGTTGAGAATGGTATCGAATACACGATTTTTTGTACAGGGTGTACCCTGTACAAAAAATGGTACCCAGTTACTGGGTTGTGGAAGTCGTGATTCGGAGTAATCCAGTCAACACCGGCTATCGCTGAAAACCAGTGCTGTGCCTGTGTCTCGCACGAGAGTCCCAGCAATATGCTGAAAGATATCCGTTTTGTGCAGTTGTGACGCATAATTTGTAATTGTTATTAGATGTAAGTTTTCCAAATAAAATGAAATAATTGTATTTTAGTTTATTTTTGTTCTCTTTATGGTATGCGTCGTGCAACCCAAAAAAACTAGTTTTCTTTCTGTTTATCTGCCTTTTTTTCTTTCTTTCTTTTCTTTTCTATCTTTGTTTACTTAATTTCTTTCTTTTCTTTCCTATCTTTCTTTTCTTTCTTTTGTTTCTTTTCTTTCTTTTGTTTCTTTTCTTTCTTTTGTTTCTTTTCTTTCTTTTCTTTCTTTTGTTTCTTTTCTTTCTTTTCTTTCTTTTCTTTCTTTTCTTTCTTTTCTTTCTTTTATTTCTTTTCTTTCTTCTCTTTCTTTTCTTTCTTTTCTTTCTTTTCTTTCTTTTCTTTCTTTTCTTTCTTTTCCTTCTTTTCTTTATTTTCTATCTTTATAGGCAGTCACTCCATATAAAATACTAATATGCAGCTCCATCTAGTTATACTAAAAGCCGAACCCAACAAAGTTGAAAAAAGGCTAGACCGATATAGATATAGATTGTTGTACAGGATGTAAGGATGCCTTTGCAACTGACGTTAGTCGGTGGATGTTTGTTTTAACGTACACTTAGCTGAGACACCGTCTATGCAACGATAGCATATCGTATATATTCACGCAGTATCTACGTAAACTTAACATACGCTCAGTGCGAAGATAAAGCAGATTTTGCACATTGTTTTGTCTATTTCACCTACGTGATTAACCTCAACGCTGGTACCGGTATACGGTGTGACTTTGACAATTGACAAATGATAAAGTAATCTGGCAGCCAATTAGATATAATTGACCCCATGGAGAGGATCCATCAACACGGCATGAGTTTAATGTTTTTTGTGTGCATTTAATATTTTAGGAGTATAACTTTGTGATTAATTACTATATTACAACTTATTTAAATTCTGAAATTCACTGGCAGACAATGCACATCCTTAGCCGATGAGTCTAGACGCTTGAAACTTTAGACTGGAGTTACTTATCTATATCAAATGTAACGAAGGTGAGCAATAAGGAAGGCATTGTGGCAAGTCAGTGTGTTAAATTGGAGATGAATTTTATTATGGAAGTTCGTCAATCCCACAGCACTATTCCCAAACCACTGCAACTCCTGAAAGCCAGAATCAACAGTGGTGACCACCAGAAAAGCGCCGAGGCAATGAAGCTCGACGAAGTCCTGGTGAATGAATTTAACTGTCTTGGATCCCGCAACGAAATTAATCAGAAAAGAATAACGGAGGAGTCAGCAAAAATGCAAATTTCTACTTCCCTCCATACCAAGCAGGAGACAGAACAAACAAGGCTAATATACGCACAAAGGGTCAACTGGGATAAGCCCAGTTGCCCAGAACCACGGACAAAAATTAGCATTAATATTAATGGGTCCTAACATTGTTCTAGTTTCTACAAGGTCCGTATAGTAAACAGCTCCAGATGCAGCCTGTACATAATTCAACATAATATTGCGTTCATTCTGCCAAAGAATGCACTCCCATACATATTCGCAGTCAGATTTAGAACACTGATATAAAGGCGATGCAACGAGCTTGAAGGAAAATAATTTACTTTTAAAGTTACCATGCCCCGTGAGAAATTGGGCATCACAGTGATCCACATCCAGCCACGTCCAGAAGTTCGTCAGTTTGGACGTTGTAAATTACCATCGTGCCTCTACATAAGAATAATGATGATAGAATTAATGGTGACGCTGGCTAATTATATAAGTCTATACTTAGTGTGTCTATCTGTATGTTACGTTTCATTTCTAAACCGCACCAATTGACTATGACATGGATAAGGACACAGGATTTTTTTTGTATCGGTAGTAAGTTTCCTTGGAATAACAAAACACTTGGCACACACGCAGGTGAAGCCGTGGAAGCTAGTACATAAAAATAAACTAATAATTGGCACATAAATCGCCTCATCAAGAACATGAGCAACTAATATACGAGACGCACGAAATAATAATGATATCGATTCACGCAATGCAATCAAACATTCAAGATCACGACCCAGACAGTGAGCTGATTTGAATCAATTCAGACTTTCGTTTGTATGTTACCGATTTATGATGACTCGTGTACGAAATCAGAAGTTTTTGTAATTAATGTGAATTTTAATGAAGCTATTTAGCTATATTAGAGTAAAACGCATTGAAATTAATGAGTCTGATATAATTGCTCAAAAAAGTTAATAACTGCAATTTCTCTAACCACACTTAAAAAACTAAAGATGGCTGATTCTTCATGCTTTTGCAAAATTATGTTATGCAGTTTACCATTAACTCGTAATCCTCAGAATTGAATAGGTGAAACAAAACACTTGCATATTTTTGTAGCTTAACATAAAAATGCTCTTTATATAAAGGTATTGGAGAATAAACATTTCTGGTATATTATTAAGAATTTTAGCTAGTTCTTCATCCACCTAATAAGAATCACATGGCCTCATAGCCAATAAGTACTTACCTATGCTATCTTTTACGTTGAAACATTTAACTTAAAATCAAAAAATATAGAATACTCTAATCCGGCGCCAAAAGACTACTCAATGGTCCTTTGCCTCATACAAACTTAATGGAACCATTAAAAAAATACACCGAGATTTGACATACGAGGTCAATCACGTTCGGTAGCTCAAAAAAGCTTCAAACTAATTACATGAAGTATCATAGCTTTGCTTCATTATCGAAGCTATGAAATGACGTCAGACGCGTGTGTTCAGGATCGTCAGCAGATGGTATATAATAGGTCAGTCGACTCGCAGCATCACAGTTCAACTTGAGCTTCACCCTCATTAGGTTTTGAGTGTTCCGACAACTACTATACAAAATGAAACTGGTAATTATCTTTTGTTAAGTACAAAGATTTGACATAGGACCTAGTTAAATATGACTTAGCTTAATTTTCCTTTTCATCAAGAATTGACACTCATTTTCCAATTCAAATATTTATTATATTAAAGAAAATGTTTTTGATATAAGAACATATTTTTCAACAGCTCAACTTAAGGAAATTCCTCAAATCGACATCAGTAATTCATCTTCAGCTATTGACTTAAAAAAATCCGTAGTTCAATATTTCTATTTTATGACACCTCTAGACATTAAATTCGAAAGTTTGTCATAATTTTGGCATTCATCCATAATATTATCTGAACTGCACAATCGTTTTTGGATTCATTGGATGTGTTTTGATAAGCTTTATTATATTTCCAACATTTTAGTTCATTAAAAGCTTGTATTTAAAAGATTTTTACTATATAATTGATTGGACTTAAATTATTTTTGAAAAAAGAAAGTTTTATATGAAACTTTGGATAGTTTTACGACTACATCATTTGTTTCTACAGTTCGTCATCGCTGCTCTCATCGCCGTGGCCGCCGCAGGTCGCCTGGAACACCTGGAACGCTCTTACCTTCCTCCTGACAACTCCATCGGCGTCGCCAGGTCCTCCTTCGGTTCCAACGGAGGCTTCGGTTCTCCCAGCTCCCACGGATCCTTCGGCGCTAACTCTGGTGCCTTTGGTGCTGCTGGAGCAGGTCTGAACGGTCGCAACGCTGGTCTGCATGGTCACAACGCTGGCGGTAACTTCGCTGGCGCCACCTCCAACCAGTACCTGCCTCCTGATCACGGACCTTCAGCTGGCAACGGTGGATCCCAGTTCGATGGTTCTCTGCACGGTAAGTCTCACCAGACCTTATGAAACCATTTTTTTTCACCCGACTACGGTGAAGCCAAAAGTTTTTTTATTTTAACTGGTATTTTTGTATTTTCATATATTGTTGATATGGAAATCTGTTGAAAGCTTTGAAATCCAAAAGTTATACAAATAAGCCCCTGAAGGGATCACTCTACAAGACATTCTCCTATTGATTAAAAATCACTACAAAAAATTGTGAAGATGTTGTGATCTTAAAATTATATAATGTTACAACATAAATAAGAAATTTATTGAATTAATCGCGGTCAATGGAAATAAAACCATTTGCATCGGAATGTTAATTATTGAAATAATATATTGCGGTTTTAATTATTACTTTTAAACTAATATTGTGATGTTTTTATGGCTATTCGATATTAGTGTGATTAACGATCACACTAAGAGGAGCTTGATCTTAAAAACGTGTTTTTTTTCAATGAACAAATTGAAGTAAATCTGTTCATTCCAATAAAACAGGTATTTTTTCATTATCACAGTTAATTCAAATATATAGAATATGTTTCGCCACTTCCTCTTTACCTACTTTATCTAGGAAGTGGTAAAGGGTTATTTCGTGGACTATCTATATTTGATAACTCTGCTTCTTCGTAGCACTATCCTAGTTTATTTGGTGTCAGCTCTCCTAATTTTCTGGCGCCAGGACATTGTGTCCTGTGTTGTCGGGTCGAGCAGTTCTTCCTCTTATTTGGTAATTTGTTCGTTAAAAATGAACGAAGTTTTCGACTTCTAGCTAAACAAACTATCAGTAACACTAATGCTAAGTCAGTAAATATGTTCATTATTTTCTTATTCTTTTCTACACAGGATTCGGTGGCCAGCAGAACTTCCGCAGCCAGCAGTACAGCGGTCACCAAGCCAGCGCTGGTCAACAGTACGCCGTACCCAGCACCCAGTACGGTTCTCCCCAGGCTGGCAGCTCGTTCGGCGCACCCAGCTACCAGCAGTTCGGCCAGCAGTCCGCAGCCACCAGCCGTCAGTACCTGGCTCCCCACGCCAGCTCCCACTCTGGCTCCCACTCCGGCTCCCACCAGCAACCCCCTCAGCAAGCCTTCGACGAACAAACCGGATACCATTACTGAAGACGTGAATAAAATTTCGCTGTCGTAGTCAATTGAATTTTTTGTATGTATAATAAATAGCTGTATATATTATTTTTGATATTTTTTCTGACTTCCAATGTGATTATATTAAAACCAATCAAACGACCGTCACACGCCTTTGAATTTTATAAGGGTGCAACTAGTGATGCGGTACTGCCCCTGACATCATTCACGATATTAAACCACAAATTATACAGTTGTGCTTAGCAACTTGCCTTAAATACTTTATACTTTTACTACTTATATACTTTTGTTCCTAATAAGCTTAAGCTTATTCCCTGAGCTCTTCGAACTGCCAAAAAGTTGGGGATCCTTGCAAAGCTGAGACGGTACTTCACGCCAGAACAGTTGCTCAACTTGTATCAAGCGCAAGTTCGGTCATGCATGGAGTACTGCTCTCACCTCTTTGACGGATCTGCCAAGTACCAGCTGGATGCACTAGAGTCGATCAAAAAGCGGACCGAGAGGCTCATCGGCAATGAGATATTGGTCGAGTCTAGGCTCCAGGGCCTTGAACATTGGTGCCAAGTTGCCAGTCTGTCGGTTTTTTATCGGTTACATTTCGGGGAGTGTGCATTGGAATTGCATGAACTAATTCCTCCTAGCCCTTTCCATCATCGGACTACAAGACTTACGGCAATGTGTCATCGGTACATGGTGGACATCCCGCCCATACGCACCAAACGTTTTGGGAATACTTTCATTATGCGTACAGCTAAGGAGTGGAATGCCCTGCCGGAGTCTGTATTTCCTGAGAGCTACAACCTGAGAGTCTTTAAGTTCTTTCAACAGTTGTATAAAATAGTGTAGCGGCCTTTGCCCTATATTTAAACAGCTCTGTCGTTTTCTCATTTTTTTCTTGTCTTTGCAAAAAGAAATCGCTGAACTCACACAATGATTAAATTGGACAGTTAATTGGTCAGAGTACAGTAATTCAAAACAGTGTTTAAGAAAAATAACTTCTTCTACGACATATTTGGCCAGTGCCAAATGATCGCTGTTTTGGCAAGGTCTAAGTTCAACGTAACTTTATCACCTATGAATCGCAAATGATCTAAGTCATTAGGCTACTTTAACAAAATAAATGAACTACCATTACAATCACAAATGCGGTCTTTAAACTTAGCGCTAATGGATTCTTGTTAGTTCAATATGATATTTATTATAAACAAAAACATATGTATGTACTCTATACTTCTATAAAAAAAGTGCGAGTCGGACTCGCGCACGAAGGGTTCCGTACCACTATCGCAAAAACCCACTTAAATCTTTATTTTATTCTGTTTTTAGTATTTGTTGCTATAGCGGCAACTGAAATACATCATCTGTGAAAATTTCAACTGTCTAGCTATCACGGTTCATGAGATACAGCCTGGTGACAGACGGACAGACAGACACAGACAGACAGACAGACGGACTGACAGACAGACGGATCTTGGAGTCTTAATAATAGGGTTTCGTTTTTACCCTTTGGGTACGGAAACTAAATTATTAGACATTAACAACAACAAAAAAACCATTACCAAAAACATAACACTGTGTGTCAAGTTGGTGTTTCTGGTACCAATTTTCTTTTCGTTTTTGACACCGACTGCCGAAGAGAAAGTTATTTTTCACTTTGTAGTGTTTTGTTTAAGAAGTCGGTTATTTTTTTTACTAAAACCTTTTTTATTACCTATTCTCTTTTTAGTTTTGATACCATAAATTACCATGAAAATACGCCTTATTAAGGATAATTTAAAAAGTACTTGTCAGAAATTGATCAAATTTAAATGGAAAAACATGAGAAACATTGACTTTCAAATAAAAACAGATTCATCAAAATTCAGTTCATAATTGGCGGAGTAATCACGTAATTAACATACAAAAGCATACAGTCGAATTGAGAACCTCCTCCGTCTTGAAGTCGGTTGAGAATTGATTAGAAGTACAACTCCGATTAATCATCACTGAGAGCTTTTCCAGGCTTTTGTGTTTGAGAAGTTCAATTTAGACAACCGAGACAAACCGGGACGGAAATCTTATTGCTTCCTATAAAATAAACTATCATCAACATCATTTCAGCCGAAAGACGTCCACTGCTGGACATAGGCTTCCCGCAAGTGTCGCCACACTGATCAGTCCTGTGCACTTTGCATCCATCGGACTCCCGCGACCTTGACCAGGTCGTCGCTCCACCTAGACAGCGTTCCAACGCTGCGTCTTCCGGCTCGTGGTCGCTCACAATGGGCCTCATCAGAAGGTTTAAAGTCACCCAAAGGGCAAAGTAGAGAGCTATGCTCGGAGTTTCCTTGTGTGATCGAATCAGAAATGAAGACATCCACAAGAGAACCAAGCTTACCGACATAGCCCGAAGAATTGGCAAACTGAAGTGGCAGTGAGCAGGGCACATTGCTGGCATAATGGATGGCCGTTGGGGTCGCAAAGTAAAATAATTAAATCTATGGCAATAATTAAAACAAGCATTAACACTATAATTTCTCAATATTAAACGATGCTTGCGTTCTTGTTGATAATCTATACTTCTATACTATAATTATTAATATTATAAAGAGAAAAGATTTTTTTGTTTGTTTGTTTGTTTGTACCAAATAGGCTCCGAAACTGCTAGGCCGATTTGAAAAATTCTTTCACCAATAGAAAGCTACATTATTCCTGAGTGACATAGGCTATTTTTTAATCCCGAAAATGGGTCCAGTGGGGAGGACCATGGTAGCGAAGCCGCGGGCAACAGCTAGTGATTTATAAATCCTCTTTCATGCATATGAAAAGAAAACTACATTGGGGATTGGGGTAAAATAATATCAAATAACTGCAATACATACTTCTATTCATTAAGTTTCATGCTGATTCCCAAATTCTAACCTGCGTCATCATTTAATTTCATACCAACAGAAGATGCGTAGTAAACCATTCATAAGTTACTCAGGCTATAGCAATTAATGAACCATAGCAACAGACCGATCACACAAAAAAAGCCTATTCATCAAATCATCACGTCAGCGGTAGGTTCTATCATTATAATCATATTTGATGAACCTGTTTTTCACCAGTAAGGTACATTTTAGCAGTGCAAATGATTGCGATTATTCTCTCCATAGATGGATGGAGATGGGGGGAAAGGAGAAACCAAAGAAAAGTTTCATAAATTGTGCGAGGCATGCAATGACAGAAAAATTTATTTGTAGGGTGCGTCATATTCTACACAGGGGCACCTTATGAACGTCACTGACGCTGCGATTGGCGTGGTCACCTACAGTACAGGGCCCAAACTATTTGAAGAGTTTGCATCGATTCGAAAAGCAGAAGTTCCACGTTACTAATAGGAGAACATATTTTAAAAGGGTATGTATCAACACTCCTTCTGCTTCCAAAGCTTCTTCAAGTTACAAGAAATACTTATCGACCAATAAAACTGTCCAGTGAATAAAACCCAGGAACCAACGCACGACAGCTGCATTACTATATTACACTAAAGAGACCTTCAAGCAAAGCCTACGTAATGCTATGGTTACTCAATATTGCCAAACTACATAATACTCGTAATCAATTACATTGAATGAAAATCATCAAAGAGTTCAGTGTCTGGGTCGTGATCTTGAATATTTTAATTAAAATCCGTGAATGCACGTCATTAATGATCGCGAAGCTGGTTGTATAGAAACATGGGATTTTTTTATTAAAACTAACGTCTTATTATAATCGGAATCGCTCAAGATTGAACAGAGTTTGGATGAAAATAACGCTTGAAAAGCAATTTTGAATGAAATACTTTGACACGTAATTAATACAGCAATAGAAAAAGATTGGGAAGAGGATACTAATCGCCAGTTCGTCAGCGGGAGGCGCGGGGGTTAATGTGTCGGCCATCCCCGCTCAAGCTCGTGTCCCTTAGGCAGCGCCGGCCGTCTTGATTCCTGATCTCCCTGGAGAAGTCTTGATGCTCATCTCCGGCTTGCCTTTATTGGAAGGTTGGAATGAACACTGACGGGGAACAAAGCTAACACCTCTCTCTTGCCTTAATAGGCCGGCCTGAGTGGTGATTCGAAAGAACAAGCTCGGTGGAAGGAAGTATAATGCTGGTAGGGGTCTTGACCTTACTGCCGGGATTGTCCTGATAGCCGTGGTATACCTCTCCACTCCTCAAGCACCTCTGGATATGTTTGGTCCCATGGCGCTACGTCATTCAAGTGCTAGCGAGTAGTGACCCTTTATTGGGGCCCATCAATTGAGTGTGCAAGTCACACCCTGCCATTTTATAGCCGCATAGTTCAACAGTGGTCAGGAAGGGACCAATAGTCATTCTGTAGTTTCAGGCTACTATCTCCTGAACCTCCTAAAACCATAGCCGAATGTCTTTGTCTCCATATTTAACAGTAGTCCTGCAGCAACCGGGGATTGACCTTGGGTGTACGTACGTAGTGCATACAGGGATTATCATCGGTTGGTGTCACATATCATTATACATATCTAAAACCGCCTCTGCGAGTTGGCTTCAGTCCTGGCAATATGAGTACACTTTTACTTTAGAACTTTGTGAAATATTTTTTTGACTTGACATCATTCGTTATAATTCTATAAGTAATTTTTTTTCCAAAAAATAACTTATAAAAAAAAAACTGACTTCTAAAACAAAACACTATAAAGCGAAAAATAACTTTAGCTAGTAAAAACTAATTATTGATGAACTGCACTGTTTAAAAATGTTTTATTTACTCAACTTCAGTCTGTAATTATTGCAGTCCTTACTTCACCGCCTGGGTGACGTGTGTTTTTTTTTGGATCGATGACCGATCAGGTTCCTCTCAAATGACCGTCTCCGAACTGAAACCTTTTCGCAGCTTAGGGCAACTTTTTTACGATTTTCAAGTCAGATATCCCTGATGTTGCAATCAGTACGAGGAATGGTGATCCGTTTCCTGTCACATTTACCCCCAATTAAATTAGACGAAAAATCACATTTTTCCTCAAATAGCGTGGGCTTTTTTATGTATTGCCACTTATTGAAAACAATAATAGTGATACCAGCATAAATCATCATCTGCCTAGCCATTTTCCCAACTAATTTGGGGTCGGCTTCCAGTCTTACCGGATTCAGGTGAGTACCTCAGTGTTTACATGGAGCGACTGCCTATCTGACCTGCACAACTCAGTAACTGGGTAACACGATACTTCTTGGCTAGACTGGTGTCAGATCTCAAGCTTCTGACTACCCGTAACGACTGTCAAAGATCTTCAATTGACAGCAGGGACCAACGGCTTAAGGTGCTTGCCGAGGCACGGAAAGACCAGCAGAAATATCAAATAAAAAAAACCTAAGGAAAATAAAAATATTGAAAATAAATGTAACATAATTTTAGGCACTGTCCTAATAATTAGGCCACCTTAGACCAATTAAATTAAAATCATTAATATTTTTACTAAATTTATCAAAGGCTGAACGAATGGATTTTGCTCATTTTATAAACTGGTTCGAAGAATATGATTTGTGTTGTATCAAACATTACAATTTTAACATTTCCTCTCAAAAATCATTCATTCTTCTCTCTCTGGTCCTAATATTAGCTGTCGGGTCTTCTTCACTATCTTGCTCCATGTATTTCTGTCAGGGGTGGTTTTTTTCGGAATTCGTTTTGTACCAATTTAATTGATCAGTTACGCATTCTATTTTAGTAAATTCAATAGTAATATTAAACACAGCTATTTATTACTTTCAAAAATAATTCAATTGACTTAATCGGTTACATTTAGGCTACACTAGTTTTGTACCAATTTAATTGATCAGTTACGCATTCTATTTTAGTAAATTCAATAGTAATATTAAACACAGCTATTTATTACTTTCAAAAATAATTCAATTGACTTAATCGGTTACATTTAGGCTACACTAGTTTTGTACCAATTTAATTGATCAGTTACGCATTCTATTTTAGTAAATTCAATAGTAATATTAAACACAGCTATTTATTACTTTCAAAAATAATTCAATTGACTTAATCGGTTACATTTAGGCTACACTAGTTCAAAGTCCTAGTAATGGTATCCGGTTTGTTCATCAAAGGCTTGCTGAGGAGATTGCTGGTGGGAGCCGGAATGGGAGCTGGCGTGGGGAGCCAGGTACTGACGGCTGGCGGCTGTAGGCTGCTGGCCGAACTGCTGGTAGCTGGGAGAGCCAAACGAGCTGCCAGCCTGGGGAGAACCGTACTGGGAGCTGGGGGACGCGTACTGCTGGTTAGCACCAGCCTGGTGACCGCTGTACTGCTGGCTATGGAAGTTCTGTTGGCCGCCGAATCCTGAAGAACGAATAATTGGTGGTATTAAGCGCAGTCACAAGAGCAAGGAGTTTGCTTTTCTTCCAGTATTTGGAAGGTATCCCAATAAGTAATTCCATCAATCATCTTTAATGTAGGTACCGAACAGTAAGAATTACATACATAATAGTTAATCGAAACTTAAATTATATTCGAGACATCCTACAGTTTTTTTTTATTAAATCATGAATTTGTCATTGTAGATGTAAATAATCTTTGTCATATTTCACTTGGCAAATACTTTTATTAAATAAAGTGTCTTGCCTTGACGGGAGCCAGCGAACTGTGGAGCACCGGTACCAGTAGAAGATCCATGGTTAGGAGGCAGGTACTGGTTGGAGGTGGCGCCAGCGAAGTTACCGCCAGCGTTGTGACCGTGCACACCAGCGTTGTGACCCTGCAGACCGGCTCCAGCAGCGCCGAAGGTACCAGAGTTAGCTCCGAAGGATCCGTGGGAGCTGGGCGAACCGAAGCCCCCGTTGGATCCGAAGGATGATCTGGCGACGCCGATGGAGTTGTCAGGAGGGAGGTATGAGCGTTCGAGGTGTTCCTTATTGCTGATTACACATACGAATGCAATAAAAAGCTTATAAAAAAAGAGTGTGGATAGTTAATGCTAATTTTAAAACACTGTACAAATGAAATTCGACGTCCCAAGTGCAATATCAAATGACAATGCAATAGATGAATCAACCGTTGCAATATATATATATTGCAACGGTTGAAGCTCAAGTTGAACTGTGATGCTGCGAGTCGACTGACCTATTATATACCATCTGCTGACGATCCTGAACACACACGTCTGACGTCATTTTCTAGTCGAGATAATGAACTAAGGTTATGATAGGCTAAGTAATTAGATCGAGTCTTTTTAAGCTTCCGAACGTGATTGACCTCGTCAATCAAATTTCTCTGAATGGTTGGTTACATTAATGTACATTGTACACCAATGTATAGTAAGCTAGTAGTAGCTGATGTGTAGTGTTATAAAGATTTTACCATAAAACGTAAATTGCGTGTAACATAAAGAAGAAAAGTTTATTAGCCAAATATAAGATAACTTGTACTCGTATATGAAAACTAGCCAAGTCAAATCATGAGCTAGAATTTATTCTAAGTTATCTGCTTTATGTAAATTATTTATTTATTTATAGTTCATACACATGCCTAAGGCATTGAGTCCGCCTTTGTACCCTTGTACAAAGGCGGACTAAATGCCTTAGGCATTCTCTACGAGTCAACCAAGGATGGTGAAGAGACAACATGGCAGGTACATAGTTTAATAATAAAATGGATAGTTTAATAATATTTCTGGATATGAAAGGAAGAGTAAACAAAATCAGTAGTATGAGAGGGACAGAGTAAAAGGAGATTATTGGAAGAACGCAGATTGCGAGCATGTGAACAACTTAGATATTGAAAGCTAGAGATAAGATAGGAAGGAGGGGTGGGCGAATTGAGTAGAGAGAATAGCGTGGTCAAAGCGCGTAATCCTCTTCTCTGGCGAATGGGCAACCATTTTAACTCGGACCTATAGCTCAATACATGGTCATATTTTCGAATATTAAATATGAATCTAATACACTTGTTCAAGACCCTATCCAGTTTTGCCAGCAAGACCGCGTTCAAGTCAAAGTAGCACACGTCCCCATAGTCGATGACTGGGAAAATTAAAGCCTGCACAAGCATTGTCTTCGTCTTTACAGGCAAAAACCGCCTCGAACGATACAAGGATCGCAAAGTACCGTTGGCTCTCTGACTGACACTAGATACCTGACTTTGCCAGCCAAGTGGCGGAAGAGAGCCTACCACCACTCTACCCATCATGCGCGAGCTTCCAATTACAATGGCCTGGCATTTTGAGGGGTTTACGGACACCCCAAATCTGTCAGACTAGTCCTTAATACCATTCAAGTCCCAGTTTACATCCTCTATGGCGTCCGATAAATCTTCTATCCGCGCCGCTGTATACAGTTGAAGATCATCGGCATAAATATGATACGAACAGCGAAGATAGTGAGTTGTAAAATTGATGAAAATTGAGAATAATAATGGAGATAGAATACCGCCTTGTGGAACACCAGCATCCAGGTCACGCCAATTCGACGAACTCTCATCGTCGCGAACCGACTGCTGACGCCCCCGAATATAAGATATAACCATTCCACCGCCTCGGAAGAAACCATAAGATGGGAGAGGATAGAAAGGAGTATGTCGTGACTGACGGCATTAAAGGCATTTGAAAAATCAATTAATACTAACACAGCTACCTTAGTATTCTCCATAGCTTCTCTAATGTCGCCAGTCACTTTAAAGAGAGCAGAGGCTGTACTGTGTCCAGGTCTGAATCTAGACTAGAATGAGCTTATGAGGTTGTTTCGGAACGGTGGACGAAAATGATTAGGCAGGGAGGGATTTGAAGTTTTAGGAAGTGGGCGTACGTATGCCATACGCCACAGGGATGGGAATTGTCCGGAATCGAGAGAAAAATGATGATGTGGGTAATCGCGGTGGGAGAAGAAAGTCGAGGATCAAGGTGACCATGTAACGACTGACGTCGTCATGGCCCACAGCCTTGGATTTTATGGATAGGATCTTCTTTTTAATTTCATCCTCGGTGGCTGGAGAAAAGCAAAATGGTTCTATGATAAGACCGGGTAGGCTAGTAAAGAGATCAACCGTCTTGGGAAAATCCACATGACGATTCCTGCCAATACCAAGAGTTCCGAAAAATTGCCAGATATCAGCAGGAGAAGAGGATGACATGTTTTTGAGAATATGGCGGCGTTTGGCATTGCGTAACATCTGATTACACCGATTTCTTGCAGTTCTGAAGAGGTTCTTATTTACTTCACTGCGATCGCTTTTAAACTTCCGAAAGGCTCGATCCCTACGTCTCATCGCCATACGTACCCCCGCCGTCAACCAGGGTGCAGGTGGACGCATGTCTGTCGTAGAGGGCAAGGATCGTCCTATTACAGGTACGCAGTTTGTCATCAACGCCTGTTGCCGCTGAAAGATGTCCCCAATCGAGTTCCGATGCTTCCTGACGTAGCTTTTCAACATCCATACGAGCAAAAAAACGTATGCGCAGAACTTTAGGGAGAGGTTTTGTTGGTTTTAGGACATATGAGAGGAAAATAAGGTCATGGTGAGAAAAGCCAGGTGCAGGACACTGACCATGAGAGGAAACAAGGGAGGGAGTGGAAGTAAGGATTAAGTCAAGCCACGTGTCATCGCCTGAGATATTGAAATGTGGGTTGCAGTGGTAGAACATGGAGACTCACGAACTCAATGATCTGAGGGAGTCTATGGGAATGAGGGCATGGGTGACTAAGGTCTGTGTTGAAATCGCCCATGATGACGCATTGTGCATACTCTGAACCTATCGATTCCAGCGCCAATTCAAGGTTGGAAAAGTAGTCAACGACGGGGGGACAGTACACTACACCAAGTAGGATCTTGACACCTTTGATGTATATCACGCTGGAGAACCTCATCAAAACTAATCTGCTGCGCGTGGGGCCTTTGCTCGATGCTCCTAGCCGGTGACATGCTTTGTAGGAAGAGCCAGTAATATTCGGCAGAGCCAGTTTACTGTGCAGTATGTCTAGTACCAGAGCCTTGCAGTCCTCCTTGTCAGTCTCAGCCAGCCCAGTGAACATCAGCGCCTGACGACGTGAGCGTGTCTCCAATCCGTCCACCGCTCTGGAGCTTTCTGTGATCTGCCGCCGAAGAAGTCCCAGCATTCCGAACATCAGCTCCCTAAAGGTCCGGAACTCCTCAGCAATCTTGGCGACGGTGTCCTCTGCCGGTCCAGCACACTGAATCTGCGCCTCAAGCTCATTCATCTTCTTGAGGAAACCGTATTCTAGGATCTTCTGTGCCGATTGGATGTCGTCTAGCTGAGACATAATGTGAGTAGTTTTTCATTCTGTGGCTCTTAGTGGTATCTTCTAATGTTACTTTGATAGTTCTAGTGAGCAGCAGGTAGGTGGTGTATTTTTTTTATCATACATGGTCTCTATTACTAATGTAAGTATGTGCTTATTCGTAGTTTATTCAACTAATATTAACGTTAAAAATGTGGAAAAATACTTAATTTAAATCAAAATTAAAATTAAGTATTTCAAAACGAAAACGAGTCTATACTTTATTTGCACCTACCGCCGAAAAAAGATCTGGCCGAAATAATTCGACTATTAAAATTTAAGAAGTTATATTTTGAAACAGCAAATATTGTTGTAGCAGAAAAAGCATGAAATTGTGTTTTTAATTTTATTTTAGAATGTTTTATGTTCTTGTAAATAAATTTCAGGATACAGTATTTGGCACCCATTTAGACCTCAGTTCTTTTGTCGGCGTTATCAACAACCGCGCATATTCTTAGTATTGAACTTTGCTCCCTTTTTAACATTTTTGTTTTTGATGGGATATCATTACTTTATGTACAGAAATTATTATTCATAAATAAAATGAATACCAAATGGTTTTTGTTAATCTACGTTTACGGGGTATAATTGTATTTATTGTGTTGTTTTCTATATTTTCTTGTACCTTTGAAATGTTCGAGTGAATTTCCCATTCAGTACCCGGATCCCATACAACAAACGTGATTATTTTGCTGTTTTTTTTTTTGCGATAACGGTACGGAACCCTTCATGCGCGAGTCCGACTCGCACTTGGCCGGTTTTTTTATATTCACTTGAAGACCTTAAAATCCACATAAAAACCGGCTGTCATCAATTTTGATTGCTGATTCTAACATTACAGGCACTTTAGGTAAGTGTTCCTAATAGAATCAATTTATTGAAAAATGATAATAAAATGATAAAAAGTTACTAGTTTCAGATTTATTCATGTGTATTCACCCAATTACCTACCTGTATGCCAAATTTGAACTTTCTAGGTCATCTGGAACCGGGTTAGAGTTTTGATCTAAAGGTCAGTCAGTGATAAAATGACGATTTTTGGACGTTATTATCTAAATAACCGTTAGAGCTATATTTATGAAATGTTGGTTTATAGTTCATCTTAGCGATTTTAATACATAAACCAAATTTCATGTGTGTGAGGTTAATAGCTGCTGCGTCGCCAATTCCTTTTTTGCTTGAACTTGGCTTGACACGCTGCCGCGTGTCTAGATATTTACTCGACTTCAGTCTGTAATTATTGCAGCCATTTCTTCACGACCTGGGTGAGGTGTGGTTTTTTAATGGGCCGACGACAGATCAGGTTCCTCTCAACTGACCGTCTTCGAACTGGAACCTTTTCGCAGATATCAGGGCAACTGTTTTTTACGATTTTCAAGTAGTAGTATTTAATTTTTTTTTTTTGTCAGATATCCCTGATGATGCAATCAGTACGAGGAATGGTGATCCTTTTCCTGTCACATTTACCCCCAATTAAATTAGACGAAAAATCACATATTTCATAAAATAGTGTGGGCTTTTTTATGTATTGCCACTTATTGAAAACAATAATAGTGATACCAGCAGAAATTATCATCTGCCTATTCTTTTGCCCAACTAATTTGGTGTCGGCTTCCAATCTAACCGGATTCAACTGAGTACCAGTGTTTACATGGAGCGACTGGCTATCTGACCTCCACAACCCAGTAATTGCATAACACGATACCTCTTGGCTAGACTGGTGTAAGATGTCAGGCTTCTGACTACCCGTAGCGAATGTCAAAGATCTTCAAATGACAGCCGGGACCAACGGCTTAACGTGCTTGCCAAGGCACGGAAACCACTAGAAGAAATATATAATAGAAATAACCCATAGGAAAATAAATTATTTGTTAAAAAAATATTTTAAGCACTGTCCTAATAATTAGGCCACCTTAGACCAATTAAATTGAAATCATAAATGTTTTTACTAAATTTATCAAAGGCTGAATGAACGAATGGATTTTGCTCATTTTATAAACTAGTTCGAAGAATATTATTTGAGTTGTATCAAACATTACAATTATAACATTTCTTCTCAAAAATCATTCATTCTTCTCTCTCTGGTCCCAATATTAGCTGTCGGGTCTTCCTCACTATCTTGCTCCAAGTATTTCTGTCAGGGGCGGTTGTTTTTTTCTTATTTAATTGATCAATTACGCATTATATTTTAGTAAAATTCAATAGTAATATTATACACAGCTATTTATTACTTTCAAAAAATAATTCAATTGACTAAATCGGTTACATTTAGGCTACACTAGTTCGAATTCCTAGTAATGGTATCCGCTTCGTTCATCGAAGGCTTGCTGAGGAGATTGCTGGTGGGAGCCGGAATGGGAGCTGGCGTGAGGAGCCAGGTACTGACGGCTGGCGGCTGTAGGCTGCTGGCCGAACTGCTGGTAGCTGAGAGAGCCAAACGAGCTGCCAGCCTGGGGAGAACCGTACTGGGAGCTGGGGGACGCGTACTGCTGGGTAGCACCAGTCTGGTGACCGCTGTACTGCTGGCTACGGAAGTTCTGCTGGCCGCTGAATCCTGAAGAACGAATAATTGGTGGTATTAAGCGCAGTCACAAGAGCAAGGAGTTTGCTTTTCTTCGTGTATTGGAAGGTATCACAATAAGTCATTCCTTCAATCATCTTTAATGTAGGTACCGAACAGTAAGAATTACATACATAATATTTAATGGAAACTTAAATTATATTCGAGACATGCGCCAGTTTTTTTTTTTTTTATTAAATCATGAATTTGTCACTGTAGATGCAAATAAGCTTTGTCATATTTTAGTTGGCAAATACTTTTATAAAATAAAGTGTCTTGCCTTGACGGGAGCCAGCGAACTGTGGAGCACCGGAACCAGCAGAAGGTCCATGGTTAGGAGGCAGGTATTGGTTAGAGGTGGCGCCAGCGAAGTTACCGCCAGCGTTGTGACCGTGCACACCAGCGTTGTGACCCTGTAGACCGGCTCCAGCAGCGCCGAAGGTACCAGAGTTAGCTCCGAAGGATCCGTGGGAGCTGGGCGAACCGAAGCCCCCGTTGGATCCGAAGGATGATCTGGCGACGCCGATGGAGTTGTCAGGAGGGAGGTATGAGCGTTCGAGGTGTTCCAGACGACCTGCAGCGGCCACGGCGAATAGGGCGGCGATCACGAACTGTAGAAACGAATTGTATAGAAGTAGAAATAGCCAAAGTTTCACATAAAACTTTATTTTTCAAAAATAATGATTTAAAATAAAAATCTTTTTAAAACAAGCTTTTAATGGACTAAAAGTACGAAATGTAATTACGCTTATCAATACATATCCAATGAGCCCAAACACGATTGTGCTATTTTATCTGGTTGAGGAGTTGCTATGGCCATCTTACGGCTCCATCATGAGACCAGCTCTATTGTACCATATTATTTCAATGTTTCCAAAGTAACACAAGTTCCAGCTTAATCGGATGCTAGGAAATGCATGAAAATCGATTACACATACGAATGCATTAAAAAGCTTATAAAAAAAGAGTGTGGATAGTCAATGCTAATTTTAAAACACTGTGCAAATGAAATTCGACGTCCCAAGTGCAATATTAAATGACAATGCAATATATCAATCAAGCTTTGCAATATCTTTGCAATAGATTTCGTACGAATTGTAAATTAATTACCAGTTTCATTTTGTTTAGTATTTGTCGGAACACTCAAAACCTAATGTGGATGAAGCTCAAGTTAAACTGTGATGCTGCGAGTCGACTGACCTATTATATACCACCTGCTGACGATCCTGAACACACGCGTCTGACGTCATTTTCTAGTCGAGATAATGAACTAAAGGTATGATAAGCTAAGTAATTAGAATATTATATCTATGAATTAGATCGAGTCTATTTGAGCTTCCGAACGTGATTGACCTCGTCAATCAAATTTCTCTGTAACTTCCTTAAGCCTTACTTAAGGTGTCACTAGTCGACGGCACGAACTATTTTGTGCGCGAGGTTAAAATGCATGCCATCTCATCCGACAACACTTGCGAAAATGATAGTTGCTGTGATGAGCAGTAAGAAGCTAGTTCGCGTACGAATTAGCACTTTTGCAAGTTTGTAGCGAAATGGATGATGATTTAGGACAAAAACGAGCGCGCGAAATTTTATAAACAGACCTTTGGGAGTCTAGATATTATGAAAAAACGGCTGAATGTATATTTTCAAAATAAAATTATTTGCATTTTTGAACTACTAATCTGGATAAATTCATTCGGCCTCCATACAGGGATCTGTATGGAGGCCGTTTTGCAATTTTTCTTCTTCTTATGGTATTTATTGCCGCCCAAAGATGCGTTAAAAAGAGTGTTGAACTATGGAACTTTAAGGAACTTTCGACGCTCATAACTTTCAAATATTTTTTTTTTACTTTTTTGTTTCCATACAGGGCTAGATAATGATGAGCCAAATTGATATCATTTTTTTATTTTGAACGTACATCGTCAAACATTGGAGTAAACCCTAGACTACGTTTGTATGAAAGAATTATCGACTAGTGTAACCTTAATGATTGGTTACATTACTTGTATACAATTTACTTAACTTGTATATGAAAACTAGCCAAGTCAAATCATGAGCTAGAATTTATTCTAAGTTATCTGCTTTATGTAAATTATTTATTTATTTATTTACTAAGACTTCGTGCACAAGGGTACAAAGGCGGACTAAATGCCTTAGGCATTCTTTACCAGTCAACCAATGGTGGTGAAGAGACAACATGGCAGGTGCATAGTTTAATAATAAAAAGTTATTATACTAAAATAGGTAAAATACACGTACATATATATTGTATATAATATATATTGTATATATATAAATATACATAATATATATATTTATGAAGTAACAGAAAAGAAGAAAGTGAGATGACTCAGCTTATTTGTGTTGAAAATAAATCCGCAATTGCCGCTTAAATGCATTTCGACTGGTGGCCCTCCTGATCTCGAAGTACATTCCATAAAAGAATTGACTGGATATGAAAGGAAGAGTAAACAAAATCAGTAGTATGAGAGGGACAGAGTAAGATGAGATTATTGGAAGAACGCAGATTGCGAGCTTGTGAAGAACTTATATATTGAAAGCTAGTGATAAGATAGGAAGGAGGGGTAGGCGAATTGAGTAGAGAGAATAGCGTAATCCTCATCTCTGGCGAATGGGCAACCATTTTAACTCGGACCTATAGCTCGATACATGGTCATATTTCCGAAGATTAAATATGACAGTTGCTCAAGACGCTATCCAGTTTTTCCAGCAAGACCGCGTTCAAGTCAAAGAACAACACGTCCCCATAGTCGATGACTGGGAAAATTATAGCCTGTACAAGCATTGTCTTTGTCTTTACAGGCAAAAACCGCCTCAAACGATACAAGGATCGCAAAGTACCGTTGGCTCTCTGACTGACACTAGATACCTGACTTTGCCAGCCAAGTGGCGCTAGGGCTAATGGGAATGATTGAACCATTGAAAAAGATCGGTGGATGATCTTCCAATTACAATGGCCTGGCATTTTGAGGGGTTTAAACCTCAAAGTCCTAAATAGCATTCAAATCCCGGTTTACATCCTCTATGGCGTCCGATAAATCTTCTATCCAAGCCGCTGCGGCTGTATACAGTTGTAGATCATCGGCATAAATATGATACGAACACCGAAGATAGTGAGTTATAAAATTGATGAAAATTGAGAATAATAATGGAGATAGAATACCGCCTTGTGGAACACCAGCATCCAGGTCACGCCAATTCGACGAACTCTCATCGTCACGAACCAACTGCTGACGCCCCCGAAGATAAGAGGAGAACCATTCCACAGCCTCGGAAGAAACCATAAGATGGGAGAGGATAGAAACGAGTTTGTCGTGACTGACGGCATTAAAGGCATTTGAGAAACCAATTAATACTAACACAGTTACCTTAGTATTCTCCATAGCTTCTCTAATGTCGCTAGTCACTATAAGGAGAGCAGAGGCTGTACTGTGTCCAGGTCTGAATCCAGACTGAAATGAGCTTATGAGGTTGTTTCGGTAAATAAATTCCGAAAACTGCTTGTGTACGCAGGCCTCGAGCACTTTGGATAGGAAAGGGATAATGGAAATTGGACGAAAATGATTTGGCAGGGAGGGATTTGAAGTTTTAGGAAGTGGGCGTACGTATGCCACACGCCACAGGGATGGGAATTGTCCGGAATCGAGAGAAAAATTGAGAATGTGGGTTATCGCGGTGGGAGAAGAAAGTCAAGGATCAAGGTGACCATGTAACGACTGACGTCGTTATGGCCCTCAGCTTTGGATTTAATGAGTAGGATCATCTTCTTAACTTCATCCTCGGTGGCTGGAGAAAAGCAAAACGGTTCTATGATAGGACCGGGTAGGTTAGTAATGAAATCAACCGTCTGAGACAAGATTTGGGAATCCAAATGGCAAGTGGTTGTGAAATGACGGTTGATTTCGTCCAGGGCAATCGTCTTGGGAAAATCCACATGACGATTAATGAATCCAAGAGTTCAGAAGAATTGCCAGATATCAGCAGGAGAAGAGGGTGAAATGTTTTCGAGAATATGGTGGCGTTTGTCATTTCGTATCATCTGATTACACCGATTTCTTGCAGTTCTGAAGAGGTTCTTATTTACTTCACTGCGATCGCTTTTAAACTTCCAAAATGCTCGATCCCTACGTCTCATCGCCATACGTGCCCCCCGCCGTCTTACAAGGTGCAGGTTGACGCATGTCTGTCGTAGAGGGCAAGGATCGTCCTATTAAAGTTTGTCATCAACTTCTGTTGCCGCTGAAAGATGTCCCCCAATCGAGTTCCGATACTTCCTGACGTAGTTTTACAACATCCATACGAGCAAAACAACGCATGCGCAGAACTTTAGGTAGAGGGTTTTGGTGGTTTTAGGACATATGAGAGGAAAATAAGGTCATGATGAGAAAAGCCAGGTGCAGGACACTGACCATGAGAGGAAACAAAGGAGGGAGTGGAAGTAAGGATTAAGGCAAGCCACGTTTCATCACCTGAGATATTGAAATGAGTGGGTTGCAGTGGTAGAACATGGAGACTCACGGACTCAATGATGTGAAGGAGTTTACAGGAACGAGGGGATGGGTGACTAAGGTCTGTGTTGAAATCGCCCATGATGACGCAATATGCATACTCTGACCCTATCGATTCCAGCGCCAATTCAAGGTTGGAAAAGTAGTCAACGGCGGGTGGACAGTAGACTACACCAAATAGGTTACCTGGAGTAGAACCTCACCAAAACTGGTCTGCTGCACGTGGGGCCTTTGCTAGATGCCCTCAGCAAGTGTCATGCTTTGATGGAAGAGCTAGTAATATTGGGCAGAGCCAGTTTACTGTGCATTATGTCCAGTACCAGAGCTTTGCAGTTCTACTTGTGAGCCTCAGCCAGCCCAATGAAAATCAGCACCTTACGACGTGAGCGTGTCTCCAATCCGTCCACCGCTCTGGAGCATTCTGTGATCTGCCGCCGAAGAAGTCCCAGCATTTCGAACATCAGCTCCCTGAACGTCCGGAACTCCTCAGCAATCTTGGCGACGGTGTCCTTTGCCGGTCCAGCACACTGAATCTGCGCCTCAAGCTCATTCATCTTCTTGAGGAAACAGTCTTCTAGGTTCTTCTGTGCCGATTGGATGTCGTCTAGCTGAGACATAATGTGAGTAGTTTTTAATTTTGTGGCTCTTAGTGGTATCTTCTAATGTTACTTTGATAGTTCTAGTGAGCAGCAGGTAGGTGGTGTATTTTTTTTATCATACATGGTCTCTATTACTAATGTAAGTATGTGCTTAGGTTTCTTCAACTAATATTAACGTTAAAAATGTGGTAAAAATACATAATTTTATTTTAAATCAAAATTGCGCAACAAAAACGAGTCTATACTTTATTTGCACCTACCGTCGAAAAAAGATCAGGCCGAAATAATTCTACTATTCAAATTTAAGAAGTTATGTAACAGCAAATATATGTAGCAGAAAAAGCATGAAATTGTGTTTTTAAATTTATTTTAGAATGCTTTATGTTCTTGTAAATAAATTTCAGGATACAGTATTTGGCACCCATTTAGATCTCAATTCTTTTGTCGGCGTTATCAACAACCGCGCATATTCTTAGTATTGAACTTGGCTCCCTTTATAACATTTATGTTTTTGATGGGATATCATTACTTTTTGTACAGAAATTATTAGTAGATACTTATTCATAATAAAATGAATACCAAATGGTTTTTGTTAATCTACTGTATTTTCCTACGTTTACGGGGTATAATTGTCTTTTTTGTGTTGTTTTCTATATTTTTTTTTTGTACCTTTGAAATGTTCGAGTGAATTGCCAATTCAGTACCCGGATCTTTTTTTACGCGGTTTCTGTTTATTCTTAATTTGGCCAAGTCAGGGTGGTATAACGTGCGCAGGCAGTTGTACTCTACAATAGAGCTCACTTGAACCTTATTTGACATGGATCTAAATTGATAAGATGTACTCCGTCTAAGGTTTTAACTCTGAAGATTCCTACGTAAGTCTGACCTTTACTAAATATAGAGGAGCCTGGGTTGAGAACAGCACTGTCAAGGCTAAGGCCTTGCGATTTGTGGATAGTAATAGGGTAAGCTGCTAAGCAAATAGGGAATTGTTACCTGTTCATTTTGTTAATTGTTTTTTGATTGTTAATTAGCAGGTCTTGACTCGTTCTAGAATCAAGGGTAGTGTTCCACTCGTTATTAGGGTTCCGTGAAAGAAGGGTGAAAGACTGGATCCTATTACTAAGACTCCGCGGTCTGTCTGTCTGTCTGTCTGTCACCAGGCTGTACCTCATGAACTGTGATAGCTAGACAGTTGAAATTTTCACAGATGATTTATTTCTGATGCCGCTATGACAACAAATACTAAAAACAGAATACAAATAATATTTAAGTGCGGCTCCCATATATTCACGTGAAGACCTTAAAATCCACATAAAAACAGTCTGTCATCAATTTTGATTGCTTATTCTTACATTACAGTCACTTTAGGTAAGTGTTCCTAATAGAATCAATTTATTGAAAACCGGCCAAGTGCGAGTCGGACTCGTGCAGGAAGGGTTCCGTACCAATATCGCAAAAAACGGCAAAAAAATCACGTTTGTTGTATGGGAGCCCCACTTAAATATTAATTTTATTCTGAATTTGTTGTTATAGCGGCAACAGAAATACATCATCTGTGAAAATTTCAACCATCTAGCTAACACCGTTCATGAGATACAGCCTGGTGACAGACGGACAGACAGACGGATCGCGGAGTCTTAGTAATAGGGTCCCGTTTTAACCCTTTGGGTACGGAACCCTAAAAATGATAATGAAATGATAAAAAATTAACTATTTTCAGATTTATTCCTGTGTATTCACCCAATTACCTATCTGAATGCCATATTTGAACTTTCTAGGTCATCTGGAACCGGGTTAGAGTTTTGATCTAAAGGTCAGCCAGTGATAAAAATGTCGACTTTTGGACGTTAATACCTAAATAACCGTTAGAGAGCTATATTTATGAAATTTTGGTTTATAGTTCATCTGAGCGATTTTAATACATAAACCAAATTTGCTCCAAGTATTTGTCAGGGGCGGTTTTTTTCGG
This sequence comes from Orthosia incerta, assembly GCA_948252205.1. Classification (NCBI taxonomy): domain Eukaryota; kingdom Metazoa; phylum Arthropoda; class Insecta; order Lepidoptera; family Noctuidae; genus Orthosia; species Orthosia incerta. The sequence continues at coordinate 6,524,266 of OX411745.1, read as the reverse complement.
CATTTGTTTTTACCAATTTAATTGATCAATTAAGCATTATATTTTAGTAAAATTCAATTGTAATATTATACACAGCTATTTATTACTTTCAAAAAAATATTCAATTGACTAAATCGGTTACATTTAGGCTACACTAGTTCAAATTCCTAGTAATGGTATCCGGTTTGTTCATCGAAGGCTTGCTGGCGGGAGCTGGAATGGGAGCTGGCGTGGGGAGCCAGGTACTGACGGCTGGCGGCTGTGGGCTGCTGGCCGAACTGCTGGTAGCTGGGAGAGCCAAACGAGCTGCCAGCCTGGGGAGAACCGTACTGGGAGCTGGGGGACGCGTACTGCTGGGTAGCACCAGCCTGGTGACCGCTGTACTGCTGGCTATGGAAGTTCTGCTGGCCGCCGAATCCTGAAGAACGAATAATTGGTGGTATTAAGCGCAGTCACAAGAGCAAGGAGTTTGCTTTTCTTCGCGTATTTGGAAGGTATCACAATAAGTCATTCCTTCAATCATCGTGTAGGTACCGAACAGTAAGAATTACATACATAATATTTAATGGAAACTTAAATTATATTCGAGACATCCGACAGTTTTTTTTTTTTATTAAATCTTGAATTTGTCACTGTAGATGCAAATAAGCTTTGTCATATTTTAGTTGGCAAATACTTTTATAAAATAAAGTGTCTTGCCTTGACGGGAGCCAGCGAACTGTGGAGCACCGGAACCAGTAGAAGGTCCATGGTTAGGAGGCAGGTACTGGTTGGAGGTGGCGCCAGCGAAGTTACCGCCAGCGTTGTGACCGTGCACACCAGCGTTGTGACCCTGCAGACCGGCTCCAGCAGCGCCGAAGGTACCAGAGTTAGCTCCGAAGGATCCGTGGGAGCTGGGCGAACCGAAGCCTCCGTTAGATCCGAAGGATGATCTGGCGACGCCGATGGAGTTGTCAGGAGGGAGGTATGAGCGTTCGAGGTGTTCCAGGCGACCTGCAGCGGCCACGGCGAAGAGGGCGGCGATCACAAACTGTAGAAACGAATTGTATAGAAGTAGAAATAGCCAAAGTTTCACATAAAACTTTATTTTTCAAAAATAATGATTTAAAATAAAAATCTTTTTAAAACAAGCTTTTAATGGACTCAAAGTACGAAATGTAATTACGCTTATCAATACATATCCAATGAGCCCAAACACGATTGTGCTATTTTATCTGGTTGAGGAGTTGCTATGGCCATCTTACGGCTCCATCATGAGACCAGCTCTATTGTGCCCTATTATTTCAATATTTCCAAAGTAACACAAGTTCCAGCTTAATCCGATGCTAGGAAATGCTTGAAAATCGATTACACATACGAATGCATTAAAAAGCTTATAAAAAAAGAGTGTGGATAGTCAATGCTAAATTTAAAACACTGTACAAATGAAATTCGACGTCCCAAGTGCAATATCAAATGACAATGCAATAGATGAATCAACCGTTGCAATATATATCGTACGAATTGTAAACTAATTACCAGTTTCATTTTGTATAGTAGTTGTCGGAACTCTCAAAACCTAATGTGGATGAAGCTCAAGTTGAACTGTGATGCTGCGAGTCGACTGACCTATTATATACCATCTGCTGACGATCCTGAACACACACGTCTGACGTCATTTTCTAGTCGAGATAATGAACTAAGGTTATGATAGGCTAAGTAATTAGATCGAGTCTTTTTAAGCTTCCGAACGTGATTGACCTCGTCAATCAAATTTCTCTGAATGGTTGGTTACATTAATGTACATTGTACACCAATGTATAGTAAGCTAGTAGTAGCTGATGTGTAGTGTTATAAAGATTTTACCATAAAACGTAAATTGCGTGTAACATAAAGAAGAAAAGTTTATTTGTCAAATATAAGATAACTTGTACTCGTATATGAAAACTAGCCAAGTCAAATCATGAGCTAGAATTTATTCTAAGTTATCTGCTGTATATAAATTATTTATTTATTTATAGTTCATACACATGCCTAAGGCATTTAGTCCGCCTTTGTACCCTTGTACAAAGGCGGACTAAATGCCTTAGGCATTCTCTACGAGTCAACCAAGGGTGGTGAAGAGACAACATGGCAGGTACATAGTTTAATAATAAAATTGATAGTTTAATAATATTTCTGGATATGAAAGGAAGAGTAAACAAAATCAGTAGTATGAGAGGGACAGAGTAAAAGGAGATTATTGGAAGAACGCAGATTGCGAGCATGTGAACAACTTAGATACTGAAAGCTAGAGATAAGATAGGAAGGAGGGGTGGGCGAATTGAGTAGAGAGAATAGCGTGGTCAAAGCGCGTAATCCTCTTCTCTGGCGAATGGGCAACCATTTTAACTCGGACCTATAGCTCAATACATGGTCATATTTTCGAATATTAAATATGAATCTAATACACTTGTTCAAGACCCTATCCAGTTTTGCCAGCAAGACCGCGTTCAAGTCAAAGTAGCACACGTCCCCATAGTCGATGACTGGGAAAATTAAAGCCTGCACAAGCATTGTCTTCGTCTTTACAGGCAAAAACCGCCTCGAACGATACAAGGATCGCAAAGTACCGTTGGCTCTCTGACTGACACTAGATACCTGACTTTGCCAGCCAAGTGGCGGAAGAGAGCCTACCGCCACTCTACCCATCATGCGCGAGCTTCCAATTACAATGGTCTGGCATTTTGAGGAGTTTACGGACACCCCAAATCTGTCAGACTAGTCCTTAATACCATTCAAGTCCCAGTTTACATCCTCTATGGCGTCCGATAAATCTTCTATCCGCGCCGCTGTATACAGTTGAAGATCATCGGCATAAATATGATACGAACAGCGTAGATAGTGAGTTGTAAAATTGATGAAAATTGAGAATAATAATGGAGATAGAATACCGCCTTGTGGAACACCAGCATCCAGGTCACGCCAATTCGACGAACTCTCATCGTCGCGAACCGACTGCTGACGCCCCCGAAGATAAGATATAACCATTCCACCGCCTCGGAAGAAACCATAAGATGGGAGAGGATAGAAAGGAGTATGTCGTGACTGACGGCATTAAAGGCATTTGAAAAATCAATTAATACTAACACAGCTACCTTAGTATTCTCCATAGCTTCTCTAATGTCGCCAGTCACTTTAAGGAGAGCAGAGGCTGTACTGTGTCCAGGTCTGAATCTAGACTGGAATGAGCTTATGAGGTTGTTTCGGAACGGTGGACGAAAATGATTAGGCAGGGAGGGATTTGAAGTTTTAGGAAGTGGGCATACGTATGCCATACACCACAGGGATGGGAATTGTCCGGAATCGAGAGAAAAATGATGATGTGGGTAATAGCGGTGGGAGAAGAAAGTCGAGGATCAAGGTGACCATGTAACGACTGACGTCGTCATGGCCCACAGCCTTGGATTTTATGGATAGGATCTTCTTTTTAATTTCATCCTCGGTGGCTGGAGAAAAGCAAAATGGTTCTATGATAGGACCGGGTAGGCTAGTAATTAAATCAACCGTCTGAGACAAGATTTGGGAATCCAAATGGCAAGTGGTTGTGAAATGACGGTTGATTTCGTCCAGGGCAATCGTCTTGGGAAAATCCACATGACGATTACTGCCAATACCAAGAGTTCAGAAGAATTGCCAGATATCAGCAGGAGAAGAGGATGAAATGTTTTCGAGAATATGGCGGCGTTTGGCATTGCGTATCATCTGATTAAACCGACTTCTTGCAGTTCTGAAGAGGTTCTTATTTACTTCACTGAGATCGCTTTTAAACTTCCGAAAGGCTCCATCCCTACATCTCATCGCCATACGTACCCCCGCCGTCAACCAAGGTGCAGGTGGACGCATATGTCTGTCGTAGAGGGCAAGGATCATCCTATTAAAGGTACGCAGTTTGTCATCAACGCCTGTTGCCGCTGAAAGATGTCCCCAATCGAGTTCAGATGCTTCCTGACGTAGCTTTTCAACATCCATACGAGCAAAAAAACGCATGCGCAGAACTTTAGGGAGAGGTTTTGGTGGTTTTAGGACATATGAGAGGAAAATAAGGTCATGGTGAGGAAAACCAGGTGCAGGACACTGAAAATGAGAGGAAACAAGGAAGGGAGTGGAAGTAAGGATTAAATCAAGCCACGTGTCATCGCCTGAGATATTGAAATGTGGGTCGCAGTGGTAGAACATGGAGACTCACGGACTCAATGATGTATGGGGAAATAGCACGGACGCCCGCAGTCTATTTATCCTACAAAAAAAGCTGATACGAATAATTACCAATATAGAACAAACATATAGCTGCAAACCTTATTTCCAGAAACACAAAATCCTTACCTTGGTTAATATTTATATTTTAGAATTATGTAAACTAGTTCGCAAATACCCAGAGTCTTACAACACACGTGATGACATGCAGACGAACTATTCATTGCGCTACAAAAACAGACTAGATCTACCCTCCTCCCGCCTAAAATTGCACTCTTCTAGTCCGTATTCTATGTCGATAAAAATATACAACAAATTACCGGAAAACATAAAACAATTAAATAAAACCAATCTATTTATAAATAAATTAAAACAATTCTTAATTAATAAAAGTTATTACACCATTGACGAATATCTGTCGGATAAATTCAATAAAAGATAAGACTAGTAAAAAACATTAATAATAAAAAATTTACTCAAAATATAATATGGACTTATTTTGAGTATTAATTTTATTAAACATATAGACAAATATTAGCTCGATAAGTAAAATTACATAAATCAATAATTAATTGACTCAGAATTATAATATATTATATGGACATTTAAATATTAATTTTATTAAAAATAAAGATTGCTGTTAACCCGATAAGGAAAATGACATTAATAATTAATTGACGCACAATATAATATGGACCTTTTAAGTATTAATTTTAATAAATATAATCTATGAATATCAAATAAACTAATTGTAATAAAGACAAAAAGTAATCGAATAAACAAATAAGTAAAAATAATACATAATTTAACATACACACAGAATGACACATACATATTAGTATATTTAACCCATACTTGAATGTTAATTATATAGGAAAATTATTAAGCATTATTCCTCTCTCCTAGACACTGACTGTATCTAGAATGTTGCTGTGCCCGACAGGGTCCATAATTGTTTCTGTAACTTCTATTTACCACCTGTATGTACATTATGGATGCAATAAACTTAATTTGAATTTGAATTTGAGTCTACGGGAACGAGGGGATGGGTGACTAAGGTCTGTGTTGAAATCGCCCATGATGACGCAATGTGCACAATCTGACCTTATCGATTCCAGCGCCAATTCAAGGTTGGAAAAGTAGTCTACGGCGGGTGGACAGTAGACTACACCAAATAGGATACCTGGAGTAGAACCTCACCAAAACTGGTCTGCTGCGCGTGGGGCCTTTGCTCGATGCCCCCAGCCAGTGACATGCTTTGTTGGAAGAGCCAGTAATATTCGGCAGGGCCAGTTTACTGTGCAGTATGTCCAGTACCAGAGCCTTGCAGTCCTCCTTGTCAGCCTCAGCCAGCCCAGTGAAAATCAGCGCCTTACGACGTGAGCGTGTCTCCAATCCGTCCACCGCTCTGGAGCACTCTGTGATCTGCCGCCGAAGAAGTCCCAGCATTCCGAACATCAGCTCCCTAAACGTCCGGAACTCCTCAGCAATCTTGGCGACGGTGTCCTCTGCCGGTCCAGCACACTGAATCTGCGCCTCAAGCTCATTCATCTTCTTGAGGAAACCGTATTCTAGGTTCTTCTGTGCCGATTAGATGTCGTCTAGCTGAGACATAATGTGAGTAGTTTTTCATTCTGTGGCTCTTAGTGGTATCTTCTAATGTTACTTTGATAATTCTAGTGAGCAGCAGGTAGGTGGTGTATTTTTTTATCATACATGGTCTCTATTACTAATGTAAGTATGTGCTTATTCGTAGTTTATTCAACTAATATTAACGTTAAAAATGTGGAAAAATACTTAATTTAAATCAAAATTAAAATTAAGTATTTCAAAACGAAAACGAGTCTATACTTTATTTGCACCTACCGCCGAAAAAAGATCAGGCCGAAATAATTCGACTATTAAAATTTAAGAAGTTATATTTTGAAACAGCAAATATTGTTGTAGCAGAAAAAGCATGAAATTGTGTTTTTAAATTTATTTTAGAATGTTTTATGTTCTTGTAAATAAATTTCAGGATACAGTATTTGGCACCCATTTAGACCTCAGTTCTTTTGTCGGCGTTATCAACAACCGCGCATATTCTTAGTATTGAACTTTGCTCCCTTTTTAACATTTTTGTTTTTGATGGGATATCATTACTTTTTGTACAGAAATTATTATTCATAAATAAAATGAATACCAAATGGTTTTTGTTAATCTACGTTTACGGGGTATAATTGTATTTTTTGTGTTGTTTTCTATATTTTCATGTACCTTTGAAATGTTCGAGTGAATTTCCCATTCAGTACCCGGATCCCATACAACAAACGTGATTGTTTTGCTGTTTTATTGCGATAACGGTACGGAACCCTTCATGCGCGAGTCCGACTCGCACTTGGCCGGTTTTTTTATACTCACGTGAAGACGTTAAAATCCACATAAAAACCGGCTGTCATCAATTTTGATTGCTGGTTCTTACATTACAGGCACTTTGGTTCAGTGTTCCTAATAGAATCAATTTATTGAAAAATGATAATAAAATGATAAAAAGTTACTAGTTTCAGATTTATTCATGTGTATTCACCCAATTACCTATCTGGATGCCAAATTTGAACTTTCTAGGTCATCTGGAACCGGGTTAGAGTTTTGATTTAAAGGTCAGTCAGTGATAAAAATGACGATTTTTAGACGTTATTATCTAAATAACCGTTAGAGCTATATTTATGAAATGTTGGTTTATAGTTCATCTTAGCGATTTTAATACATAAACCAAATTTCATGTGTTTATGGTTTATAGATTTTGAGTTACTAAGATGACAAAAGTGGCTCCAAACGGTTCGTGTAATATTACACACAGCTGCTGCGTCGCCAGTTCCTTTTTTGCTTGAACTTGGCTTGACACGCTGCCGCGTGTCTAGATATTTACTCGACTTCAGTCTGTAATTATTGCAGCCATTTCTTCACGACCTGGGTGAGGTGTGGTTTTTTAATGGGCCGACGACCGATGAGGCTCCTCTCAACTGACCGTCTCCGAACTGAAACCTTTTCGCAGATATCAGGCCAACTTTTTTTACGATTTTCAAGTAGTAGTATTTTAATATTTTTTTATGTCAGATATCCCTGATGACGCAATCAGTACGAGGAATGGTGACCCTTTTCCTATCACATTTACCCCCAATTAAATTAGACGAAAAATCACATATTTCATAAAATAGCGTGGGCTTTTTTATGTATTGCCACTTGGGACAATCCCACCGCACTATTCCCAAACCACTGCAACTCCTGAAAGCCAGAATCAACAGTGGCGACCACCAGAAAAGCGCCGAGGCAATGAAGCTCGACGAAGTCCCGGAGAATGAATTTAACTGTCTTGGATCCCGCAACGAAATTAATCAGAAAATAATAACGGAGGAGTAGGAAAAAGTACAAATTTCCACTTCCCTCCATATCAAGCAGGAGACAGAACAAACAAGGCCAATAGGCACAAAGGGTCGTTTACAGCTGGGATAAGCCCAGTTGCCTAGCACCACGGATAAAAATTTGCATTAATATTAAGGGGTCCTACATTGTGAGCTGCTATATTTGTTTCCAATAATAGGTATGACAAAAATGCTTGAACGCACGGAAATTTGTTCTAGTTTCCACAAGGTCCGTATAGTAAACAACTCCAGATGCAGCCTGTACATTATTTAACATAAAATTGCGCTCATTCTGCCAAAGAATACACTCCCATAAGATATTATGTGCAGATTGTACATATTCGCAGTCAGACGTAGAACACTGACATAAAGGTGAGGCAACGAGCTTGAAGGAAAATAATTTACTTTTAAAGTTACCATGCCCTGTGAGAAATTGGGCAACACAGTGATCCACCTCCAGCCACGTTCTGGCGAGCCGCACGCGAACGGATGGAAAGAATTGGTGGAGGTGTCGGCCCTTGATGGAATTATCCCACCTACATTGCCATTCGGATAAAAGTTCCTCCCAGACGTCAATATGTGGTTTAAATAACCTAGAGATTTTCTCACGGTCACACCGAGTTAAAAAGTCCGCGTCCATGGTCTCTCGTGCGGAATAGAACATTGCAGCGCGTCGCTGCACTTCAAGGTCGACCGGAAGTACGCCAGCAAGTACCGGTAAGGCTTCAGTACTAACCGTCCTGTATGCTTTGCATAAGAATATCAAAGCCAAACGCTGGCTTTGAAGTAATTTACGTCGTACCGCCCCTATTGTGGCCCTATAAGCCCAAACAGGCGCACCATAGCACATACAACCCAAGTAAGTAGCCCCATAAATAGTCTTTAAGGTTAAAAAAGACAGACCCCACGTAGATTTAGATATTCTCGTTAAGGCATAGAAGTTCTTTTTTGCTTTTTCACCGACTATTTTAATATGATCTATAAATGCAAAATTCCTCTCTAACACTAGACCAAGATAGCACACGGACTGCTTCTTGTATTGCCACTTGTTGAAAACAATAATAGTGATACCAGCAGAAATTATCATCTGCCTAGTCTTTTGCCCAACTAATTTGGGGTCGGCTTCCAATCTAACCGGATTCAACTGAGTGCCAGTGTTTACATGGAGTGACTGGCTATCTGACTTCCACAGCCCAGTAACTGCGTAACACGATACCTCTTGGCTAGACTGGTGTCAGATGTCAGGCTTCTGACTACCCGTAGCGAATGTCAAAGATCTTCAAATGACAGCCAGGACCAACGGCTTAACGTGGGCACGGAAACCACTAGAAGAAATATCAAATAAAAAAACCCTAAGGAAAATAAATTATTTGTTAAAAAAATATTTTAAGCACTGTCTTAATAATTAGGCCACCTTAGACCAATTAAATTGAAATCATAAATGTTTTTAACCGACTTCGCAAAAAGGAGGAGGTTATCAATTCGATTGTATTTTTTTTATTTTTTATGTGTGTTACCTCAGAACTTTTTATTGGGTGAACCGATTTTGATGAATCTTTTTTTAATCGAAAGCTGGTGTTTGTCATGTGGTCCCATTTAATTTTCATCAAGATTTGATGAAGAACTTCGGAGTATTATACATTAGAACTCTTCAATAAATGACGGCAAATCACTCGGGATAGCTGCAATCGCATGTCTGTTTATTGTTTACACCATTTCATAACATATCATTACACTAGTACGCTTTAAAGGGGTAAGCAGGTGTGAACAGTTCACCCTGTTATACTCTCATTCCACCGGTTTTGTTTATTATAGTTTCATGTTATTGGGTTAACCTATTCTGGCTTCACTTTGGGCGTTATAGGTACCTAGCCTATAGAACTGGTCCAATATGTACCACAACTAAAAAGTGATAATAAAAAACTTTTTTACAAAAATTACAACCGACTTCCAAGCAAAAACACTACAAAGTGAAAAATAACTTCAATTTCGGAAGTCGGTGTCAAACAAAGAAACGAAAACAGGAACACCGGCTTTCGAAATTGAAGTTATTTTTCACTTTGTAGTGTTTTTGCTTGAAAGTCGGTTGTAATTTTTGTAAAAAAAGTTTTTTTTACTAAATTTATCAAAGGCTGAACGAATAGATTTTGCTCATTTTATAAACTAGTTCGAAGAATATTATTTAGGTTGTATCAAACATTACAATTATAACAATTCTTCTCAAAAATCATTCATTCTTCTCTCTCTGGTCCCAATATTAGCTGTCGGGTCTTCCTCACTATCTTGCTCCAAGTATTTCTGTCAGGGGCGGTTGTTTTTTTTTCTAATTTAATTGATCAATTACGGATTATATTTTAGTAAAATTCAATAGTAATATTATACACAGCTATTTATTACTTTCAAAAAATAATTCAATTGACTAAATCGGTTACATTTAGGCTACACTAGTTCAAATTCCTAGTAATGGTATCCGCTTTGTTCATCGAAGGCTTGCTGAGGAGATTGCTGGTGGGAGCCGGAATGGGAGCTGGCGTGAGGAGCCAGGTACTGACGGCTGGCGGCTGTAGGCTGCTGGCCGAACTGCTGGTAGCTGGGAGAGCCAAACGAGCTGCCAGCCTGGGGAGAACCGTACTGGGAGCTGGGGGACGCGTACTGCTGGGTAGCACCAGTCTGGTGACCGCTGTACTGCTGGCTACGGAAGTTCTGCTGGCCGCCGAATCCTGAAGAACGAATAATTGGTGGTATTAAGCGCAGTCACAAGAGCAAGGAGTTTTCTTTTCTTCCCGTATTTGGAAGGTATCACAATAAGTCATTCCTTCAATTATCGTTAATGTAGGTACCGAACAGTAAGAATTACATACATAATATTTAATGGAAACTTAAATTATGTTCGAGACATCCGCCAGTTTTTTTTTTATTAAATCATGAATTTGTCACTGTAGATGCAAATAAGCTTTGTCATATTTTAGTTGGCAAATACTTTTATAAATAAAGTGTCATGCCTTGACGGGAGCCAGCGAACTGTGGAGCACCGGTACCAGCAGAAGGTCCATGGTTAGGAGGCAGGTACTGGTTGGAGGTGGCGTCAGCGAAGTTACCGCCAGCGTTGTGACCGTGCACACCAGCGTTGTGACCCTGCAGACCGGCTCCAGCAGCGCCGAAGGTACCAGAGTTAGCTCCGAAGGATCCGTGGGAGCTGGGCGAACCGAAGCCTCCGTTGGATCCGAAGGATGATCTGGCGACGCCGATGGAGTTGTCAGGAGGGAGGTATGAGCGTTCGAGGTGTTCCAGACGACCTGCAGCGGCCACGGCGAAGAGGGCGGCGATCACAAACTGTAGAAATAGCCAAATTTTCACATAAAACGTTATTTTTCAAAAATAATTAGGTCCAAATGATTTAAAATAAAAATCTTTTTAAAACAAGCTTATCAATTACGTGTATCAATACATATCCAAATGAGCCCAAACACGATTGTGCTATTTTATCTGGTTAAGGAGTTGCTATGGCCATCTTACGGCTCCATCATAAAACCAGCTCTATTGTACCATATTATTTCAATGTTTCCAAAGTAACACAAGTTCCAGCTTAATCGGATGCTAGAAAAAGCTTGAAAAAAAAGAGTGTGGATAGTCAATGCTAATTTTAAAACACTGTACAAATGAAATTCGACGTCCCAAGTGCAATATTAAATGACAATGCAATATATCAATCAATCTTTGCAATAGATTTCGTACGAATTGTAAATGAATTACCAGTTTCATTTTGTATAGTAGTTGTCGGATCTCTCAAAACCTAATGAGGATGAAGCTCGAGTTGAACTGTGATGCTGCGAGTCGACTGACCTATTATATACCATCTGCTGACGATCCTGAACACACGCGTCTGACGTCATTTTCTAGTCGAGATAATGAACTAAGGTTATGATAGGCTAAGTAATTAGATCGAGTCTTTTTAAGCTTCCGAACGTGATTGACCTCGTCTGTCAAATTTCTCTGTAACTTTCAAGGATATTTGTGAAGTCTATGTACAAAGAACTTGTACATGAGTCGGTTTTTTGGTGATTCTTTTCTGCACACTACAAAATGAAAATAAATTCTTATTATGATAGATTATTATAATTATACATTATGCGAGCGAAAAAAAAACAAACCCAGAATTAGGTTTTCGAACAGCAAACCTTTTTAACTACCCAATAACTTAAAATTTGGTGATAATAATGATTATTTTGACGTATATTTTACCAACAAATACCAATATATTGATAAATCTGAATTTTCTTTGAAATTCCCAAATATTTCCTATTACAACCTACTTGATTTTGCAGTTAGGTACAAAACCCTAAATTTGCGATTTTTTTTACAATCACTGTCACCTCTCTTTCGATGACAGAATGTCACTTGCCATGGCCTCTTTTCACAATATTCTGGGCATTTAGGTCTCCAACCTTGAACCACTTACGGCAAAGCTCCTAAAACCATAATCTCTATAAAGGCTTCATCTGGAAATTTAAAATATATTCGATCAATAAATTATAAATTTTTATCAATACTTTATTGCATCAATGTAACATCATGCACGGAAGCTAAGATATTTTACGCAATAAGATCGATTTCAGACTAAAGTGTTTCAAGTAATTGATATGTATCAGCAGTTAGATCACTGTCTGGGTTGCGATCTTGAATATTTTGTTACTCAGCGTGTGAAGTCATCGTGAAAGTGGCCTATTTCTCAACTGAGTAACAGCGGATTATATTTTATCATATTACCTACATTATTCGTAACAAGCCGTGTTCTCAAGTATGATTGATTGCCTGTCAGTAAAATGCCGAAAGCATTCCCGAAAGAATACTTCTCAACCGAGCGTAACCAATGGGTTCTTAATTTCATTCAGCTATACTCTGATAGACAACACAGCGTATTTTCGAACCTCACCTTTTTCAACCCAGGTTCGGAAATGCGCTGGCAACACAGGATGAGTGAAATTAATAAAATTATTAAAACATTTAAAATGCAAAAAGAATCTCCTTACAAAAAGTTCTAAGTAGTATGCCAAGCGGTTGGAGCTATAGTCTTCTAATTTTCACATGTATAAGTATCTTGTTGACCTAAAGTCATACAAAATTTCAAAAAATAATTTTAGCTTTTTCAAGGGGAGCTCCCATACAAGGAAAGTGGGCCGCGATAGAAAAATTTTGATGTATCCCCCTGTCCCTACCCCATTGAGTGGTATCGGTGCTAAGCGCTCGTTGAGTAGATATAACTGTTATATTGTTTTAAAGAATATTGAAAATAAAGGAATGAGAAGCCACCAAAGTCAGTTTTTACAAAATTTTGTTCCGAAGAATTTTCCAACTTTCCACTGGCCATTATGAATGTATGGTATATTATATTTATTATTACGTATATTTTACGAACAAATATCAACAACAATACAATTTATATAATTTTTATTTTTAATAATTTGAAATTTTTATAACATTTTACAATTAGCAATTTTACATTTGACATTATTTTATACATTTCTGACATTTTTACCATTTTTTGGTCATTTTTAATTATTATCTACTTTTAATGAATTTTTGACTATTTAAATTTTAATTATTCAATCATTTTATTTTGAGTTCTTGTCTTTTTATAATTTTGATGTATGTGTAACTAAGGACTGCCTTGATGTCTGAAATAAATAAATAATAATATTGATAAATCAGATTTTTCTTTGAAATTGCCTTAGTTTACCTATTACAACCAACTTAATTTTGCGGTCTGGTACGGAAACCCCTAAATGAACGAAGTCCGACACGCACTTGGCCGATTTTATACAGATGAAGGAACTAGCATTATCTAGTTAGATTTATGACTATGTGTCATAAATGTGTGTATGTGTGTGTGTGAGCGGTATCAGTTTTCAGGAACACTAAAGTCATCATCACATCATCAGCCTATTAATGTTCCCACTGCTGGGACGCAGGCCTCCTCTCTGTGAGAGGGAATGGGCCGTAATCCACCACGCGGGCCCAGTGCGGGTTGGCGGATGTCACATGTCGGTTTCCTCACGATGTTTTCCTTCACCGTTTCTGAAATTATTTACACAAAGTAAAGCGCCTGCCTGGGCTCGAACCCACGACCTACAACTTGTAAGGCGCGGCCGATACCACTGGGCCACCACTGCTCTTACAACACTGAAGTAACGGGTTCCAGAGGCACAGCTAGAAAAAAAAGGTTTCGTTTGTTGTAGCAGTTTCTATCAATCTCACGAAGAAAGACCTAAACGTCACGGCATAACTATACTCATTATTAACTAGGTACTTATAGAAAATTTAACAGCACTATAAACGTTATAGAGCGTAATCACCTGTTTTTTGGACGTACTTGAAAATTATTCAGAAGGTCAAGAGAATGAATGAAAGAGAAATAATCAAAATTCATTGATATCATCATTATAATCAACATTTCAGCCGAAAGACGTCCGCTGCTGGACATAGGCCTACACCAAGCGTCGCCACACTGATCGGTCCTGTGCGTCTCGTATCCACCGGACTCCCGCAGCCGTGACCAGGTCGTCGCTCTACCTAGAGGGAGGCTTTCCAACGCTGCGTCTTCCGGTTCGCGGTCGCCACTCCAGACGTTTTCGGCCCCAACGGCCATCCATTCTGCGTGCAATGTGCCCTGCCCCCTGCCACTTAAATTTGACTTAAAATGTCGGTAACCTTGTTTATCTTGCGGATGTCTTCATTGATATAATAACTTTTAAATATCAGATAGTAATTAGGTTTACCGAGCACATGTATTTCACCGTAATTAATGATTGTGGGCAAAGCATTAAGGTGCGCTTACATGGGAAACTGAAATTAGGCATTTTTAGCCAATTTATACGCAATCTTTGTACAGCCATACATTGCTAGGTGTTGCCGGGACATCATATTCAACCACAATTTCAAATAATTGCGCACCTTAAGCATCGTAGCTAATGGTGCTCTGTAGTTTTTGATAATTTCTTTACGATACGTAGGTAAATGTGATTGAAAGGAGGTTTTTCCTTTCAATCTCATCATCAATGAACCAGGGTGGATCTTACCGGTTATTTATTTCAATATATTTCGTTTCAAAAAGCGTTATTTTTTATAAGTTTGGATGAATCACCTAATACGATAATATTGTTATCTTATAAATAAAATTTAAAAAAAAATACTAATCTATATCTATACTTCTATACTAATATTATAAAGAGGAAAGCTTTTTATTTTTGTATGTAACGAATAAACTGAAGAACTACTGGACCGATTTCAAAAATTCGTTCTTTGTTGGGAAGCTACACTATCCCTGGGTGTCCCTGGGTGTTTTATCCCTGTATTACCACGGAAAAGGGAACTTCGCGGGTGAAACCGCGAGGCGTCCGCTAGTATTTTGTAAAGTTATATTTATTTATGACCACACTTTAAGTACTTGACAAAAAGTACAAAAAATCAAATGATGAATATTTTTGACATATTATGGCACTTAATGTTGGAATAGGCACAAATTGAAATATTTGAAAATATTAAATCCACTACGTCGCACTATTTCCTGGAAGTCAGCTACTGAGGCGGAGGAGTTAAGGTCCCGTAAATTGTAACAGTTGTGTGCATTTTTACAGAGTGGTGGGTGTTAAAAACCTGGTTCATTCACGTCGGTTTAATATTATAGATGAATCCATCAACATCATCATCACTAATTTTAATAAAATAAGACATTTATAAGAACGTTACTTTGGGCGAGTAATAAAACAAATTCAAAATAATATTCAAATAGGTTCAGCAATTTATATAACAATACATTTGGCTTATACAACTTTATTATGTTGTTCTGAACACACTCAGTATTGGTATCCGGTTTCTTCATTGAAGGCTTGCTGAGGAGGTTGCTGGTAAGAGCCGGAGTGCGCTCCAGAGCGGGAACCGGAATGGGAGCCGGATTGAGGAGCCAGGTACTGGTAACCGGTCTGTTCATCGAAGGCTTGCTGAGAAGGTTGCTGGTGGGAGCCAAAGTGGGAGCCAGAGTTGGAGCGGAAGTGGGGACCAGGGTTAGAGCCCGAGTGAGAGCCAGATTGGGGGCCGGAGTAGGGGCTGGAGTGTGGGCCGGAGTGGGGGCCGGAGTGAGAACCGGAGTGGGGGCCGGAGTGAGGACCGGAGTGGGGGCTGGAGTGCGGGTCGGCGTTGTGGCCGGAGTGGGCGACGGAGTGGGAGCCGGAGTGGGGGCCGGAGTGGGAGCTGGAGTGGGTGCCGGAGTGGGGGCTGGAGTTGGGGCCAGAGTAGGAGCTGGATTGAGGAGCCAGGTACTGGTATCCGGTTTCTTCGTCGAAGGCTTGCTGAGGAGGCTGCTGGTGGGAGCCGGCGTGTGGGCCCGTTTGCTGTCCGGCGTGGGGTCCAGCTTGATGGCCGGCGTGGGGGCCTCCGTATGGGCCTGCTTGGGGTCCGGCGTGGGGTCCAGCGTGAGGGCCAGCTTGGGGCCTGGATTGGGGGCCAGCGTGGGGTCCAGAGTGGGAGCCGGATTGAGGAGCCTGGTACTGGTATCCAGTTTGTTCATCGAAGGCTTGCTGCTGGGAGCTGGCGCGGGGAGCCAGGTACTGTTGAGCAGCGCTGGCCTGGTGACCGCTGTACTGCTGGCCGCGCAAGTTCTGCTGGTCACCGGATCCTGAGAAATTAAAAGTTAGGTATAAGATCAGGGTTCTCTCTTTTACGAAGTGAATTTTGATACATCTCAAGTGGTATTAAATAAACCGCCTGATTGGTAAGTCGATGGTGATGTGAATGAGCACAATTTAGTATATCTTTGATGAAACGGCCAAGCTGTTTGTTTTTTAATAAATAAGTTTTATAACTGATCTAACTAATGACAGACATAAAACAGTTATAATATTAGTTCTGAAGCCAAACAAGTTTATGAAATCGTTAAACTGCACTGTGAATACTTAGTCATATTTTTTTCATAAATCACGTCGACACAAAGATATCGTACCTTGAGGGGTTCTAGCGAACTCAGATGCACCATTATTAGCAGAAGGTTCACCGTCAGGCGTCAGGTACTGGTTGGAGGTGGCAACAGCGAAGTTACCACCAGCGTTGTGACCGTGCACACCAGCGCTGTGACCGTGCAGACCAGCTCCAGCAGCACCAAAGGCACCAGCGTTATCACCGACGGATCCGTGAGAGCTGGGAGAACCGGAGTCACCGTTGGATCCGATAGAGGATCTGGCGACGCCGATGGAGTTGTCGGAAGGAAGGTATGAGCGTTCCAGGTGTTCCAGCCGACCTGCGGCGGCCACCGCGACTAGAGCGGCGATCACGAACTGTGGGCACAAATAACAAAATCGAAGCTTACACTTTTCATAAGAAACAGTTTTGCCCATAAAGATAACATGTCGACAAATCTATTTATTTAAACACTGAGAAAACTCAAGATAGATGACGGTGTACAGAAATCACTAATTACAAATCATTTAGCAAAATACTTAAATTAATTACCAGTTTCATTTTGTACAGTAGTTTTCGGAACACTCAAAACCTAATCAGGATGAAGCTTGAGTTGAACTGTGATGCTGCGAGTCGACTGACCTATTATATAGCATCTTCGGTTGATCCTGAACACACGCGTCTGACGTCATCTTATAGCTAAGTTAATGAATTAAACTTATGATGAGCAAAATAATTAGATCGTGTTTTTTCGAGCTTCCGATCGTGATCGACCTCGTGTGTCAAATTTCCCTGTAATTTTCAAGGATATCATTGAAGTCAGTGCACAAAAGAGTAGAACGTGACGTAGTCTTTTGGATCGTAGTAACTACATAGATTTTTCTAGTTATAATATTCATTTAATATTTAAGCCTATTTAATATTTTTAAGAATTTCATATTTATTTCCCTTACGACGTGACGACTTTTAAATGCTCTAAATCTCACTTTGCCCAGGGCCTTTATTGCACTATTGTAGTGCTGAAAACAAACTTTAGCAAAAAATAATCTCCAGGAATCTAGTCTCGAAAAAGCTACTATAAATGTCTTACTTTATTGCATTAATGTAGACCATCGTGCAAAGCTGTTATTAACACATTAAACACAATCAGATCGATTTAAGCCAAAAGTATTAAAAGTTATTGATACATATCAGTATACAAATCACTGTCTGGGTCGTGATTTAGAAAATTTGGTTACACTTCGTGTGTAGACATCGTGTTTGTGGGCTATTTCACAATTAAGTAAGTTCATTACTTTTATTATTATTTTCAGTCTGAGTTGTCCCATTGCAGGGCGAAGGCCTTCTTTTTAACCGACTTCAAAAAAAGGAGGAGGTTCTCAATTCGTAGGCTTTTATTTATTTGTTCCGGATAACTGAAAGACGCCGATTGAATTTGAATCTATTTTCTTTTGTTTGTCTTATTTGCATTTCGCCCGATTTTGGGCAAGTGTAGACCAGTCCTTTCAGTAAATATCAAGTTCGTCCTGCCATCTTTGCCTGCGCCTGCTGCGATATCGCCGTACATATACCGGGACCCATATTGTTGTGGTAGAACTTCTAAAATTAAAAATAATTTTGTAAAATAAGAAAAGGGATTGAACGATAGATATCGTGACGGATTTTGAGGAGAATGGAAACCTAAAACGTGTTGCGCCGACCCCAAGTAATATGAGACACTGGTAAGAGACAAATCGATGAAACAGGACTTGACAGTTATTTTCAATACATTTACGAAAACCAAATGATGAAAAACGGATGCCAAATCCGGTCCGGTGTAATGATCCCTTGGGATGAAAAAACACTTTTCATGCGAGTGAATCCGCTGGCAGAAGCTAGTATTTTAATATGCTTTGATAATGATGATGAATTACGGTAGTGAATACGCCCAGATATTAGAATAAAATCTTTATAAAATCGAATATTGGTCTTTTGAAAAAATAAAACTTACAAAATGTTCGTTATCAAATTGTCTATCCATTAGTGTTAGTATAAAAAATAATTAATGAACACTTTACGAGGAGATGCATGCTATCAATAATTATATCACATTTTTATGGTTTTGTTGGAAGGAGATTAGTGGAACATATACCTCTTTAAAAAAAAAGTGTACTACAATTTTAGAATCAACATTATGTGGAAATTTAATGTATTTTTATTAATTGATATTTCTTTTTAAATAAAGAGTAGATAGCTCTTAAAACTGCACAAAAACGACAAGCGCGGCGTTTTGCTCGGGGAGGCGCCTTAATTCAGCAATATTTTACTACCCGGCTGCAAGGAAAGGGTTATGTTTTTCGCGCGTATCTTGTATGTAATATTTTTTATGATTTATTTATTCATTAATTTATTTACTTATTATATACTTTATTGTACACCACAAAAAAACATACAGGACAAACGTTCACAATAACAAGTGTACAATGGGCGGTCTTATCGCACTAGGCAATCTCTTACAGACAACTTTGGATGGACATTACTCGACTCGTATCTTTTAAACCACTTGACGGATTTTTATAATTAAGACATCGTTTTAGGTCTTGGCCGCCCAAGTGTTTTTAGATAAGTCCCGTTACAAAAAAGAAACATGGTGGCTTTTGGGCGCCATATTGTAGTGGTTGCAATATTTTTTTCTTCGAAGCCCTTCGAGTGGGATATCAAAATGAAGGGTTTTTAGAGGTGATCAACAAAAATATATACCACTTACATGTTTAAAGATATTCGAAAAAAAAAGTATAACTAAAAAGTGGTAAATAAAAATAGTTAATAAAATCAAAAACCCGTCTGCTTAAAATGCAAACTAAAAAGATGTAAACAAGAAGAAAATATTGCTGTGCAGTCGGAAGATACATCTGGTTTTGGTCAGCCAGCTCGCGAATATGTATCCTCCCACTGCACAGAAAGATTTTCTTCTTGATTACATCTTTTTAGTTTGCTTTTTAAGCAGTCGGGTTTTTGGCTATACTTTTTTTTTGTATGTTTGTTCAGCCGTAAATCTTCGCCAATTTTCAACCGGTTAAGAATATTTTTTTCTTTCAAATAGTACATTCCCGAATTGTTTCCATTTCATTTGCGATAGATCCGATAAAGAACTTTGGAGATAATCAATTGAATCTTTTCAATAAATGACTACAAATCACCTGGGATTGCTGCAATAGCATTTCTGTATATTGTTTACAAAAAATCATTATATAACGTCAAGCAGGTTCTCTCTGGAGGGGTACGGTAAGCAGATGTGCACAGTTTACTGTCATTATGGGTATTATATAGGCACCTTACTATCTTGCTCAATATTTAGTTTTAGTTACCACGTTTTAAAACGAAAAATAACTTTTTTGCAAAAACAATACAAACCAACTTCCAAATAAAAAAATACTGGCAATTGTCAAAACTCCAAAATTTTTGGTATTGACATGTGTGCGCAGTCAATCTTTTACATTTTGACTTTTCGACAATCATCATTGCTGTTTGATTATCAATTTACCTCTTGTATAGGCAAAAAAATCAAACCGACTTTCAGAACAAAAAACTACAAAGCAAAAAATTACTTTCTTTTCCGAAGTCGGTGTCTTTTGTACCCATTGTTTTCCATTTTAAAAATTCCAAATAATTGTATGTGTAAATGAATAAATTAAAAAATTTTGACACCGACTTCGGAAAAGAAAGTTATTTTTTGCTTTGTAGTTTTTTGATCTGGAAGTCGGTTTGATTTTTTGTTAAAAAGATTTTTTAATCTTTTTTAGTTTTGGTAGGTATCGCCAATTAATATGATAATCATTTATAGCCAAAGTACATCTCATGACGATTCCAATAATCCCAAACACGACTAGGATACATTGTTTTATTTCAGAGTTCCAGTGCCTACCTTCCGGCTTCATCATCAGATCATTTCGATGGTACCATTTTCATCAGTACCATTTATTTATAAGTATTAGCTTCGTCACAGTCGGTTAACTATTCGAGATATCTTATACCCGTGGCATACTTAGCATTTAGAAGTTCCAGTGGCCATCTGTGGTCTTTTTCTTCAGTTCCACTTCACCAAATGATACTTTCTGAGTGCAAATGATTGCATTGTTGATGAAAATACCAAAACCGCTTTGTGTATGCCTATAATATTTGAGGAGTTCCCTTGATTTTCTCTAGGATCCCATCATCAGATCCTGACCTGATAATTATGAGACCAACTTGGAAGTATACTCTTTAAATCAATAGAAGAATTTTTGAAATCGGGCCAGGCGTCTTTGAGTAATCTGAGACCACACATAAAAAAAGATTCCGACGAATTGAGAACCTCCTCCGTTTTTTGAAGTCGGATAATAAAACAACAAATTTGATTAATGAAATCTTGCATTACTGTCTCTTTTTTCCCCCCTAGATTGAAACAGATGAATGAAAAATACCTTTGAGCTTTACTCTTTGTATATAATTTTCTTTTAAGGAAACTTCTCGCATATCAATCTATCGGCGGCCTATAGTGATTTTGCCATCAATCCCCAGATTAATACCACGAGTTAATTTGTTACTTAAAGATACAAGTATTCCTTTGCGACTGTCCGCATGGCTTCCGATCGAGCCGTGCAACGAGGGTCTTATATTGTAGCTTTTGAACACAAGCATACAGATCACAGATTCACAGGTTGATATTGTTTATTTCAACTTCAAAAAACCCTTCGACTGCGTAGATATTGACGCGTTACTTGTTCAGCTTAGTAACGTTGTCTTTTCAACATACAAACAAAAAATGCAAATTACGAGCCTATCCAGGGCCGTCTACAATGAGTAAGGCATGGTTGTTTTGGTTTTAGAAAAGTATCACTTTCGGTCTGGCGTTACTCAAGGGACCAGTTTGGGACCTATAAATTTGAGAATTTTCGTTAATGATTTTGAGAATGTACTCAATGCCAGCATTTCGTTGATCTCAAATTGATATAAGGCGATGAGGAAATAGCAGATTTGTATCTTGATTTGAGATTGTAACTCTTTTAGAAAACATTTACTCAGTTTTCCAATGGAGCATTGAAAACGAGCTACTATCCAAAAATAAATGCAGTGCTCAAAACCCTCAGCGTGTCCAATAGGTGCTTCCCATGAGATAAACTTATATCAGACTAGAAGCAAGACAGATACAGGTAATCTTATTTGAAAACCGAAATTTTAAAATGAGCCCCTGTAAGTTCTTCAGGAACATTTTAATCATATATCTCAACTGTTAATGTCAAGAAAAAAATATAAATTACTTTCTCATATTCTGGGGCCGATATGATACCGTATGGTGACGGACGTAAAGAATTTCACCATCCCATATCTTCCCGTGGGTGTCGTAAGAGGCGACTAAGGGACACACCAGAGAATGGGCAGCAGCGTTCTCTGGGCACTTTAACAACAAACTGCGATCGCCAACCCGCCTGCCAAGCGTGGCGGTTATGGCAAACCCCCCCAAACTAAAATGAATAGCACACAAATAATGTGGCGACGCTTGGGGGAGGCCTATGTCCAGCAGTGGACGTCTTTCGGCTGATATGATGATGATGATGATGATTTTGGGGCGAATAACACAAATTCAGGATAAGGTTCTGTACAGATAGGTATTTATTAAACAATACATTTTGACTAATACAATTCTACATTGTTCTGAATACACTTAGTAATGGTATCCGGTTTGTTCGTCGAAGGCTTGCTGAGGAGGTTCCTGGTGGGAGCCGGAGTGGGAGCTGGCGTGAGGAGCCAGGTACTGACGGCTAGTGGCTGCGGGCTGCTGACCGAACTGCTGGTAGTTAGGCACACCGTACCGAGTGCTGGGGACCGCGTACTGTTGGTTACCGAAGTTCTGCTGGCCACCGAATCCTAGAGAAAGAGATTGAGATATTCTTAGATGTCGCAGGAGTTTTCTTCAGTCGCCAGGGTTTTTCTCTACTTTATTTATTTGAGGGAGCCAAAATGAAATGTTACCTTAACATAATATTAACTTTGCAAAAGATTTGTGTACCATCATGATTTGACGAACCAATCCATTCAAATAATTGTTATCATTCATAAATCTTATGATTGGTTGAAGTAAAATAGTCGTAATATTAATTTATTTGAATATTTTATTAAAAGAGATCATCGAATAATCACTGTAAATGCAAATCAACGAGACGCTAAAAAGAAGAATGCAAGTAAATGAAATCATGATTCACCTTATAAACCACTTCAATATAGACACTATTTATCAAGCTTACCTTGAAGAGATCCAGCGAACTGGGGTGCACCGTTGTTAGCAGAAGGTCCGTGGTCAGGAGGCAGGTACTGGTTAGAGGTAGCCCCAGCGAAGTTACCGGCAGCGTTGTGACCGTGTAGGCCTGCTCCAGAAGCGCCGAATGCACCAGAGTTAGGTCCAAAAGATCCGTGCGAACCGGAGCCTCCGTTGGAACCGAAGGGAGGAAGGTAAGAGTTCTCCAGGTGTTCCAGACGTCCTGCGGCGGCCACGGCGACGAGGGCGGCGATCACAAACTATAAAAATAAATGACAAAATCTTTTAATTATTCGAGCTTCAATTTTTACATCCAACGCTATTCGGTTGCCATTTTGGACCGAAAATAATCCAAAAATCAATTTCTAGCTACTCAATCAAACACAAGCACTCTTATTTCACCAAAATCACAACTGAAATTGGAGACAGTCGTTTACAAATATTTGAAAAAAAGAAGGATTAATTACCAGTTTCATTTTGTATAGTAGTTGTCGGAACACTCAAAACCTAATGTGGATGAAGCTCAAGTTGAACTGTGATACTGTGAGTCGACTGACCTATTATATACCATCTGATGTCGATCCTGAACACACGCGTCTGACGTCATTTTATGGCTTAGATAATATACCAGAGTTACCATACTTTTTTAAGTTTGAGGCTGTTTAAGCTACCGAATGTCATCGACCTCGTGTATCAAATTTATCTGTATGTTTTCAAGGATATTAGTGAAGTCAGTGCACAAAGGACCAGAACGTGACGTGTGATGAGCAAAGATCATTTTGTACTAAAGTCTTAAATTAGTAATATTTAACACCTAGCTATTGCATTCTGCTTCGCTCGCGCTTCTATAGATTTTGTCAATCAATTCTGGTTGTCAATAAGGGTGAGGAAAATCCTATGATGCAGTTTTAGTTTTCATTAAAATCAGCCCCGTGACTCGTTTGACTGTTTTTTGTTATTCTTCAAAGTTTCTGATTTGGCCATCCCCGTCCACTTGGAAAACTCAGCCTGTATAGGTACAGGAAGCATTATCGTAAAAACGATTATCTTTTTTAATTCAAGATGTTGGTCAATACTGATAGAGGTTAAACATTTGCAAAAGGCAACAAATAAACTACAGAGTCATAGGTTCTGGTATGCCACGAATTGAAGATACCAATCTATCTTAAATTTTATCTACAGTTAATTGACATTCCTTAATTATGCCTTAAGGGTACACTAGTCGACGGCACGAACTATTTTGTGCGCGGGGTTAAAATGCATTTTATATCAACCGACAACACGTGCGGAAGAGATAGATGCTGTGGTGAGCAGTAGGAAGCTAGTTCGCGTACGAATACACACTTTTGCAAATTTGTAGCGAAATGGATAATGATTTAGGACGAAACCGAGCGCACGAAATTTTATAAACAGACCTTTGGCAGTCTAGATATCATGAAAAAACTACTAAATCTATCTGTTCAAAATAAAATTGTATGCATTTTTGAACTACTAATCTATCCCTGTATGAAGGCCAGGTTTGCAATTTTCCATCTTCTTATGGTATTTATTTGCGCGCAAAAATGCGTTAAAATTAGTGTCGAAATGTGGAACTGTCGACGCTCATAACTTTCAAATATTTTCTTTTTTTACTTTTTCGCTTCCATACAGGGCTAGATAATGATGAGACAAATTGATATCACTTTTTATTTTGAACGAACATTGTTAAACAGTGGAATAATCCCTAGACTACGTTTGTATGGAAGAAATTTCGACTAGTGTAACCTTAAGATGATTACAACATTTTAGGACGCTGCCATATACTATGTTGTATGCCCTTCCATTTGGCGCTAATACAAACACATTCTGGGTCCTGGACCACACGGGAATATGTTACCTATTATACCTGGCCGTGGGTAAATCGTTTTGATTTACCCACGGCCAGGGCCATTTGAGTTTGATTGGAA
The DNA here is from genome assembly GCA_948252205.1 of Orthosia incerta. NCBI lineage: Eukaryota > Metazoa > Arthropoda > Insecta > Lepidoptera > Noctuidae > Orthosia > Orthosia incerta. The sequence goes on along the minus strand of OX411745.1, from coordinate 6,499,502 downwards.
ACTGGAGTCTTTTGAATTGAAATGTAGGTAGGTCTGTGGGTGACCGTTCCGGTGAGTTCCTACATTGTCGAGGCGGGGGGCTCAGTAGCCGTGGTTTGGTCACCTATGATGAAGCGAAGAGGAACAGTATATTTAGTATATAGTTTTTATTTTAATTTTGGTTATTTTTTTTTTTCGATGACCTGGTGAAGGTTGCGGGGATCCGCTGGTTGCGGGACGCACGGGACCGGTCAATGTGGCGACGCTTGGGGGAGGCCTATGTCCAGCAGTGGACGTATTTCGGCTGATATGATGATGATTTTATTTTTATTGTTTAATTTTTATATTTAAATATTGTATATAACATTATTTATTCTGTGGTATAACATCGTCTTGAAATACTGTAAAATGATGTACTTATTAGTGTGAAATAAATAAATAATTTGGCCGCATGGTTGGCGCAGCGGTTGAGCGATTGACTGCTGCGCTACGTGTCGCGGGTTCGATTCCCGCATGGAACAAATATTTGTATGACCTGCAGATAGTTTTTCTGGCTCTGGGTGTTTGTGTATGTGAGTTTATATGTTTGTAAACGCACCCACGATACAGGAAGAAATTCCTAGTGGAGTAAAGTAAACAAAAAAAAAATGTACTAAATTGCTAAATATTTCACATACGCATTGGGTACTCCTAATTGCCCCATATAAACTATACTACCGCCACATTAGCCCCTTTTAGGAGTAGTTTAAAAAAATATGCATACCTCAATCAATTAATCAAAAACATTCCTGCAAAGATTAAAAACAAATCGGATGTCGCACTAAAAAGTTTCATGAACAGTTCAGCCTTTCTTAGCTAACGTTTACTATCTATAAACTATCCACCTGCCAAATTTCAGATTCATGGAGTAAGTTTCTACATCTTATCTTTACAACCACAACCCACAAATAAAATAAAACAAATATGCACACTTTAAATATTTGTTATAAACTATACTTCCGCAAAGTTTAAGCAAATCGGACGCCTTAGTAAGAAGTTTCAGACAAATTAACCCTCCCCCCGATATCCCTTTCTTCCCCATTTAGTCCATCCTAGGGTTCCAAACTATCTCCATGAAAATTTCATCTAAATCGGTTTAGTGGTTTAAGTTAACTATTCAGTTTAGAAAAAAAATATATTAGAAACCTCAATATCATTTTTGAAGACCTATCCATAGATACCCCACACGTACGGGTTTGATTTAAAAAAATAATTGAGTTTCAGTTCTAAGTATGAAACCCCAAATTTATTGTTTTTTTTTCTATTTTTGTGTGAAAATCTTAATGCGGTTCACAGAATACATCTTCTTACCAAATTTCAACAGCATAGTTCATATAGTTTCGGGAAAAAGTGACTGTGACATACGGACGGACAGACAGGCATGTCGAATCCATAAGGGTTCCGCTCTTTGCCATTTGGCTACGGAACCCCTAAAAATCCAGAAAAAAATAAAAAAATATATATTTTAAATATCAAAAAATACGTAAATATGTATTGCAGCAACGTGCAAGATCGTGCATAGCAGAAGTCAACACTTTAAAAGAAATACGATCGATTTCAGACTATAGAATTTTAAGTAATTGATACGTATCAGTAATATCTGTCTGAGTCGCGTTATTAAATTTCATATTGCGCTGCGTCTGAAGATATCGTGTAAGTGGCCTATATCACGACCGACTAACAGCGCCTTTTTAGGGTTCCGTACCCAAAGGGTAAAAACGGGACCCTATTACTCGGACTTCACTGTCCGTCTGTCTGTCTGTCACTAGGCTGTATCTCATGAACCTTGATAGCTAGACAGTTGAAATTTTCACAGATGTTTTGATGTATTTCTGTTGCCGCTATAACAAAAAAACTTAAAACAGAATAAAATCAATAATCAAGTAAAAAACGGCAAATAAAATCACGTTTATTGTTTGGCAACATACAACAAAAGTGATTTTTTGCCGTTTTTTGCGATTATGGCACGGAACCCTTCGTGCACGAGTCCGACTCGCACATGGCCGGTTTTTTCATGATATTATTATCCTATCACATATTTGACGCATACTTTACGTGTTTTTCCTATTGATGTACTTACGATACACAATCAATCCTACTTCCTCCAAATAAACAATCTGTTTAATAAAATTAATTTATTTATTCGTTTATCCTCGCACTGGAACGCCTTGCAGCAATTACATCAACACACAAACTTAAAATAGACTCAATATATCGCCAGGTTTCCTCACGATGTTTTCCATCACCATTACCAATGATGTCTCAGATAAACTTAGAAAGTACAATTCATGAACCGAAGAAGTCACATTGGTAGTTGCCCGGATTTGAACCCACGACCTCAAGCACGAGAGGCGAGGTCTTAGCCCAGTGGCTAAGACCTCGCCTCTCGTGCTTCAGAAACATTCATGGATTTATAACGTCGTGGTGGCCCAGTGGCCACCACGACGTTATAAATCCATGAATGTTTCTGAAATAACTAACATGAAGGTGCAGCGCAAGAGCCTGACGACCTGATGTAGGCCACCAGAATGTGCTGAAAGAAACAAGCTTAGGACAAATGTTGTGGTGTTGGGAAAGGGGTTTGTCCAGAAATAGGTAAGTTTATAGCTTATTGGTGACCTTCTTCTGTTAGAGCCTTGCATCAGATTTATATTGTACAAATAAAACATACAACTTAAATACATAACACTCAATATAAAGTGGTAAGGTATGATCCCCAGCAGTGTCTGCAGTGAAAGACGTTTTGGTGCTGAAGTTAAATATTTTTTATTTATGAACTTATGCTATGTACCTACACAACATGAGATTGATGAAACCTAGGTAAAGCCACAAAAATATTAAAATAATATCAAGTAAACCATGAACACATGAAGGTGACTTATTGTAATGGCAGCTAAAGCAAGACTGCCTTTGTAATCGATTACTTTTCTTTTAATTAAACTTAATTAGAATTCGACTTTTCTCTCCAATTATCACCTTTTAAGACATATTTATGGACCTTATCAGGAAGCTTACAGTCACTCAAAGGGCAATGGAGAGGGCTATGCTTGGAGTTTCCTTGCGTGATCGAATCAGAAATGTGGAGATCTGCAAGAGAACCAGGGTTACCGACATAGCCCGAAGAATTGCCAATTTTAAGTGGGCAGGGCACATTGCTCGCAAAACGGATGGCCGATGGGGCCGAAAAGTTCTGGAATGGCGACCGCGAACCGGAAGACGATACGTTGGAAGGCCTCCCACTAGGTGGACCGATGACCTGGTTAAAGTAGCGGGAAGGCGCTGAATGCGAGACGCACGGGATCGATCAATGTGGCGACAATGCCTGGGGGAGGCCTATGTCCAGCAGTGGACGTCTTTCGGCTGAAATGATGATGATGATGATGATAAAGACATATTTAATAATAATTGCTTAGATGTTTAAGAGAATGTATACATTCTTGCATGAGTAAAAATTGTCCTCATTGATTGACCTTTTTCATTTTTTTTAGGTCGCTGTAGTTAGTATAAGCCCGTATACCACCTAACTTAACCTGTATATCACCCGATAACAAAGCAAAAGCAGCATGCTAAGATTTAATTAAGTCACGTTCTTTAGTTTATTCTCACCCGACATTGTCATCATCGTGATCATCATCTCAGCCGAAAGACGTCCACTGCTGGATATAGGCCTCCCCCAAGCGTTGCCACACTGATCGGTTCTGTGCGTTTCGCTTCTACCGGATTCTCATAGCCTAGACCATCCAACGCTAAGTCTTCCGGTACACGCTCGCCACTCCGGCACTTTTCGGCCCCATCAACCATCCATGCCCGCCCACTGCCATTTAAGTTTGGCAAATCTTCGGGATATGTCTGTGACCCTGGTTCTCTTGCGCATGTATTCATTTCTGATGCGATCACGCAAGGAAACTCCGAGCATAGCCCTCTTCATTGCCCTCTGGGTGACTAACGTCATCACTACTTCAAGTAAAAGATCGTTCAACCTTATCTAGTATTTGTCATTTTTTAATAAGTTGTGCGTGTTTAATAACAGTTAAATTATATTCCTGAGGCCGTAGACAAGTGACATTCTATCATCGAAGGCGTGCGATGGCGATTGTCAAAAAGCCAAATTGGATTGACACGTGATATCGAAAAATCACGCCTTCGCTGACATCGAATGTGGCTTGCGTGAGTCTCTGATCCTTCTTCACTTTTGATTGTTTATCTTCATAATTTACAAACAACAGTTCCGTCTTGTCGGCTGAGTAGAAAACTACCGTTAAACAACATCAACCTAGTGTTAGTTAATTCAGGAACTTTTATGGTCAGCCTTACATACTATAATTTTTAAGGGGAAATTATTAACCGAGGGAAAAATATACTGAATGGGCGACTATTATACTAAGTAAGTAACTATTTATCCGGTTTGAGTAATACCTTTTAGGAGATTTTTGTGAGCTGCGGTAATAATATTGTTACATACTTTAATTGTATTTGGGGTTCTATTTTTTCTATTTTAGCATATTATTCTTTTGAAAATAGCTGAACAACTATCGAGGCGACATCACTGTGCAGTGCGGGAGTTCGGGTTTATTCGTGTCCAAGAGCGAGCGAAGCGAGCTCGGGAACTTAGCGCACCCCGACACGGATAGGTTAGGTTCGAAGGGGATGACGAGAGCTGAAGTGAGCGAGCAAAGCGAGCGAACTTAGCTCCCGTCATCTCCTTCATGTTAGGTTACTTTAGACCCTGCAGACAGAAAAAGGAGCCCTGTCGACAAACTTATATTTTCAAGTCGCTGTTTTAAACATTTGTATTCGCCCACTGTTTGTCGCCCACTTAGTATTTCAGTAAGCCATATTCAGTATTTTTTACACCTTTAATTTGATTATTTTTTCGCTCGTTTAAATACTATCCATTTTTAAGCAATTGAAATAAATGATGACCGTACAATATATCTTATTGATACTTTTGTACAGGCATCTATCTGTTTTGTGATTCAAGAACTGATGCTACATACATTTTGTTCTTTTTAGGGCTCCGTACCCAAAGGGAAAAACGGGACCCTATTACTAAGAATCTGCGATCCGTCTGTCTGTCTGTCTGTCCGTCTGTCACCAGCCTGTATCTCATGAACCGCGATAGCCAGACTGTTGAAATTCTCACAGATGATGTATTTCTGTTGCCGCTATAACAACAAAAACTAAAAACCAGAATAAATTAAATATTTAAGTGGGGCTCCTACACAACAAACGTATTTTTGTTTGCCGTTTTTTGCAATAATGGTACGGTACCCTTCGTGCGCGAGTCCGACTCGCACTTGGCCGGTTTTTATCTCATGTTTTGGAGAGTTATAAAATTTTATATTATGTACAGCTATTTATTAAACAATACATTTTGACTAATACAATCTACATTTGTCTGAATACACTCAGTAATGGTATCCGGTTTGTTCGTCGAAGGCTTGCTGAGGTGGTTGCTGGTGGGAGCCGGAGTGGGAGCTGGCGTGGGGAGCCAGGTACTGACGGCTGGCGGCTGCGGGCTGCTGGCTGAACTGTTGGTAGCTGGGTGAGCCGAACGAGCTGCCAGCCTGGGGTGAGCCGTAGTGGGAGCTGGGGACCGTGTACTGTTGGCTACCGAAGTTCTGCTGACCACCGAATCCTGAAAAAAAAATGATGTTATGATTGCGATGTTACAGAAACAAGGAATTAAACATTCTTTATTTCTTTGAGTGGGACTAAAATAAATCGTCTCTTCAATATAATAACGAACAATAAGTAAAAAAAAGGGACGGAGGACGCCTGTGTCCCAGCAGTGGGAACATTAATAGGCTGATGATGTGTGATGATGATTTGTAAGTAAAAAAATAGCACTATCTTGCTTTAATGAACCGATCTGATCTAGTATTTTTTTCATTCGTAATAATTATTCTGGTCTGACTCATGATAGTGCAGAAACAAAACAGTCACAATATTTGATCATAGGGCAACTAATTAAAATGTTTCAAAATATCTTCAAGTAGCCCCTGTAAATGCAAGTGAACAAGCTAAGTAGAATAATGCAAATAAACGAAATCATAATTCACTTATAACTTACAAAAAAATATATTTTAAAATCATACCTTGAAGGGATCCAGCGAACTGGGGTGCACCGTTGCCAGCAGAAGGTCCGTGGTCAGGAGGCAGGTACTGGTTGGAGGTGGCGCCAGCGATGCTACCTCCAGCGTTGTGACCGTGCAGACCATCGTTGTGAACATGCTGACCAGCTCCAGCAGCGCCGAAAGCACCAGAGTTAGCGCCGAAGCCTCCGTTAGTACCAAAGGGAGGAAGGTAGGAGTTCTCCAGGTGTTCCAGACGACCTGCGGCAGCCACGGCGACGAGGGCGGCGATCACAAACTGTGGATACACAACCTTTAAGTTTTGACAGGTTCACAATTCATTTTAGGACAAAAAAATTACCCAAATAGGTTTTGAAGGAGCCAATAAATAACAAACAAAAGTAGAAACATATTTGGAAGCACAACTGTTGTCAAATACGTTTATTTATTAATTAAACCCGAATCTCTTCAAAGTTTGAGTGAACAGGCTTCTTCTGGGTAAGCTCGCTCCATCGTCGACTCTGTCTCTGTCACCTTTGACCTAGACTAGAGTCAAGAGCAAACCCATCACAAAAAAAAAAAAAAAAAAAAAACTCTTGCACACGCCTATGTACCTTAAACATAGGCGAACAGAATGCCTGAGGCATTCTCTACCAGTCAACCAAGGCTGGTGGAGAGATAACATGGCAGGTGCATAAAAAAAAAGATATTAAAGTAAAATGGGAACAATAATAGATATATTATTATAGCAATATAAACTTCGTTTAACAAAGAAAAATTAATTACCAGTTTCATTTTGTATAGTAGCTGTCGGAACACTCAAAACCTAATGTTGATGAAGCTCACGTTGAACTGTGATGCTGCGAGTCGACTGACCTATTATATACTATCTGCTGACGATCCTGAACACACGCGTCTGACGTCATTTTATGGCTTAGATAATAAACCAGAGCTATCATACTTCACATATTAATTAGATTGAGGCTTTTTAAGCAACCGAACGTGATCGACCTTGTGTGTCAAATTTCTCTGTAAATTTTCAAGGATATCAGTGAAGTCCATACACAAAGGACCAGAACATGACGTGGTAATTTTTTACAAAACTTTGCAAGTTCATAGTAAAATTGCCATTGTTTAATTATGCATATAAAATTCTTATAAGCAACACTTAATAAAGGCTGGACGAGAGTTATGTTTTTTGAAACCGACTTCTCAAAATGTATGTTAAGTTCGAATGTATGTTTGTTTTTTTTAAGGAAGAAAAATCTTATAAGTGACCCAATAAATAAAAGTATTGGAAGACACAGTTTCAAATAATGTTAAAGGTAAAATAATGTTAAAGGTAAATTGTCCTGATACAAAGTTTGTATTAAATTAAAATATAAGAATCATCATCATCTGCCTAGCCTTTTCCCAACTATATTGGGGTCGGCTTCCAGTCTTACCGGATTCAGCTAAGTACCAGTGTTTTACATGGAGCGACTGCCTATCTGACCTCCACAACCCAGTAACTGGGTAACACGGTACCCCTTGGCAAGACTGGTGTCAGATCTCAAGCTTCTGACTACTCGTAACGACTGTCAAAGATCTTCAAATGACAGCCGGGACCAACGGCTTAACGTGCTTTCCGAGGCACGGAGGAAAATCGGTATGTTGAAATGGTCACCCATCCACGGACCGACCTCGTCAAGCGTTGCTTAACCTTGATGATCGACCCGTGCGGCTGTTATTATTTAGCCACGAGCTCCTAAATTAAAAAAAAAAAATATATATAAGAATGAAGTATGGCAATTGTTTTATAATTATGGCACATGATTCTGGACATTTCAGTTTGCTAAAGCACCAGAGCAAATCTTGAAAAAATATTGTGTCAATACCTACTTAAATCTTATTTGCATCAATGAGCAATATCGTGCATAGCAAAAGTCAAAACTTTAGAAGAAATAATATCGATTTCAGACGAAGGAATTTAAAGTACTTAATTGATGCGTACATATAATAAATCTGAAGAAAAGTCATTTTTATACATCAAAAATTCCAAAAAAATAGCCAGGGTGATATAGGATAAACAACAGATTCCATTTCCAGCATTTTTGGAGTTTTTGTCTGTTTAGTTGTGCACGCGTCACGTAAAATGTAGGCAACCAATGTAGAAAACTTTTATACATTAAAATTTTGCGTAACTTGAAATATTACTTAGCTTTTGTGTCATCGCAATTGGTGCACTCTATCAAAAGTTAGATGAATTTAACGTGTTCAAGAAGTATAATATCACAACACACGCAATTCAGATACTCGTACAGTTGAACTCCAAATACGATAAATGGCGTTGCTCATTTGACGTCATTTTCTGAATGGCAGTGTTAAGATTCGCCGCGAAAGAATTACCCTAGAAAAAATATTGGTAGGTAAGTAGGATAGGTAGCAGGGTAAGTAGGATAGGTAGGTAGGTAAGTAAGAAGGGTAGGTTAGGCAGTTGACGGGAGCGAAGCCGCGGGTACAGCTATTTCAGTAATAAGATCACTATCTGGGTTGTGTTATTGAATTCCATATTGCATCTGCATGTGACGACATCGTGTAAGTGGCTTATTTCACATTTGAGTAACGGTGGCTTTTTCATGATTTTATTATCCTATCACATATTTGACGCATAATTTACGTGTTTTTCATATTTTAATTGTGATGCAGATACAATCACGCCTACCTCCTCCAATGCTATTAAATCATATGTTCCTGTGAAACAGTCCCCCACCCCTTTGAACAGGACAAGTTCTGTCCAGACTGGAAGGAGAATGCACTGACTCTCGAAAGTTGAAAGAAGTAAATCGCTCCATTTCTTCTGTCTTTCGAGAGTTAGTGTTTCCCCTGGTGTGAGACAAAGCAGACTATTAAAAATAAATAAACAATCTATTTAATAAAATTAATTTAATTATTCGTTTGTCCTCGCACTGCGGCAATGACACGACTAGAGGACACACACTTATAATAATCTCACTATATCTTCAGGGCGGTGACCAAAAGCTCTTAGAGCGGTATCAATTTGATATCGAGTAAGTGACAGATGTATACAAGTCATATACATCTGTCCCTTATTCGATCTCAAATTGATACCGCTCTAAGAGCTTATGGTCACCCCCCAGGTTTCCTCACGATATTTTCCTTCACCATTTTCAATGATGTGCAAGATAAACATAGAAAGTACAATTCATGAACCGAAGAAGTCACATTGGTAGTTGCTCGGATTTGAACCCACGACCTCAAGCACGAGAGGCGACGTCTTAGCATCTGTTCCACCACGACGTTATAAATCCATGAAAGGTTCTGGAATAACTAACATGAAGGTGCAGCGCAGGAGCCTGACGACCTGCTGTAGGCCACCAGAATGTACTGAGAGAAACAATATTAGGACAAATCGTTGTGGTGATGCTTGGGAGAGGGATTTGTCCAGAAATAGGCAAATATACGGCTTAGTGATGACCTTTTTCTGTAAGAGCCTTGCATCAGATTTATATCGTACGAATAAATATAAAACTTCTCCACTCAATATAAAGTGGTAAGATAGGACCGTGACCGTAGGAGCAATGGTGGCCCAGTAGTATCGGCCGCGACTTACAAGTTGTAGGTCGTGGGTTCGAGCCCAGGCAGGCGCTTTACTTTTTGTAAATTATTTCATCACCACTGCTCTCAAAACGGTGAAGAATAACATCGTGAGGAAACCGGCATGTCCTAGAACCAAAAATGCAAAGACATGTGACATCCACCAACCTGCACTGGGCCCGCGTAGTGGATTACGGCCCTTTCCCTCTCACAGAGAGAGAGAAGGCCTGTGTCCCAGCAGTGGGAACATTAATAGGCTGATGATGATGCTGTTGAAATAAATGGTGATCGTACAATATCTCTTAATGATACTTTTGTATAGGCACCTACCTGCTTTGTGTTTCAAGAACTGTTGTTTAGGTAAATTAATAAATGGCAATCAGAGTCATTCCACTTTTAATTATTGCATGCCCGGGTCATCATACAAGCAAATAATGGAATCTGTGACAAAGAATATATATAAACCAGATACCAATATAACTGTATTTGTAGGTAATAGTATAAAAGTAAAAAAAGATGACATCACTGAGTGTGTAAAAGAGATGTTAAAGTTAAATTACAATAAAATTATTTTGTGTGCCTTCCCTTACTTGGATAAATTGTCAAATAGACAAAATAATCACATTCACATGCTTAATAAGCATCTGCACTTTCTTGTGAGTCACTATAGTGATAAACTAGTTTTTTTTGACATCAACATTTTTGTTGGTAAATTAAAGTCGACAGGCGATACTTTGTATCTGCCTCTTAGGGTAAGACATCAAATAGCTCGGCTATTATCTTATACAATAAACTCAGACATAAGTAGTATGTCGATGTATCTAGTTATTATTGATATTAGTAATAGTACTAATTTAAATATGGTCAATACCTTAAATAACGTTAGCAAAAATGCTATTAATATTTATTCTTTAAACTAGTTGATAGGACAAGGGAGGGTACCAATAACGGAGTTGTTACGAGTATATCCACCATCATATGGTCTTGCTCGCAAAAAAATAATTTGAAAAAAAGGTCTGAGCAGAATTCTCTGAAATTATTCCATCAGAATATTCAGGGTTTTTCTTCGAAGGAATTGGAAATCGAACTGTTTTTAGAAAAATCAATGTTTGAAATTGTTTGTTTCACTGAGCATTGGCTGAAAGATTATGCAATGTTAATCAATTATGAAAATTATACAGTGGGCAGTTGTTTTAACAGAAATATTATGTTGCGTGGGGGTTCACTTATATTAATTAAAAATGGTATTAAATCAAAACCTCGTAAAGATATAGTAGACCTATCAGTTGAACATAGTGTTGAACTGTCCTGTGTTGAGCTGGATAAGCATGTCATAGTGTGCGTTTACAGACCCCCAAATTATAAGAATTACTCTATATTCGAGTCAGTGATGGAAGATGTTTTGGCAAAACTTGCAATGGGTAATAAACTAATAATTGTCTGTGGTGACTTTAATATTAATATTCTAGAAGATAATTCAGACAGCAGTAGGTTAAAAATCTCTTTAAATCATTTAATTTGTCACATGTGTTTATGGAACCAACCCGAACTACACTGACTTCTGCTACATGTATTGATAATGTTTTTTGTAGCTGCAACTACTTGGACAAAGCCATTATAAATTCTCTGCCTTCGGATCATAGTGGGCTACTGGTAGCCTTTGAGTCCATTATGCTAATAAAACAAGTGCAGATTCAATCCAGACCAATAACATCCGGTAAATTAAATAAATTTAACAGCACTTTAATCAGTAAGTTAAGCATCCAGGACCTCACAGTGAATGATGGTAATATTTTGTATGATGAAGTTTTCTCAGTGGTTCAAAAAGAGTTCAATAACACTTTTAAGAAGAAAACTAAAACTATATGCCCTAAGTTTTTATTCAGTGACTGGGCGACTACAGGACTTAGAAAAAGTAGGGAAAGACTTTACGAGCTATATGGGCTTAAGCCTTGTATTAACACTGAAACGTTTAATAAGTATGTTGCTACTTACTCAAGAATTTTTAAAAATTCCTGCAAGGCAGCTAAGGTCTTGTACATTAGCAATAAGGTTAAATTAGCAGAAAATAAAATCAAGACGGTTTGGAAAATTATAAACAATGAAACGAATAGGAATAAAAGAAATAGTAGTGATTACACGCTTGAGACCACACACGGACTTATTAGAGATAACAAAAAAGTTGCGCAAGAATTTGTTAATTTCTTTACCAACATCCCAATTAAAACTACTGAAACTTTAAATTCTTCGCCCTCGCTTGCTTTTGGATTATTAAACGCGAACGTTTCATCCTGCCCGATTGTATTTAATTTTTCACATATAAACCCCATGACAGTAATAAAAGCTTTTAAGCAAATCAAGATCAAACCGACTGAAGATCTGTGGGGAATGTCCATCAAAGCTTGTACCTCCATTATTCAGACTATAGCGCCGTACTTAGCGTTGATTTTCAATTTGTGTGTGGATCAAGGAGTTTTTCCGGATCTAATGAAATATAGTAAGGTTATACCACTTTTTAAATCCGGGGACAGTAAAGACACAAATAATTATAGACCAGTATCCGTGTTGCCGGTTTTCAGCAAGGTATTTGAGAGGATAATGCTAAATCAAATGCTCATTCATTTTAATACGAATAACATCTTGCATGATAGACAGTATGGTTTCACCAGAGGACGTTGTACAACTGACGCTGGTGTCGCTCTATTAAAACACATCTTTGATGCGTGGGCAGATTCGCAGGATGCCATAGGTATCTTCTGCGACCTGTCGAAGGCGTTTGATTGCGTTAATCATGAAACATTACTTCTGAAACTTGAGCATTACGGGCTAGGTCAATCAGTGTTAAGTTTAGTTAAATCTTATTTGAATGATAGACAGCAATTAGTTCAAATAAACGGTGTGAATTCGTCCGGGTTAAACGTTAAAATGGGGGTACCCCAGGGCTCAATTTTAGGTCCTTTCTTATTTTTAGTATACATAAACGATTTACCCCGTTTATTGGAAAACAAACTTAACATGGTGTTATTTGCTGATGACACATCTTTAATTTTTAAAATAAATAGACGTACTTGTCAGGTTGACGACGTAAATAACGCGCTACGGCAGGTTCAGGATTGGTTCACTGCCAATAATTTAGTTTTAAATGGTAAAAAAACCAAGTGCGTAAAATTTTCCTTGCCGAATGTCAAAAGTACTGATTGTGACATTATATTAAACAAGGAGAAGCTAGAATTCGTCGATAAAACGGTTTTCCTGGGGATCACGCTGGACTCAAGGTTGCAATGGGGTCCTCATTTGGTATCCCTTGCGGGGCGGCTGAGTTCGGCGGCTTATGCTGTTGGAAAGATTCGTCGGTTGACGGATGTGGATACCGCCAGACTAGTCTATTTTAGTTATTTTCATAGTATAATGTCTTACGGTATCTTACTATGGGGAAGGGCTGCAGACATTGAGTCAATTTTTATTCTGCAAAAACGAGCCATCAGAGCGATATACAATCTTCGCCGGCGCGATTCTCTAAGGGAACTGTTTAAGGACATTAACATCATGACGGTTCCTTGTCAATATATTTATGAAAACATCATGTACGTAAGAAAGAATTTACATCTTTTTAGTTTCTTGTGCATTCTTCTCCATTACAAGCTACTTTCCGAATGCACGGTAGAATCAACTATTATTATTTATAAACTTTAATGTAACGTTCAAAAGTGCCGCTTGGTGGCCTACTTGAAATAAAATATCTTTGTCTTTGTCTGTTGCTAAATAAATTATGTTATTTTTTCTTATATTTTAGATAGTAATAACACAATTTCAGGATAAGGTTATGTACAGCTATTTATTAAACAATACATTTTAACTAATACAATCTACATTGTTCTGAGTACACTCAGTAATGGTATCCAGTTTGTTCGTCGAAGGCTTGCTGAGGAGGTTCCTGGTGGGAGCTGGCGTGAGGAGCCAGGTACTGACGGCTGGCGGATGCGGGCTGCTGGCCGAACTGCTGATAGCTGGGTGAGCCGAACGAGCCAGCCTGGGGAGAGCCGTACTGGGAGCTGGGGACCGCGTTCTGTTGTCTACCGAAGTTCTGCTGACCACCGAATCCTGAAGAAAAAGTTTATGTCAATTTGCGATTCATAGAAACAAAGCATTCTATCTTGTTTATTCATTTGAGTGAGACTAAAATAAATCGACTCTTCAATATATTAACTAACAGTAAGTGAAAAAAACCGGCCAAGTGCGAGTCAGTAGAGGTAGATACAGCCTGGTGACAGACAGATAGACAGACGTACAGTGGAGTCTTAGTAATAGGGTCCCGTTTTTAACCTTTGGGTAGGTTTTTACCCTAATAAGCACTATTTTGCTTTAATAAACCGATCTGATCAAGTATTTTTTCATCCATAATAATTATTCTGGCCTGAACATAAGTACATCAATAAACAGTCATAATATTTTATAAAGGCATTAAATTAAAATATTTGAAGAGATCATCAAATCTATTCTGTAAATGCAAGTGAACACGCTAAGAAAAATAATGCAAATAAACGAAATCATACCTAATTCACTTTATAAATGCCTTTAACAAAAAATAATTTAAAATCATACCTTGAAGGGATCCAGCGAACTGAGGTGCACCGTTGCCAGCAGAAGGTCCGTGGTCAGGAGGCAGGTACTGGTTGGAGGTGGCGCCAGCGAAGTTACCGCCAGCGTTGTGACCGTGCAGACCAGCGTGGTGACCGTCCAGACCAGTGTTGTGACCATGCTGACCAGCTCCAGCAGCGCCGAAGGCACCAGAGTTAGAACCGAAGCCTCCGTTAGAACCGAAGGGAGGAAGGTAGGAGTTCTCCAGGTGTTCCAGACGACCTGCAGCGGCCACGGCGACGAGGGCGGCGATCACAAACTGTGGATACAAACAACACAATCTTTAAGTTAGGAAAAATGGTTCGAAGGACCAAAATATGTCATATTCTGGAGCCAAATTTTCTTGAATCTAAAACCACCTATCACCAAAATCACAATTTTAATCGGAGGCAGCCGTTGCCATATATTTGAAACAAAGAAGTATTAATTACCAGTTTCATTTTGAATAATAGTTGTCGAAACACTCAAAACCTAATGTGGATGAAGCTCAAGTTGAACTGTGATGCTGCGAGTCGACTGACCTATTATATACCATCTGATGTCGATCCTGAACACACGCGTCTGACGTCATTTTATAGCTTAGATAATAAACCATATCATACTTCACATAATAATTAGTTTGAGGCTTTTTAAGCTACCGAACGTGATCGACCTCGTCTGTCAAATTTCTCTGTAAGTTTTCAAGGTTTTTATTAATTTTGATATGTTTGGAGGCGGTAATCGTGACCCTTAATTAGATGTTGAGCCTATATATACAGTAACATCAGTTGATCAATTTATTCAAGAAGCACGATTTGACCAAGAAGACGACGGTCACAAGCTTGTGTAACCTTTATTCACGATGATTCATTCATGTCACTTTGGCCTTGTCAAAGGTAAATTAAAAAAAAAAGTTAAGATTGGGCAGCAAAGTTATGTGATCTCTTATGGAAAGAGGTTACACCATAACCCTTTAAATTTCAGTTCCGTAAAGTGTTTTAAAGGTTCTTCATAATTCGCATAGTAACAAGGGATTGTAGATTTATGGTGGGATAACGTTTATTACACCCAATCATAAAACGTGTAATGAATTGGATGATTTTGATAATGAGTGATCTGTCCGTAGCTGCCAACTTACGTACAACGGTAACTTTATTCACTCATTTTCTCTGGGTAAATGAGCTGTGATAAATAAAAGATCCTAAAGACGACGTTTATAGCTATATATTAATTGTTAACTTTTAATGTGCGAAATTGTTTTGTTTGAATAAAGGGCTTAGTCATCATGAACTGATAACATAATTTTGGTGGACCTATTAATCTTCCTTGTGGAACTCCAAAACTCCTTAAGCTCCTTAAGGACCAGTGTTTCCTTCCTTTGTTTTTTAATGAATAATAGTGGTAACTGATAATCAAAATGGATTTTTACAGGTTAAAGGAATCGTTATAAGAATTTATTGGTTAGGAGCAAGAAATTAATAATGTTATTGATCAAATGCCTTTGACGAATTGGAAATAAGTAGTTCCTGAGCAATAATAGCTTGAACTCCAAATATGGCACTCTCCAAAAATGTAGTACTAATTTGATTTATTTTTAAATGATCCATCTGAAATATTTTTCAATTTCAGAAGTGGTATAGATAACACACTAAAAACTTTTTATGAAAATCAGGACTGTTTTCGGTATATTTACAATAAATAATGATTATGTATTTTGTAAATGTTACAAATTAAATAAAAAATTACAGTATAAAAACAGTAGGCAGCATTATGTAATAAAATATATTTTAGATACTTACATTTATAACGTTTTGTTGCTTTGATCTTATAGAATCTTAAAAGAGCCATCGCTAATCGATTCTCATTCACTACAGTAATTATTATTTAGATACGGTCCGTATCAAACAAAAATTATTCGTTTTTATTGTAAGTTTTTTTTTATAAATAAACACCTGGCTTTTAATCGTTCGCCATCTTTTCTCGAGTTTTTTGCTTTAATTTGTATACTTTACGAGTTTTGCCATATTGTTTCATGATTCAGTGGGTGTTGACCAGAAATTGACCATAGACGTTGTTTTAGTCAGTGGAACGATGACTTTTGTTCGTCTATCTAGGTATTTATTATGTCAAAATTATGATTAGACTGATATTCTCTATTTAATTATCTAACGAAGGGCTCACACACTACAGGGTTGAGTCGGCGTCGAGGCCGGGGCGGCGTTTTGACTAGAGCGAGAGAAAAACTTATTATCCACAACGAAGATTAAAAAAAAAAAAACTTATCTAACTTATAATCTTCTTCTTAGCGTAAAGATGGAAATTATTAAACAAAATGTTATCTATGGCCACTTCTTCTTCTTAGCGTGTCGATGGCATAAATAGTCTTTAAATATTGTGTTTGGCCCAGAATTCTGCCACGGCAATACCAACCGGTGACGCAGCCTTATGGCCACAGATAATATAATATTAGCATAAAGATGTCTCATCCCATACAAAGAAACCATGCGACGTACTGTACTGATTATACTGATTATTTTTTGTACATCGATAGATAGATTATTATCCGTGGAACGGAACCGATCGATTTACAAAAAATAATCGGTATAATCAGATGAAAAACGCTAGTTACGTCGGCACGGTTTCTTTGTATGGAATGATCTAGTATTATATTATCTGTGGTATGGCCCAGAATTCAGCTACGGTAACACCATTCGGTGACACAGTCATAAGATCTTCGCACGTACAGGTGACAGGGCATGCTGTGCACTCCGAAAAGTGGGCCATGGTCTGCGGAGAGATGCCGCAGAAGCACCTAAGATTAGAGCCACCCGAGGACTCTCTCATGTGGAGGTTGTCTTTGCTGCTTTCAAATTAAAACAATACAAAGTAAAAAAAATACTTCAATTTCGGAAGCCGGTCTTTCTTGGTTTTGTTTCAAACTCGGTTGAATTTATTGGAAAAAGTTTTTATTTCTCACTTTTTAGTTGCACAACTAACGAGTGCCTCTACAAGAAAAAATTAGCCGAAATATGGCTCAGATACATTTTTAGGGCTCCGTACCCAAAGGGTAAAAACGGGACCCTATTACTAAGACTCCGCGATCCGTCTGTCTGTCTGTCTGTCCGTCTGTCACCAGGCTGTATCTCATGAACCGTGATAGCTAGACAGTGGAAATTTTTACAGATGATGTATTTCTGTTGCCACTATAACAAAAAATACTAAAAACAGAATAAAATAAATATTTAAGAGGGGCTCCCATACAACAAACGTGTTATTTTGCAGTTTTTTGCTATATCGGTACGGAACCCTTCGTGCGCGAGTCCGACTCGCTCTTGGCCGGTTTTTTTTATTACGGACTTCATCAGATCAGTTCGATGGTACCGTTTTCATCACAACCATTGACTTAAGTTTGCTTCGTCACTTTCTTTTCCTTCGCTTAACTTATTCGAGATATTTTATCGCAACCATGAAACTCTTACAATCGTGGAGTTCAAGTGGCCATTTGTGGTCTTCTTCATGAGTTCCACTTCATAAAATGATACTTTTGAATGCAAGTATGTTGTGTGAGTGTTGTATGTATGTGGACTTCTTCATGAGTTCCATTTCATAAAATGATACTTTTGAATGCAAGTATGTAGTGTGTGTGTTGTATGTATGTGGACTTCTTCATGAGTTCTACTTCATAAAATGATACTTTTGAATGCAAATATGTAGTGTGTGTGTTGTATGTGTAGTATGTTTTGCTCTGTCCAGTTTTTTTTAAACCGTCAGGTAATGTGTTTTCGAGCACATAGACACGCACATTAGTACCGTGTTGTGTCACGGAAGTTCTTCGTCACAGAACATCATAATAATATCTCTTATCAGTAATAAAATTGTACAGCTTTGTTTCAATTAATTAAACTTTATCTTTAGAATCCTTTTCCCTTCACTAGAAGGTTGTTGGTCATCACATGATTATCTGTATCATCACGTAGGTCTGTACTGATGTGGAACATAAACATTGACCTCTACATAATTGAAACAAGCACGGATATTACTTGTATTAAAGCCCATGATTTTTGTTTAACGGAGGCTTTTTACGATGGTGCGATGCATTTAATTAAATTTGCGTCGATAGGCGATATCGGGCAGATATGGAGTACACGTATTATTTTAAGAAAGTTTTAAGTACAAAGGATACGTGCCTACTCGACCCGATTAGACTCAACCCAAACAATAATACCAGATGTTTTACTACCAATTCAGTGCCATTTGTATAGTCAGGCAAAGTGATATTTAATTATAAATAACTTCTAATTAATTTACTATACATAGAAAATTTTGTTATGATACATAATTTATCCTGGTAGTCAGTGATTTCATTCCAAAAATATAGCTTATATAAAGATTGCCTCTACCTCACTTAGACCGGTTTTCTGTTTCTTACTTAAATGTTGATTATTTATAGAAAATTGATTATTTTTTAATTATTGATTTAATTGTTTCTATCCTACCTAGTCCTGTATTATTTTAGATAACTCTTTATTTTTTAAAGATAGTAGTCTTTTTTTCATATTTTAGAAGTTAGTACCTACTTGGTAACCTAATAATTATAACCACGTATAAAGTCTGATCCAATAAATATCACCGTGCCATTAGCTATAAGATTTTAATAATAATTAAAATATTTAAATTTTACAATTAAACAATATTTAAATTTTACATTCTCTGTGGCGCATGCGTTAACACTTTTCTGCCTGACTATACATCGCCGTTTTTATGCCTATCAAAACAGAAATATGCTGGTATTATTGTTCGGGTTGAGTCTAATCGGGTCGAGTCTAATCGGGTCGTGTGGGCACGGAACCAGTACAAATCATTCGAATGGCATCGCATTGCGTCCATGTGATTCTACTTGCAATAAAAATCACCTATCGATGTGAAAATAGAAGCGCATCGAGCCATAGATAAAGAAAAAGGTTCAAGTTCACACACATTAAACCAGTTATTTTAAGTCCAAAAAAAAGTGGCGAACCTGTTAATATTTTTAACCAGGTTTTCCAGGTTGTCTGGCTGTCTCCGGGCGATGTGACCAAAGTACCTTAGTACTTGTTGGTAGCAGATCGTGGCGAGTCTGGTTTTGATGTTCAACTGGTCGAGAATGGACTTATACGTGCGCGTGGCTGTCCATGGTATGCGCAACATTCTTACCCTTAATAATACCCTTCGGATACAGTACCTTAAAAAGAGTACCATAACCATGGAATGACATTTGTGTGTCCTTCTCCTTTTTTTAACAAACTAACTACGAGTATCTACACTAAAATATCTGGACTTTCAACTATTCTGCAAAGATGATTTCATCTTTTCCGTAATTTAAACTACTTAATATCGAGATCGTGCAAGTCATAAACCATTATTTTAAACTTGCTGTCATAATTATGAATGAATTTATCATTAGTATTTTAACGAACGATTAAAACCTAATAATTGGAATCATGATCATTATTGTTATTCTTTAATTTTAAACAAGCAGCTTTTAGAAAATAAGATACTTCTAAAATTGAAATAAGACTAATATTTAGATATGAATCTGCACTAATAGTGATTATATCAGCGATTTTCATATATACTTTCGATGCAAGATTACGAATTTGTAATAATTACATTGTTACGTTAAGTATTTTTTGAGTCCTAAAATTTTCAAAGATAACAAATGAATATCAGTGGTCCTAAAGCTTTTTAACACGCTTTTATTAGCTTGGTATGTATCTATGTAACTATGTATCTATGTATCAATGTAACGAAATCTTTGAACGTGATTTTCAGGATTAGCGACTTTTTAGTTCAATTTACCAATAAAGCGTGTTTTTTAGTTTTTAGAACTACAATTTATGTTATTTGTTGTAATTATTGATAAGCTCTTATTTGACCAATAACCCGCCTGATGGTAAGCGATGATTAGGTTAACGGTGAAGCACGCTTGCCTAGAACTAGTTATCAGGAAACACAGACTACGGCAGGGAATTCCACTTCTTAGCTGAATGAAAGCATTCCCAAAACGTTTAGTGAAAAAGTAAAAATAAGTAAGTATTTAGGCCATACCTACATAATTTGTTTTGTCCTTCATGAAGATCAAGATCACAATTCGTACATGAACAGTGTTATTCTGAGACCGAAATAGAAAGTACTCAAGTTTTTGATATTGTTTTGTCAAGTACAACCTAATTATTAAACATTCAAGGTTCCCGATACTCGATGTCATCCAATAATATTGGATTATAACAAAGTAAACGATTTTTGTCCACATATAAAAGAGGATGGGATTCTAGAACACGACACAGTTCGACTTTTGAAGTGAAAAGCTGAGGACAAATATACCAACAATGAATCTGGTAAGTACTTACCTAAAAAGAAAAAAATAATTTATATTAAATACTTAGAATTGAGTCTGTAAAGGGTTTCTTAAAATATTCAAACTATAGTTACTAATATAAGTATTTACGCTGACATGGTCACAGTCATTAGAATTAATATTGGTTTCGGGATATTTCGTATTGGGATATTTCGTATTAGGCGTTCTCGTGATTATGGCGCTTGTAACGGTGCCGAAATATCGAGCTCTCAGCAAAAATCTAAATATACATGGTAAATATCCCGAAACAAATATTAATTCTATAGTAACTAATTTGGATACGGAAATATATCTTAGTCTAACATTAGAAACGACGAATACATACAATTCTGAAGAAGAGGACTTGGTAGGAATCTGACTGCCAACTTCTATTAGCTTTTATGACTGCTAATAGAAGTTTGCAGTCAGCTATCCTACCAGAGGCTCTAGACATTGAAAAATCATAAGGATAGCGATTGGTTTTTGGATTGCCAAGCGCTTTCGAAATGTCACGTAATCTTGTATCATCTTTAATCGCTAACATTTTGGAATTTAGTCATTTGCTATCGCTGATAGAATAATACTCTGTTTAAAGCTTCGGATAGCTATGTTCTACTAGCTTGCAATTTATTATCATCTTCCTGCCCCTGTTCCATGTTACTTTGGGTCGACGCAACATGTTTTCTTATTCCATACTGTCCAGTCCCCCGTCACGCTATCACTGACTCCCTTTTCTTTCGAATCACTTTTGCACGTGTCCATCCATTTTTACTTTGGCTTGCCCCTTCCTCTCCATCCACAATTATGTTCATAACTCTTTTAGTAACATGCGTTTCATCCCTCCTCATCACAAGACTATACCAGGCCAAACGATTTCCCTTCAACTTTCCAGTGACTGGCGCCGCTTTCAAACTTCTTAGGTGCATTCTCCCATCCATAATATAGAAAATTATAAACTTACATTTATAATTACCTGCCCTATTTGTTCCAGTTAATCATCAGCGCAGCCTTTGCCATAAGCGCAGCTCAAGTCCCATCGAGAAACTACATCCCCCAAAGCCATGGGGGCCAAGGAGGAGGCCAGGGTAGCTACCAGTCCTTCCAGGGCTCCCAATCTGGTTTTGAAGGAGGCGCCGGTGGCGGCGGTGGGAACACCCGTCCCCAACAGGCAAATGAGAAGAATGCTGCTACGCTGAAACAGGACCAGGGAGCTAGTGAAGATGGAAGTAAGTTACTTGGCAAGCGTACAGATTTTGTATGTTTCTATACTGTAAGTATCGCTTTCACTCAGTGAAATATTTTATAACAATCGGATGATTACTTCTTTTTACAATCAAACAAACAATGTTACCTCTTTAGTCAAATTTAAATTCATTTATTTACCAGAATATAGGTTTAAAAAGTATGATCTTAAATTTATGACGGTCCCTTTACATTCTAACATAATAATCGTGTGCAAATATTTAATTTTAGCTTGTATCATCTAAACTTATCTTTATTAAATTAAGAATTATATATTATATTTGTTTAGATTAGTAAATTTCAGTGATGACTTAGACCAATACCGCTCTAAGAGCTTATGGTCACCCACCATAAGCTCTTAAACCGGTATCAATTTGATACCAAATAAGGGACAGATGTATATGACTTGTATACATCTGTCACTTAGTCGATATCAAATTGATACCGCTCTAAGAGCTTATGGTCACTCCCCAGTGCTTAGTAATCCCGTTTCAACCCGTGTTCAAATTTTTGATACAATTTCAGGCATTTTCATCTTATCTGTTACATTCTAAATTAATCCTTGCTAAAAAGTGAGCAATAATAATTAAGCTTTTATTCAGTATCTCAACTAATCCTTATTATGTTATTTACGATCAATCATGCTCTTCAAGTTAACAAAGCTTCTAGTCTGAATAGAGCTTTGTATAATATTTCACGAAACAATAATGAAAGTGCCCTTGTTGTCGATATTATTATTTTTAGCTCGGTAATGTCAAGGTTATTAATAACTTTGTGAACATCGTATATGCTCTAAATTGACACCCATTCACTTCTTTCTCATGTATCGTTACAACTTTGTGTGTGAATACAAGATTATTTTCTAGATTTTGAAGATAATTTTCTTCAAAATCTATTTATCTGCCTAGTCGGTGACCAACTATTCTGGGTTCAGCATTCACTCTAACTATACATCCGTAGCTGAGTACCAATATCTGACCACCACAATCCAATTACTGGGTAACATACTTCCTTCAAACCAACTAAACTAAAGCATACTCCGGCTGCTGGGCCTCAGATCGGCAGGCTTATTACGTATCTTTTGCAAGAGCAAAACGATAACGATCAAACGCTTTATGTCATAAAAGTCGGCATTACCTGCAGTATAGGTATGGTAAGTTCTACACAATCGTTTGCTAATCACTAGCTGATTGTTAAATGCACTTATTTAAAAAAAATACCGCCAACATTTCTAAAACTTTTGTATTGAAGAGCAATTATTGCGCAAAAGATACGCAATAAGCCTGCCGGTCTTTCTGTGAGGCCATAGTGTAGCGTTTGAACTTGTCCTTGGAGGCATTCTCCGAATGTGGCGATGTCAATCTGGTCAAGTTTAATGTCGCTACACAGGCTTGTCTTTTCTCCGCTATAAAGAGCCCATTTCACCCTACTCCATCTTTTCGAGGTGTAACCGTGCCGATAACGATCAATCTTGAGCTTCTTGCCGTAACGTTGACATTGATCCACAATTTTGCTCATACCCGAAAGTTGGGGATCCTTGCGAAAGTAAGACGGTGAAGTACAGTCCATGAGATCAAGCGCAAGTTTGATCATTCATGGAGTAGGTTTTGTTCTCATCTCTGGGATGGATCTGCCAAATACCAGCTTGTCGCACTAGTGTCGATCAAAAAACGGGCCAACAGGTTCATTGGCAATGAGGCACTGGTCGAGTGCTGTGAAAATTGTCGCCGAATTGCCAGCTTGTCGGTTTTTATCGGTTGCATTTCGGGGAGTGTGCGATGGAATTGCATGATCTAATTCCGCGTAACCCATTTCATCATCGGACTGCAAGATCTACGGCGATGCATCATCATCATCGGTGGACATCGCACCCATAAGCATTAAACATTTTGGAAATACTTCCATTAAGCGCACAGCCACGGGGACCCAACGCAAAGAAATAAAATTTTGTTCAAATAAATTGCACTCGATTTCGTGATAAATAATCATCGATTTGTTGAATTTTGTGTAAAACTCAGATTTTCTAGAACTGATCATAAAAAAATATGTTATTTTTTATTTAACCCTCCTGAGCAAGGAATATTGGGCTCCTAATATACATTTCCAAGATTATTTGAAAGGATTATTAAAAAAAATATGTATATTTAAACTTTTAGGTATCCCCACTCGATATTTAAAATTTTGGTACAATGAAACAGTAAAAACGTGCAAAAAATACTAATCAAATCGTCATTGTATTTAAAGAAACAAATATTCACGAAACGAGTAATCTTTTTAACTTGTAAGTCACTGCTAACACCATCTACCGCGATGAGACGGAACCAAACGCTTTCGGTGTACTTTTAGTAAATAGTCTCGATTAGTTCGTCCAAAAACGATAGTTACGTCGCTCGGCACAGTTTCTGTTTATGAAATGAGACACATCTAAGCTAGTATTATATTATCTGTGGTACAGCTAAGGAGTGAAGTTCCCTGCCGGAGTCTGTGTTTCCCGATAGCTAAAACATAGGGCTCTTTAAGTCAAGAGTGATTAAGTTACTTCTAGGCAAGCGTGCTTCACCGTTGACCACATCATCGCTTACCAACAGGTGAGATAGTGTTCAAGCTAATCTATAATTATAATAAAAATATGTTTTCACTGGAATTTTATCATCATTCCAATGAAAACAGACTGATTCCCTCTAAACTGTGGCAATGTTACTGGTTTATACTTTTGGGTCAGCCATATATGTTAATCATTATTCTTGACCCGATTTCAAATACCTGCTTGTTAATAAGATCTTATAGTAGTTTTTCTTAATTCTTCCAGGCTACCACTTCGGCTTCGAAACTTCAAACGGCATCCGTGCTGAAGAAGCCGGCAACCCATCGCAAGCACAGGGTGGGTTCTCCTACAAGGGTGACGATGGTCTCACATACACGATCACCTACACTACAGGAGAAGGTGGCTTTAGACCTCAGGGAGAACACCTGCCGGTTGCTCCTCCCACTCCTGAAGCTATCCTGGAAGCGTTGAGGAAGAATGAACAGGATGAGGCTGCGGGTATCTTTGATGACGGTAAGCAAAATCTGAAATATATATATTTATTGAATATAATTTTTTCTAGTCTAAAGAAATGAGATAAAGACAGCCATTATTATTATCATTCTAGGCAGATGCAAATAATAGATTACCACAAGAATACATCACATTTTAGCCTTGTTTTGGCTAAGAATTCATTCATGAAAATAAAATACAATGACTGTGTGTCTAGTTAGTGGTTAGTTACTTCTTCTTTGCTCGTTAATAATTGTTCAGCCATTTTGAGCCAGCAGCCGATTCACAGATTTTCATATAGTTACTAAACTGCTGCTCATACTAAATTTTCTATCATCATCAGGAAAATACCACCCGGAACAGCATGGAGGTGGCCAGACCAGTGGCTTCGGATCTGCGAGTCATCAGGGAAGCTTCAGCGCCAGCGGTGGTTATAGATACTGATTTGATCGCCACCTATAATAATATTTGTCAACATTAGGATCTAGGGGAGACAGTATTAGGTTGAAATTTCAATGATAATAAGATTGTTACATACTGACTGATTGTGTTTGTAGGCTTAAAGTCTAAGTCTTAAAAAATATATGTAAGTGTTGAGGTCGATATAATTAATATGAGAGTTCAAATATTGACAAATGTTATAAGAAAAACTACAATACTCGATGTGACTGGATTTTAGTTCGTAAGCTTTAGAAATAAATAGTTATAGAATGAATGTACATAAAATGTTAATAAAAAAGTAAGAATGATTTAATAAAGAAGATCACAGCTATAAAACCACTGAAAGTTATTTGATTTTACAAACCTAAATATATTTTTTCTTAAAACCAACTGAACAAAATTTTGTTGAAAATACAAACAGTCATAATATTCAGACTATAGTCAGTGCGGAGGCGCAAGGCTTAGTAACGCCATCTTTGTTATAGACAAAGAACTAACACAACATGTAGGTAGCTTAAAAAAACTTACACTACTTGAACTCACAACAGTATCATCAACATGATTAAATTATGTTGTTAGCTTCTCATTGTGAAGTTTTACAGTTATTATAAGGTTCACAATAGGGGCTTGGGTTTAGATTTGGTGTTACTTTCTAGTTTTAAAATAATATGTTTAAAGTGTATAAAATGTTTGTTTACATGTACAGAAACAGATTTATTTATTTATTTATATATGCTTTATTGTAGGTACACCAAGTTAAAACAGAAAAGGAAACTTAAAACTAAAATACATACAACGGGCGGCCTTATCGCTTACAGCGATCTCTTCCAGGCAACCTGGAATGGACAGTGATAGCCTGGAAATGAAATGGGGTTGACATTGGTGTAACACATAACATTACGAATATTTACTTTAAATATAGAATAATATTATAATAGATACCCAGATACATACATATGTCATATTAATAGATACATAAATACATACAGATGTTTGTTGTATGTTAGTTGTTATAAATACATATAGATGTTATTTTTATTTTATTTTACGGTTTTTGGAAAACTTACAATTTAACACAAATGAGAGTAACAAAAATCAGGGCAATTAAAAGATTTCACAGATAGAAGAGAACAATAATATAAATAATATATAATAGATAGATTGTAGCGTTTTAAAATAAAAATAAAACTTTTTTAACACAACGATAACGTATAATTTTGAATACAGTTATGATTTCAAAAAGTAGTTTATAAAAACACACAATGAATAAAATTTAATAAAAAATATATATATATAGTAAATCTGAACGTCTTTGGTGTTAATACCTTAGATTAGAATTTAATGTATTATTAATATTATAATAATATTTCACAGATATAAAAAATTGACAGAAAGTACACAGTTTTTTTATGTAAAAGCAGTAACGTAATTAAAAAGAGAACGAATATACAAACCCCCTCCTTTTTTGAAGTCTGATAAACATGTGAACAGCGTGAATTTCAGTTTTTTAGTTTACGTTATCAAAGAAGAAATTACAAATAGTTCTTTTTAATTTTGATAGGCTAGTATTGAAAACATCGATTTCGACGCCCCAGCAGATCGCATTATATGTATGACTCGCTTTTATTTTAATATGAATTTCGTATGTAATTCGTTCCTACCACAGGAGTATGCAATAGACAGGGATGCGCCAAAAAGTAGAAGGAATCCTCAGTCCAATGAGCAAACATTTTAGTGTTCAAATTATTATAGCTACTTCATCGGTTAATTGCGAGCTTTTAGTAAACATGTTGAATACAGGCCTGCGGATCATAATGCCAAGATGCAACACTGGGGAATATCCAATTTAACTCGATAGGTAAAGATATCCTGGACGCGCTGGTACTCGTACTATATACCAAGGACGGCAATCAAATTAGGGTTATCCACATCTTCAAAAAGGAGAGGATCCTGTTGATGTTCTGCTGGTAGATCACTCAACAAATCGGGACGATTCGACAACCATTTACGCAATTTGTAGCCTCTTGATTTCAGGAGCTCAATCAACTCATCCCGCAAAACTAAGGCCTTTTCCACTGTAGGAACCCGGTACACGCATCGTCGCAGACGGAGTCTTTCAAAATGGCAGCCGCACGTGGATACTTCAACTGTTCACGGCTGGCCATATAGGGACTAGACCTGAGTCCATACGTAGTAGTATTCAACTCATACACACAAATCGGATCGCAACGTCGCTCACGCTAAAGGATCATTTGATAGCGCCAGTCGTCCGGATGAACAACAGCATTAAACATGAATCAATGCTTTTGCAGATTTAAACTGTTGTTCTATACTTTCAGGAAACTAACCTGTGTTCCAGAACATTGAACAAGCTGCATGTTTGACCTGCTCCATGATTTTTGATTTTTAAACTAGATTTATTCATAATGTATTTTATAAGTTTATCTTGGACATCACAGGCAACGGTGAAGGAAAATATCGTGAGGAAACCTGGACTTATATTGTTAATGTAAGTCTGAAATAGCCAAGTCAGAGGCCTTGGGCGTTCCCAGGGAAAGCTTCATTAACTCCGACACCACATCCTCATACGAAAAGAAGAAGAAGACCTAGATTTGAGCATTGAATTTCTCTCTTCATAATATTAGTACCTATGCCTCCGTACATTATATAACGCACATTAAACCGTTGCTCCCGTCTGGCTGTCAGTTGTAGATATTTGTCAGCCATTTGGAGTAATTAGAACCTCGAAAAACTGACAACCAGTCTCACCATTGTTGGATGTCACATGTCTTCGAATTTTTGGTTCTAGGACATGCGGGTTTCCTCACGATGTTTTCCTTCACCGTTTTGAGAGCAGTGGTGATGAAATATTTTACACAAAGTAAAGCGCCTGCCTGGGCTCGAACCCACGACCTACAACTTGTAAGTCGCGGCCGATACCACTGGGCCACCACTGCTCATAACCACCACATATTTGCACCATAACATATACCATATATTTTTTTATACGGGACTGAGACGTGGTCGCCCACAATGAGCCCCATCAGAAGACTTAAAGTCAACCAAAGGGCAATGGAGCTTATGCTCGGAGTTTCCTTGCGTGATCGAATTAGAAATGAAGACAAGAGAACCAAGGTTACCGACATAGCCTGAAGAATTGCCAAAATTAAGTGGCAGTGGGCAGCACAGTGCTCATAGAATGGAAAGCCGTTGAGGCCGAAAAGTTCTGGAGGCGACCGCGTACTGGAAGACGCAGCATTGGAAGGCTTCCTTCTAGGTTGAGCAACGACCTGCCGAGGTCAAGGCTGCGGGAGTCCGGTGGATGCGAAACGCACAGAACCGATTTATGGTGCGACGCTTGGGGAAGGCCTAGGTCCAGCCTCGCCTTATAAATACTGAGATTGAGCTTCAGAGCCCAGTTAGATTGATAACAAATACTACTAGTATTACTACTTTCAGAGTACAAATCATTTTTTATCGTCACTTTTAGACGCACTTAGGGAGTAGTATCAAAATAGAGGTGAGTGTTCTTAACTATAATATTGCAGTAGAGAGGGAAAAAAAATTTTTGAAAAGGTATATGATATTTTAAAGGACACACTGCTAAGTTCATTCCCCATAGCCGAGTTACGGAAGTTTCGTATCGAATCTCTTTCTACAATCGTTAACGCCATCTATTTGTATGGTCTGACCACGTGACTTAACGTTCAGGTGTGACATTCCCATACATTGATTCGTTTTCTACTAGCGTTATCGATTGTAAATTGTCAAGTTGGCTACAGGTGCGGGCCTACTTGCGTCATTTATGCCGCCATAACCTTCATCTATCACCTGCTTGTCAGTCATCTAATTCATTGCATCAGTCATATTGTAACAGTCTGATATTTCTAACAACGCAGACCACATCCTCGTGTCAAGGTCGAAGCACCTTTACTAAGAGTTGCAAAACTATGTCATTATGGGCTGTGCTTGTTTGTAATGTTAGTTCATCTTCTTAATTTATTTCTTATCAGATTTATGGCCTTAATAATGCTAGCGCACTTTTAAAGTATTTTGTTTCTGTTTAGGGTTCTGTACCTGAAAGGTCCAAACGGAACTCTACTGATGTCACTGACGTGTCTGTCCGTCTGCTGTCACAAGGGTTTCACAGTTGATCCAAAGCCATACAAATTGTATTTTTTTAAATATATTTTTTCCCCTACAAGGAAAGAGGGCGCGAAAAAAAATAATGGCCTGCCCTATCGAGTGAGGTATCGTTTTTAGAACTCGTTGAGTAGATAAATACTGTGGTTTTTTTTTTGTTTTAAAAAATATTGCAAAAAAAGTAACGAGAAGCCACCAAATTCAGCTTTTTTACAAAATGTTGTGCCAAAAACTTCCCATTGCCCTAAAAACTTCAAATTTGGTGATAATGTTTATTGTTACTATGTTTTACTAACAAATACTAACATATTGATAAATCTGACTCTTTATTTGAAATTCCCTCATTTTTTACACGCTTTTATTAGCTTGGTATGTATCTATGTAACTATGTATCAATGTAACGGAATCTTTGAACGTGATTTTCACCCACTTCAAAACGTCGGATTGATATGAAACTTTGCACACCTATCAAGGACCGATGACAATGCAATAATTTAGTCAAAGTCAAAGTACTTTTGAAAGTCAAACAAAAATTTAAATTTGCAAGTTGATTCTACCGTGCGCGTTTAAATTGTTTGTCCCAAATGCCTTACCAAGATCTTCAGGATTAGCGACTTTTTAGTTCGATTTACCATTAAAGCGTGTTTCTTAGTTTTTAGAACTACAATTTATTCCTATTACAAATAACTTAATTTTGCGTTCTAGTACGGTTTTTATATTATTCCTGTTTGTTGACTTTAGTAAAAAAAATGTTTAGTTAATTTCCTTTAGCTTATAAATATAGGTAACTTTATTTTTAGCCGTAGAGAACATAGTATAAGATATATATGTTGCTGGTTTGTTTAACATACCTATTATGTTTTAAAATATTTCTTAAAAATATAAAATTGGTGGTTAGGGTTGCTGAGTCAGGAACCTCCTCGGAATGCGAGCCATATCAAGGAGTACTGTCTTCTGTATCAAGCATAGATATTATATTTCTATGATATCAAACCTTTGATGCAACCACGCAACAAAGGTTTCGACTTATGGAGGTTTTTAATCATCATTGATGCTTTTGGCTTACTGATTTTGTTATTAAGACTTTTAATAAAATTTCTTTTGGTTCTTAAATTGTGAGGCAGATTTTTCGGTGTTGTTGGGTATTGTAATGAAAATCAAAATGTAAATTGTAGAAAAAAGTATAAGTTTTATTCATAGAATAAATAATTGCGTCCCTCACAACTTCTCACTGGTAACCATCATGACTATATATCAGATTACACATACTCTTCACGATTCACATACTCCATTTTAATTGATAGCCTTTTAATTTTATAACTATCTGTAAGCATATTTTGACGTACAAAAATATCCAGAGCTATTGGCGTAATACTATCTTGAATATTGTTTTCTTATTCAAATATCACAATTATAATTTGCCAAAATGTACTTACAGACGAGCCTCATAATAAAAAAAATTTGTAGAGCATATTTCGTACAGTCTCATGCACCTGTTCCAATTATGAATCGTAACACTGATTTTCTAGTGTGTGTGTTTTTTATAACCAATCAGATCGTTTCCTTTACATGTGTGTGTAAGCAAACGATACGAAAGCGGCTCTACTTGATTTTGTTTATTTTATAAAATGAAATATAGCTAAATACTGGTATGTTATAGTGTTGCTTAGTATTTGTAGGGTTGTCTGAAGCCAGCGGAGGCCTGAGCTCTCGCGAACTGGGGCTGTTGGTAGTTAGCGCCGGCGGCGGGTGCGTCTCCGTACTTGCCGGGGTTGTATTGACCTGAAAGATTGAGAAGAAAAAATGTTAGCTTACATTCAAATATCAAATATCATCATCATTTCAGCAGAAGGGCGTCGACTGCTGGACATAGGCCTCCCCTGCCACCTCGATCGGTACTTTGAGTCTGAGAGAACAATTAATCAGCTTATAACATTTCCGCTGGGTGTTCTCTTTATGAAATAGAATTGGTATTAATACTGTCACGTGGGCCCAGTAAAAAATCTATTGTGCGTTACGAATTCCAAGTTGCACAGAGATCTATATTAATTTTCTACACGTTTATGTCTTCACTGTTCTTACAAAGGTTAATTCAAAACATGTTACAAGACTGAGAACATGAGTTCTAACATTTCACTGCAGACTGATCGATTACCTCCCTTAAATGTTAGAACATTGCAACAAGTGTTTAATGCTAATAACATTAGAGTCTTCTAAAATTATGGTCCACAGTACATTCTCTGTTAATTAGCTGACATTTACATTATGGCGGAACTATTTGTAATATTATTGAGAAGAACTGTGAATCTATTAAGAGCTGGTTTTCACTTAGCATGCTCTTGCTTGGTGAAATTATTTCCTGCGTTTCTGCAAAGCAACACCAAATTAGCGGATGCAAAAATATTTTAACAGTAGCAGAAACAGGATAGCACCTGTAGCCAAGTTGACAATCTACAATCGATAACGCTAATGTTATAGAAAACTAATCAATCTTCTTCTTCGTCGTATCGATGATTCCAAAATTAAATATATTTTGACCAGAATTCAGCCACGCCAACAGCGTTGTCATTTGCCTCACAAAGGTCTTTTAAGGTGCAGGTGTTTTTGCACAGAGAGCAAGACAAAAGGTGAGGCATTGTTTGGGTCGTGGCTGCGCAATCACACTGTGGATCATTGGAGTACCCCCATCTAGTCATCGGGTCGTTCCCGCAGCGACCCACCTGGCTTCGTAGTCGGTTTAGAGATTTCCAGATGGGCCAAGGCAGTTGGTGGCCCGCAGGGAGCTTTTCTGCAGGCTCAATATAATCAGCTGGGGGGAGGGTGTCTGAGGAGCCATAGATTTTTCTTTGTTTGCCTTAAAAACTAATCAATGTATGGGAATGACATATCTGAACGTTATGTCACGTGGTCAGACCAGACGAATAGAAGGCGTTAACGATTGTAGAAAGAGATTCGATACGAAAGGTTTGTAACTTGGCTAGGCTTGGCTTGGTTATTCTTGTTGTTAATTTTCAGGCAACTTTTGACTTTGATAGTGCCTGATGGCATGCGATGGATGAAGTTTGAGAACGGAACATGTGAGCCCTGAAGATGGTTGTTCACTTTTGCTTTGAAGGCTGACTAGGTGGTTATATTTAGAGTTCGTAGGCAATACAGACGCTGACTGAGAGAGAGTGGAATCTCACTGTCAGTATCTATTAATCTATTGGGTAAATTTTCATTAGTTCACACGGTGGTGGTCGAACACCAATCAGAATGTGACAAGAGACTTTAACTAACTTCATGCAAGATCAACAATTCATGACATTTTTTATCCAAAAGCTAAGATATTCTATAGTTAGTCAAAATCAGAGCACAATCCATACATCCTTTACACATCCGGCCACATAAAACCAACACACGCAGATTTCAAAGGCACGATCGCCGCAAATCTCCACAATGACCTTAGAATCGCCGTGAGACATTCCCTTCACTGCACTGACCTATTGTTTAGTAAAACAGTAGCCATTATCCTCTGCAAACTTTAGTTCCCGTGCATTATTATTAACAGCGTTAACCATCCACTAATATACGGCAATCTCAACCTTATGCCTTCAATCAGTAAAGTCGTACACAACTGTATTTCAAAATTGGAAGCTTCTAGAAGCGTATTAAGCATTAAGTCAAAGAAATTTGGACTTTGTTGTTAAGGAGATAAGGTGTAAGTGCAGGGTGATTCTCAGCGGTCATAGTGAGGGGTCATTGGGTAATCTTGTAAAGGTCAGTGTACTAGTGCAAGTGCTACAGGTGATTCTGTTTAGTTATTTATAGATGTTTTGTTATTGTTTTATTTTGGATCTTCACGCTTCTTATTGAAAGAGGGTTTGCAGCAGTGGAGGTGCGGTAAATTACTTTTATGTGCAGTTATTAAAAAATATATTAGTGCTAGTTTTACTATGAATTTTCTCCTTTTAATAAATTGCCTACTACTGCAGGGAAAGATGATTTCCGCATTAACGGCAAAAGCGTTTCTTTTACAAGTTTTGTTAGGTTTTAAACACACATAAGGTCCAGTGTCCTTGTACAAATCTAATTAAATTTTCCTAAAGCTATATTAAAGAGCAAGCCACAAAAACAGTATCAATAATAAACCCATATAATTTAACAGAATAGCCCTCCAAACCCCAGACCAACTAAGACATTTAGATGCACCACCCAACGTGTTCAAACAGTGACATTTCCCACAGATTACCGCACCCTATTTGATTGCTAATCGTCGTTATTAGTCTGTGTCTAATGCCATTCTAAAGCGATTTGCTTGTTAGTGCGCTATTTTAAGCCTTTGTTAAATTTCGTAATATACAAGATTATCAAAAGGATTTCTCGAAATGTATTTGCATGTATCAAGTTTGATTTTGTGTTTGAATTTAATCTCATTTGCCTTAATATTTCTATTAGTATGATTTTATCAGATGGCTTTTATCCAATTCGAGTATCAGATGTGTCGTATCTGAGTTCCGTTATCCTTTGATTTTGTAAAAGTCTCAATGTAAATCAAATCATTTGGAATTGCTGTTTTCTCAAAATCCATAGTCTCAGATTTAACGAATGATTCTAAAGCTTTCAATAAAGAAATAACTTCAGCTATTCGTATGAAAAATTTCCTTACACAAAATATTTTGTAGACCTACAATGTCAGTGAATCCAACAGTTTAATTTGTTTTTTTGCTTCTATACAACAGACAACTCAAAGTCTACAGATGTTTCTCCATCCATCAACATAGTTACCCAGATCCATCTAGAATGTCTAGATTGAGATAAAACTGGATTTGTTATCACTTGCAACACCGGACCATCAGGACTTTACGATATAAGGTGTGACCATACTACATATAAATTGAGACATCTTTAAAGTCTTAGTAAATGGTGTTTATTGGTCGTATAATTTGTAATTAGGTGTTAATTACAAATTGTCAATTTAATGTCGATAGAAGGTGTTTAGCTTTCAATTACCATGTATAGACATGTACGATGATCTTAATGGGACATGACAGATAATTTAGTAAGAGAATAAATTGACCTATCACCTTACCATAAGTAAAAACATAACTCAGACTATAATAGCGAAAATTTATTAACTGTGATTATTTTGTAAATAATTCTCACGCGATTCATGCAACTTCAAGATTGAACCTTATATTTAAGAAATAAGGAAGGTTGATGTAAGAGAAGCAACTCCTAAGACGATCTGCAGTCTAGACCATAGATTCTAGTAGTATGCAACCTATTGATAGAACCTTAGATTTAGGAATAAGGAGGGTTGGTATTACTGAAGCAAACCCTAAGACAATCCTCTCTTCGCTTCTAGTAATAAACCTATAGCTATAACACACTCATTCTGATGTTTCTGCCTCTCTACAAACTTTCCACAGGCTTCTTCCAGTCAAACCTAGCCCATCTCTTCCAAAAACTTAAACTCACCATCATCGATGATGCCAGCGGCCTCATCACGGGCGTTCTGCTCCAGAGCCTTCAGGATCTCTTCGGGTACTGGAGGAGCGGTGGGGATGTGAGCACCCTGGGGCTGGAAACCACCCTGACCGGCAGCGTAGCTGATGGCGTAGACCTGACCGTCGTCACCGGTGTACTGGAAGCCACCTTGAGCTTCGATACCGTCAGCCTGGAATGTTTGAAGGGGATTTTGTAAGTATGTGTCTCTTTGGCTTATCAAGAAACTAAGCTAGTGGTATATCATTAACAGGCTCTCCAAAAACTTTTTCCAGGGTAGTGGCCCATATTTGGCACAACGGGATTGTTTAACTATTGTATCTGTTTCGGATACAGTAAAAGTATATTATTTTTTATATTCAAAAATGGGTTTGCCAGACTATTATTATACTTAAGGTTACACTAGTCGATAATTCTTCCATACAAACGTAGTCTAGGGATTACTCCACTGTTTGACGATGTACGTTCAAAATAAAAAATGATATCAATATGTCTCATCATTATCTAGCCCTGTATGCAGCCAAAAAAATAAAAAATAGAGATATTTGAAAGTTATGAGCGTCGAAAGTTCCACATTTCGACACTAATTCTAACGCATTTCTCGGCGCAAATAAATACCATAAGAAGACGGCAAATTGCAAAACGGCCACCATATAGGGATAAATTATTAGTTCAACAATTCAAATAATTTTATTTTGAACAGAAACGTCTAGTCGTTTTTTCATGATATCCAGACTCCCAAAGACTGTTTATAAAATTTCGCGCACTCGATTTCGTCCTAAATCATTATCCATTTCGCTACAAATTTGCAAAAGTGTGTATTCGTACGCGAACTAGCTTTCTACTGGTCATCACAGCATCTATCTCTTACGCACGTGTTGTTGGTTGATATAAAATGCATTTCAACCCCGCGCACAAAATAGTTCGTGCCGTCGACTAGTGTACCATTAAGCGCTTGTACTGAAAGACGAACTATCATTAACGTTTAAGTGCCTCCCAAAAAATATTTGTTGGCATTTAAGTTTGTATTTCAAAACAAAAACTAAACATCAAAGGTACTTCTATTGTAAAGGTTATAGATCAAGATTAAAAACAAGTTTTGGGAACACCTGGACAAGCTAAACTCGTAATTTTCCAGTTATTACGATGGCTCTTTGCGATAGTTGATTCTTAGAACATTATGGCTCATAAAAGCTGAGGTGTGTCTTCCGTAAGTCATCCAGATCGTTAACATTTACTGTGAATGATGTTTCGACCTGATTACGTCTAGTATGTGAAAGAGTTTATTTTTAGTTCTAGCAATTTGTGACTATATGCATACCATCTATACAGAAATGGAACTACTGATGTAACTTTTTCTTTCAGCTCTAATCATTAACCAAATTCTAGGACACAAACATTTTGAGCTCTTTTTCAGATGTTGGTCAAGAAGAGTAATTATTATGATAAATGCATGGTTTTTCTTCATTAAAATTTAATGGATCTTTCAGTTTATTTTTGTTTTTTTTTGTCAAAGCCCGAATGTGATGAATTATTTCATTTGCACAAATTGATATTAAGAATTATATAAAATGATATAATATTTGATAAAATATGATTCCTTCTAAATAACCTATGTTTATATTTCACATTTGTGAAATATAAACATAGAAGATGGATGGGCTAAATAGTTATTATCTAAATGTCAATGCAATAATGGATGCTCAGTAAATTATTACGTATTACGTTCA
Organism: Orthosia incerta; assembly: GCA_948252205.1. Lineage (NCBI taxonomy): Eukaryota > Metazoa > Arthropoda > Insecta > Lepidoptera > Noctuidae > Orthosia > Orthosia incerta. Next base: position 6,462,740 of record OX411745.1, on the reverse strand, counting down.
CTAAACATCGAGGTTAATAATAAATTGAATGAATTACAATTGTTATTACGATAGGCCTTGACATTTTGTGGTTTTCAGGAAGGTCAATTTATTGACCTTTGTTAATGAATTTACCAGTCTCCTAGTCTTCGTCGTCCAGTCTCTTAGTGCCAGGAAAAGCATGAATAATTTAATCATAAATATATTTATAATCTGCGAGGTTTTTAGGGCTCCGACCTATAGACTAATATGGAACCTTTAAAATATCAATTTTAGTCCGTCTGCCACAGAGTGCTTTTTCCTCTAAATTTTAATAGAATAGAATAGAATACTCTTTATTATGTACACCATATAAGTTACAGAAAGTATAGACGAAGAAAACATTGCACTGGGTGACACAATGGGCGGCCTTATCGCTAAAAGCGATCTTTTCAAGACAACCTTTGAATGGATTTAAAAAAAAAATGAAAGGAATGACAATACTGTAAGTAGTCTTTGATGTACTATTTATATATAAAATAAATACATACATATATATATAATAGACAAATATATACAGTAATAAGTATGGAACAAAAGCATAGAAATCAAGAAATACAACTATTAAAGAGAGAGGTAGTGGTTTTTTAATAGTTTCTTGATAATCAAGGAATTTATGTTTCCCACTCAAGTGAGGATCTAACTCTGTTGCAAAATTTTATTCCTAACCGTAAAAGCCATATACGATTAAGTGCTTAAAACAGCTATAAATAATAAAATACAATAACACAGCCATTTGCCACATTAAAATAATCATTTTACGACTGCATAGCTATCATCTAATGACACTTTACATTCAACAAGTTAATCTCATCACAGTATTAAAATACTATAACTATTTGAATATGTGATGACAATATAACATCGCCTATAAAACTTTTTATAACATCAATAACAACCTAGTTTGATCAGCTGGACCTGTCAAAATAACATGACAAGTTTTGATCTTATCTCTGATCATATCAAATATTTTCGATGAAGTGTTTTTCAAGGTTTGTCAAAATAAAGTGGGTTATGTGTTACTGACCTTTTGATGAACTAATAGTAAAAATAGATTTATTATTCAACCTTACTAAAATGATGAATATTAAATTATTAAAAATTATAAACTTGACAGTGCCTATCAATCATATTAGAAGACGGATTGACTAATACTAAAAATTTGAAATATTCGCTTTCGATTTTATGTAACTACGGCCTACAGGTTGCATAGCAGGTGACTAAGATGTATGTGGGTGTACATATACACATAATAAATCGTTAATGAAATTGACGATCATGAACCCATACTTATTACGTAACGTTTTTTAATGAGAACTTGCTGTGCCCGCGGCTTCGCGCCCGTCAACTGCCTACCCCTACCCTACCTATCTACCATATCCTATCTACCCTAACCTACCTACTCTACCCTACCTACAAACCTACCTAAATTTTTTTTTCTATGTTTTCCCTATCTAAGAACCTCCTAAAAATAACAAACCAACAAAAAAAGAATTATCGAAATCTGTAAAGCCGTTCTCAAGTTATAGCGTGACCAGGAGAAATATGGTTTACTTTTTATATACATATAGATATAATTTTGCCTCGTCGATCTTGTGGTCGAAAGATCTGGTAGAGTTAACCACAAGGACCTAAGTTTGATTTCCGGGTCAGGTCATTTTTATAGCGTTTTTCCCTGAAGCAGCCTGTTGTCTAGATTTATATCAATTGGCTCGCCCCTATTACACTGGATTGAAACATAAGTCGCGTAATATAGGTGTACCTACTACAAGTAATAACAGAAACAGTGGGCCCTATCAGAATATCAGCGGATCGTTATTTTCTTTTTAATATCGTTGCACATGCTGAGATAGGAGCCTTTTTGCCAGATGGACAAACAAACAGATCAAATAACTTAGAAACCGCAAGTGTTTTGCATAATCCTGACCTTTCCTGAGTGGCCGGTGCCCTTTCAGACTCACCTCATATGGGCGAGTCGTTGAGAAAAAGATTACTAGGTCATCTGCTAATTTATGTTTTAGAAGGGACGGATACGACACGAGAATCAGAACCAGCGACTGTTTATTTGTTTCCTTTTGTAATTTATTTAAATTTTGATTTGAGGCGTAGGTTTGAGGTCAAACAATGACAATATGAAAATATTGTGAAGGAAAAGGCTCCCGCAGATAGCCGCAACGCGACAGTATGTAACGATGTGGCAATTCTTTTTTATGGAATTTTATCAATGTCTATGTAAACGTGTCGTAACATTGTCGAAAAGCGTCTGTATACGGCAGGCTTATTCCAAACCAGAGTAACAAAAAATCATATGTTTAGAAACATTTTTTAGTAAGAAAAGTGTCACTATGACCTTTAGGACAAAATCAATCATGATTGATGAAAGATTCAAGCCGTAAAACTTTAATTTGTAATTCATTTGTCCGGTAATAAAACGTGTTTTCCAAGACCACCCATGTTATAGGTGTTGTAAGCCACTAAGTGATAAAATTGAAAGGATGGGCTACATTCACTTGTGTCCTAATAACATTATATTTTATCGTAGGCCTAGCCTTTACTTTGGCGGGTTGTACCATATATGTCACATTTTGTGTATAAGAAAATTAACAAAATATTGACCAATGTTTTGTGAAATATCTTGTCATCCTTTAGAATTTTTTACTTAGTCGCTTGCTTGAAATATCATTGTTCATCTTCCACTTAACGGTGAGTAATTGTGCACATTTGCTTAATTTTAACATGACAATATTGGCACGGAATGGCAATATGTTAGGCTAATTGCCATATTTTGTGGGACAATGTGAAATCTTCGTCTCAAGGAAACAGTTTAAAAAATGATAACAATTTGGATTCTATTGCTATTTTACTTTTTCATTTGCACTTTTTGTTCGTCAGCCTTCCTAAATAAACTTTATTTAGACATAATTCGAGCAGATGAACCTTGACTGTTATTTCATTAGGAACCGGTCAGATTTTGTATGTTTTTTGTCTTTATTTCCAGGCCTATAGAGTGCTTGTGTTTTCATAACAATCAGACATAAACTAAGTTCACGTCAACATTTTTTTTTGAGGTTGGTCTATGCAATATTCTTTGGAATGACAGTAGCCTTCGTCTAAGATTATTTGACGTTGCTATTTCTGCTTGATCTTCACAAATTTTCATGTAGATTCTCTCTCAGACCAAAGAAGTTATCCTTATGGTATAAACTAAACATCTGAACATGATCACTTACCTCACGACCTTGCTCCTCAGCCTTGATTCCATTCTCAGTTTCATAGTTGAATCTGAAAGAGTCTTCCTTAACGTCAGAGTCCAGGGCGATGATCCTGGCGTTCCTTTCCAAGGAAGCCTGGGGGCGGTTGGATTGTTCTGGGTAGGCTCCTGGCTGGTTGTAAGCAGCCGCGGCCAGGCCGAAGAGGGCGGAGATCAGGAACTGAAGAAGAAGGTTAGAAAAATTATGGAGTGAAAAAGTTTAGAAGAGTTTTTTGATACGGGACAATTTGACACATTGTATTGGATTCGGTGTAACGACAGTTCGGGAAATGATGTTTTTAAGAGATACAACTGATTAATTCTAAATGGCTTTCTGAAGTCAAGTAGCTTCAAACTTTTACTTATAACAATTTAGTCCATTAAATCTGTCTTCAATATATAATGTGTCAACTCAAAATGGTTGATTATTAAAATTACAACAGAGCAATTATCTGCCGGGAGATTTTGATTGAAATTGCATTCAGAAACCGAGTAACTTTGTCTCATGTATTACAAATAAAAGCTTCAATCAATGACAAAATAGTTATCTTACAAAATAGCAATAATTAGTCATAAGAAATGTTCCATTGTTCGCAGAAAAGACCTATATAATTACATGGTATTAAGCTCATTTTGCTATTGCCTACTAAACAATTGTTATATCACTACGAATAGAATACAATATAACAATATTCAATACATAGTAAGCATATCAAACAATGCTTAAATTATATAAGTTTAATTAGTATGTGCTTCCCCTAGGCCATAATAATTATTAACATTACGGCCTTTGGGGTTCCGTGTCCATGAAAACCACGATGAAAAAGATTTTTGTCAAACGATGTCAAAAATAACATTTTTTTTTTGCATTTTTTGGTTTTCATAGATGATTATCTAATCAAAACCCAGTTGTGATTATAATAATAAAAATCTTGTAGCCGAATAAATACATTTCCTAATTTAACAAACATCCGAAATGAAAAACCATTACCCAGTTTTTTGCTATTTACCATACGTGTAACAAAGTTTAACAACATATATTATATTTTTCTTACACGGAACCACTAGACGTTTCTATTCGCCCCGAACTTTGATTCATGACCGTTAAACATTGCACAAGTGCGACTCTTGCGCAAGTGTACAATAGATCAGATATTATCGCCATCCCACCCATTGTCTTACATTTTGACACCACTCCAAGTACGCGAAATATTTCGAACAAGGTGTTTTAGTAAATTGTACATGTATTTTATCTTGAATAAAAATTTTGGCTAAGTGTAAAATTCTTGGACATATTATATTTCAAGAGAAGAAATATTTCTAAGTGTTGCAAAAAAAATTGCTTACTATTGTATCAGTAAAGCTTTATCGTAGAAAAAGACATTTTTTTAATAAAAAAACTAATGAAGAAGTTGACACACTTGCTATGGCTAAAGATGATGATGTGACCTTGTATGATTTAGTCAAGCACAAAAAAAATGAGCCAGACCGCATGAATAGGCGCTACTAATATTTTGCAGCTTCGCCCGTGCGAATTTTTGGTGCAATCGTTTGCATAACGGCAAGGATGTAGAAATGGTTAATAGAATTTTAATTAATACTGGAGTTTTAAGTGAAGAATATCTTATTCAAAGTATTTTTTTTTCGCGTAATTGATAAAAAACAAAAAATAATTAATCGGAAACACTTCCGCACATTGTAATAAATAATTAAAATTAACTTTTTAAAATCATCGGATCAATAAATCCTTTTTAAATTAATATCACTCGTAAAAAAACAAAATAAATTAAAACTTAATTTCACTTGCAACGCACGATTATTAAATAAAAAATCCCGAAATCCAATAAACACATCACGGTAACACCCTAATCGAACCCGCCCGACTCGACGAAATCGTCTAACGAATCGAATCGACTCGACTATCGCGACTTACCAGTTTCATATTGTCAGGTCGGAGGTGAACACTTGAATGTAACAACGACGGCCCGACCTGCATATATATACACATCGGATGATAGGAGTGTTACAAAATTCATTCTAGTTCATAATGATGCCACTTTTAACAAATATTACTACGGATACATTTTTTTGCGTAAGTAATGACATTTCGGCGAAATGATTGGAAGATGAAATATGAGCGTTTTTGGATCATTGGTACAAGGCCATGCAAATGAGTAGTATGCCATATGCTAATACTGAAAATGTGGCATTTTATTAATCTGTATCAAAAGAATATTGACACCTTTTAGCTAGTTATTTCGAATAACATTAGGAAAATGCAATGAATATTTATGAAAATGATGAGTTGGATCTGTGATACACTACAAATGATCTGGCGATTTGGCAATGAAAAGGCTAAAGCCTGTGAAACTAAACGTGTTTCTTGGTCTTATGAAATGAATTTTGACTTATTTTGGCTGGTATACCATTGCCACTTGAAGGTGAAGAAAATTCGAAAGGAAAATGAATCCAGGGCCAACGAAACTTATAAATTATTGCATAAGACCACAACATTCTGATCCCATTTGTTCTGCTCCTTCCTCTTTGGACATTACGTCATTATGAGTTTGACACATACTTCCCCTAATATTTCATGGAATGAAGCAAAAATTATATAACATTGAAATTTGAAAGCTTAAGTTTGTACCTCTATGATAATTACGATTACATGACCTAAGGCTACAAAAAAATCAACGCACAAAACCAGTTGAACTCTAAAACTAGACTTATTAGGGATCAAAAATGTTGCACCATATATTTTGTTTGAAAAGTTTTCAAAAGAAATTGCAATATATGGTGAGATTCATAAAAACATGGAAGAAGAACAAAATAAGATCGATTTTGGTTACTTCTGAGAGATCAGTCAAGGAATAGAATCATAAGACAAAAAAGACAAACCATAATATACCCCGTTTAAAATAATAGTTTTGTGTAAGCTCTACCTGAAACATCTTTACTGCTTGCACATTCTACCGTACCAAAGTCCTACAGCGTACCTTAATGTGCATGAAGATGTTTCACAAGACAGTAAAGCTCCGGAACTATTCCTATGAGTATATTCATGTGAAATATCTGCTTCACATCCACCGTAATAATAAGAGAATGCTGAACCATGTAAGTCATATTACAATGGCAATATTTATTAATAGAAAAAAGTGTCTTACTTAGTGCAGCTTTCTTTAAAAGCACCCCAGAAAATGTGGATGTTCAGTTACCAATTTCAAGTAGGTAACTTTTTTTATTCCTAGTGAGCTCATTCTTGACCCCGATTTCACCTGGTTAACATTCAGATTTCTTGTTAAATGTAAGTTTTGTAACAATGCTTTTCTTGTAATATATGCATCATTAGCCTTAGTTAACTAGCTGCTGAAGACAAAATATTGTTTGGGCGTAAATTCTTCTGCCTGATTATAAAGGCTGCATGCAAATTATAATATCGGTGCTTTATTATTATATTCATAGCGTGTTTCTCTCCTACGGTCAATGTCATTAATGATTTTGTTCCTTAGTTGTTCAAGGAGCTTGTTGTGTGGCAAGATTTTTTTTGAGTATTTTAATAATTATGTGAGTGGGTAGCGTATTGTTCTGGCGAAAAGATTTCGAAGTGGGAATTGCGTTCCAGAAGATGCAAAGTTGGAAGGACTTCAACAAAATAGACCAATGACCTGGTGAGGGCTACGGGAAGCCGCTGCATAAGAGAAGCACAGAGCTGATCGATATGGCGATACTTTTCCGCTGAATGATGATGATGGCATAGACCAGTTCTCCATGTTCAGTCAGCAGAAACTGGCAGGAGTGACTTTGTAATAAGTTTAACCCATAGAAAAAATATTTCTAATATGTACCACGTGTACAATGTTGTTGTAACAAACAGACCAAGATACATTCAGAAACCATCAGAACTATAAATTGCATTTTATAACATTACCTTAATAAGTTATATAATTGTGTCATTACAGATTTATAAGTAGGTAAGGTATTAATATTTTTTTTTACATTATTTATATGTAATAACGATATATAATCTGCGTTTGTATCAGAAACACATTACAGATACATCGTATTAATCAAAAGACATCATCTGTAGGACTTAGCCCGAGTTCCTTGTAAACAGAAATATCAAACTAAATAATGAGGGATCTTGGTCCTCAATCATTCTGCCTAGGCCCAACTATGTTGAGGTCAGCTTCCAGTACAGTTAGGATGCAGCTGAGTACCAGTGTTTTGTATGGAGTGACAGCCTCTGAAGACCACAATCCAGTAACTGAGTAAAACACGATACCACTTGGCAAGGCTGGTGTCAGCTTTCCTGGTTTCTGGTCCGAACGTCTGATCCGTAACGACTATCAAACATACAATAATTAATTAGCCACGAGCACTTCTCTGGACCTTCGTCTTATTGGTAAAATTTAATAAAAACTCCCGACACATTTTTTTTTAATTCAGCATATTTAATCTAGTAGTAGACACGCTTCGATCGACAATCTATTTTGAACACGTATTTTTTTTTATGACACGATATCTTGCCAAAATACCCCGATTGAAACAGTAAAAGCCCATAACTCTAGAACAGCTGAACCAATTTTCATCAATCATAGCTAAGAACACTCTCGATAAAGACGCATTTCAAACAAAAACGATTCGTCCGTTTCACTACATATACACAAACACACAGGTACACACGTCAAACTTATCTTACCCTTACCCCTCTTTCTCCGTCGGGGGTTAAATAGTATATTATGCAATTAGTGAATAAAGGACGGATTTGAAGCAAGGGCCATAGACGAATCACGAGCAAGTAAAGGATTCTAACGACTGAATCACGACCGTAGAGAGTGATTCATGATGATTCAATTCTTCAAGTGTTAGTATCCTGTGTGACGCGAGTGATTCATGGCCCTCGATAACAATTCGTTTTATTCGAGACTTGCAAACTATACTTTATACCATGACTATGAAAAAAGAAAGATTTAAGCGAAAAGCACAAGGAGTTTGTACCGAGATTTTTTTTGCGCAAAGAGGTTGTTTAGCATTGTGATGGAGGTCGAATATATTGGTGTGTTCTAAATTCAAACACTAAAATAGTGATTAAAAGAGTTTTTCATTCAATGTTTTCAGTGAATAAAATAATCTTTATAGAGGAGGAATTATTTAAAAGTATATAATGCAACTAGTGAATCAAGGACGGATTTAAAGCGAGGGCCAGAGATGAATCACGAGCATAGCGAGTGATTCAAGTGTTAGAATCCTGAGCGACGCGAGTGATTCATGGCCCTGGATATAAATTTCTTTGCGCAAGGAGGTTGTATAGCATTGAGATGGAGGTTGAATATATTAGTGTGTTCTAATTTCATACCATGACTATACTTTATACCATGACTACGAGAAAAAGAAAGATTTAATCGAAAAGCACAAGGAGTTTGTATGTCGAGTATTCTTAGCACAAGGAGTTTGTATCGAGTATTTTTTGCGCAAGGAGGTTGTATAGCATTGAGATGGAGGTTGAATATATTAGTGTGTTCTAATTTCATACCATGACTATACTTTATACCATGACTACGAGAAAAAGAAAGATGTAATCGAAAAGCACAAGGAGTTTGTAAGTCGAGTATTCTTTGCACAAGGAGTTTGGATCGAGTATTTTTTGCGCAAGGAGGTTGTATAGCATTGAGATGGAGGTTGAATATATTGGTGTGCTTTATAGAGGGAGAATGGTAAAAAATACATTACTAACCTGTGACTGTGTACCTACAACAAACCTAAAAAGAAGTGATATTTGTATTCCTTGTCAATAACTAAATTGAATCAACTTGATTGCAACTGTTATATTACTTTCCCAATAAAATTTTGATCGGTTAAGGTACATGTGGCAACGATGAGAATGCTATACCCAGCAATAGATGTCTTCCAGCGGAAAATATGATGATAATTCCGAAAAATAAGTCCGGCAATCAATTTATCAACCAGACAGACATTTGTTTTCTTGTAGAACATTAAAAAGGGCAGGTCCAAAAAAGTTGCTATAAAAATAATTATTTATAATCCATGTTATTTCCCACAGTTTAACTAGAACGAATGTAAGTTTAAACACCCATTAATATAATCATTTCCTTTTCACATTATTTTTAATTAGATTACTAACTGAAGTTATGTAAGGAATTATTAATTGAGATCAAAGTAATTTGTGGTTATAGTTCAATGTCATAACGTCATTAAGAGATTTGGTGTTACTTTGATTGCTTCTGAATAGTTTATTTTATTCTATACTTATAGAATAGTTTGTTTGTTTGTAAGAGGTAATCTCTGGAAGTGTTGAGCTGATTAGGAGAATTATTTAATTGATACACTTTCGATGTGAGCCACAAGATAGATATTTCATAGTGAAAATATCCACGATTCCTGTGGGATGGCCACGTTGGCAAACCGTGGGCAAACCCTTATACCATGTAAATGGGTTTTATGCAATTAAAAATATTTATTTTCTCTTTGTATTCCATTTTTGCCAAAAAAATAATGTAAAACCCGGCACCACGGTTAAATCTAGGATTTACCGGTGAAACCTAAGATTTACCAAGCCTAACTGGTAAAAGTACGAAATGATAATAATCGCTAATTTAGCGGTTTTACCAACAACCGAAGTCGAAATGATATCTTTTTTTCTATTAGGCCACTTTTGAATGTCAAAAAATTAATTTTTAGTAATAACTAGCTATGCCCGCGGCTTCGCTCCCGTCTTCTGCCTGCCAACCCTACCTTACTTACCTTCCTGCCTACCCTAATTACCTACCTACCATTTTTGTTTCTATATTCATCATTCTTTCGCGGAGAATCTTCACACCGCAATTCAGAAAATGACTTCAAATGCACAACGCCATCTATCGAATATCGAGTTCAACTGTCCAAGTATCTGAATTGCGTATGTTGTGATAATTTTATTTCTTGAACACTTTAAATTCATCTAACTTTTGATACAGTGAACCGATTGCGATGAAACAAAAACTAAGTAATTCTTCAAGTTACGCACAATTTTTATGTATAAAAGCTAATTACAATGGTTTCGTACATATCACGTGATACGTGCACAAATAAACAGATAAAGACAAAAAATCCAAAAATGCCGGCAATAGGTTCTGTTGGTTATCCTTTAACACCCTGGCTATTTTTTTTGGAAATATTGTCGATGTACAAAAATTACTTTTCTACAGATTTATTATATGTATTGATGATGATTATAATTGTTTTTACTGTCCACTCACAACGGTAAATTGTTATGTAGAAGACTGGACAGGAAACTTACTCTGTAAAAAAAAGTGTTTAACAATATCTACATACATATATTTTAATAGAATTGCCTAAGTACAAGTCATAATTCGAGATTTAGCTCTCACCTATTTCCTCCTCGAATATTGGACCAATATAAAAGATATTCCATAAACTGAAAAAGAAAGATATATACTGTGCCCCTATGTTTTCTTTTTATAAGTCCCATTATAACACTACTATAATCGATAATCTTAGGATTTACCTCAAAGAGTGGTAAATGTCGAAAATTTGCAATGAATATTGATACACATACGAAATGATGATAATAATTACGGACTATTTGATTAAATTCACGAAATTAGGTATCATTTTGTTAAATGGTTTAAAAAAAAAATTACATGATTTTAAAACATTTCCTGTTGAAAACATTCGAAAATGCTGTAAAAACATATAAGTATTTAACTGTTAATAAATTATTACTTATTATGCCAAATTAAAAGGTAAGCAAACCTATTACTGTAGCTTATTGCCTTAAGGGATTGTTAACTGGGAAACACACAGGACCGATCGATGATCGATTCTTAGGCAGCATTATTTTCACATTTGTGTTGAAATGTATTGAAAACATAGACGGATTGGGTCCAATTCGGAGCCAACTTTGACATGACTTTAACGGCTCCGGTATCACTCATTTTTCCAGGTGCCTTACCCATCTAAGCCTTTGCGACGTGCAACACAACCATAATTTAACATTACACGCAATTCGTGTTCAGAAGCAAATAAACAATACGTTTTATTTGTACAACTCCAACAACAGCAGTAGATACATAAGAGATCTCATTGATTCCCAGACATAGAAAACAGTTAGTAAAATAGAAGTCTGTTATTAAGTAATTATAGATTCTGAGAACGATGATAATAATTATCATTATGTGCTTAGCATGTAGGTAGAATTGAATTAAATAAATACATGCTTGTTAGGATTATTTTTATTTACCAATATTGTTTGACTATCTGTAGCTATTGAAGGGTTTAATCAGTTTAAGTTGGTAGGCCAGATCATAATGGCTCGCTGAGCGATTGTCGCCTATGCTAACGCTTATAATTTTGCTTTCCTCAAAGACATAATATTTGCAGCGTTGGGATTCAAAAAGAATGTGGTCAAACAAAGTCAATAATGATGTTCAATTCAAACGTTCCTACGGAAGTATTTCAGGCAAATCTACCATGATATTTCATTGATTATAAAAAAAAAAAAAATTTTGTTTTTTCTTCTTCAGTATTATCGTCATCATCTTCCTGCCCTTGTCCCATATTATTTCCATTCCACTCGCTCCACCGTCACGTTATCACTAGTGGACTCAAATAGATAGTGGAACTCAAATAGATAGTGCACATACGTGCAGAAGAGGGAGTTCCAGTTCCAGTGTAATTTGCTACGCACTGAGAGAGTATTCTCTCAGTGCGTAGCAAATTTGTAGTTGCCTAAGAAATACCAAACAACCTGACTCACAAAATCTCCAGTTAGATTAGCTAAAAATGTGCTAGCCTTCGGTAGAGACGATGCGATGAGGCGTATAACAATAACGTTGCAAGTAATAGCTTAAGAAAGGTCACATTCCTACACTATGTTAAGACATAGCTCTTCGTCTCACTTACTAATATTTTAGAGGGATAGTTTGTCTGTGGATACATCCTAAGTTCCTTAAGTCTTGCGATAAGAATCACAAATAACCGAGTTCTACGTATTGTCTTCCCAAATATTATTTTCTTTAATGATCCATGGATTGAGAAAAAATATTGGTTATGTAACTTACTATGGCAGCCCCAGCATTTGAGAAAATATTTAAGTAATTTTATGTATTTTTTTTTTCATATTTTAGGCTTTTAAGCGTACTTGAAGGTCCACAATAAAAACTAAGATAGTTTTTATCTTAATGACCCAGAATTATCGTGGATTTGATGATGGTAATTATCGTGGCTTTTTCTGCACATTGTATTTCATAAAGTTGATTTTCCTTCACTTTTCGGGACTTAATTTTATATTTGACAGTAGTCAACGGGTTCACAAAAAAAAAACATTTTCTTTTTCAGAGCAATATCGTATTACCTACTCCATAAATTTAAAATTCCACAAGCGACGTCGCAAGTAAATCATAGTTCAGTAATAAAACTTAATCTAAGATGCTGGTCGGCATGTTAAAGGTCTACTGAAGATCAAGGGCTTGAAGGGACTACCAAAGGTTAAATGTATATTGTAACAGGACGATCTGACATTTTCATATAATAAAAGAAACAAATTACATTGTAAGTGTATTGTTATTGATACAGTAACTAACTTTATTGTAACTAGTTTCTGTCCGCGGTTCTGCTCGCGTAGTACCTATGTTGATAAAAAGTCATAATCTGCCTTCACCAGACCCAAGCTACGCTATAAGTACCCATGTTTAGTTTCATTTAAAAAAATCTGCCTTGCCTTTTCGCAACTATATTGGGGCCGACTTTCAGTCTAACCGGATTCAGCTGAGTACCAGTGTTTTACATGGAGCGACTGCCTATCTGGCCTCCACAACCCAATAACTGGGTAACACGATACCTCTTGGCAAGACTGGTGTCAGATCTCAAGCTTCTGACTACCCGTAACGACTATCAAAGATCTTCAAATCACAGCCGGGACCAACGGCTTAACATGCTTTCCGAGGCACGGAGGAAACTCGGAATGTTGAAATGGTCACCCATCCACGGACCGACCTCGTCAAGCGTTGCTTAACCTTGAAGATCGACCCGCGCGGCTGTTATTATTTAGCCAAGAGCTCCTCCTTAGTTTCATTTAAAACTTTTTACCGCGATTACTTCGATTATTTATTTACCTGTTTAACCCGACGTTTCGGCCGTGTTGCAACGACCGTGGTAGACCACGGTCGACCCGGGACCGTTAAATTCCCGTGATATATAGTTTTTCAACTATGAAACGCGAAAGATTTAAAGTTTTTTTTTTTTTATTCCTGATGGGTTTGCTCTTGACTCTAGTCTAGGTCAGAGGTGACAGAGACAAAGTCGACGATTAAAGTTAATAAATAACACCGACTTCGAAAGTACCTATAATACTACATAGCAAAAAATTACTTTCATTTCGGAAGTTGGTGTGGTACCTATTGTTTTTCGTTTTCTGACACCGAATTTTGGAAAGTCCATCAAAAATGGGTTAAGTAACTTAGTGCCGATTTTTTAATTGAGTATTTGAGGTTAAGAACGAGTTAGTACGAGTATTTGCATGGGTATTTTTTAAACTACTTTTGCCTGAAAACCTGTCATAATTTGACACTTAAGTAGCCTTGACACGTTGAACCTCAAATCAGAAACTGGCCACTAGGCGTCAAAAAGTAAAGAACAAACAGACAGACGAAGTTACTTTTAAATTTATATGTTGTGTTCTGTGAAACATACTAAAGTTTTATTTTTGTGACTTTATACTTTAGTTAGATGAATTTGTAATTTCAAATAAGCTTAGTTTATGATTTTCACCTTTAATTTTCTATTGTATAGAACAGCAAGACGGATGGCCGATGTTGCCATAAGGTTCTGGAGCTTTGGAAGGTCTCCCACAAGCTGGACAACAAGTGGTGCAACAGTGGACCTTTTAAGGCTGAATTAAAGATGATCTTAACTTCTCAGTTTATTATCACTTCTTAGTACATTATAGACTAGCTTCTGCTAGTGGCTTCGCCCACGTGGATGTCGAAAATTATCCCAAGGGAACATATTCTCGGGATAACAATATCCTATGTGTAATGCCAGACTATGGTTTATCCCTGTGCCAAATTTCATCCATCCGTCCAGCCGTTTGAGCGTGAAGACGTAACAAACATACAAACACACTCACAAACTTTCGCCTTTATAATATTTTTGTAATAAGTAGGGTGCTTTCAAAATGGAATAATCCACACATATGGTTTGAGAATGCAACATCGATCACATGAAATTCGTTTTTCGGTGAGATCACGAACGACCACCATGCAGACTTAAGGGTAAACTAATCGACGGCACGAACTATTTTGTGCGCGGGGTTGAAATGCATTTTATATCATCATTTGGTATCGTGCGGATGAGATAGATGCTGTGATGACCAGTAGGAAGCTAGTTCGCGTACGAATACACACTTTTGCAAATTTGTAGCGAAATGGATAATGATTTAGGACGCCACCGAACCGAGTGCGCGAAATTTTATAAACAGACCTTTGGGAGTCTGGATATCATGAACAAACGACTGAACGTATCTGTTCAAAATAAAAATATTTGCATTGTTGAACTAATAATCTATCCCTGTATGGTGTCTGTTTTGCAATTTTCCGTCTTCTTATGGTATTTATTTGCGCCCAAAAATGCGTTAAAATTAGTGTCGAAATGTGGAACTTTCGACGCTGCTAAATTTCAAATATCTCTATTTTTTAGTTTTTTGGCTCCATACAGGGCTAGATAATGATGAGACATATCAATATATTTTTTTTTTAACGTACATCGTCAAACAGTGGAATAATCCCTAGACTACGTTTGTATGGAAGAATTATCGGCTAGGGTAACCTTAACACACGAGATCGTGATTGGAAACGCGTGATCTCGCGTGGTAAGTCCGGTGTCGGCTTGTATTCTTTTTAACCGAATGCCCAAAAAGGAGGAGGTTTCTCAATTGGACCGTATATATATATTTTATGTGTGTTTGCGGATAACTTCGTCGTTTATGAACCGATTTTTAATGATTATTTTTTTGTTTGAAAGGAGATATTTCAAGAGAGGTATCATGATAAAGAAACTAGGATCTGATGATGGGATCCTACAGAAATCGAGGGAACTCCTCAAATATTATAGGCATACATGTAGTGATTTTGGTATTTTCATCAATAATGCAATTATTTGCACTCAGAAAGTATCATTCGGTGAAGTGAAACTGATGAAGAAGACTACAATGGCCACTGGAACTCCGAAATAAAACAATATATCCTAGTCGTGTTTGAGCTTATTGGAATCGTCATGAGATGTATTTTGGTTATAAATGATTTTCATGTTAATTGGAGGCATAATACCAAAACTAAAAAGTGGAAAATATAAACTTTTTAACAAAAAATCAAACCGACTTTTTCGCTTTGTAGTGTTTTGTTTTGGAAGTATGTTTGATTTTCTGTTAAAAAGTTTTTTTAAAGATTAACCCTCTTGCAGGCGTTCCGGTTTGTAGAGAATATCAAGACACCGACTACTCTGACTTTGAACTCTCAACTAAGTATCTCTCTAATCTTGAGTAAAGATTGCTCTAGTGAATAGACATTGCATAGATTTATTGTGAGAACAACCAACACTAAACATTATCTCAATAAAATGAGATAGTTTACTATCTAAAAATAGTTCTCAAAATTCAGTGACTAGGTCGCAAGAGGCGTGCGAATATGTTCACAATCTGCGCTTGAGATAATTAATGATGATTGTGGTTTTACCTCGCTTTATTTCGGCGCAGTCGGGCTACTATTTTGTAACAACTTGTTTGACGCCTTGGACATGAGTGTTTAATGTGTTAGGTAAAGTATCTTGTGGTGTGTTTGAACTTGAGTTTAATTTGTGTATTTTGTTTTGTTTTACACTCAGAATAAGAAAATTTAAAGAACAGAAAACTTTAAGGCAATACTTCAAATCATAATCATACCTTGTATAGCTCGGTCAACATAACTGAGCACCTGAAAACTCAAACGACCTGACCCCCGACTACCCTCGCGGCGCCCCGCGTTCGCCACGTGAGCCAATAGCGAGAGTCAAATTAGGTTTGTGACGGAACTTCACCTCCGCCTCCATAACAGCAGAACTTCCACAAAAAATCGTAAAAACGCCTCCGCATCCGCCTCCGATTCGAATTGCTCCGTCGCGTGCTCGTATTTGGATTCTATTAAGAATCCCTAAGAAATCGTTTAGAAGGCGATAAAGCCGCAAAAGTCTGCGGTTACTTATGTTACTTTTACCTATGTCCCTACTACTTTTTTGTTTTCCGTAAACCAAGACAATAAAAATACTCCAGCGGTTCCAGCTCCATATCTCTTCGAAATATCATAATGCACAAGTCGTGCATCGTCGATTGCAGGGATAAGCGAAGAGCTTGAATATCTTATCACTTGAGTTCGTATCGGTCAGCACCAATCGTGCGTTTGAGAATTATGTCGTTAGTATAAACTTAAAGCAACCACAGACAGGCGCGAATAACTTATAATAAAGGTCATCATCGCACAGTGGCATCGTTGTCATGTTGTCGCGCCGCTGTCTGCGACGACCTTCACTTTTTTATATACCATTTTTTCGTCTCCCGTAAACCAAAACATCAACAATCAACAATATCCCAGCAGTTCCAGCTCCAAATCTCTTCAAAATATCACACGCACATTAATAATGCACAGATCGTGAGTCTTCGATCGCAGGGGTAAGCGAAGAGCTTGAATATTTTATCTATTTAGATGAAGGTACAATATTAACTAACAAAGCATCAGTGCTTTGTTAGTTAATATTGTACCTTCATCTTGCAAATGTTCACCTCTGCTGTCAGTTGATTGTGCTGTCAGCAGCTCAATCAACTGACAGCAGAGGTGAACATTTTAGGTTCGCCCTAATCTAATCTTCTAATCCTGTGACCTTGGATATTTTATGTTTTCAAACTATCTTTCATTCTGTACTAACTCAGTTAAATCGATGTACAAGAGGTACAACATTATATATCGAATTCGCTTTATTTTTGTTGTTAAGTAAGAGGCAGCCCTAAAAAAATGCTGTTTTTCTTTGTTAGTTAACATTGTATCTTCAAAATTTCTGGCGTATAGATTGTATGAGAAATTGCACTATGTTGATTGTACTAAATAAACATTTTTGACTTTGATGAATCAAATCATGATTTTATATTTTTTCTACATCCAATTTCACCTCCGCCTTCGTAAAACACCACTCCACATCCGCGGCGGCGAAGCTCTTCACCTCCTCATCCACCTCCGCTAAGAAGGCCTCCGTTACAAACCCAAATCGAATATCGATCGTCTGAGTGACAGTGAAATTTAGAGTGCTCAGTTATAATGTTAGGTGCACAATTAGCTTAGTGTACTCCCTTAAGAGGAAATATGGGCTGTGAGCGCCGACTGAATTTCCTTAGTAAAAATTCACAATTCGAAGTTTGACTCTCGTCTCTTTCCTACTCCAATATTGGACCAATTTAAAAGATGTTCCATAAACTGGTAAAGTAAGATATATAGTATGTCCCTATGTTTTCCTTTTTTCAATTTTATTTGTCAAATTTGTATACGAAGCCTCTGTTGACAGCGCAATTTTGAGCATTTTTGAGGTCTCTAGTGATTCTAAAGATAATGTATCATCAAAAAGGAAAACATAGGGACATAGTATATATCTTTAATTTTCAGTTTACGGAATATATTTTAAATTGGTCCAATATTGGAGGAGGAAAGAGAAGAGTGCCAAACCTCGAATTATGACTTTTTACTAAGGAAATTTAGTCGGCGCTCTCTGCCCCCATTTCTCTTAAGAATAGGACAAAACACATTGAATATTAGGCTTTCCTTAACTACTAAGAGACTGCAAAAATGCGCCCAAAGTTTTAAATAGGCACAGATGCATCTGAAAGATAAAAATGCTTGAGAGTTTTTATTATTATTAAGTAAAATGTGATTTTAGCAGGCTTCCTTTCTAACTTTTCGTCTTAGGTCGTGAGTTTTCGTGTTAGCGCATATATTAATATACTCCGAGGCGATAAACATATTTTAAACGATAATATTTGACTGTTTTAATTAATTAAACATAAAGTTGAACATATAATTATTAATACTAGTGCGTCCTGTGGCTTTGCTTGTGACCTTTGGCGGATTGCCAATTATCTAGTGCTTCTTGATAGGTTTATCGTTACAATCTACGAACAGAATAAAGATAGGTGATGTTATGTAACCTGATTGAAATATATAAGTAGTTCATCATCTGCCTAGCCTTTTCCCAACTATATTGGGGTCGGCTTCCAGTCTTACCGGATTCAGCTAAGTACCAGTGTTTTACATGGAGCGACTGCCTATCTGACCTCCACAACTCAGTAACTGGGTAACACGGTACCTCTTGAAAAGACTTGTGTCAGATCTCAAGCTTCTGACTACCCGTAACGACTGCCAAAGATCTTCAAATGACAGCCGGGACCAACGGCTTAACGTGCTTTTCGAGGCACGGAGGAAACTCGGTATGTTGAAATGGTCACCCATCCACGGACCGACCTCGTCAAGCGTTGCTTAACCTTGATGATCGACCCGTGCGGCTGTTATTATGAGGTCGGTCCGTGGATAGGTGACCATTTCAACATAACGAGATTCCTCCGTGCCTCGGCAAGCACGTTAAGCCGTTGGTCCCGGCTGTCATTTGAAGATCTTTGACAGTCCTTACGGGTAGTCAGAAAACTGAAATCTGACATCAGTCTAGCCCAAGGGGTATCGTGTTACTCAGTTACTGGGTTGTGGAGGCCAGATAGGCAGTCGCTCCATGTAAAACACTGGTACTCAGCTGAATCCGGTAAGACTGGAAGCCGACCCCAACATAATTGAGAAAAAGGCTAGGCAGATGATGGCTTAGAGACATGAACGAACAAACAAACATTACAAGTTCCCAGTACTCTTGAATTATTTCAATTCACGTGTCAAATAATAAGCTTAGGTAATTATTTTATGATTATAAACTTCTAAGATTAATTAAATATTAGAGTTTATCGATAAATTGGTGTTTCGAAACTTTTGATGGGATTCGTATAATTACATTGATTCTGACAGAAGGTTAATCAATCAACTATATTTATTAATTTCTTTTTAATAAACATAAAATTATATTTATTTATTGCGATGTTTTCCTTCACCGTTTTGAGAGCAGTGGTGATGAAATAATTTACACAAAGTAAAGCGCCTACCTGGGCTCGAACCCACGACCTACAACTTGTAAGTCGAGGCCGATACCACTGGGCCACCACTGCTCTCATCGTGAGGAAACCGGCATGTCCTAGAACCAAAAATTCGAAGACATGTGACATTCACCAACCCGCACTGGGCCCGCGTGGTGGATTACGGCCCATTCCCTCTCATAGAGAGGAGGCCTGTGTCCCAGCAGTGGGAACATTAATAGGCTGATGATGTGATGTGATGATGATTTATTGCGATTGATAAAATCCTTTGAAACATGCAAAAAATCAAGCCCCGGGCAAACTACATAGCTAATCCCTGTTTATAACCTGCCTTTTTTATAATTTTAATAACAATCTTAAACCGACAGACGTTGTCCTATTAAAAAAGTATTCCCAAATTTTACTATTTCCCGGGAATCATTTAAACTTTTTTCTAATAGATATATTTAAAAAAACCTTTTAACAAGAAAATGCAACCGGATTCCAAATAAAAACACTACAAAGTGAAAAATAACTTCAATTACGGCAGTCGGTGTCAAAAAACGAAGAAACAAAAAAATGAACACTGAATTCCGAAATTGAAGTTATTTTTCACTTTGGGAGTCGGTTGTATTTTGTCGTAAAATTGTTTTTTATTTTTCACTTTTTAGTGGTACATAATGGACAAGTTCTATAGTAAAGTACCTATACGATGCCCACAGTGATGTTAGAATATATTACCCGAATAACATGTAATTTGAATATAACCATCGTGAGGAAACCTGGACTTACATAGTTAATGTAAGTCTGAAATAGCCAAGTCAGAGGCCTGTGGGATTCCCAGAGGCGGCTTAATTAACTCTGACACCAGAGGTGGCCACACCTCACACGAAAGAAGAAGAATATAACCAGTGGAATGAGAGTGTACTAGGGTGAATTGTACACATCTGCATACCCGTTAAGAACATACTGGTATGATGGTATGTTATGAAATGGTGTAAACAATAACAATCATGCGATTGCAGCAATCCCAAGAAAATTTCCATCATTTATTGAAGAGTTCTGTTGTTCCGAAGTTCTTCATCAGATCTTTACCAAATTTAAATGGGACCATTTCGGAATAAACTTCTTTCGAACAAAAAAGAGAGAAAGATTTTTGCAATTCCGTTTACATATGACGGAGTTATGCTCGAACAAAAATAAAAATAAAAATTAGGAACATCTGAATTGTGAACCTATTCCTTTTTGGGAAGTCGAACAAAAATTAGCGATCGGTCCAGTCGTTTAAACCATTATTACATTTTTTATTTACACAGATTAGAAAGGTTCATAGTGCATACCGCTTCCCATCCATCCTTTTGACATTTCCGTTCAATTCACATTCCAAAATTCACGAAGATATCCTTCACCGACAAGTACGACCTTTTCACCTGTCTTTCACCTTGGATTCAAGACTAATGCATTCCTCACAGCAATAGATCGAATGACTAATACATGAACTTCTCATACAGATCCATTATCTTGATCGAGTCATCGGATTTGTGTATTCAATTACGAAGCCTACGTATGTTATGTCATTTATTGAAATCCGTTGCCAGAAAGATAAAAAAATATTTTTTCGGGGGCTGAGTCACCTACGTACCCCATTCGATTCCCTACACGTGGTCCCCGGGTGGTGCAAATCAGGTGACAACCTGGTGGTAGGCTTCGGCCGAAGTCTTGCGACCACCCACCGGGCAAGGACGTACCGCCAAGCGGCCTAGTCGTGTTCCGGTATGATGCTCGGTGCAGCCACTAGAAGAGTTGGGTCGAGATAGTTGTTCCACTGCAGGCAGGCCGGCCTGACTCGCGCTGTTATGGACGTATGTGGAGACTGGTCGCGAAGGGGAAGCGGGATTCGAGGCACGGTGCGCCGCTGGCCGACCGCAGGTAGTTGGGGGCCCAAGTAGTGTGCCAGCCACACATGAAAGGCTGCCCCGCCAACTGTCGAAAAATCCCGGAATGCGCCATCGTGCTGGTTGGCGACCAAACGAGAGTGCCCGATGGACATTCCTGGGGGATCTCGGGCGTCCCCGCAGTAGCCAGACCAGTCCCCCAATGATGGCGTCCTATCGGCGCGTGTCTGTAGGTTGCAAGCGTGGAAACTCATCTTACTTCCTTATCCTCTCCCTCCTTTTTCACTTACAAAAATAACGCCAAGGAACAAGAGAAAAAAAGCTGAACAACGGCAGCACTCACTCTCACATAAGGTGCACCTCAGCAACATCCAAGGTCTGCATTCTAACCTTGTCGCAGTCCATCACCACCTCGAGACTGAGAAACCAGCACTTTTGTTCCTTACGGAGGCACAGATCAGATGCCCGTCAGGCGTGGCGTACCTATCTTACCCAGGGTTTACCCTGGAGCACACGTTCAAGCCTCGCGCTGGTGTATGCATGTAAGCCCGGGACGACATCTGCTATCGGCGTCTCCGTGACCTTGAAGACTTAAATTACTCAGTGCTATGGGCCCTAGTGGACACAGGTCTGGATAAGATCATCTATGCCTGTGTCTACGCATAGCGGTGATCTGGAGACAACCAGGCTCACACAGTACCTGAGTGAGGCGGCTGATGTGGCTCAGCTACGGTACCCCTCCGCCCAACTAGTGTTACTGGGGGACTTTAATGCCCACCACCAGAAGTGGCTATTCCCATACCAGTACACTGACCACGCTGGACGAGCGATGCGAAATCTTTCGGTTGCGCTAAATTTCACCCAGCTGGTCCAAGGGGCTACGAGGGTGTCGGATGTTGATTCACATACAGCCAATTGCTTGGACCTTCTGCTGACAACTGATCCAGACCGATACTCAGTGTCGGTATCATCACCTTTGGGTAGTTCCGACCACTGTCTGGTGAAGTCTGTATCCGTCTACTCCCCGCCCGATCCCAGCCCAAGAGGTACCCGGCGGGTTTGGTGGTACAAGTCAGCAGATTGGGATTGTATGCGATCTTTCTTCGCATGCTACCCTTGGCGGCCCACTTGCTTCTCTCCGGATGACCCATCGTCATGCACTGACGCAGTGACCGATGTGTTGCGTCAGCGGATGGAGTACTACATTTCGTTCTCTGACGTAACGGTGTCCAGCGTTGACCGTCCATGGTTCGGTGCCGAGTGTGACCGCGCAAACGTGATTAAACACTTGTCGTACCTAGCAAGGGTAGACGCCCGTGTGCGCAAGGCAAGGGACGTGTTTCAGAAGAAGAGAGCCTTCAACAGGGCTACCAAGTCCTGCAAAAAGGCGATGCGAAGGGCACGGTTTAACCACATTAGCAGGATTGGGAACAAATTTGCTTCACACCCCGCAGGTAGCAAGGCGTTTTGTGCTGCATAACCTTGACGTGAACAAGGCTAGTGGCCCGGACGGGATACCAGCAATTGTACTTAAAACTTGTGCGCCTGAATTGTCTCCTATCTTGACACGCCTATATCGCCTTTCAATGGTGTCTGGAAAAGTGCCGAAAGCTTGGAAGCAAGCTAACGTTCAGCCTGTGCCCAAGAAGGGTAGTCGAGCTGATCTGGCCAACTACAGACCCATATCAGTGACGTCCATCCTCTGTAAGAGTATATGGAACGTGTATTGAATAATAAGCTCCTGGCATACCTAGAAGACAACGACCTCCTTAGTGACCGCCAATACGGCTTCCGCCGAAACCGGTCAACTGGGGATCTTCTAGCGTATGCCATCCACATCTGGAGTGAGACCATCGAGAAGCACGGGGAGGCGCTTGCTGTTACCTTCCATCCTTATTGGTAAGCTTCCTTCCTTCGGTCTGCCTAGTGGTCTGTGTGACTGGATTGCAGACTTCCTCAGGGATCGGTCCGTCCAAGTGGTTATTGATGGCTACTCGTCCGGTCAGTTAGGTATTAACGCCGGAGTCCCTCAGGGGTTCTTGCTGCACATTAATGACCTGCTAAAACCCGGAACCTTTGGGTATGCAGACGACAGCACTGTTGCTGAGAGATATGTGTCTGGCGCACGGGCTACCGGGCCTCAAGTCCGGTCTCTTCGGGAGGCCATGGTTGAGCGCTTGAACCTGTCTTTGGAAGCAGTCTCCGAATGGGGCAATGCCAATCTAGTCAGTTTCAATGCTGCTAAGACCCAGGCGTGTCTTTTTTTCGCAAAAAAGAGCCAATTCCACCCGGCTCCATCCTTCCGTGGTGTAACCGTGCCGGTAACGGACCATCTCGACCTTCTTGGTGTTACGTTGACATTGACCCTCAATTTTGGTCCATTCATTGATGCAAAGGCTCAATTGGCTGCAAAAAGGTTGGGGATCCTTGCGAAGGTGAGACGGTACTTCATGCCTGAACAGCTGCTCAAATGCCAGGTACCAACTTGATGTACTTGAGTCGATTGACAGACGGGCCAAGAGACTTATCGGCAACGATGCGCTGGTCGACTCAAAGTTCCAGAGCCTTGAACACCGACGACCAGTTGCCAGCCTGTCGGTTTTCTATCGCTTACATTTCGGAGAGAAAAAAAAATAAAAACAATTATTAGGCCTGTATTTCAGATGCTCATGCTCGACTCAAACTCAAAATTGGCATTTGTGATTGGTTGTAATAAAACCAATCACTAGAAATACAAATCAACTTCAATTAAATCAACACACACACATGGCAAATATCCCGAAACAAATATTAATTCTAATGATTGTTACCATGTCAGCTTTAAAACTTATCAAACCAATCACAACTGGACTCTGTCTTCTGACATCTGGGATCTTGGGCTTGAGCACCCAATCACAATTGCCCATTTCCAGTTTGAGTTGAGTTGAGTTGAGCATGAGCATCTGGAATTCCGGCCTTAAGCTTATGCCTTCGTTTTTCTTTATTTGAGTTTTCAGCGTGAATTTTAGTTTGATGGTAAAAACAATTTTATAAGTCGTCATGACGGGCTTGGCACTCAATAAATGAACACCAGAACAACATCCCTGCCTGAAAAAAATGTTTTACTGTCTTTACACGGCCATCGGACCGCAAACCTTAAGAAATAAATATAAAGTATCGCCTATTTCTGTAACGGCATACTCCAAGAGCAGTAGTGACCCAGTGGCGACTTACAAGTTTTAGGTCGCGGGTTCGAGCCCATGCAGGTGCTTTACTTTGTGTAAAATATTTCATCACCACTGCTCTCAAAACGGTGAAGGGAAACATTGTGAGGAAACTGGCATGTCCTAGAAGCAAAATTCAAAGACATGTGACATCCACCAACCCGCACTGGGCCCGCGTGGTGGATTACGGCCCATTCCGTCTCACAGAGTCCTCTCTGTGAGAGAGAATGGGCCGTAACACGCACACAGGCCTCCTGGCCTGTGTCCCAGCAGTGGGAACATTAATAGGCTGATGATATTCTGATCACCAATCTCCCTGTATAGGATCGATTAATGCATTATTAATTTTCAAGATTTCAAAATGTTTGTTTTCCTAATTCCCTTAAAAAAAATCTACCGTCTTTCCACTTGTCTCGCTACAACAACTCATCGATCATTATCTCGACATACGAGTACCTCATAACAATAGATCGGTGACTAATCTGTAATCCACGCAGCTTCCAGCACAGATCGATCTATAGTTTAAACTCTATAGAAACGTAATCATGTCCTTGTAAAGCGTATCAATGAATTTATTCTGTTATGCACTCAGAGATTGGATGCTGTTAGGAAATACGATGCAAATATTTGTAAGCTTTAAGTTATTACTTTGTTTTTGGAACGAAGTTCCTTATCGCGCGTTGCGAAAGGGGGCTAGACGGAAAAAAATCTCACGAAAAGTAACGACACTTTTTGCTATAGTTGTAAGCCGTGCGGCGTGCGCGTGTTTCATGCGTGTTATAACCTATACGCAGTTGTGTTTACGAAGTCTAGAGAGTATATATACACACTTATATACATACATGTATATAAGTGTGTATATATACATATATATATATATATGCATATATAACGCCAGACGCACAAAACCCTCCACCACAGGCCGACTCGAGTCGACACCACTCGAAAACCGACCCCGAGCCGCCACTAATAACGATCCGGCGCGGCGGCGATCAAATCAGAAAACCTAAAAACCTCCATATCTCGGTTGGAGCTAGCTCAATTCTGAGTAAAACATTGCCCCCCTGCCGCCACCGCTTCTGGCCGGAAAACAAGATAGGATAACCTCCCCCCCCTTAACTGTTCACCTTCCCCCCCCGCAATTTTTTTTTACCTCATTCTAAAATATCAATATGAAAAGTCCATAAAATCGTGCAACAAACCCCTGACCCACTCCCCCCTCACCCCTCACCCGCTCACATTTACTAGAAATCCTTTTCATAAAATAATTTTAAAACATTTTTTAGGTGAGATCGAAAATATACGAACGACCGAACCAACTATTCAAATTGTAAAATCCACATTTGTTAACCGTCACCTAGCGCCATCTGTCGCCATCAGCTGGAATTAAAAAACATTAATTTAAGAAATAAAATTGTATCTCGGAAACGGGAGGAGATAGGCCAAATCTGACAACAGATTAGAATATACTATAAATATGTAATAAATATAGTATATTCTAATATATATAGATATATGTGTATACACATATGTATATATACTAAAGGAACTTCGTTCCATCCGGGTGTCCCTTGACACCTCTCAAGTTTTTTTTTCTAAGTTTACTGTAGAAATAGCTCTCTGTCCAATTTTACTATTTCCAATTGAACTCGTCTGTGGAAAAACCATCGGACCTTTTTAAGGGTAAGATCATCATCATCATTTCAGCTAAAAAACGTCCACTGTTGGACATAGGCCTCACCCAAGCGTCGCCACACTGATCGGTCCTATGCGTTTCGCATCCACCGGACTCCCGCAGCCTTGGCCAGGTCGTCGCTCCACCTAGAGGGAGGCCTTACAACGCTGCGTCTTCCGGTACGCGGTCGCCACTCTAGAAATTTTCGGCCCCAACGGGCATCTGTTCTGCAAGCAATGTGCCCTGCCCACTGCTACTTAAGTTTGGCAATTTCTCAAGCTATGTCAATCACACAAGGAATCTTCAAGAATAGCTCTCTCCATTGCTCTTTGGGTGAGTTTAAGACTTGAAGGATTGGATATCCACCAGTCCAGTGCATCGCCGTACTTCTGTGATGGAACGGCCGTCGCGGAATTTAGCTTTGCGTTTATAACTGACTATAATATTGCATTATAGCTTTTCCCTGCAGCTTTGCTCCCATGGCCCACCCACAGGATTCGTTTTTGGATACAAAAATAGCCTATGTCACATCGGAATAATGCAGATTTCCATAGGTGAAAGAATTTTTAAAATCGAAAATTTCCTCTTTATAATAATAGTTTAGAGACAAAGACACTTATAAACAAACATACAATCAAATCTTTCCTCTTTATAATATTAGTGTAGATATAAATTCAACAAGATGACCACTCGGTGACGACGGCGTTTTGCTACGACCAGTGCACTGATCAAAATTAAATGATCTTATTGGGCGGTTTCTCAATCGTCGCAAGCGCATAAAGCTGGTATTTTCAGGTGTTTTTCTATAAGGTTCCCGACTGGCCAAAAAATGAAGTTTAATCTTCATTTTTTAGTAGAGAAACCAAAGTTTAGGAAACATTACCTATTAGTTCTAGCTTCTTTTAAAATCTAAAAAAGTGTGACCAAAATCAATCCATCATACCCATGGCCTAGAACCATAAAGCCTACGCTATAATTGCAACATTTATCTAAATAAAATTGTGAAAGAAAGGAGGCTCGACGCTGTAAATCATAGTTCAATACCACAATTATTTGTCACTTGGTACTGTTGCATAAAGTAGTCGGTATAATAGTAGTGCTTTTAGTAATAAAATCATCACTTAGCTGACAACTGTGATTTTCAAGTAGTAAGTGGCACTCATGATTTACAGAAACGTCGACAACTTTGTCGTCTTTTACATCCAAGAATTACAATTTAAAATATTCCAAATGAAAATAGGTCATCACTTTAGTAATTACTAGCTAAAATTATCCGAAGGAAACATACTCGCGTGGTAGAAAGTATACTATCCCTGTGTAAAGTTACATTCAAAGCTATGTATCAGATGGTATCGAAACCAATGTCATTCGAAGTTATTTCGAAATTTTAACTAAATTTAAGACTGTATGCCAACTATTGGAAAGAGTATTTTAATGAAAGATCGCTAGAAAAAGGAATCTGGTATAGAACGATTCAAAGTGAACTCCCTCGTATTCCCTGGTTTGCCAACAGTGTACTTAATAGGAAATTTGTCATAATAGCTCACAGACTCCGGTCTGGACACATTCCTTGCAATTAGTTTAGGCATCTTATGAGAATAAAACCTAACCCAAACTGTACCGAGTGTGGTGTTGTGGAGGACGTATACCACTTGTTGGTGGAATGTGTCAGGACCAGAGCTGTAAGAGAGGCTCTGATGAATAGATTTAATATTAAATTAATAGATTTAGGTAATTTTCCAAAGTATCTTGTCATTTTAGTTTATAAAATAATAGATAAGATAGAATAAGTGTATATTTATGTTTGTGTATAGGCTTAGGTTATGATGGGGCTGGCATGGTCTTAATTGTGACTAAAAGCCCCTGAATATAAGAGATAAAAAAAAAAGCTATTCTGCCTTAAAGAGGTGAAAATGAAACAAACAGACAGACAGTGTTACTTTCGCATTATTTTTAGTATGTTTGTTTTATTAGTAAGTATGGATTGTTTTGTTTATGAGGCCTAAGTTAAGTAGTAAATATTTACGAACAAACATTTACAGTAATAAATTGGTAATTAAGAAATTGTGCAAAGCGAACTTTGCTTTATACTTTGCAGTTAATCGTATTGTTCGGTTAGTATTTATTCTCCTCGGTTTTAAGGCCAGTTTTTAAAGAATGGACCATTTAGGCGTCCATAAATACAAAACCTCATTAAGTTAAGCGTGAACGATTACGCCCAAAACCATAATATTTACGGCCAGTCTTGTTAATCCATAAATTTAAACAACTAACCAAGGCCACATTCAAACACACTATTACGACTAAGTATTACTAAAGCTTACCCAACTTGATACGAGTATAAATCACATTTGTTCCTCTCATTTTTTTCCGTAACGTTACCGATCGACCACCTGAGGCCATTGTGTGAATGTCAGTGGGTCATAGTGGAGCAAACTTGTTGAGATGGAACAGGAATGTGTTACAATAGGAGACCTGTGGGCTGTAATGGTGCATAATGGTATTACGTCATAGGTTTATTGTTTTGGGTGCGTTGCAGATAGATAGGATTTGATTCTCTAGGGATTGAATTATTTTTGGAAGATCTTTCTATACACCGGTTATCGAGCTTAATAGTTCTAAAAATTTAACTCAGAGTTAGTTGCTAACAAGAGGTAAAATTGTCAATATTGTATGACAAACTGTCAACTTCGTCTTCCGCTTAGATGGTCCATGATCACACTGTACTTGGGATGATTCAAAAATTTATTCAATACATTTTTTTATGTCTGTCTTACTTAGTCTTCTATGACGGTTGACGCAGTGGTTGAGCAATCGGCTGCGTTGCTTGCGTTTCGTTGGTTCGATTCCCGCACGGAACAAATATTTGTATGGCCTACATCTGTACATAAGCAAACAAAAACAACTATATAGTTGTTCAAGGTCTGGCTGTTTGCTCATGTGAGTTTACGCAGTACGATATAGAAGTAATTCCTAGTGTGGAGCAAACCTTTTTTTGTACCGTAGATGATATCGTAGATGATCTATCTTCAACTCTAGTTAAACTTTAAATCTATTCCAATCGGTTTTAAATTAGCTCACTGTAACGCCAAAAGGCACGCAGCTAAGCAATAGCAGGCACTGGCACCCAACGCGAAGAAAGAAAATTTGGTTCAAATAAATTGCACTAGATGGCGTGATAAGCTTTGATTCGTTATTGAGTTTTGTGAAATATTAAGATTTTCTAGAGACGATCATAATAAATTGTAGTTCTAAAAACTAAAAAACACGCTTTAATGGTAAGGATAATGGGACAAACTGTTTAAATTATTGCATTGTCATCGGTCCTTGATAAGTGTGCAAAGTTTCAAATCAATCCAACGTTTTGAAGTGGGTGAAAATAACGTTCAAAGATTCCATTACATTGATACATAGATACATACATACGAATTATATACTAATAAAAGCGTGTTAAAAATGTATGTTCTTGTTTAATTAACTCACCCAAGTACAAAATTATGGAATATTGGGCTCTTAATTCACATTTCGAAGATTATTTGAATGGATAATTTAAAATTGATTCCAATAGATGGCGCGGTTTTAAATTTATGAGGCATCCACTCGGATTTTTAAATTAGTTTTGTAACACATTTTGGTACAATAAAACTGTAAAAACGTGCAAATAATACTATTAAACAAGTCGCTGCTAACATCATCTATATCCATGGAACGGAAACGAACGCGATCGATGTTTTTAGAAAAAAATATCAGTTTTTTCAGACGAAATACGCTAGTTACGTCGCACAGTTTCTTTGTATCTGTATGCAAATATTATATTATCTGTGACAATAGTATCATAAACTGTTACTTATTGATACGAGAATAGACTCTATGTGTAAATAATTCCCTTCTATGAGGAAAAGTCAAACTCTGACATTCATGACAAATTTGATGGCCCTATCACTTCACTCCTTTCTACACTCAAGGTGACAGACAAGCATAAAAAACTACCTAGTAGGCTTTATTCTAAGAATGAAACTGAAAGTGATAGTACCACGTCTACTGTTACATCATGAGGTTTTCTAAAAGGATGTCTCTCATTAGTAAGTTCTTGAGTGCTAATTTTATTGGTTTTAGCAATGTTTCAATGTGATATTATGTAGTGTAGTGGGGTAAATTAACGGTATTCTCTTTGTTTTTGGGGTCAGGCGTAGTCGCTATGGTTACTTCAATAGGCTTTGATTTGACGAAAACTACTTGTGTATTTTTATTATCAGGAGAACTTGCAGAACTAAGTCCAGTCTACTGCAAACAGGGAAAATACAAATTGGAATTACAAGTTAGGCCGAAAAGCTGGTGGTGGTTGGTGATTACTAGTTACTGTCGACCTGCATAATCACACTAATGGGCACCCATGACTTCCAGGTTGTGGCAGCCTTCTAGAAGCTAGTGGAACGGGCTAGACAGGTAAACCAAACACGGACCTAATGGACCATTTCTCATTAGACCAGGGTTAAAAGAGATGATGACAGTTTATTATTAGAAATGACATTATTTCAATTTATTGACGTGATACCATGACATTATAGTCTCTCGATATATATTGATCCCATCTTCAGAACGTCAAGACCACAGCATCTACAGTCAAACATACCTATGAGGATTCTTAATCAAAAACAGTTTCAGTATCAATAAAACATTTATTTCACAATAAAACAAAAACGTAATAATATAATTTAGACGCGTCTTCTTAAAAACATCGAATTGACTATTATACTAGGTGTTAAATATTAGTCACGGATCGATATGCCAGCCATTTTACTACAAAAAGTTCTAGCATTAATATTGCAAATCCATTGACTAGGTTTTGTGAAACAAATTTGTAATAGGTAGTTTAAGAATTCTATCAATATTTCGTGAAGAGACTCCATTGCTTCATTTGAACAAAACTAAATGCTTAGGCCGTCACAAAGCCGTAGCTGGACGCTAAAGTATCAATTATTTAACATCATCTCTTCATTGACATGACAGTTTGACATTGACATGTGTCAAGTCGCCATTTTGGCAGTTTTGATTGACGTTTGATGAATCATTCACATATGTAATCTTTTGATGGGTGCCATATAAAAATATAGAATAGAATAGTAATCTTTTGATTAGTAAACATTTGGTTGCTATTTGAAATGCAGTTTATGTTGGTCATCTTTACATTGTAGATTATTTATCAAGGAACTAGTTACAGCACAGAAATTAACAAACTTTGTGAGCATTTTGACATATTAATTTATAATATTAAGGTGTGTGATATTCACTCCATCCATTACCCTACCATGTAATCCAGTATTATTCCTTCTTTTTAGTTTATCGGTAACATTTAGTATTTTCTATATTGGTCTGTCATATTTTATTGCACTTATACCTATTATTAATTTCACTCACACATTATTTTGCACTTTGCAACATTTCAATCACTTCAATTTCACTATAACTCTACATAACTTCTTATTGATGACCGTGATACGCCAATTCAGGTCCAGAAGCATGGCCCGAATGAGCATAACCCGAGTGAGCATTGTACGCTATTTGGGCACCAGAAGAATGACTGGAAGGAACATGATACGACAACTGGGCAGCAGAAGATTGAACCGAGGGAACGTGATGATAAGCTATTTGGGCAGTAGAACCATGACTGGAAGGAGTGTGATACTCCAATTGGGCGTTAGAACCATGACTGGAAGGAGTGTGATACTCCAATTGGGCGTTAGAACCATGGCCCGAAGAAGTATACGCCAATTGGGCAATTGATCCATGACCCGATGAAGCTTGGAACCCTGATTCAAGACCAGAATGACCCGAGACACCTGAGAGAGCGTTACCCGAATGAGCGTGATACGCTAAATCGGCGCCTGAAGCGTGACCTGAAGGAATGTGATATGCCAATTCGGCGCCAGAAGAATGGCCGGATGGTGCCTGGAAACCTAGAGTCTGGTAACTGGCGTCGTACTGCTGGTAGCCATGAGCCATGCCTTGGCCTGATTGCTCCTTGTATTTACCTGGAAAGTAGAGAAATAAATACATTAGAAGACTTCACTTTTTATGAGTATAAATACCAATGATTCTTTAAATAAAATAAAACTATAAAGAAAATACAACCGACTTCCAAATAAAAACAAAGTGGGTTGTATTGTAGTTAAAAAAGTTTTTTATTTTTCACTTTTTAGTTTGGTACCTAATAGGCTAGTTCGTTATTAAGGTACCTATAATGCCAGACTAAATTACCTGAATATCATGAAACATGAACATAACCGGTGTAATGAGAGTATACGAAGGTGAACTGTACACATCTGCGTACCCCTTTAGAGCGTACTGGCGTGATGTTATGTTATGAAATGGTATAAACAATAAACAGACTTGCTTAGCAGCAATCCCGAGAGATTTCCTGTCATTTATTGAAGAGTTCTGTTGTATATCTTGGAAGTTTTTCACCAGATCTTCACGAAATTTATAGGTGACCTCCTATGGAGACCACCATCACTAACCAATTCAATTGTTTATAGAAGCGTAGCACAGTGCTGCTTTGCATATGAAAATGGTAGATGAGTGGAACTGCTAAGGAATATTTATCTATTGCACATAAACAGGTAGTGATCACATAGTTTCAACAGAAGTTTGCTATTGACCTTACGTTCTAC
The DNA here is from genome assembly GCA_948252205.1 of Orthosia incerta. Taxonomy (NCBI): domain Eukaryota; kingdom Metazoa; phylum Arthropoda; class Insecta; order Lepidoptera; family Noctuidae; genus Orthosia; species Orthosia incerta. The sequence continues at coordinate 6,429,827 of OX411745.1, read as the reverse complement.
AAACATTGCGTTGAAAGTTCGGGCTGAATATCACAGATGGCGTTGTTGCTATGGATATTTTAAGTTTTAACTAGAAAAAATATTATTGATGTCAGGCTTTTTTCATGAAAGTATTCATAATATATATGTTACGGCTAAAGGTAGGTGTGAACCTAAACTTAAGATTAGCCGGCTAAACCTAGGTTTATCTTCGACGAAATGTTAATGTTAGTTTGTTCTATCTTTAGCCGGCTAAACTTAGGTGTAGCTGCAGGTCCTTGGCTAAAAATGTAGAAGAAAATGGAAAAGGAAACTAACTAACTAACTAACCTAACCTAACCTCGGGAGCTTAGGGCACCCCGACACGGACAGGTTAGGTTCGAAGGGGATGACGGGAGCTGAAGTGAGCGAGCAAAGCGAGCGAACTCAGCTCCCGTCGTCCCCTTCGTGTTAGGTTACTTTAGACCCTGCATTCAGAAATAGGAGCCCCGCGCAGCGGGGCTTCGTCGACCATGTTGCATAAACACTAAACTAAATTGCACCAATACCTAGTTCTAGCCGGAATGATATCGGATAGACGCAATACTAAACCAAAACATTGCCACGTGCACGCGTGTTGTCTCCCCACCGCCCGCGCCCCCTCAAGCCTTCCGCCGGCCCGGCGCGCCTATCGAATACATTTTTAGCCGTTTCGTTTCGGTTAATGTGCACATTAACCGGCTAAAGATGGAATATCACGACGCAAACTAACATGTTATCGAACTTTAGCTGCTTCTCGAAGATAAACCTAAGTTTAGCCGGCTAATCTTAAGTTTACGTTCACACCGACCTTTAGCCGTAACATATACATTATATTGAGATGGTTTGCCAGGTAGCAAGATCGTTAGTAGATCTTTTGTCAGGGCCATTTAAGAAATCTCGTTCGTTCGTTCGTCGTTTTTAGGGTTCCGTAGCCAAAGGGTAAAAACAGGACCCTATTACTAAGACTCCGCGATCCGTCTGTCTGTCTGTCTGTCCGTCTGTCACCAGGCTGTATCTCGTGAACCGTGATAGCTAGACAGTTGAAATTTTCAGAGATGATGTATTTCTGTTGCCGCTATAACAACAAATACTAAAAACAGAAGAAAATACATATTTGAGGGCGGCTCCCATACAACAAACGTGATTTTTTTTGCAGTTTTTTGCTCGATATTAATAACGGAAACAGGTAGACGCTTGAAATATTCTCAGAATGTTTAGTTGTATATTCACTTCAAAAAATAGTAATGACTAAATTAAAATAAAATGAATAAAGGGGGGGCTCCCATATAATAAACGTGATTTTTTTGCCGTTTTTTGCGACAATGGTACGGAACCCTTCGTGCGCGAGTCCGACTCGCACTTGGCCGGCTTTTGATTTTTCGCACTTAAGCGAATCAGGCTAGCTACCTATCTTGCCAAATGTTGTGTCAAACGGTGCCAAAATATTTGCTCGAATTTTGATAATCTTCATTGTCAATCCTCATACTGTATTTGTATTATCAACTAGCTGTGCCCGCGGCTTCGCTCCCGTCATCTGTCTGCTGCTGCCAACCCTAGTCCCTACCCTACTTACCTTCCTGCCTACCCTACATACAGATATACACATGGTCACATGTATATACATACTACATACCATTTTTTTTTCAAGAGTCATTCTGTCGCGTAGAATCTTAACACCACGATTCAGAAAATGACTTTAAATGCACAACACCATCTATCGAATAGCGAGTTCAACTGTCCGAGTAACTGAATTGCGTGAGCTGTGATAATTTTACTTCTTGAACACTTTAAATTCATCTAACTTTTGATAGAGTGAACCGATTGCGATGAAACAAAAACTAAGTAATAATTTTTGTGTGTAAAAGTTATCTACATTGGTTTCGTACATTTCACGTGATGCGTGCGCAAATAAACAGACAAACAGACAAAAATTCCAAAAATGCTGGAAATGTGTTCTGTTGCTTATCCTTTAACACCCTGGCTATTTTTTTTGGAAATTTTTCGATGTACAAAGAATATTTTACTACAGATTTATTATATGTTTATATATTTATATATATAATATATATATATTGATGATGACAAACTTAAAATTCGAGTTTTAATTATCAATAAGCTCTGTAAAATTTTCTTCCAAATATTAAGATGTCAATTGTCTGGTTGTTTATACTTGCTCATTTTATTTAAGAGATTTAAAGGCACCTCACCAAGCTCGAGAAATTTGACTTAAATTAAACTACTCACCATCATCAAAAATACCAGCAGCCTCATCCTTGGCATTCTGCTCCAAGCTCTTCGCAATAGCCTCAGGCACAGGCGGAGGGGTGGGCAGATGAGCTCCCTGGGGATGGAAGCCGTGCTCATCAGCGGTGTAGGTTACCGTGTAGGTCTGGCCGTCATCACCCTTGTAGGAGTAGGCGCCGTGGGTCACCGAGCCACCGTGTTCCGAGGTCTGGCCTTTTTCTTCGGCTTTTATTCCTGGAAAATAGGAAGATACGATTTAGAAATAGGATGATATCTATACCTACGATAATTTGACTAGATCCTTCGAGAATTGGTTAAATACTTAAGAACTTGCGAGATTTACGTCAAAGGGGTCACAAAACTTAGTTTCAGGTTTATAGAAGCTTTCATTACCCGACTTCCGAAGGAAGTTAATGTGTTTATCAGTCTATGTATGTTTGTTCCTATGTGGCATTCTAGAGGCCAAACGGGTTTTTTTCTTCCAAACCCATCGTGTGGGGTATCAAAATAAAGGGTTTTATGAGGTGATTTCAAAAATATATAATACTAATATGTTTGAATTTAAAAAAAAATAACTAAAAAGCTTTAAATAAAAAAAGTAAATTCAAAATATCAAAAAACCCGACTGCTTAAAAAGCGAACTAAGAAGAGGTAAACAAGGAGAAAATCATGCTGTGCAGACCGCGAATATGTAGGTACCCTCCGACTGCACAGCATGCTTTTCTCCTAGTTTACTTCTTTTTAGTTCACTTTTTTTTAGTGTTGATATTTGGATAGTCAACTTTCAGAGAATATTTATAAGGTTATGTGTAACCAGATAACTGCATCCATCGAGTATTATACCATCAAACATAATTGCGTTCATCATTAGTGGAATATTTCATAACTAAGTAAAAAATATAATCCTAGTAACTAAGCATTCAGACAATGATAATATTTGCTTAGTCTGAAATAAGAATGCCAGAATTTAAAAATCTGTGTGCAAGTATGATGGAAGAGTAAGATGAACTCACCATTTTCAGTCTCATAGGAATACTGGTACTGATGCCCATTGTTCTCGTTGTTGAAGCTCAAGATCCTAGCGGTCTTCTCTCCTGAGGGCCTGCTGTTATAGGTCACTTCATGTCCAACTGCTTCATGCCCCGAGAATGTCTGAGGTGCCTGTGATTGCTCAGAATACAATCCTCGCTGTTGGTACTCTAGCGCTGATTGGTAGTTCTCGGCTGCCTGCGCGTAGTTCTCCGCTGATTGGCTGTTGTAGATCTGACCGGCTGATGCAGCGGCGATGAAGGCGGCGATTGGGGCGAGCTGGAAAATTTGAGTTAAGAGTCCTTAAGTTGAATTTTCAAAAAGGTTCTTTTAAGCTCCTTTAAGTTTTTTTTATCAAGCAAATATTGAAAACTTGTGCTGCTGACATTTTTTTAATGTATCATTAGCTGATATTCACGAAGACAATTTCAATTGAAACCCTTTTTAGGATAATATCTCTTTACCCAAAAATAGCCCAAGGTAGAGAGTAACTAAATATGATGTATAAGGCTTTATGTTGTCAGTGGTTCAAATTCCTAATGCATGAAAGGGCACAAAATCTCGAACCCTCAACCCCAGATGATTGACACTGATTAAACTTTCTCCTCGACTTGACGATCAAGGATTACTCAAAAATACTTTCACTTGAGTCACTCCTAATTTAAAATTTAGACATCTAATTAAAATATCTAAATCGCAGATCTAATTAGAATTAAACTAATTAATTGTTAGACGTACCAGCTTCATGATGGTAAGGAGTAAGTACTTGAATGTAAGGCACTTGGATAACGAATGAGTTTGTAATTTCTTTCCGACGTTTATATACCGAAATATTTTCGAGTACGCATAGATATATGAACTCACACTTGGGATACAAATGAATCTTTAAGCTGTGGACTTACGCCTTTTTAGGTTTTCAAACATTTGTCAATATGGCCATCAACCAGCAACTCTGTAAAAGCTATATTTAATCTTTTACGGCATCATAATACAAGTTGTAGGTCGTGGGTTCGAACCCAGGCTGGCGCTTTATTTTGTGTAAATTATTTCATCATCACTGCTCTCAAAAATGGTGAAGGCAAACATCGTGAGGAAACCGGCATCTCCTAGAACCAAAAATTCGAAGAATTGTGACACCCACCCAACTCGCACTGGGCCCGCGTGGTGGATTACGGCACATTCCCTCTCACGAGAGGAGGCCTGTGTCCCAGCAGTGGGAACATTAATATGCTGATGATGTGATGTGATGTGGCAATATAATTAGGATATTGCGAGCTAAATTTAGAGCGTTTATTGCTAGATACTCGTATGATATTTCGTTCACCAACTTCTATGGCGATAATTGTGGAATCAAAGTCTAAGAATATGATAGCTTACTCACCCAAGTCCATAATTATGAAATGCAAAGTTCAATAACCCATTTTAATAAATTACTTTGCTAGTTGGAAAACGCCTTACCTTTAAAATAATTATTACATCAAATAAACTGCTCCTGCACTTTGGATGACGTTTTCTACCACAATCCGAAGAAATAAAATTTTTTATCAATTGTTCCATAGTATATTTGAAAAAATTCTTCAGCTCGACTACCGTAAATAACGCAATGAATGTTGTAAAATTTTCAACAAGAAGGCATTTCCATTGATTGTGTGCTACACAATTATTGTCCTCGTTACTTACTTCTTTCTCGTTGAAGTAAATAATCGTAAAATTTACAAACCTATAAAAATAACTATACCAAGCAACAACTATAGAAATAGCCTAAGTCCCCAGCCATCGCACTCACATCGGCATGCGATTCAAGTCCGAGATCATTGTTAGGTAACAGTGGTAACAAGATGCGCTCGTCGGCTGAACATTTGGAGCACTTGTAGAGCTGGGAGTGGATAGAGGTGGCACTGTCACGTGGTGTAACTTCACGCTTGTTATTAGTTGTGGTGTAGGTAGAGTGGTAAGTAACAGTGGTAACAAGATGTGCTCGTTGGCTGAACATGTGGAATGAGAGGTGACTTGGTGTCGAGGCTTTACGCTGGTTGTAGGTTGTGGGGTGGGTAGATTGGCAAGAATGATGAAGTAAAACTAATAAATTGGAGTGACCATGAACATTTTCAAAATGAATTGACCAAATAATGCAAATAATTTTCTTGTGCCTTATATCTTGAGAAAACTAGATATTATCAATATTAGCAAAAATCTACTGCGGGCATCCTAAACACAATTCAAAACTTACATTGGGTGCCAGAGTTCATCGTAAACACTGTTTTCCCTAGGAGCAACGCCACGTGTTTAGTTATGTGTTTTCTTGTACAATTGAAGTTAGTAAAAAACTTTCTTATTTAGTAGTAAGGTGGATCCTTATCATAAATTCGACATTCCACTTCCTACTATCATATTATACATGTTACTATGTTTCAACAATTCGATTTATGGATGTTTATTAATCAACTACCCCTCAACGGCTGAATAGATATGGATGAAGGGCAACATTGGATTTTTATTCCGGTGGTAGGACATCCCCGCGGTATAACTTTCTACTTATAAAAATTCTAACAACCTTTTGAAGATTGCACTATCTAAACATTCCCAACTCTACATCCACAAACTACCTAACTGAAATACTCCTCGACAGTGTCCAAACAGTCGATATTATTAGTATCAGCTAATAACCGATTCACAATAGTTACGTTACATAACGAGTTATAACTTAACTGTAACATGTTTGCACTTGAGGCGGTAATCATTGACAATTGGATCACCAGGTCAGTGTAGATTCCGATGCTGCCTACAGCTAGAGTGTCACTATCTGACAAAATCATAATATTTTTATAAGTCTATAAATCAAAACAAAAAAACTCGAAAAAATAAAAATCGACACTGTTTATCAACTTTATATCATATGCGAGAGTTTTCGCTGTCAAAAAATAGATAGTGCGTACTTTCGAATGGACATATTATTGTTAGTTTAAATTAATGCCATACTCTACAGCTTTGTAAACGGAATCTTTTGATAGTAGAAAATACTGTTTGGAGAATTTTTGAGAATTTTTGGATTCTTGCAAAGGTGAGACAGTACTTCACGCCTGAACAGCTGCTTAACTTGTATAAGGCGCAAGTTCGGTCATACAAGGAGTACTGCTCTCACAATCTGGGATGGATCTGCCCAATACCAGCTTGATGCACTTGAGTCGATTGACAGACGGGCCAAAAGGCTTATTGGCAACGATGCACTGATCTAAGCTCCAGAGCCTCGAACATCGACGCCAAGTTGCCAGCCTGTCGGTTTTTTATCGGTTACATTTCGGGGAGTGTGCGACGGAACTACACAATTTGATTCCGCCTGGCCCTTGCCATCATCGGACTACAAGACGTACGGCCATGCTTCATCGGTACATGGTGGACATCCCTCCCATACGCACAAAGAGTTTTGCTAATACTTTCATTTTGCGCACAGCTAAGGAGTACAACTCCCTTCCGGTGTCTTTGTTCCCTGATAGCTACAACCTTGGGGTCTTTAAGTCAAGAGTGAATAGGTTTCTTCTGGGCAAGCGATCTTCACCGTAAACCACATCATCGTTTAACATCAGGCGAGATAGTGGTCAAACGCGAGCCTACAGATTACAAAAAAAAAAGTTATTAAAAACTTCAAAACGGCCAAATATCAGATAGTGACACTCTAGCTATAGGACGGTGAAATAGAGGTTTTTGATGATTGCAAGCTGTTGTTGTAAGTTTAGTCATGTGATTGGTAATGATGCCTTTTTATTATGGCGCGTGCCTTGGTTGATCGGCTGAGCTTACAATTTTGGCCCATTAGCCAACCGAGTATTTTGTTTTGAAGATTGCCTAGATAAGAATCTAGTCAATCTGATTATTGAGTTGTCTATACATTTGATACTGATATCTTTAATATGTATAGCTCGTGTTCATACATGGATAGTTGTGTAGATTAGTAGAGCTGGCCAATTAGCTAACGAATTAGTTTTAGAAGATAGGTGTTAAGGTTGTTTGTTGGGATGTTGAATGAGAGATTGAAATGTTTACTAAAAACTGTATATTGTGAAGAAAAGTTTACAAATGTTTGTTAATAGAGCGAGGGAGCACGCGCGACGGCACTTAAGACGACGACTAACGCCAACAACCTTGAGGGAACAAAACGCGCACTCGTTTCACACCCGCGCGACCCAAAATTGAGTAGTTTTTTGTACTTTCCTTATTATTCTATGACTTTGAAAAAAAAGCCTCAGATCAAAATGTAGATAATTAAATTATCTTTGAGATAGTGTCGATTTCATTAAAATACGCCCAGTGGTTTTGGTGTGATTGTTGTGTTTTTGTCCGTTTTAGACATAACTTTACAAATTAATTACACTATGTTATACAGATAAAACTCAAAATTTGCTTAGATCAAATTATTAAAAAAATAGTCTTATATAACATATATTTTTTTCATAGAATTACGACTAGCCATTTAGACGTGATTCTCATTTTAAAATCAGCTACTCAAGGGAATCGGTGCCTTAATGCTAACCGATCACGTACTGATCGGTGATGATGATAATTGTTATTTGGGTCGCTTGACGTAAACACGTATAATGATGATTTGGATATAAATATTATAGTTATGATGTGCGGTTCGCCGAACAATAGGTTATGCTAGGCAATCTCGAAAATAAAAATCCCAGTACTAGTTACTGGGATTTTTATCTAGGGAGCTTTATATATTTCCAGGAGGAATGGAAACATGAAACGGCGGCTTTGACTGTGGCTTAAAAATAATAATAAGTCTTTCTCTTTTTATTACGGTGCGAGCTGGACCAGATTCCCAATTAGTTAGATTGATTGTTATTTGAGCAATTAGCGAACATAATTATTTTGGATGTTAGTATTTCCTCTGAGTGCTTTAGTTTTTGTGTTATAAAGATCGAATTTAATTCAAGATAGGGGTCTTTTCAGCGTAGCGACGACATTTTAATTATCTTGTTTGGATATATAACTTAAATTGGAACATGGATTGCTCAGTGCTAGCATATCCTCTTAAGGCGCCGATTCCCTTGAGTAGCTGATTTTCAAATGAGAATCACGTCAAAATGGCTAGTCGTAATTTTTTGAAAAAAATATATGTTATATGAGACTATTTTCTTGATAATTTGATCTGAGCAATTTTTGAGTTTTATTCGTATAACATAGTGTAATTAATTTGTAAAGTTATGTCTAAAACGGGCAAACACACGACAATCACACTAAAACCGCTGGGCGTATTTTAATAAAATCGACACCATCTCAAAGACAATTTAATTATCTACATTTTGATCCGAGGCTTTTTTTTTTTAAAGTCTGAGAATAATAAGGAAAGTACAAAAAACTACAAAATTTTGGGTCGCGCAGGTGTGAAACGAGTGCGCGTTTTGTTCCCTCAAGGTCATGGCGTTAGTCGTCGTCTTAAGCTTGTGCTAGAGAGTTGCACGTCCATACTACCTACAACAAGTAGCGTTGAAAGTCGAACTCTCGAAATCATTTTTTAGGGTTCCGTACCCAAAGGGTAAAAACGGGACCCTATTACTAAGACTCCGCGGTGCGTCTGTCTGTCTGTCTATCACCAGGCTGTATCTCATGAACCGTGATAGCTAAACAGTTGAAATTTTCACAGTTGATTTATTTCTGTTGCCGCTATAGCAACAAATACTAGGGTTCCGTACCCAAAGGGTACAAACGGGACCCTTTGATTACTAAGACTCCGCGGTCCGTCTGTCTTTCTGTCACCATCAGGATGTATCTCATGAACCGTGATAGCTAAACAGTTGAAATTTTCACAGATGATGTATTTCTGTTGCCGCTATAACAACAAATACTAAAAACATAATAAAATAAATATTTAAGTGGGGCTCCCATACAACAAACGTGTTTTTCTTCCGTTTTTTGCGATAATTGTACGAAACCCTTCGTGCGCAAGTCTGACTCGCACTTGGCCGGTTTTTGCAAGTCGGCATCATAGACATTATGCTTTTTCCATTTAATTGTTTCTCTCCAATCGTAATTTAGATCAGTCTATGTATGTGTTGATTGAGATATTGAAATCAGATAATAACCTAGACAATACAATAGCTATTAATGAGGTAGGTATTATATAATTCGTCTTGCCGAGTTGCAACAGGTGCCAACATATTCTCAAGAGTGTTGTATCACGTCTTGGGATGATTGACAGATTATTAAGCCTCACCCAATTATTTATTATGTATTTTGTAGTGTATCTATTTACCCATTTACGACGCTATATGGTCAATAATAGTTTGTGGTATTACCATGCGAAATAAGCTGTTGTTACGCATTTGTAATTTGAAATGAGTAGGTATATGGGCAGAGAGCGCCGACTGAATTCCCTTAGTAAAAAGTCATAATTCGAGGTTTGGCTCTCGTCTATTTCCTCCTCCAAATTTGAACCAATTTTAAAGATATTCCATAAACTGGAAAATTAAGATATATACTATGCTGTTGACAGCGCAATTTTGAGCTTGTTGAGGGTTCTAGTGCTTCTAATGATAATGTATCATCAAAAAGGAAAACATAGGGGCACAGTATATATCTTTCATTTTCAGTTTATGAAAACCCTTTAAATTGGTCCAATACTGGAGGAGGAAATAGATGAGGGCCAAACCTCGAATAATGACTTTACTAAGGAAATTCAGTCGGCGCTCTTTGCCCATCGCTTCAAAATAAATTAATTTTCGTGTAGTTGCACGTACAGTATATCCTCGTCCCTGGACAGTCTTTGAGCATGAAATTCATAATGACAAATGGTCTAATAATTTGTACTGTTGCTGGTGACATACTCTGATATTAACCCTTTATTAATTTTATCATCAGAATACTCTTGTTTTTTCGATTCATCATTAAGTCCTGGAGAGTACAGGTTGTTGGGCACGAAGAACAGGACAAAGATGCGGCATATCTGGTGACGGGGTTCCAAAGTCACACTGTTTTTGAGACTAAAAAAATCTCTGCACGGCACGGTTGTCACAGTGAGTGAGCGATAGGTTATTTATTATTATTTATTTAATCATTTATGCACACACAGACACACATCTTAATAATATTATGAATGTTAAAGTTTGTTTAGATGTGTTGTGTGTGGATATGTAGATGTATGTTTGTTACTCAATCACGCCAGAACGGCTAAACAGATCTGGATGAAATTTGGCACAGAAATAGATTATAGTCTGGAATAGCACATAGACTACTTTTCATCCAGGTATAATGTTCCCTTGGGATGATAAAACACTTTTCAGCCGACGAAGCCGCTGGGAGAAGTTAGTAATATATAGACAAGAAGAAGAAACAGAAAAATTGGTACTCGCTCAGAGCAAATATTGGTGTCGCCTACAGACAGCTGCTCCGGGTCTAGCTCTTTGTGTATGTGAGTTTAAATCTGTCTGTCTGTCTGTCTGTATGGTTCTATCTGTCTGTCTGTATGTGTGTGTATATGTATTACTAAAACTCCATAATCTGTCTGTCTGTCCGTCTGACACCAGGCTGTATCTCATGAACCGTGGTAGCTAGACAGTTGAATTTTTCACAGATGATGTATTTCTGTTGCCGCTATAACAGCAAATACTAAAAACAGAACAAAATAAATATTAAAGTGGGGCTCCCATACAACAAACGTGATTTGTTTGCCGTTTTTCGCGATAGTGGTACGGAACCCTTCGTGCGCGAGTCCGACTCGCACTTGGCCAGTTTTTAAGAAGAAAGAAAACTGCTAAGTCACACTGACTTTCATGCCAAGATCAGTTTCAACTATCTCGCCATGTAAGTCATTGTGATAAACATATCATAGACAAAACCCAATTACGTACACTTATCGTTCGATACCTAGTTACTGCAATACTAATTACTCTATAAATCATTATTATAATGATACAATTGTAATACCTTATGTAATGGTCTCATAGCCATAATAATGGTGTAGGAATCAGGGTTATGATTCGGGTTTTATGTAACGATTTGAATCGAATCGAGACACTGATTGATTGGATTATAACTAATCATTATGTACTTAAGATTTTACAGCAATAGAAGAATTTTCAACGGGTTGGATAATTTATTACCTGCAATATCATCAATACATATAATAAATCTGTAGAAAAGTCGGTTTAGTGCATCGAGAATATTTCCAAAAAAATAACCAGGTTGTTAAAGGATAACCAACAGAACTCATTGCCAGCATTTTTGGATTTTTTGTCTGTTTATTTGTGCACGCATCACGTAAAATGAACGAAACCAATGTAGAAAATTTGTGTGTAACATGAAGTATTACTAAGTTTTTGTCTCATTGCAATCTGTTCACTCTATCAAAAGTTAGATGAATTTAAAGTGTTCAAGAAGTAAGATAATCACAACACACGCAATTCAGATACTCACACAGTTGAACTCGATATTCGATAGATGGCGTTGTGCATTTGAAGTCATTTTCTGAATGGCGGTGTTAAGATTCTCCGCGAAAGAATGATTACTCCAAAAAATAATGGGTAGGTAGGTAAGTAGGGTAGGCAGAACGGTAAGTAGAGTAGAGTAGGTAGTCAGTTAACGGGAGCGAAGCCTCGGGTGCAGTTAGTACTTAATATGAAGATGAATAAGCCTGATTTAGATATGAATAATTTCTGGGGAACCATTGCCCACATTCATCATTCATCTGCCTAGCCTTTTCCCCAACTACTTAGTCTGGCCATAAATACTGTTAGAATTGAAAATAAACAAAATGTTACATTTGAATTTGGAATCTTTCATTTTTATATGATTTTTCATTGTGTTTTCTTATTTTGGCGCCAATACATTGTACAATATTTCGCAATATTAAAATGGAGTGGGGGGATAAAGAGAACCTAATCGCTGTGATTGCGTTACACAAAGTAGTATGGAGCCAAATGCAATTTTTAAAACTCTCCATACGCTTGGTATTAGTCAAATGTTTGTGTACCGGGCTATCAATAGGTACAATGAGACCTCCTCTGTTAGTGACAGAAAAAGATCTGGACGGCGTAAAGGGGATTACTGGAATCGCATGGCTGTTTATTGTATATACCATTTTATAACATAACATCACGCCAGTATGCTCTACAGGGGTTCGCAGATGTGTACAGTTCACCCAAGTACACTCTCATTCCACTGTGTTATGTTTAAGTTGCATGTTATTCGGGTTACCTATTCTGGAATCACTGTGGGCATTATAGGTACCTTACTATAGAACTTGTCCATTATTTACCGCTATAAAGTAAAAAATAAAAACATTTTACAATAATATACAACAGACTGCCAAATAAAAACACTAAGAAGTAAAAAATAACTTAAATTTCATAAAACGAAGACACGAAAACAGGAACACCGATTTGTTTGTATTAAAGTTTGTTTTAGAAGTAAATTAGTTTAGAAAACCACTCAATGATCCTCCTACTTCTGTGACTAGGGGTGACAGTGCCCGCGAAATAATTACCACCATCTGTGGGCAATGGTTCAAGAGGAGCTCGTGGCTAAATAATAACAGCCGCACGGGTCGATCATCAAGGTTAAGCAACGCTTGACGAGGTCGGTCAGTGGATGGGTGACCATTTCAACATACCGAGTTTCCTCCGTGCCTCGGAAAGCACGTTAAGCCGTTGGTCCCGGCTGTCATTTGAAGATCTTTGACAGTCGTTACGGGTAGTCAGAAGCTTGAGATCTGACACCAGTCTTGCCAGTCTTGTCGTTACCCAGTTACTGGGCTGTGGAGGTCAGTTAGGCAGTTGCTCCATGTAAAACACTGGTACTTAGCTGAATCCGGTAAGACTGCAAGCCGACCCCAATATAGTTGGGAAAAGGCTAGGCAGATGATGATGATGAGGCAACCTCGAGTTTGCGGCTACAGAACCGTTATTTAGATTATTAATGGTGCAGATGAACGGACATTTTGGGGCACTCCACTCTGATCTGGAACACTGCACTCGCTCTGTGTGGTGATACAAATATAATTCAATATTGACTCTGGAAAGACAGGAAGCTATATACATTTGTCTAAATTCGCCACAAGGCTCCCGATAACACTTGATTTAATAGAAATACCAAAAACTACCGAATCTGCTACTCTTAGCTCACAGTTAGCAACTCTAGACCAATTCATGCATATTCATCAGTTTGTTTTTAGGTAATTTAGTGATTAAGGCAATTAACAACAGCCTCTATTAAGAAGCGAAGATGTAATGGATTTAATGTTATCTCAACAAACACCTTTCTTTATTTGGTTGTCAGCATAGACTGTTACTTTTCTCGTTTTGCTGGCGCATAGAAGTATTTAAAGAATAAATTTAGCAACAGTGAAAGTATGAAAAGTTAAATGAGTAAATAACTGGATTCCGTCACAAGTTGAGTACTGGTAGATAGGTACTGGAGGTTATGGAAGTTAAGATTTTTAAGTAGGTACTATTTTTTTGCGTTATGGACACCGACTTCCAAAAAGAAAGTTATTTTTCACTTTGTAGTTTTTATATTTGGTAGTCGGTACAATTTTGTTGTAAAAAAGTTTATTTAGTTTATTTTTATTTTAAAAGCATGTGTACAAAAAAAAAATATTTTATTGCCGACTTCCAAATATAAAAACTACAAAGTGAAAAATAACTTTCTTGTTGGCAGTTGGTGTATTTCGTAGGTACCATATTTTTGCGTTATGGACACCGACTTACAAAAAGAAAGTTATTTTTCACTTTGTAGTTTTTATATTTGGAAGTCGGTACAATTTTGTTGTAAAACAGTTTATTTTATTTTAAAAATATGTACGTATAAATAAGATAGAGAAGAGTTCTGTTGTATATCTTCCAAATTCTCCATCAGATCTTCACTAAATTAAATGGGACCATTTTCGTAACATACTCTTTCAAACAAAAAAAGAATTTCCAAAAATTGACGGAGATTGAAAAAACTAAAAAAAACATAAAGTCGAACATAGAACCTCCTGCTTTTTGGAAAGTCGGTTAAAAATTAGATACAATACAAAGTTGTAGATTTCATTGGTTATTGACTAACCAGTAAAAGGAAATCATCAAACATATTCATTGCAATCAATTTACATTTGATACAGTTTTTAAAATTCACAAAAAATCTCATAAATATCTAATAACATCCATGTTATTCAAAATTAACTACACTTTTAGACAGAACTCGATTAAAAATGTCAGAATCTATTGCTGGTATTGAATTATGGCTTTTTTAAACATTATTTTAAGTTAGTTGATGCTTTGAAATTGTATTTTTTTGTGTCAAAACTGGACTGTTTATCATGTGAGAGAAAAGATGTTAGTACACTTCAAGTTACAAGCTAAGCTAAATTCGCGTGCTATAGCACATAATAAATAATAGTACAATTACAGAAGAGTCACTTCGCGCAACAATTTATAGAAATAGAGACTCTTGCTAGTAGGAAACAAAGTGCAATTCAGCTCGCATAAGCGCTCAGTGCCTAACGCGATATTCACCTAAAGTTGCCGCTCTCTTCGCGTAACTCTGTTGCTGTCTGGTGCGGAGTGACGCGCTAGGGTTGTCGGCTTACCGCTGCTGCAATGATGATGATGCATATTACAGTATAATATCTACCTTGCTGTCTACCTTGTTGTTGTACCTACTTAGGTATGTAACTAATTATTAGTATTTCGCACACCTATTCATTCTTTAAGACACCCCAAAAATACTTAATAAAAAATTCTTTCTCATTATGCACCAACTACCGACAGTTACAGAGTATAATGATTAAAATACAGCAAAACTTCTTTAAACATCTTTCGAAACTGTAAAAAAGATAATGTCGATTCCTTGTCCTTTCCTTTATTTAGATACCCGTAAACACAACTGTATCTTTTATAGGACTTTGCAAAAATCACAGTACAAATAAAATAACTCGGCTAGCGTGCGAGCCGAGCGGAAAGCGGCAACGGGTTATTCCCAGAGGTTCACAGTTCTATTGTTCTTTTTTCCACCGGGTCCATGGAAAAATATAATATCGTTTTAAATGTTCCTAAATGTATTCCCAACGGGTCCACGAGATATGTCCAAAGTACAGTCAGGGAAAACAATCTCGATTTTTTTTATCTAAAAATAGCCCAGGCATACGGTTTTCATGGGCGCGGGTCACTGACCACCAGACCGACTGTCTGCCTGGGCTTTGTATGGTGAAAAAGTTCAATCACTTTTGCGTAATACAATAATTGCATATATATTTGTAACGGTTGTTTTTTTTTTATTTTGTCTTCGTGATTATCTTTTATATATTATATTAAACAACTCCTTAAATTTCTTAGAGTTAATGTTTTAACACTTTATATAGGTATGCATCTCAACCCAACCCTTCGGCGAATACAGACGAGATGTTATGTGATGCCTTCTTTTTTTTTCACACTTTATGCTTTATTCAATTACCTTAATTAAAATTTACATAGTATAAAATATAATGTGTTTCCTTGTGAATATTTTTTTTTATCATATAAAAGTTATTTATTTACATATATACAATTGATTATTCTGAAAAAAAACAAACCTATATACAAATACAAAAGGGAGACGGAAAAGAGAATTGTGCATCAAAAAATTCGTCCACATCGATGTCAACGGGCAAAGTGCCCAGAACGCTGGCAGCATTGCCACGTTGGATCTCTGGTCACGTGAAGAGTCGACGAGCTTTGTGCTAATTTCTCGAAACAGTCGATGCGCACTCGGACCCCATGTACCTAATGTTTCAACCCCAAACGGCTCAAACATATAACATCCAATAAGGTTGTTATATTTGCACCGTTTGAGGTTTTCTGCACCAGCAGCTGCCGCCCCGGCACAGCCCACCATGCTAAGAAGATGGGATGGCGCAAGGGTGTCGACACATGTTGCATCCCACACCAAAGGCCTACCCACCTTCCAAGGCATTATGGTCATCCCGTCTGGTCTCTTCCCATCGTCACGTGCCAAGCCATTGGGTTCTAAAACAGCTGGCACCCCGGCGGTGACAAGAGCCCGACGTATGATGTCATTAATGCTGGCGTGCCGTGCTATCCGGCCAGCGCTCCAAATGCAGGATAGGCCATGGTGACCGAAGCGGTCGACTGCTTCACCACATGGCAACGATGTGGAGCTCCACTAGGAGCACCCGAACATGTGTTTCCTTAGGTAATATAAGCTATAGCCAGGGGGATCTCACTCCGCAGTTTAGGTACGATCGGCCGGCGCTCCGTCTGAAAAGGAAAATCGCAGTAGGTTGCCGAGGGTCATTCCCAGAGGTCCACGGTTCTATTGTTCTCGAAAAATTCAAATTCATACTTTATTTCCCAACGGGTCCATGAGAATGTTTGGTACAATCAGCAATAAAAGCTTGGCTAAGGGGTATATGTTTATTATTTCTATGAAATAAAAGATAATTAATATAGATAAATAAGAACTTTGTTGGTCTAGTGGTTACTAGAATAACAAGGTAATCTAACAGTACGAAAAAGTTAAACTACCTACTTCTTATTTTTAAGTTATGTTCAAGTTTCATGATTTTTCATTCGGGTTTTTCATTTCATTCGGGTAATCTATTCTGACATTATATATTTTACTATACGCTACGATTACGAAGGCTGTAGCCGGAGGATTGAAAAAAATACAAAATTTATTTAACTAAATTTAATTATCAAAATTACAATTATATAAAATGGCTTAAAATAGTCGACAGTTGACCGATGCCGTGCCAAAAGTGACGATCCCACGAGGGCCTCGATGTCCGGTGTCGGGCTGCATCACGTTGTGCTGCATCGGCGCCTCGTGTCCGCGGCTGTTGCGATGTGCGGTAATGGGGTAATCGCTTGTCAGCGGTTTGGGTGCTGTGCGAGTACGTAACACCTCCCCCCGAAGATCAGCAACTATTTCGAAATCTTGCGTGACAACGATGATGAAATGTTGCTGTGGTTAATTCTTATCTTGCTGGGGCTGCTGCTATTTGATTCTTGAATTTCAGCATAATTTCCTGAAGGTGTGGCGTTATCTGTTCCCATTGATTGATTTTTCTGAAGTTGTTTCAATCGATATCGGATCCGGATAGTATTAAGTAGACTGGAATCGTAGTATGGTACAGAGATGTATCGGTTATTTTATTAAGTTTAACTGGAGTCTGTAGCATGATTTTTGTGTTTATGGAGTGCAAGTTTTCTAGATCGGCAGAGTTTAGTATGATTGGTGCCTCGCTTGAGGTTTCTAAGTCTTCAATAACTGTAGGCAATTGCATAATTTCCAGAGCAAATCCCTTGATGTGATTGTTAGAGTTCGCTATAGTAAATTCGGGCGTTTTGATGTGACAATTGTGCGGGATAATAGCCAGATAGCTTCCTTCAAGGATTTTGTAAGTTTCTTGTCTGCAGGATATCTTCACTTTGGTTGGATATGGGAAGCTGATGGTGTAGTGTTTCTCGTCGAGTTGTTCCACAGCTTCTCTATTCAATGTGACTGAGGACAGCTTGCAATATGGGAGAAGTTCTTGCTTGGAGATCAGGTGCTGGATACAATCCGGATTATCTTGGGTTTCGTACTTTGATTTTGCTTCGCAGAGGTACAGAGAATTTACCTTCGGGCATTCAGACTCCATGTACATAGAATCTTGTCCGGAAATCGCAATAAAAGGTAAGGTAGGTAAAAGGATTTTATTGTTCTTATTAGGGACAATGGACAGTTTGTAAAGACTATAGATTGGAGGGAAGGCAATCGGCACCTTAAATACTATAACTATCTGATTATCTATATAAAAGTATCCTAACTTAATTACGTCATAATAGTCCCTTAACTCTAGTTCGAGGATTTCATCATTCGAGTATAAAATCCTTAATTTATCTAACATATTCCTAATTTCAGCTATGCTAACTGCCATATGGGGCGTGCTTAACGTACGTATTAAGGCTAAAGTGTACTCCAGCTTATGGAGCTCTTCAAGTAAATTGTCTATGCTATCGCTTAAGATAATTAAGTGTTGAGCCATATGGGCGTAATGGGTAAAATTGAAATCTGCTGTACTGTTGATTATTTGATTTAAAACATTACCTATTCTCTCCTGGTTTTTCGTTATCTTAGTTAATAAGTTGGCATTATATGAAATCCAAGTTTTAGATAGACTAACATGCTGATTAAGTTGAGACTGCACCTTGTACTCATTTTCCTGAAGGACCTTTATAGCGTTATTATATTTAATTGCATCAGTTTGGTCAAGATTACCGGATATGCTCTTAATAACAGAACCGAGACCGTCGATGAGTCCTCTTTTATGACGATTATGTTCAAATGACTCTAGCTGTATGGATATTTTAGTTAATTTAGATAAAAGGTAGTTCATGTGCGGTTCAAATAATAGAGACGTCTTATTATTTAGTTTATGTCTAACATCAGTCAATTGTGTACTAACTGTATATATCTGGGATTCTATACCGTCGAGATTAACATAGTTGAGAAAGGAATGATAATGGGAAATGATACGCGTCGTTCCTAGATTAAACGGAAGTATTCCAGGGCCGTTTTCTAAAGGATCAATCATTACTTCTTGTCCTTGCGTCATTTGCAGGAGTAGCAGCAGTAACATCCTGTAACAATGTGGGATCTTTAGGGCTTCTCTTTAGACGAGATTTTGCAACAGGTCCTCGTTTCTTTTTGGTATATATGTGTATGGGAAGATCAGCCATGACTATGTCTTTAGTGAAACGCGGGGCTAACTTTTGTCTGCTAGCTAGAGGATTGCGGACGAATACTTGTTGCTCAGGGTTATATTCCTTTTCAGGTTCGCAATCTTTATTCCTTCTTTCAGTTAATTCGGTCCTACGGTGGAGGGCAGTTTCATTTATTATTTCGTGGACTTGGGTTAATCGTTTTTTATGGTCTTGTAAGTAGTTTTGCAGTAGATGCTCAGATAAGTTTAGATCTAAGGAATCGCGGGGATCAAAGTTTTCCTGTTGGTCCAGGTAATTTTTAACGTTCTCTACTTCTTTTTTTGTTAAGACCATATCCAAGGCGGAGCTTTTGAATTTATCTTGGATGATCGGGATTATATTGTACATGGCTAGAGGTGGATGAATGAGAATTCCTGTTCTTACTTTGGGATTCACATATTCCTTAACGGCATTAATTACATCCTGTTCAAGGTTAGACTCTGATAGTTGTATGGTAGTTTTAGTGTGGGTTTCGAAAGGTTTGGACACAGTTGGTCGTTTTTTAATATCTCCTACGATTACAAAGGATATTTGGCGGTGGAATTTATTTAGGGGTTCATCAGAAATCGGTATTTCCAATATGGGGTTCTCAGCACTGGTATGAACTGTTGCAGTTGTAGAACCAACCACTGAAGGGGGTTTTTCGGACGTATTAACTGCTATAGAGTTCGCATCCTCATTATTGATTTCGATGCGGGACAGAGCGTCTGCGTTAGTATTCAGCTTACCCTGCTTATAGATAGTAGTGAAGTTATACTCGCTTAGCTTTAGTCTCCAGCGGGTTAAACGAGAATTGGGTTCCTTTAAACTCATGACCCATTGTAAAGGCTTGTGATCCGTAACGATCTTAAACTTCCGACCAAATAAGTAAGGGCGGAAACATTTGGTTGCCCATACAATTGCCAGCAATTCTTTTTCGATTGTACTATAGTTAATTTCACTAGTGTTTAATGTGCGGGATGCGTATGCAATGGGCTTGTCAGTACCTATCTGACCTTGTGAGAGAACGGCACCAATGGCAAGGTTAGATGCGTCAGTTGTTAGTATAAAGTCTTTGCTAAAGTCTGGATATTGTAAGATCGGGTCATTGATTAAGAGGGTTTTGCATTTCAATTCAAAACAACTGATATAATTTGGATCGGTTATGGAAATATTTGAACCTTTTTTAAGACATTGTGTCATAGGTTTTGTTATGCGAGCGAAATCTGGAATTAATTTCCTATAATACCCTAACAGACCTAGGAAACGTTTAATTTCGGTAGCTGTTTTGGGCAGTGGGAATTTCTGGATGGCTACAATCTTATCTGGATTAGGTTTAATGCCGTCTCTGCTAATTACATGTCCCAAATACGCTGTCTCCAGTTTTAAAAATTCTTGCGGAGTTGCTGAACCTTGAGTTAAAAGCGCTAAGTCATTGTACAAGGATGTCTCATCGCGTTGATCGGCGAAATTATTAACTAAAGCACTCCTAATTCCCTCCCAGGTCTCCGGGATACCATTGGAATTAATCGTACGCGATGCGGGTCCCACTATCTTATTTAAAATTCCGTTTAATAATGCCAAATTACTTAATTGAAATTCCGGCCCATTTCTCACAAGCTGTTGTACTAACTGATCACATTTTATAAATCTAGTTAGTACGTTCGAGTTCCCGTCGAATTCAGGAACCAAACGTAGGGCTTTGTAAACTTGATCCACTGAGTCAGCCATACTTGATGTCTCTAAACTACTACTATCCCACGGTTCCGCCTCTAGATTTCTATTAGCGTCTAAAATACTAATTCTACGGTTACTATCTAACCTAGGGGACCGAGATTGCCGTGGATGGAAAATCTTGGAACGATTAAAGGGTAACACTTATGGATAAAAAAGGAAGCGACTCCAGAACGATTCTAAAGTACTTACTTGTAATGATTTTGTACCTCTTCTGTATCGATGTCTGGATACTCCTCTGGACTGCAGCTCTCGTAGGTTCTGGATACTCGTATGGTGCCCGATGGCCACCCGGGTGACTCGCGATCCTATCAATTTAATCTCGCGAACCGGCCCGCGAGTATCCTACCGACTGCGCCAATTACGAAGGCTGTAGCCGGAGGATTGAAAAAAATACAAAATTTATTTAACTAAATTTAATTATCAAAATTACAATTATATAAAATGGCTTAAAATAGTCGACAGTTGACCGATGCCGTGCCAAAAGTGACGATCCCACGAGGGCCTCGATGTCCGGTGTCGGGCTGCATCACGTTGTGCTCATTGTGCATCAAAAAATTCGTCCAGATCGATGTCAACGGGAAAAGTACCCAGAACGCTGGCAGCATTGCCACGTTGGATGGCAATGCTGATTCTCTGGCCGAAGAAAAGGCCAGCTCTCTGGTCACGTGAAGAGTCGACGAGCTTTGTGCTAATTTCTCGAAACAGTCGATGCGCACTCGGACCCCATGGACCTAATGTTTCAACCCCAAATGGCTCAAACATATAACATCCAATAAGGTTGTTATATTTGCACCGTTTGAGGTTTTCTGCACTAGCAGCTGCCGCCCCGGCACAGCCCACCATGCTAAGAAGATAGGATGGCGCAAGGGTGTCGACACATGTTGCATCCCACACCAAAGGCCTACCCACCTTCCAAGGCATTATGGTCATCCCGTCTGGTCTCTTCCCATCGTCACGTGCCAAGCCATTGGGTTCTAAAACAGCTGGCACACCGGCGGTGACAAGAGCCCGACGTATGATGTCATTAATGCTGGCGTGCCGTGCTATCCGGCCAGCGCTCCACATGTAGGATAGGCCATGGTGACCGAAGCGGTCGACTGCTTCACCACATGGCAACGATGTGGAGCTCCACTAGGAGCACCCAAACATGTGTTTCCTTAGGTAATATAAGCTATAGCCAGGGGGATCTCACTCCGCGGTTTAGGTACGATCGGCCGGCGCTCCGTCTGAAAAGGAAAATCGCAGTAGGTTGCCGAGGGTCATTCCCAGAGGTCCACGGTTCTATTGTTCTCGAAAAATTCAAATTCATACTTTATTTCCCAACGGGTCCACGGCATTTTAAAATATAAAATGTTTTCTTTCCCAACGGGTTCATGAGAATGTTTGGTACAGTCAGCAATAAAAGCTTGGCTAAGGGGTATATGTTTATTATTTCTATGAAATAAAAGATAATTAATATAGATAAATAAGAACTTTGTTGGTCTAGTGGTTACTAGAATAACAAGGTAATCTAACAGTATGAAAAAGTGAAACTACCTACTTCTTATTTTTAAGTTATGTTCAAGTTTCATGATTTTTCATTCGGGTTTTTCATTGCATTCGGGTAATCTATTCTGACATTATATATTTTACTATAGAACTTGCCTATTAGATTTCACAACCAAAAGTAAAAAATAAGAAAATATTTTTCCAAAAAAGAATATAACCGACTGCCAAATAAAAACACTACAAAGTAAAAAATAACTTCTTTTTCGGAAGTCGGTGTCAAAACAAGAAAAAAAGGAAACAGGAATACCGACTTCCGACAAAGAAGTTATTTTTCACTTTGTTGGATTTTTATTTTATTTATTTATTTAATACTTTAAGCACATAAACGTACAGAGGCGGACTTAATGCCTTAGGCATTTTCTACCAGTCAACCTTTGGGTGATGGAGATACAAATAGTGGTAGGTGCAATTACGATAGTAAAATGGATTTGAATACAAGACCGAAATATAAGCTATAAATACAATTTAATTATACAATAAATACTAAAACCAATTATACACCAATTATTTTTGGAACGAAGTTTCTTATTGCAAAAGGGGGCTAGACGGGAAAAATTAAGACGAAAAGTTGTAACGACACTTTTTGCTATAGTTGTAAGCCGTGCGGCGTGCGCGTGTTTCGTGCGTGTTCTAACCTATACGCTCTTTTGTTTACGAAGTCGAGAGAGTATATATACATATATATGTAAGTATGTATATGTGTGTGTGTATATATACATATATATATGTATATATACACACACACATAGTACACACTTTAGTATATATATATATATATACTAAAGGAACTTCGTTCCATCCGGGTGTCCCTTGACACCTCTCTAGTTTTTTATTTTATGTAACACATCGCACAACATAAGTTTACATGCACAAAAATACAATAAATTAAGCTTCTCTGAATTGCATATAACTTCAATTTTAATATAGGAACCATCATTTTATAATTAGAATTAGCTAAAGCAGTTGCGTTCGACTAACATAGCTTCCAATGAAAGCTCACCTTTATAATCTAAATAGGTTTCAAGGCCTCGAAGACGAAGGCATATTATTGTTATAATTTACTGTCTCACTCTACACATAGATCTGCCCACTCTTGGAGGAAGCCTTCGAATTATTGTAATAAATAATGGAATCAAAGATTAATCTCAAGTCAGACCGACAATTACTGTAATATTTATGTAGGGAGTTACGGGTAGGCTACATTATTCTTGTGTGCTCATTTTGAAAAAACATAGTTTACAGATTGGACCAAAAGAATTGAGGTACGAAAGAGCGTTGGGTTGGCGATATGGCTGGTTGAGAGACGCATGGAACCGACATGAAGTTACGGCAAACAATCCCACCGCACTATTCCCGTACTGCAACTCCTGAAAGCCAGAATCAACAGTGGAAATCGACCACCAGAAAAGCGCCGAGGCAATGAAGTTCGACGAAGTCCCGGAGAACGAATCTAACTGTCATGGATCCTGCAACGAAATTAATCAGAAAAGAATAACGGAGGAGTAGGAAAAAATAATATCACTTTCCATTTCCCTCCATATCAAGCAGGAGACAGAACAAACAAGGCCAATAGGCACAAAGGGTCGTTTACAACTGGGATAAGCCCAGAACAGCACCACGGATAAAAATTAGCATTAATATTAATGGGTCCTAACATTGTGAGCTGTTGTATTACTTAACATTATAATATTTGATTAAAATAATAGGTATGGCAAAACCGCTTGAACGCACGGAAATTTGTTCTAGTTTCCAACAAGGTCCGTATAGTAAACAACTCCCGATGCAGCTGATGAAGGTACGGCAGTAGAAAGGGGAAGACTATCAATCTGCGTAGCTTTTTCCCAACTATATTGGGGTCGGCTTCCAGTCTTACCGGATTCAGTACCAGTGTTTAACATGGAGCGACTGCCTATCTGACCTACACAACCCAGTAACTGGGTAATACGGTACCCCTTGGCAAGACTGGTGTCAGATCTCAAGCTTTTGACTACTAGTAACGACTGTCAAAAATCTCCAAATGACAGCTGGGACCAACGGCTTAACGTGCTTTCCGAGGCACGGAGGAAACTCGGTATGTTGAATTGGCCACCCATCCAGGGACCGACCTCGTCAAACATTGCTTAATCTTGATGATCGACTAGTGCGGCTGTTATTATTTAGCCAAGAGCTTCTCTGAGGAGCTCCGGGAGGACTATAAAAAAGAATATATCAGACTGAAATTATGATGAAGATGGTGACAGACTTTTTCGTAGTTTCGCAATAAATAAGAAAGATCTTAGTGCAACAAGTGACATTTCGAGGATTGTGCGTTGGAATTACATGAACTAATTCCTCCTAGCCCGCTCCATTATCGGACTAAAAGACGTACGGCGCCGGCGATGCGTCATCGGTACACGGTGGACATCCCACTCATACGTTTTATTATGCGTACAGCAAAGGTGTTCAATTCCATGCCGGAGTCTGTATTTCGTGTTGGCTACAACCTGGGAGTCTTTAAGTCAAGAGTGAATAGGTTTCTTCTAGGCAAGCGTGTTTCGTCGTCGACCACATCATCGCTTACCATCAGGTGAGATAGTGGTCAAGCATAAGCCTAACAAAAAAAAAAAAAACTGTCAACGAAAGCGTGGCGATAGCGATCGAAAAAAGAAACTGGCCAAGTGCGAGTCGGACTCGCGCACGAAGGGTTTCAAACCACTATCGCAAAAACGAGCCCCACTTACATATTTATTTTGTTCTTTTTTTAGTATTTGTTGTTATAGCGGCAACAGAAATACATCATCTGTGAAAATTTCAAATGTCTAGCTATCACGGTTCATGAGATACATCCTGGTGACAGACAGACGGATGGTGTAGTCTTAGTAATAGGGTCCCGTTTTTACCCTTTGGGTACGGAACCTTAAAAATGACTTAAAATTATGGAAATATCAAACGCTATCGAATTATCAAGTGATCGATCCCTTTTAGCATTAGGACCATCGCCTTCGCTAACATCGAATGACACGTTGTCTAGAGCCTCTATAGTTATCTATCTATTTATCTATCCAATCGAATAACTTTAAACGAGCAATTCTTGTATATTAGGAATAATCTGAATCTCTGAAACGGCTCCATCAATTTTCATGAAATTTAGTATGCAGGGGGTTTCAGGGGCGATATATCGATCTAGCTAGGTTTCATTTTTTGAAAACGTCGTTTTCTTTATTTTCACCCGAGCAGAACTCGGTCGCCCAGGTACAATTACTAATTCTGCACAATTCCACCTCCACGTACCTCTTTCGTAAAACGATTCTCTTTTTTTTTGCTCCATCTCTCTATAATAAAATTAGTGCTAAATTCACAAACTTAAAACTCACATTCTAAAATTTAAAAAAATACGGACACTCCTTTTTCCTCCATCATAATGAGGTCATTATGATGACACTGAATTTTTCCTCACAAAGTAATATCGTAAACACATGCATATACACACGCACACCCACTTAACAGATAAATAAACGCACACGCACACACCATCTAGATGTTTAGTATAAATAATAATAATTATAACTATTGTATAATAACTACACTTATGTCCAGATGCTCCTTGAAATTACAAATTTTATATTAAGCACACATATTATACTTCATAATAATACGCCAACCAGGGGATCGGCACTGTCTCTCCTTAACACAGGCTAAATTTTAGCCTATCTAGGCAGGCAGGTCATGTACTTCACCCGTCTTTATTGTATATAACAAATGAAAAATGAAAAAAAATGTAAATATTATTTTTCAACAATTTGTTAATTTTATTAGTAATAGTAATCTAATAGTTTATTTCATAATATTGTTTGAAAAAAAAGTGGTCATATTAGTGGGTGTTTCATAAAAGTTTACAAATGTTCATTTATATATTTTTAGATTCAATTATACAATAAAGACGGATGAAGTACATGACCTGCCGTACATGTAATAACACTGTTCTCACTCGCATATTATCATTACAATTGTTTTTATTATTTTTCAACAATTTGTTAATTTAATTAGTAATAGTAATAACAGTTTATTTCATAACATTTTTTTAAACTTTGGTTATATTGGTGGGTGTTTCATAAAAGTGTAGTGTAGTGTGTGTACAAACTTAATACATCTGTTGCATCTGCATCATAATCTTTACCTATTTAACACAAAGCAGTCACCAATAAATTAGGATTAAGATGCTATAATGTGACATTCATATGATTAATGGCACCAACACTCAAGCTTTTACAAAGGTTCATTGACTTTTAACCCGAAACTGCAACATTTTGACGCGACAATACAACATAATCGAGACATCTGCAGCCTATTGTGCAAAATTTACTTACGCAATTAGACTGCTGGTTTTCATAGAAATTAATTTTAAAACACTCCACCGAATAAAATCTACGAAAAATCGTTATAAAAAAAATAATAATTTAATTCTGACTCGCACAGGCGAAAGCAACGAACCTCGTGCGAGACTTAAATGCTCCTATCGTTGTCACATTATCGCTAGATTGATTACCTGGAGCCTTTACTTCCAATATTTGTATTGGAAGTAAAGGCTTACATCATCAAAATCCTTTAGCCCCGACACCCATAACCTTTCAAAATACAAGATTTATGAAGACCATCTCTAGGACAGTATCAAAGCATGATTAATGTACTTAAATGCACTGGATGGGGACAGATGTTAATAATAGCACAAGATTATAACGACTATGATAAATTGACATAACATCACGCCTATTTTCATCGAAGTGTTGGGCAGAAATGCACCTGTAATACACTCACAATTGGCCAGTTATGTTAAATTCACACGTGATAGAAGGCGAGCCTTTTTCATTCACCGAGGTACAAATCTAGACTCCGGACTACTACCATAGAAAAGCCCAAATAACACTTTTGCCCGATTCGGGAACCGAACCTAGGTCCTCATGTTCAGCAGTAGCCTTTACGACCGCTATAGCAACGAAGCAGCAAAGCATGATTAATACATTAAAATATATATACACTAGCTGTTCCCTGCGGCTTCGCTCCCGTGGACCACCCCACAGGACTCGTTTCCAGGAATAAGAAATAGCCTATGACACTCAGGAATAATTTAGATTTCTATTGGTGAAAGAATTTTTTAAATAGGTCCAGCAGTTTCGGAGCCTATTCGGTACAATCAAACAAACAAACAAAAAAATCTTTTCTCTTTATAATATTATATTATATAGTATATAGTACAGATAGTAAAAAAAACTACAAATATCTATCAAATCAATCTAATACCTTTAAACGAGCAGTTCTTGTATATATGTGTGTATATATATAATCTGAATTTCGAAAACGGTCCCAACAATTTTCATGAAATTTAGTATGCAGGTTTCGGGGGCGATAAATCGATCTACCTAGGTTTAATTTTCTAGGAAACGTCGTTATCTCTATTTTCACCCGAGCAGAGCTCCGTCGCCCAGGTATATATAGTACTAGCTGTTCCCCGTGGCTTCGCCCCGTGGACCACCCCACAGGACCCGTTTTCGCTATTAAAAAATAGCCTATGTCACTCAGGAATAATGTAGTTTTCTATTGGTGAAAGAATTTTTCAAATCGGTCCAGTAGTTTCGGAGCCTATTCGGTACAAACAAACAAAAAATTCTTTCCTCTTTATAATATTAGTATAGATATATATAGTATAGATGAGGACAGCTCCTAATAATAACACATGATTATAAAGACTATGATGAATCGACATTTATTAGTGTTAAATTAGATTTTAAATTGAGGATGACAATCGTGATGAAACGAATGGAGATTCCCCAAAGGTTACTAGGGTAGTAGGAAATTTAACATGTAGAAGGAGTGTAGGAATGATTAATGGGTTTAGATGCATAGTTGTCTTTCCTGAATGGTGTGCTAGGAGCAGATTTAAATATTATAATGAAGTGGTAATTCATATGAGTTTTGTAACTGTTGATTTGTGCTATTTAAGTTGCATGAAACCGCAACAGTATGAGAGTGATATTTCTATTTGAGAATAGAAGCACTCATTTATGCCAACGAGGTATATTATGAGATTTCCAAAGAAATATTTCTTACTTAGCAGTTGAAAAGCCGTGTTACTTAGATTAGTTAAGATACATTATATTCAGACAGATGATAATAATAATAATGGTTATGGAAAAATGGGCCTGAAACAAAAATATATGTTCAGGCTAGTTTTACTTCCAGTTGTCAGTTTAAACAAATTGTATACAGGGTGTTTGGAAGGGAGCTGTACATACGCCTAGGGTAGAAACTAGGGATAGTCTGCTACCTACCCCCGCCCATTATATTGACCTTGGCCTCAAGGTTTTTTTTTAATTTATTATTATTTTTTATTTGACTTTTTTATGATTTTTTGACTAAAACTACCTGTAGCTCAAAATCTATCCATGGGACCGGTCGGCTAATGGTCTTGTTTTAATCGTTAGAGTCTTAGGGTCCTGCAAAAAATTATTTTACACCAGAAAATTGTGGAGAAGAAAAGTTATGGGGCCTGAAGTACCGTAGTAAGGTAAAGAAATAATTTTAAGGGCAACTTTCTATGGGGTTTAAAAAAAAACTAACAGGGTTGGAGTTCTTCTGATTTTTTTAAAACATCCTCAGTCCATGCCCTTTCTAACGATATGCTAAAAGTGTAATTATCACTTTTAGTTTTAAAGTTATTAAATTATTTCTTTACCTTACTACGGTACTTCAGGCCCCATAACTTTTCTTCTCCACAATTTTCTGGTGTAAAATAATTTTTTGCAGGACCCTAAGACTCTAACGATTAAAACAAGACCATTAGCCGACCGGTCCCATGGATAGATTTTGAGCTACAGGTAGTTTTAGTCAAAAAATCATAAAAAAGTCAAATAAAAAATAATAATAAATTAAAAAAAAACCTTGAGGCCAAGGTCAATATAATGGGCGGGGGTAGGTAGCAGACTATCCCTAGTTTCTACCCTAGGCGTATGTACAGCTCCCTTCCAAACACCCTGTATAACATTTATAGATTCCTAGTCTTCCAAATAATGCTATTGCGAAGACTTGTAAATACACTTCATATTCCAAGGTTAATCACCCAACAAAAATTATAGCAACAAAATTTAATTGCCATCCAAACTAGATTTAACACGTTCAAATTATAGTCTACAATAACACAATGTAGTAACGGCATACCGGTTAGCCCATCTCAGTATAAAAACTGCTATAACGTTAAGTTTATTACCGCGTTAAGATTGAACAAGAAATTATAGAAGTTCATAAAATGTTATTGCTTTTATTGCAATAGTACGACGATTGAATCTTGTTTTGTGATTTATTTTAATAGTGTACCTTTAAGGTTCTGTTGCAAAACTTGAAATCTTTTTATCAATTTAACCAAGAAATAAAATGATACAAATTAAAAAAAAAAACGTTAAGATTACGTCACTCAGTATGAGACTTTAATTTGGCTGTATTAGACCTCATTTGTTTTCAATCATTCATTATTTGTAGAATAACTCATGAGTCAAAATAACAGGAAAAGACGAAAGAAAATACTGTTGCATGTCTGTCGAATAGAACCCATATATTGTCATTAACACAATGAAAATAGGCCCAGGATATGCAGTGCATTGCAAATAAGTCTTTGTTCTATACACCACTGCCATTTCCTGGGTGCTATTTGGATTGATAAAACAAATTATGAGATTGGGGAACTCAACCATGAAGGTTGAAAACACTTTGAAATGAAACAATACTATAAAATTATTGCAACTTTATTGCTTCAATATACAAAATAACGCACAGAAGGTCCACAACTTACAACATACGATAAGAAACTCACAAAGGTTACTCAAACAAATAACAATCGGTGTTTACTAGGGAATGCAGAACCGGTTCTGTTTAAAAGAACCGGGATTTTCGGGACCTTCTAGCTAAAGAACCGGGATTCCCGGTACTTTCGATACTTAAGTAACCCTCTATAAAAGGGTACAGGTTTTTGCAAATATGTTAAAATTGATGTTTCCGGCAGTCGACGTAGTCTGTATCTGTTTTTCAGCACCGTCAACATTTTTGCGGCTATATCGCATCTCGCCGGATAACGCATAACGCTTCCAAAATTGTTCTAAAAATATCAAGTACCTCGTAAAGTTCTGTTATATTTTGCCAGTCTACTTCTAAAAGGTCACTCACTCACTCATCACGAAATATCGAAAACCGGATTTTTGGAAATTCTACTCCTAAGGGGGTAAAAGAGTTGAAAGTTTGTATGAAATTTCTACAGTTTGTAAATTGGACACCTGAAATTTAAGATTTATGTTCTTAGGTGATAAAAAGAATTCATGTATGTATTGTTTTTTGGCAATTTCACCCCTAAATAGGTAAAAAGGGTGATGAAAGTTTGTGTGCAATTTCTACGCTTTTAAGTGGGACACGTGAAATTAAAGATTTACGCTCTTGGTTGATAAAAATAATTCATGTATTTATTGGTTTTTGGAAATTCTACTCTTAAGGCGGTGCAAACGTGGAAATTTGTTGGCCTTATATATTTGAAACTTGGCACAAATACTAACCTAAGTAAATAGTAAAGGTTTTTATTATAAGTTTTTCAAGACTACTCCAAAAATACGATTTAGGGGGACGTTAAATATTTTTGAAGAATTTTACTGTACAGCCCTTTTTTATGATGTAGATTGTAGGGGAACACTAAGAATGGATTTTTGGAAATTCATCCTTTAAGGGGGTGAAACTTAAAAGATACTACTTATTTTGGAGCTTCCCAACACAGGCATTACTTGCTTAAAGGGAAGCTCCAAACACAAAACGTTTCTTATTGTAAACTTATGAATCAATAAACTATTTTGTATTTGTATTTTTTTTGTATCTGTAGGCTAAAATACAGATAACGCGAACGAAGTCGCGGGCGAAGTGCTAGTTAAACAAATATCAGACTTCACATCAATTAATGTCCTAACTATGCATGTTCGAAGTTTCAGAAACCACTCCAGAGTATTTGCTAGACTCTCCCATCGCGTTTACGAGTTACTGCAAATTCTTTTTTAAAATCAGTGATGACATATTTTTGCAGTATGTCGTCGTTTTTTGTAATGATTTCCTGAATTACTTGACAACGGTTTTAACCTTCGAAATTAGATCGTTATATGCAACTTATACGTTCAACGAGCGATTAATTATTTGATTCCAATACCTCCACGGCATCTGAGCCATCGTCAGAACCGTTGTTAGAAGCGACACATTCATTGGTGCTGATTTGCCGAGTAATTGCTCGTGCAGCATGCTCTTGTGCTACTCGGTAGCAAGTGTATTCCACGTTTTAAGCGGTTGGGCTTTAGGCAATCAAATTGGAAATATTCTAAACGCGAAGTATCTTTTTCCGAAAGTACCGAAAGAACCGGGATATGGTTATGAGAATACCGGTTCCTAAAACGACAAATATTTCCGGGATTTCCCGGTACTTTCGGTTCCGGGATTTCCCGGGACTATTCACTATGTTTACTTGAAACATTCGAATTTCGAACATCACCATTCGTTGCGAGTTTGTCACCATGTACTGTAGGATTGTAGACCTTCTATCCTTTTCTTTTCATTGTAAATATAATAATAATGTAATCTAGATCTCTAATATCAAATGGCACTGTACAATGTTTGCTGTCTTGCTGTCTCGACGGTGACTGAGCAAAACTCAGAAACGGCGGTAGGGGTTGAAGGGGTTGTATCTCGTGGGGTACTGGTTGCGGGCTAAGACCACGCCAGGGGTGTATCTGGCGTCGTGGTAGCTTCCTGGAAAAAAGATAATGGAAAAATTTAAAGAAGAAAACCATAATGTAACTTGGTTTTAATGATACCGTGGCGGTTGACGGTGGATAGTGAAAGAAAAGCAGGAAGATGATAATGCTTTTCAATAGGCCCCAGTTGAGTCTTTTCTATGATTATTGTCAAAGTATCTGGAGTATGCTCTGTTTAAATAACTAAAAACCTGGATGCCTAACACTGTAATGATTATAGTCTAACTACCATTAACGGGCAAACCGATCTAGTTACCAATGACATGGATAGAGCAAAAAAACTTGACGATAATCTTACCTATTGCAAACTTCACCATAAAATTCGTTAAGTCTCACTAATGATCAGTAAAACACATTAACACACTGCGAAAATCTTTATATTAACAGTCATGTGCAAAGGCTACAATTTTATTAATCACTTAAGGCCCCGGTTAGGTTGAGGAGCTTGCACGGGTTCAAAGGCGGGTACGAAGTATAAAACATATGAATCCACCGTTTGCATTTGAAGTGAAGGAAGAGGATTATGGCGGGTACCTAGTACGATCAAGTGGAGCGTCTTTTGTTTTACCATGAGGAAACTATCGACGAAAGTGTCGTCTTAGTGATCGGAAATAGTCGAGCGAAGGCGATAGTCGAAATGTCAAAATGTAATGTAATGTGTTCGATATCGCTTGTCAATCCCAAACAATGTTTCCTTTTTGACAATCGCTATTGCCACGGTTTCGATTATAAAATGTCACTTGTCTAGGGCCTATGATCAATCCCTTACGTTTTTGCATTTGAACAACTGCCATCACTGACAGAACGACGCTTTGTTGATAATCTCCAGCCTCTACTGCTATGCTCGCTACAACAACCCGCGATGCACTGTGACCACCTAATCGCGCTCGCTACCGCACTCGCACCTGCTCTAGTCACCGCGCGTTCTCTCTGGACAAGGCCTAATAGTGATGGCTTATGGTTGTATAAGCCCCTCACTATGGCGATAATTAGCACAATAATTATCGAAATATCTAGATTAATGGATACTTTTTAACATCGGACACTATAAAATGTTGATTAACGTTCAAAATATGAGACTTTAGACTGGTATCAATCAGTTTTATGTGGGATTATTAGATTTGTAAGATATGTCACGTAGGGTCGACTAATTTTATCACAGGTGGAGTCTAAGTAAGTAAATTTAAGTTATACTGTAACCCAATAAGAGCTGTGTGTAATTACGAGCCTTTCGTTACTTAGTACAAAGTTGTTGGCGAATTTAAAAACTTCTTTGACGAAATTTAAATTCTTCTACACCACTGTTATTCTCATCGGTAAATTCTGGTTTCTGCTGTTGAATAGTTTTCAATGGTTATGGACCAATAGATAGTAGCCTAGTAATGTATTACATTGGTTTCAGAATGCCTTTTAGGTTAACAATTTGATAGCTGCCTTTTTGGTCTAACAATCACGGAGGCTCATGATTTTGATCGGGGTATCTTAAATTGGGAGTAATTAACCCGGTTTACTTGTTCAATATTTACTCCTCTATGTGGGTAATACACCGCTTTTAAGCCATAACTGTTGGTTTTCCTATACCTAACTACACGTTGTACTTACCATCATCAAAGATTCCAGCAGCCTCATCCCTCGCATTCTCAGCCAGCGACCTAGCGATGGCCTCTGGAATGGGAGGAGGGGTCGGGAGATGTGCACCCTGGGGTTGGAAGCCGTTGGCGTCAGCAGTGTAGGTCACGCTGTAGACCTGGCCATCGTCACCGGTGTAGGAGTAGCTGCCAGCTGCCTGGATACCGTTGGCTTCGACTCCGGTTTCGTCGGCGTGAATGCCTGGAAAAAAGGTAAAGAAGTAAGAGGTTAGTTGGTGGTGTAAAGTTTCAGTTAAAGTTTGACTGTGGAATCGAATAAATTCTTAAATATTCGAAATTTCTGAGTAACTTCAAAATGGAATAATTTTAGGCATGTCGTTAATAGTTGACACGCTAGAATTTTTAAAAGAAATTACGAAAATTAGCGCTAAAAAGGGGTGTCCAAATAATTGGAAGAACAATGATGTTAATTTGGATAGATTGGTAATTTCAGTTTGCTGTTATTATTTAATACAAATGGAATAAAAATATGAATATTTCATTTTCCCTAGTTTAGTAGCACACTTTTTAAATTAAATCTAGGTCTCATTTGGCTAGGTACCCATAAAATATGGTGATAAATGATAAATTATTTTATTTCTGTACGTTGGTTTGTACAAACACTTTTACATGTCGATCATATTTTTTTAAATTAAATGAGGCTATGGGATATACGGCTATATACATATATATATAGATGAGGCTATGTGGGATAGATATTCCTTATTTTACTCACTGAGAGAAAGAACGTAACATACATCAGAACGGTGCAAATGGTAGTTGCACTAAGCCAATGAAAAAGTCACAATGTTATGAGAATTAGCCTAATTGAATAGGTATTGCTAGCCGCCTGCCAAATTATGAGCCATATTTTCTTCGAACTAATTTTTGAAGCCCTACTGTTACAAATTCTAACAGCAACAATATTACAAATTGTAACACATGTTTGTTACCTGCGCTCAATGTGAAAATGGCAAGTGATATGTGCCAGTTAAGACCTACCCACTTAAGTGTAGTCTGCAATTATGTGCAACGAGCTAATATCATAATGATCGTACTACAAATGTGTTCAATTCCATCTTATTTCTGAGCGATTTTCAAATACATAGACTTTTTTAACCGACTTCAAAAAAGGTTCTCAATTCGGCGGTATCTTTTATTTCTTTATTTTTCATCATAGCAGCTAACACATGTTTGACAATTTTCCACGTTCATTATTTGATCATTTTAATTCCACAAAGCTGTCCTTAATCTGGCTTAGAGCCTCCAAGTTATGATAGCCTGCTGTATACTATTACAATTACTGCCTGAATTATTTTCGTATAGATGATGATCTAAAGTATCTGAGTATGCATTTGATTTAAGCAGCACGATTTTTGCAGTGCTTACTGGCAGTACGGTACAGCGACTTATACAAATGAGGCATTAAAACTAATCAAATTAAATGTGACACTTCCAAGTAGCATTGATGAGATCTGAGAGATTGAGCATGTTAGGTTTTGTACATAAGTTGAAATCACGCTTTAGAATCACAAACATATTTAAAATTTCCTTATCAACTTTCTGACGCAGGCAGGAAAAAATCGTTTTTTCACTTCATGATCTCATAGTACGTAGTAGTATGTCTCCCTAGACATTTGCACGGGTCTAGATATTTAGTCACACGCTCTAATCTTATGGTCTGTGCCAAACCTTAAACTATAGATTTCAAATTAGGTCTTTTACGCAAAGTTGCGTTGCGTACATACAGTCACACCCACGTTAGGCTTGATTAGGTTAATAATGTAAATGCATAGCATCATCTTGCGGCTCAACGTGTGTGGTAAGCTGATTTTGATGTGTTACTGTTTATATTTTATAAACTAGATACTGATTCTAAAAGATTTGAGATTCTAGAGACTGAACTGCATGGGTTTTAAAATAACTTGCCTGTATCATCAAAACTAAGTTAATTTTACTTATTGGTTTATCATCGATCTTGTAATTTTTTGGTTTTAATTTCAAAACAAACTAGGGTTTTTGATTATTCTCCTAGAATCTTTAAAGCCTGGAGTTTTCATATGCAAAATATAGGTACTTCAAATTAACATCACTTGACTTCTGGTTTTCCTGATATAGTCTTTAAAGCCTGGAGCTTTCATAGTTTGCAATATTATTTAAAACCAATAGTGCACCAGATTAGCGTTGCCCGATATTGTATCAGAAAAAACGGTAAAGGAAACCGGCATGTCCTAGAACCAAAAATTCGAAGACTTGTGACATCCACCAACCCACACTGCTACTAATGGTATGAAACCATAATTAGCTTCAAGCAAGGTAATTATATTGACGTTGCTTTAGAAAGATTCAGGGCTAAATTTGATTTTTATTATTAGTTGTTATTAATGAGCTCTCGTTTGAACACTATCTTACGTAAAGTATTGGTCGAAAAGGATAAAATGTTGGTTAAATAGGATGCATTTAACCGGACTAACATATTACACCGAGGCCAAACAGCACCCGCTTTCACACACATCAAAAATTCAATTCAAAACTCACCGTTCTCCGTATCAAAAGCATATCGGAATCCCTGCTCGTTGACTTCAGAGTCGGACCTCAAGATTGCCGCTCCCCTCTCGAGGGATGCCCTGGCTCTGGAGTCCTGGTAGTTATAAGGGTAACGGTACTGAGGCGCGGTGTAGCCGGGGAGGACGGCCGCGGAGCAGGCTCCAATAATGCAGGCGACGATGATCTGGGGGTGGGAATTTAAGGTTAATATTTCCACTTTTTGCTAAAGATTTTTGCTGTGCCCATTGGTGATCATATCGTAACGTATCGAGATTTTTTAAGTGGTTTACTTGAAAGTTCAAGTGAAGTTGGATAGGAACTTAAGCAACACCACATAGCCCAGCTGGGGAATACATTTTTTGTTTGCTACACCCCATGCCCTATGGGACTCACCCCAATGGGGCTCTTACTGTTATGCACCGGAAAAAGCTCCAGGTACAAATGAAAGAAAGAAAGAAAAAAAGGCTTAATTGTCACAAAAATGGGCGAACCAAAGAAAATGGTCGATTACATTGAGATAAATATGCAATTAAAAACCCTTGCTGATTGCAATAAGACTGATATGGCAGCTTATTCTAAAACACTTTACTTCAGTAAAACTTTCACAGTAAATAAGTTTTAGACTTTAAATTATTAAGCTTTTCACTGTTGCATTTTTCATTTGTGAACACAGTGAAAATTATTCAAAATTTATAATATTCCAGCATGAATTGGTAATTATTTATAGATTTATGAACTGTTTTGTTATTTTGTAAATCAAATTAATTGTTCTGCAGTTACAACATACAAAACAATACCTAGCAAACACCATAACAAGAACACTTCCCAAGCTATTACGGTAACAGTTACAAAAATGTTATAACTGAAGAATCAAAAACAATATTATCAAACAAAACACAAAAGAACCCCATAACGAAACCGTTGCACAAATCACGAAAACAATAACCAAACGTCACGATAAAAAAAAAATACACAAAAGAGTATTGAAAACGATAGCAAAATTGTTTTGACACAATATCTCGTGACTTTTTTCGATTCATCTAAAGCTTTTGACACCTACCAACTTCATGATGTTATCTGGTCTGAGGTTGGCAGAAGAATGCTGGTGTTGGTCCTAGTTCCACTATATATAGGTGTCGACCTGATATCCTGAGTCAAGGTCATGGTCAAGCAAAGTTGCATTAGAAGATCTGATTCACTATTAGACGTGGATGATGATTTTAATTAGGTCTTTGCGGAATTTGAAAGGGGAATTCATACGTGTGTGCGATTTTCGAACACTTTTGAACTTATAGGAGTACAAAAGGTTACCAACCCAATAAAACTAATAACGATTTAATTTATTGTGTAGAAATATCTGATATTCAATTTTAGTTTTTTTGGTTGGTTCACTTAAATGAATGGTGGTTTGCCTGTCAAATAATTCATTTAAATCAATTATTATTAAATTTTAAGCATCCTTGTTTTGTGTGATGTTATTGGAATATAATCAATGACCAATCAAAAATTATTTAAACTGTTTAATACAATGGCTTTCAATGACAAGGTGTAACTTTAGGATTGCATCGCTATTATTAAACCAAAAATGAATAAAAAAAATGTATATTTTTTATTTTCAGTTTTTTTTTTGAGCTATGATTTTGAGATTTTTTTTTATTTTCTTACAGACATAACATCACGCATAAATTCCATGGGTTAGACAGAGGTACCTAAGTACACCCACATATGTACCATGTTAAGTACCATGTGGTGGCGAGCTCTTTGCCATCAACTAGGCACCAGTCCAGACTGCAGGCTGCGACTGAGAAATGTAAGGGCTTTTTTTATGGTTGTACCCAGAGGGTAAAAAGGGGACCCTATTACTAAGACTCCGCGGTCCGTCTGCCTGTCTGTCCGTCTGTCACCAGGCTGTATCTCATGCACCGTGATAGCTAGGCAGTTGAAATTTTCACAGATGATGTATTTCTGTTGCCACTATAACAACAAATACTAAAAACAGAATAAAATAAATATTTAAGTGGTGCTCCCATACAACAAACGTGATATTTTGCCGTTTTTGCGATAATGGTACGGAACACTTCATGCGTGAGTCCGACTCGCACTTTTATTTATTTATGTACTCACAAAACACTTAAAAGAGAAAATAAAGAATACATATAGAAGAGCACAAAGGTACTACTTATTTCAATAGAAATTTCTTTCAGCAGACAGAAAAGTTGTATGATAGACAAAGACACAGTGTGTAGAAAGAAATAAGGAAACTTAAAATAGACTATTACAACTTAAGGCGCCTCCACGAGCAAAACGCCGCGCTAGTAGTTTTTGTGCAGTTTTTAAGAGCTATCCACTCTTTATTTAAAAAGAAATATCAATTAATAAAAATACATTAAATTTCTGCATAATGTTGATTCTAAAATGGTAGTACACTTTTTTTTTAAAGATGTATATATTTCACTAATCTCCTTCCAAAAAAACCACAAAAATGTGAAATAATTATTGATAGCATGCATCTCCTCGTAAAGTGTTCAATAATCATTTTTTATACTAACACTAATGGATGGATAATTTGATAACGAACATTTTGAAAGTTTTATTTTTTTCAAAGGACCAATATTCGATTTTATAAAGATTTTATTTAAAATCTGGGCGTATTCACTACCGTGATTCATGCGCCACCAGTGCCGCTAGGCCAATCGGAATGCTCATATCTCATGCTGATTTTTTGGTCCGTGTACGGCCTTAACTAATTATTTATAAATTACACATACGCCTTAACTACATACATAGAAGATAAAATACATACAACATTTAATATATAAAATTACAAGATGGTGGTGGAGAGGGACCTGTTTCTTGAAAATAGATACATTTTTAGTCACGGATTTTAGGTGGTTTTATTAGTAAATTGTGAATAATACTATTATTTAAAGATCTTGATCAATAAAGAAGTATTACTGGTAGATGTAGTAAAATAAATCCCTAACTTCTGAGTTTAACTACTAACTTTTAGTTCGGCCTTATTCCATTATTTCGGGCTGGCACTCCTGCCATATAAAACTAAAAATAAAAAGAACAACAAGTTTAACGATAAATTATTTCTTGGTCGAAATTTATTCCGGTCTTAGATTACAATCAATTTACAAACAGAGCAAGATAAATAATCCATTATAGTGTTAAGTGAAGCTCAAAATATTCACTACACAGGTACAATGTTACTATTATTAACATTTTTAGGGTTCCGTACCTCAAACGGAAACAACGGAACCCTTATAGGATCACTTTGTTGTCCGTCTGTCTCATGAACGCGTCGAGGTATCAAGTTGAAAT
Organism: Orthosia incerta; assembly: GCA_948252205.1. Classification (NCBI taxonomy): domain Eukaryota; kingdom Metazoa; phylum Arthropoda; class Insecta; order Lepidoptera; family Noctuidae; genus Orthosia; species Orthosia incerta. The sequence continues at coordinate 6,390,260 of OX411745.1, read as the reverse complement.
TAATATCGTATACTCAACTCCTTACAGCCGTGAAAACTTATAGATCAGCGCAATCGCAAGGAGTGGAATTCCCTGCCAGAGTCTGTGTTTCCCGATAGCTACAATCTAGGAGTCTTTAAGTCAAGAGTGAATAGGTTACTTCTAGGCAAGCGTGCTCCATCATCGACCACATCATCGCTTACCATCAGGTGAGATAGGTAGTGGTCAAGCGCGAGACAAGATCAGATAAAAAAAAAACAAGAGATAGGTACAGCCGTTAATGACGCATATTTTACACATGCAAGGGAATCAAAATCTACAGGGTACTACCAGTTGACCCAGAATCATGAAATTCGCCAAGAAGCAATGTTTTATAGCACAAGTAAAGGGAACAATCCGAAAACCATAAACTTGAACCTTAGTCAAAAATAAAAGATTATTAACTTAGTTGCAGATAGACCGCGTATGGGGGACTACAGTTTTCCAACAGCAAATTTAATTTTGTCCCTCAATTCTGTTTATCATATCGTTATATAATATAATCTGTTTAACTTCTAATGTAATGTAATGTTATTTTGGTGAATGTAGCTGTTTGTACGGAACCCTTAGTGCACGAGTCCGACTCGCACTTGGTCAGTTTTAGTTATTATTATTTCTTCGGCTGTCAACCGGTAGTCATGGTATGACATCCTTGTACGTAATATTTATAGTTCCAGTTGTCAAGATTATTCTTTTAATAGTTTTGTAGAGCACTTGTTTGATTATTTATAACTATAACAAGACGCTTGGAGGCACTTTTTGACAAAGAAGACCAAAATGGTATAAAAGTAAAGGCCTTCTTTATTTCTAGATGCATTTTTAACATTTATTAACTTTTTATCTCGTTAAACTTTTTTTTTTCGTTACTTTAGATATATTTTTTTTTACTTTCTTATGACTTATTGTCGGGCCTACGTTGTCACCCCATATCTAAGTACTAATGCTGTAACATCGTAATATTGTACAACCAAACCATTTTTTTAAAAAGTAACCGTGGCGTTTCTTGCCGGCTCTTCTCCATAGGAAACGAACAACCCGAACCGTGCACTTTTTGTCGACGTTTTATAAGTGCCCATGTAGGCCTATGTGAAATAAAATAAAATATTTTGATTTTCAAATATATTCCTATAACCAAAGTTTTTGATACAATCAGATTTTCTAGGAACAATTTTATTATAATAATTAGGACTGTAGCCAGATACAAAATCCTAAGATGTTTATATCAGAAATACAGAACTACACTTTATTCGCCCAACCATTGCTGGTTTAGTGGGTGGTACATCTGAAAATTTTCAGCTGCTACACGAACTGTGATTAATGTGGTTGATGGCAAGATTCGCATCCATTATTGGAACTTAAACATGAAGGTGCCAACACCAAAGCGGGCGACTCAACCCGCCCCGGGCGGTCTCATTGGTATTGCGCTTGTTTCAAAATCAGGCCGCACAGCGGGTTTACTGTGTAGGCACCTTACCTGGCACAATATGGATTTAGTATAAGAACGCCTCTGTCAAACCCTTAAGGCAAGGCTGAAGGCACAGGCTTAAGCTTATATTACGTCAGAGATTTGGTTGTACTTGAAGTTCAAAGTTCCTATATTCTTTTTATGAAAATTCAAAACTGTACTAGTGGCCTATAACTGGCAGTATAGCTATATACTGTCATTATCAATGATAATGTCTTGCACTAATAACCTATGGTAATTACAGGTTGACGCTGAGATTGCATTTGAATTGACATTTTAGACCTGCATAGATTAGTTGCGCTTTTGAAGAGTGCACGATTCTTTGTGCCTAAACTGACTTTGCATATCAAAACAAATCTTAAGGGTCACCTGTGTCTTTAAACCAAATGTCAAATGTCTTATCATGAATAGGTATCAACCATACACTATTGTTATCGTTACCAAAAATACTAATAATAATACTACCTGCCAAATCTAAGTCATCGATCATCATCAATTCATTGTCTACTTTGTTGTTCTTGTGGTAAAAAATGTAAATGACATCCATTTCCAGTTGGGACAAAGTGATATTGACCGACTTTAAAAAGGAGAAGGTTCTCAATTCAACAGTACTTTTTTATGTGTGTTACCTCAAAATTTTTTATTTGGTGAACCGATTTTGATGTTTCTTTTTCATTTGAAAGCTGGTGATTATCATGTTGTCCCATTAAAATTTGATCATGTTTTGACAAGTTGTTTTTGAGATATTCTTAATAATGCGTATTTTCATGGTAAAGGTACCAAATATAAAACGTTTTAACAAAAAAGTTAAACCGACTTCCAAAACAAAAACTTAAAAGCGAAAAATTACTTTCTTTTCGGAAGTCGGTGTTAATGAAAAAGAAAATGGTACCAAAGGCACATGCAGCTTCAGTTCAAATATTGTTTCAAATGTTACAGCTCGATTTTCTCAGTATCTGTTAGAAGTATGGATTTTTATCCAGTTGAACCGCATTTAGTTCACTCCTCCACTCTCTACTTACATAAGAAGGGGAATAATTCATCACCTGTACCTTTTTGTGGCGTAAGCCTCACGGATACTCTCCATCTAGAGAGAACAGAGGATTATGACAGACTCCAACCGATTAAAACCTCTCAGTTCCTACCACTACGCTAATATGCGGCCCGGGAAAAAACTTACTTTACGCGCTTTATCGGCTATATCGGCTCGCCATTGCTAACGGGCCCCATCACCTATTGTGATCCAAATACCACACACCACTACCCATTTTTGGTAATACGTGTTTTATTATCATTCACAATCATCAATTCCTTCTCATATGCCCGGGTCACCTGTTCCTCAAAACTTAAATAACAAAACACGATCCTTATAATAAACATCAGCTTTATAACCATTGTCATCAAAATTAAGACCTCTCAGATAAAATCTCGTCACGGTTCCAACATCCTGGACCATTTGATTGATTGGCAGAGCCACATCCTACAGAATATCGTTTAAAAGTAAAGCTTCAAGATTAATTTATATTTCTATATCTTTTAATATTATCTTTTTATGTACCAAAGCCGTGTTTACGACATTTTTATTGTCTTTAATTAGTTTTATTCATCGGGCGAGCTTTGAACTCGTGTAATCTATCATTATTGAAGTTTTATTGCTATTTTTATTTATACAATGTTATATTATGGTGAGATTGTTCGTCTGTTTGTAGTCCAGTTTCTTTTTCTAGGTAAGCTTTGGTTCAGTCAGTATCTTAATTTGAGTAGCGACGTGACGGTCCATTTCCTTGTTGTTTTTTTTGGCAAAGTGCTATCTTTATGTGTTGTTCTTTGTAGAAGTCAGCTGATGAAGATCTGTCTGTGCCAGAAGCTTGCTACTGTTTTTTTTATTGTATTAGGTACCCATTTGGTTTGTCTTAAGTAAGAGATGTTGGTTTTAAATATTTAAGCTTTTGAGCGTTGTTTTTGCGATGAACAAAAGAAGAGAGACTATCATTTTTTTTTAAGTTAAGGAAACAAAAATTATAGTGTATACCGATAGTGTGGTAGAAGATAGTGACAAACTCGTGTATATCAAACATAAACAAACCAAATTGAAGAGATTTCTTCTAGAAAACTAATAGGCAGATTCATGGTTAAATCATAGTGAACACAATACAATTTTCGTAAGCTTTTCCTTGAAGAACCCATAACTTCTTATTGTTAAACATTCGATATTATTTTAACAATGCTATTATACGGAATCGATAATTTCAATCATATTATTTTAACGATTACAATAACCCCCTCCAATCATTATTTAATTTAATTTACAGTTTCAAGGCTAACTTATTGGTAGCAGCTTCTTAAGGTACACCGCGACACCCATTTTTACTAAAGAAATTTTTATACGTGTTATGGCTCGTAAAATTATTCTCATATCTCCTATTTGCGGAAGCCTTAACACTATAAAAGAGTTTTTAAAATGCTTTATAATGGACAAACTTAATTTACAAAGTCTAAAGCTACCACACACTGTTCCATAAATGTACCTTTAACAAACAACCTAATTTACTTTAAAAAATAATTTGGAAGATCCAAATGCCTACAAATTACCTCAGTGGGAGGTCTTTAGTCAGCTCTGAACTTTATGAGACTGTTGACAATATTATGGTTCTTGCACCACATCTGACTAAAATCACCGTAAAACTCGAAAATCAGATACCAACACTAATATAACAAAACAAAATTATCATACAAATGTATAAAAATGCGACTTCTAGTTCGAATATTGCGTAATAATCAATCGATATAAATCATTGAGAGACGTTTCGAGATTCGATCTACTCCGAATATGTCAAATTGAATCGGTTTGTGTAACAAATGGGGCCAAGTTCTTCTCTACTACGTTTTACACAATACGCAGTTGAAATACCATAGTATAGTAATAAGCTTTTATAGATGTATTTCGTTGTATAGTTGTTGAAATACTAAAATGATTATTATAGTTGTATTGAACTTGGCATGCTTTTAAACTATTACTTCCATTTTTATTGTTGTAGCTTATAGAACGTCAAAGTTCACTTGGATCTTTAGCTGTTCACTGGTGAACAGGCCTACTACTACTCAACTTTCACCATAAAAATAGACGTTCGCGTTGCCAGTATAGGTGACAGGCAACGCGAACGTCTATTTTTCTAGCTTACGCATCCAGTCTGTCTTAGCAAGGGTTTTCAAGACCTTATGACTGCGTCACCGAATTGTGTTACCATAGCTGAATTCTGGAGCAAACACAATTTGTTTTAGTTTGCAAAGAAAGAAGGGTTTCTAATGATATGCTTGCCAAATTACTTAGTCTGATCTGATTTAAGGCGTATATATTAACCAATGTTAACGCAGTACTGGCCGTGCGCCCGCTCGGAGCCAGAATATCAATATTGAACCTCCCTTCAGAGTATATATATCTCATAAATGATGAAAAGTGAACTTATTTACACGCATTGCTTCACAATTAATAGTGTACACTGAAAAGACAAGATGCCAGTAAAGTTGTAGAAACTACAATGGCTGTAGTGAATAATAATATAGGAGGCAAAATAAACGATTCTCATTATGATATCATAGCAAACAAAAGATTAAATATAACTAATTGGATTATCTAATCACATTATCGGTATTTTATAATGGCAATTTAAAGACCCATAAGGTAAACGCAAGTGAGACATATTTTACCAGATTCAATGACAATTACAATGGCGTTGGATAAAGGCATCATCATCAAATAGGTCCAATTATTTTCTCGTAAAGTTCAGTGCTCAAATAGAAGACCAATAAAAGTCAATTAGAGGATGACATTTCAGTAACCGTTATGGTTTAATAGCCATATTTAAGGGCTATTGAATGAGACTCCGTCTTTGGTTTACAGATCTACATTTGGTTGAGTGACTTGCTTTTCAAAAGCGATTGTGCAAAAGAGAAAAAAGTTAGCTTGTGTGAAAAATACTTCGGCTATTTTTGTAGGTGACGGGCATCATCCAACGATTTACTGGAACAACCCTTTGAAGAATCATTCATAATGATTTCCAGTTTATAAATCTCACTCAGCAAAAATTTGAGAGCAGTGGTGGCCAAGCGGTTACGGCCCCGACTTACGAGTTTAGGTCTTGGCAGTAGGCGCTTTACTTCGAGTAATTTATTTCATCACCACTGCTCTCAAAACGGTGAAGGAAAACATCGCCATCGTGAGGAAACTGGCATGTCCTTTTTCCCATAAATGGGGATCATTATCCTGTCGCCAGTAAGTTACTGATCATGCAGATTTTTTTAATTGTGTCGTTAATTAGGTATTTGTATGTGAGAACGATGTTAATTGTCATTTATCGAAGGAAAATGGAAACATGTACGTACGTGAAGTCACTTGAAATGATCTGCTTTGAATTACTTTCTTTGTAAGGTAAAATATATTTGCATCTAAATATGCAAAGAAAATTAATCATTTCAAAGTTCATTTTATCCGCAAAGATCTACTATATTAGGTACAGTTTAAAATTATATTGAGTAATTAGATATAGTATTAAAAAACCGGCCAAGTGCGTGTCGGACTTCGCACATTTAGGGTTCTGTACCAACCTCAAAAACAAGTTGGAAAAATTTGGAAATTTCAAAGAAAATTTGATTAATCAGTGTATTGGTATTAGTAAAATATACATAATAATAATCATTATCATTAAAGTTCATAGGTCAATGGGAAGTTAATAAATTCATCGGAACAAAATTTCACAAAATTTCACTTCACAGAGAGGATGCCTGTGTCCCAGCAGTGGGTACATTATAAGGCTGATAATGACCTTGTAACCTTACAATAAAAATGAAAATGAAGACACAAAAGTTTTTTTTTTGTATCTGAAACTTAAGTATTATTATTATATATTGCTTTAAGTGTGTTTTTTGTAATTCAATCAAGACAATGTGACTAAAAAATTACAGATTTAAAATTAATAGTTACGGTATTATGATGAACAGCAATTGTTTGATAATTATAGCTCTGAACTGCCTTTGTGCCATTTAATTGCTAAATTATTGAGGAAGAATTAAACATTAATATCTGAAATTGTAACCTTGTAGTAGTATTAACTGGAAAAACTGGCCAAGTGCGTATCGGACCAGTCACAAGAATGGGTTTCTTAGACACATGCTATTTTGATTTTATCGGCTGTAAACATAATTTTGCTTTTTATAGTATTTCTCAAAGAAACTGAGACATAAAGTAATTATGCGTTCGTCAGAGCGTAGTAGCTCATAAAGATATAGTGACAGACTGACAATGTTCACCGAGCAAAATGGCTTATAGGCATCCAGACAGCCGGATAGGTAAACATTATAACGGTTCTGTTTTTGCCATTTGAATACAGAACCCCAAAATATAAGATAACTGATAAAAATCAGAATCATAATTACCCAGTTGATAATGATTTTCGTAAATGAAGCAATTTTTATCATTAACTATTTCGTAAAAAAATCAAACCAGATATTTTCAAATATCGGTGTAATTAAAGTAAATAATATGAATTTGTAGATATTTAAATGTTAATTATAAAAATATTTAACATTTAACATTGATTGCAGCCAATTGATTTCTTTAATTTTGTGTTTTGTGTCCGGAAGCTTTTAACTCAAAATATCATCAATAAGTAATAAAACTTAACTCAGGCATTAAAAAATGTAATGAGAAGAATAGCTTTATTGTCAGCACAATACACGGATTTGCTTCGGTGACCAAAGACAAAGATATTTTATTTCAAGTAGGCCACCAAGCCGCACTTTTGAACGTTAGGTACATTAAAATTTACAAGTTATAAAAGTTGATTCTACCGTGCATTCGGAAAGTCGCTTGTTATGGAGAAGAATTCACAAGAAACTCCATACTGTTTTAAAAAAAATATTTTTTTTACAATATTTAGTTACATAAGTACATACATTAATAAATTCGTATATTTGAGAACAATGCACCCAGAATTGCTATTCTACACACTATACTACGTACAGGCATAAAGTAATAAAAGTACTCACACATGTACTGTGCAGTTATATAATAGAAGCTAGAAAAAAAAAGCATTAACATCCGAAGCGGTTAAGTTATGACCAATCCCAACTGACGGCGTCCGTTCACGAACATGACGCATGAATTGGCACCACCCAGCTCAACCATCATGAAGGGAACCGGATGATCCAACACACGCGCCACCATCAGAGAGACATTTGAGAGAGCATGACACACTCAACTGCCAGGGCACACACAAGTCAACGAACGACACACGGGTACAGTAAATGGTAGATTTACAGTTGGGTACATAGTACTCACACACGTGCTTTGCAGTTATATACCTCTACAAGCCTACCCTAAGAAACTGACTCATCATCAACATCAGCCCTTTAATGTTCCCACTGTTGGGACACGGGCCTTCTCTCTGTGAGAGAATGGGCCGTAATCCACCACACGGGCCCAGTGCGGGTTGGAGGATTACATGTCACATGTCTTCAAATTTTTGGTTCTATGACATGCCGGTTTCCTCACGATGTCTTCCTTTACCTTTTGAGAGCAGTGGTGATGAAATAATGTAAATCGCCTGCCAGGGTTTGAACTCACGACCTACAAATTGTAAGTCAAGGCTGTTACTACTGGGCCACCACGGCCCTCGATTGAAAAAACTGACTGCCCTGACTTAATTTTAGCTATGTGTGTGACAGCGGATACTACTTGGTCTTGATACACGCACTGTTTTATTATTTGTTACAATAAATTAAATACACTAAGTAGCAAAAAACTCATAAAGCTGTTGCCAACAATTCTATCTACCACCAGAGATATTGTGAGTGATTTATGTACTTCAGTGAGCACGTACTCGGCCTACTAAATCTGTATTATGCGGCAACGAAACCATAGCGCGAACTAACTTATGTTTATAAAAAAATACTAGTGATAATCATTTTAAATGAGATTTTATTGTAATCACAAAAAAAAAACAAAGAAGTAAGTCAATATGTTCTTTGGCCTGTTCTATTCACCGGTGCAGGTGAAATACGACTGAATAGTAGCAAGAAATCAAAATAGGGGTTTGTTATCTCCAGCTACTGAGAAGTACAGAAACGGTACACAGTATTTCTAGAAAATGCAAGAGTTTCAAAATGTCGATGATCTCGACAAAGGTTTTGTGTGAACTGCACGGACTCGTAAGCAGAAATTCACACCTGCGCCTATGTTATTCTTAAAACAAAAGAACAAAAGGATTCTTCAAAGTCTTACATTGACTGACAGACACATTGAATAGGTATGTCAGTCAAAGCTAACAGGCGTCTAATTTCAAAGCTATGCGCATTGCGTATGGTCTAGCTGTCTAGCCGAGGGAAGATTGTAAATATATGTCTTAAAGTCAAGGCCAGGCTCGATTGAATTATCATAAGCATAATATGAACAACTAGCTGATCCCCGGCGCTTTGCTCCCGTCAATTGGCTACCTACCTACCCAACCTACAATACATAGTTTACCCACCTGCCCTACCTACCTACCCTACTTACCCTACCTAATCATGTAGTACATATTTTTATGTATCATCAATAGTTTTCTTAGCGCACGCCAAAGAATGAATTTTATATGCAACATTTTCCTACTTTGGGTTACATTATTGCAATTTTTAAATATATTATCGTCTATAACACTCAGGAATAATGTAGCTTTCTACTGGGACTGGGACTGAGGAGGCGGAACGCGTGAGGGAGACACAACGGAGACGCCCTCACGCCCCTAGCCACCGCAGGAGACGCCCGGAGTCGGGAGTCGCAATCCGATTCTCGGCCACCGTATGCGCGGGCTTGCGGACGGCGAGTAATGGGTAGCTCGCCGTCCTATAAGGACCAGGCCCGAGTCGACGGCGCGTAGTGTTCCACGCGCGCCTCAAAGAGATGTCAGCAAATGTTGAAGGGGTCCGCTAGGGCCGATGCCTGCCTGGGTCGCGGATAAATTTGAAAGAGAGTTACCGCGGCCCTGGCACAAGCAACTGAAGGAACACGGGTGGGTTTTAGTCAGCAAAAGTCTGACACGCCCTCCCGCTTCACCCAGGGCGGGAGAAATCATTGGACGATTTCCCAACCAAGAAAAAAAAAAAAGGTATTTTAACCCCGCGCACAAAATAGTTCGTGCCATCGACTAGTGTAACCTTAAGTGTCGGTGTTTCTGTTTTCTTTTCTTCGTTTTTTGCCACCTACGACAGAAGTCGACAGAACTATTCAGAAGTATTCAGAAAAATAAATTATTTTTCGCTTTGCAGTATTTTATTTGGACGTAGGTTGTATTTTTTTGTATAAATGTTTTTTATTTTTCGCTTTTTATTTGTGGTACCTAACAGGCAAGTTCTATAGTAAGGTATCTATAATGCCCGAATATCATGAAACTTGAACAAAAGAGAGTATACCAAAGTGAACTACTACCAGTGAACAGACAGCCTAATACTCAACACAAAAATACTAGAAATAAGCAACTGGTAGTTTTTTTTTAAATTATCCTAGTTTGTTTCACTGCTTAATAAAGGCGTTGTCTATGTCCTTCCAAACACTCTTCTTGCGCTACCTCGACCCAGCTTAGAAATGATAGACACTACTAATTCTGGATAATGTACTTCTAGAATTGAATTTCATTATATTTTTCTTATTTTTATCTAAATCACAAACACACGATTGGGATTTTTTAAACCCATTGTTTTATTTGTCTTGGAAACGGAGATAGTCATCGGATGTAATCACTTAAACCGCGATACGTGAGTTCGTGAGTTCGATCACGGAGCTGAACCAGTGCTACTTCAAACAAAGTTGTTGATATGCACATTTTTTTTTAATTTTTATTATTGTCTATAGGCTTGCGCTTGACCACTATCTCACCTGATGGTAAGCGATGATGTGGTCGACGGTGAAGCATGCTTGCCTAGAAAAACCCATTCACTCTTGACTTAAAGATCCCTGATTCAAATTTTTTTATTTTTTTTTCAATTTTCTTTTCTTACACCGCGCCACCACGATCAGGCACGCCAAGCCTGCAATGAGGTTGCCGACCATCGGTATTTCAGAACTTTTAACCAAAATGCGTACGAGTACTTTCCTTGCAATATCCCTTACTTTCGAGGGGCAGTCCAAAAGTCCTTAAAATACATCTCCTTTTTAACCAACTTTTCAAGAACTTTCCGACTTTGAAAATTATTTTATGTTTGAAAGAATATGTTCCAAAATTGGTTGCATTTCAATTTGGTGAAGATTTTTCGAAGAACTTCGGCGATATGCAACAGAACTCTTCAATAAATTACAGCAAATCTCTCGGGCTTGCTGCAATATCATGTCTGTTTATTGTTTATAAATTGATAATTGTTTTGTCTGTTAATTGTTTTTTATGTTATGTACAGATGTGTATGTACAGTTCACCTTGGTATACTCTCTTTTGTTCAAGTTTTATGATATTCTGGCATTATAGATACCTTACCATCATCATCCTAATGTCCCCACTGCTGGGACACAGGCCTCCTCTCTGTGAGAGGGAATTGGCCGTAATCCACCACGCGGGTCCATTGCGGGTTGATGGATGTCACATATTTTCGAATTTGTAGTCCTGGGACATGCCGGTTTCCTCACGATGTTTTTCTTCACAGTTTTGAAGTGAAAAACATAGTCTTTCCTTCTAAAAATATGCATCATATTAAACCGGAAGCTACTTTCCTAAGCCTCATTACCATTACAATCAGTCTTACTCTACCTGCCCACGAAACCCAAAAATCCTTCTCCCAGACGTTCGATCCTCGCGTTCCATCCATTGTAGTCCCACGCACGTGTCAAGGAGGCATGATTCACTGGCGAACAATACACGTGTATTAGTATGTAAATAGCTTTATTTAACTGATGTTTTCATGTTGTTAGGTGCCGGTTTGGTAGAACATTTTATTGTTTCCTCATTTTGATAGGCGGGTGTGTGTGGGAAGTGGCGGCAGATTGTTTAGAAGGGCGGAACGTAGTGAATTGTTTGATGGTCATCTTCAGTTTTCTTCGTTACTGTGGGCTTTTTAAAATCATATTATGTAATATATTCTTAAATATCTGTACTAGACATCAAACAAGGTCAATGTTATGTTATATTTATTCATTATTATTACTGCAATACAATTTCAATCTTTAACATTAACTATTACAGATTCAGATTTCATACTATAATTTATAAATTATTAATAAATATTTGAACGCCATATTATGGCAGGATATGCTGGAACCAATATTGTAACATCCATTTTACCATATTCGAACAAATAAACATATTTGATTTGATTAGATTTGAATGTCAAGAGGAACATGAAACTAATTTTGAACGAAAAGTTGTTGCTAGGCTTTTTTTTTTATATTGCCTGGTCACAGTCACAGGTAGTTATTAATAGTCTATTTGGTCTTACTGCAGTATTCCCAATGTGGTGTTACAGGAAGATGCTGCGTATCTCGTGGACGGTGCACATAACGAACATCTCGATATTGCAGGACCTCAAAATTTTAAAAAGTCCTAGATTGTCGAATGTGTGCCACCGCAAGATATTTGACTTCTATGGCCATATTGCCCGTAAACCTGGTGACAACTTACTAAAGGTAATTGTCACTGGCAAAGTCGAGGGTAAACGGCCTAGAGGCAGAAGTCCTATACCCTGGTCAGACCAAATCCGAACCTCGCTGAACATCAAAGCCTCAGAAGCCGTGCACGTTGCTGAGAATAGGAGCAGGTGGAGAAACATCATCAAAGAGAAAGTTTTGAAACCATGATGTGGTCACTATCCCCAGCATTGGGGAATCGACGCGAGGAGGAGGAGCAGTACTCCCTTGCTTCTTTCCATTCCTCTTGATTTTGGGGAGACTTGGACTAATCAGGAGGTATCGAATAATGTCGAACTAATTCCGCCATATTCACAGAGTCTGTTGCGCTGTCGTCGAACAGTTTCCGGGACCCACCTTTTTCCAAACAAAAAAGACGTTTTATGAATGCAAAAAATAAAAGTGAAGTACTTTGACAATCTCGGGATCCTGGGGTCCCGGTCCTTTTTAAGGCGTGCAAGGGGCCGAAGCCAACTCGCAGAGGTCGTGTTAGGCATGTATCAGGAAATGTGACACCAACTGATGATTATCCATGTATGCACTACGCAAGTGCAGCCCAGGGCAATCCCAAGTTGGGGCAGGGCTATTGCAAAATATGGAGAAAAAAAATATTGGGCTATGGATTTGGTAGTTTTAGTGGATCGATTGCCTAAAACTATAGGAAGACTATAACAGGCCCCTGCTTGACCAGTCACTGTTGAACTACAAAAAATTGAAGTACTCAAGGTCAGTAGATACTATTTTATTCTGGGATCATAATTAGGGATCAGCCAAAAATCACTAAATTCTCTATAATTATATCATTGACATGGTATTTCTTATCGTAACATCAATTTTACATCAATTTTTTGGGGGCTGAGTCACCCACGTCCGTAGGAGTGTACCCCATTCGATTCCCTACACGTGGTCCCCGGGTGGTGCAAATCAGGTGACAAACTGGTGGTAGGCTTCGGCCGAAGGCTTGCGACCACCCACCGGGCAAAGACGTACCGCCAAGCGGCCTAGTCGTGTTCCGGTATGATGCTCGGTGCAGCCACTAGAGGAGTTGGGTCGCGATAGTTGCTCCACTGCAAGCAGGCCGGCCTGACTCGCGCTGTTATTAACGTATCGAGAGACTGGTCGCGGAGGGTAGCGGGATCCGAGGCACGGTGCGCCGCTGGCCGACCGCAGGTAGTTGGGGGCCCAAGTAGTGTGCCAGCCACACATGAAAGGCTGCCCCGCCAACTGTCGAAAAATCCCGGAATGCGCCATCGTGCTGGTTGGCGACCAGACGAGAGTGCCCGATGGACATTCCTGGGGGGGCTCGGGCGTCCCCGCAGTCTCCAGACCAGTCCCCCAATGATGGCGTCCTATGGGCGCGTGTCTGTAGGTTGCAAGCGTGGGACCTCATCTTACTTCCTTCTCCTCTCCCTCCTTTTTCACTTAAAATGCCAAGGAACAAGAGAAAAAAAGCTGAACAGCGGCAGCACTCACTCTCACATAAAGTGCACCTCAGCAACATCCGAGGTCTGCACTCTAACCTTGTCGCAGTCCATCACCACCTCGAGACTGAGAAACCAGCACTTTTGTTCCTTACGGAGACGCAGATCGGATGCCCGTCAGACGTGGCGTACCTATCCTACCCAGGGTATACCCTGGAGCACATGTTCAAGCCACGCGCTGGTGTATGCATGTACGCCCGGGACGACATCTGCTATCGGCGTCTCCGTGACCTTGAAGACTCAAATTACTCTGTGCTATGGGCCTTGGTGGACACAGGTCTGGATAAGATCATCTATGCCTGTGTCTACCGATCGCATAGCGGTGATCTGGAGACAACCAGGCTCACACAGTACTTGAGTGAGGCGGCTGATGTGGCTCAGCTACGATACCCCTCCGCCCAACTAGTGTTACTGGGGGACTTTAATGCCCACCACCAGGAGTGGCTCTTCCCATACCAGTGCACTGACCACGCTGGACGAGAGATGCGAAATCTTTCGATTGCGTTAAATCTCACCCAGCTGGTCCAAGGGGCTACGAGGGTGCCGGATGTTGATTCACATACAGCCAATTGCTTGGACCTTCTGCTGACAACTGATCCAGACCGATACTCAGTGTCGGTATCATCACCTTTGGGTAGTTCCGACCACTGTCTGGTGAAGTCTGTATCCGTCTACTCCCCGCCCGATCCAAGCCCAAGGGGCACCCGGCGGGTTTGGCGGTACAAGTCAGCAGATTGGGATGGTATGCGATCTTTCTTCGCATGCTATCCTTGGCGGCCCACTTGCTTCTCTTCGGATGACCCATCGTCATGCGCTGACGCAGTGACCGATGTGTTGCGTCAGGGGATGGAGTATTACATTCCGTTCTCTGACGTAACTGTGTCCAGCGTTGACCGTCCATGGTTTGGTGCCGAGTGTGACCGCGCAAACGTGATTAAACACAAGGCGTACCTAGCATGGGTCGACGCCCGTATGCGCAAGGCAAGGGACGTGAGTCAGAAGAAGAGAGCCTTCAACAGGGCTGCCAAGTCCTGCAAAAAGGCGATGCGAAGGGCACGGTTTGACCACATTAGCAGGATCGGGGACAAACTTGCTTCACACCCCGCAGGTAGCAAGGCGTTTTGGTCCCTGGCTAAATCGGTTGAATCAAACTTCTGTCGCCCCTCACTACCACCACTGCTGAGACCCGACGGGTCGCTGGCCCACTCCGCTGAGGACAAGGCAAACTTGTTTGCCTCCCTCTTTGCGGAATCTTCGCGTCTGAATACTGATGGCGCGCGGCCCCCTCCTTCTGCTGTTCGATGTGAGACGAGTATGTCGGACATTCGCATCCATCAGACGGAGGTCTGTAGGGTGCTGCGTAACCTTGACGTGAACAAGGCTAGTGGCCCAGACGGGATACCAGCAATTGTACTTAAAACTTGTGCGCCTGAATTGTCTCCTATCATGACACGCCTATATCGCCTTTCGATGGTGACTGGAAAAGTACCGAAGGCTTGGAAGCAAGCTAACGTTCAGCCCGTGCCCAAGAAGGGCAGTCGAGCTGACCCAGCCAACTACAGACCCATATCAGTAACGTCCATCCTCTGTAAGAGTATGGAACGTGTATTAAATAATAAGCTCCTGGCATACCTAGAAGACACTGACCTCCTTAGTGACCGCCAATACGGCTTCCGCCGAAACCGGTCAACTGGGGATCTTCTAGCGTATGCCATCCACATCTGGAGTGAGGCCATCGAGAAACACGGGGAGGCGCTTGCTGTCTCCCTTGACATATCGAAGGCCTTTGATAGGGTCTGGCACGAGAGCCTTATTGGTAAGCTTCCTTCCTTCGGTCTGCCTAGTGGCCTGTGTGACTGGATTGCAGACTTCCTGAGGGATCGGTCCATCCGAGTGGTAATTGATGGCTGCTCGTCCGGTCAGTTAGGTATTAACGCCGGAGTCCCTCAGGGGTCAGTGCTCTCGGCAACATTGTTCTTGCTGCACATTAATGACCTGCTAAAACCCGGAACCTTTGGGTATGCAGACGACAGCACTGTTGCTGAGAGATATGTGTCTAGCGCACGGGCTACCGGGCCTCAAATTCGGTCTCTTCGGGAGGCCATGGTTGAGCGCTTGAACCTGTCTTTGGAGGCAGTCTCCGAATGGGGCAATGCCAATCTAGTCAGTTTCAATGCTGCTAAGACCCAGGCGTGTCTTTTTTCCGCAAAAAAGAGCCAATTCCACCCGGCTCCATCCTTCCGTGGTGTAACCGTGCCGATAACGGACCACCTCGACCTTCTTGGTGTTACGTTGACATCGACCCTCAATTTTGGTCCTTTCATTGAGGCAAAGGCTCAATTGGCTGCAAAAAAGTTGGGGATCCTTGCGAAGGTGAGACGGTACTTCAAGCCTGAACAGCTGCTCAACTTGTATAAAGCGCAAGTTCGGTCATGCATGGAGTACTGCTCTCACCTCTGGGACGGATCTGCCAGGTACCAACTAGATGCACTTGAGTCGATTGACAGACGGGCCAAGAGACTTATCGGCAACGATGCGCTGGTCAACTCAAAGCTCCAGAGCCTTGAACACCGACGACGAGTTGCCAGCCTGTCGGTATTCTATCGGTTACATTTCGGAGAGTGTGCGATGGAACTGCACAATTTGATTCCGTCTAGCCCTTTCCATCATCGGACTACAAGACGTACGACAATGCGCCATCAGTACATGGTGGATATCCCACCCATACGCACAAAGCGTTTTGAAAATACTTTCATTGTGCGTACAGCTAATGAGTGGAATTCCCTACCGGCGTCTTTGTTTCCTGATAGCTACAACCTAGGGGTCTTCAAGTCAAGAGTGAATAGGTTACTTCTAGGCAAGCGTGCTTCACCTTCGACCACATCATCACTTAACATCAGGCGAGATAGTGGTCAAACGCGAGCCTATAACAAATAAAAAAAAAAAAAAAAAAAAAAAACCAGCAATTAACTCACTAACAAGCTGGCTACCGAAACGACTTTCCAAAATGTTCACTTTCATCCTCATATTCTTTGATTAATGTAATTAATACAGCTGTATGTAAATACGGTGTGCGTGGGCGCAACATCGTGTACTACACCTTCCTGTCTTGATGTCATTAAGATCATCAAGTCTGTTGCAATTTTGTGAAATATCTTCAGGAAATTGTAATTATTAAAAACTCTTAAAAATGATTAGTATAACAATAAAATAATATATATTTGAAATTACCTACAATATTTTATTGTGACTGCTTTCAATTTATTAACTTCTTCAGAAGATTTCCTGCTTTTGTTTTCAGTTCCTTCTAATTAACGCTGCTAAGAACTAATTCTTATAGATGGAGTCCAGCTCATGCCGTTATCTGGGCCTGCCATGATGTCACTTTGCCAGTAAGAGAGACCCTGGGTCGTGAATGTTGTCCATTAGTGGAGATCGAACCGGTAGATGTGTCCGGGTCAATTCCATTTTAGCGTGATTGTAATGCTATATAAAATACCAAACAATGCCTCACCTTTAGTCGTGCTTTCTGTGCAACAACACCTGCACCTTAAAAGACCTTTGTGAGGCAAATGACAACGCTGTTGGCGTGGCTGAATTCTGGTCAAAATATATTTAATTTTGGAATCATCGATACGACGAAGAAGAAGAATGCAATATACAAACTGATATGGTTGCCTGTTTCTCTTGTTTTCATGTTAACTAAAGTTCAGGACTATCAGACCTGGAATTATGCTTATTTCCACAGTATTATGGCTTATGGCATTCTGCTGTGGGGATCAACAGCAGACTCAATTTTCATCTTGCAAAAGAGGGCAATCCGCGCAATCTATAAAATGGGTCATCTCGACTCCCTCAGAGAAAAATTTAAAGAGACTTACTGACTCTACCTTCACTTTATATTTTGGAATGTATTTTGTATTACCGCAAAAATCGAGGGCTTTTCAAAACTAGAAGCGACTTTCATAATTTAAATACACGCAGTAAGCACGAAATTGTGACAACTTTTAATTAGACTTTTTACAATGGTTTTTAATTATTTTTATAGCCCTTTGCTAAGAATAGTTACAGCACTGATAACAGCATTTGTGCCACATGTTAAATTTTGTGTTGTTAGACATTATTTTTTATTTGTTTTTTTTTTTACCTTTGTCTTGATTCTTTTACCGATTGTTTTGTGAATGTGTGAATATTGTAGGCCTTCTAGATTTCTAGATGCCTATTAACATTATTTAACTTTTTATCTCGTTTCACTTTTTTATTTTATTTCATACGACTTATTGTCGGGCCTACGTTGTCCCACCATATCCAAGTACTAATGCTGTAACATAGGAATATTGTAAAACAAAACCATTTTTAAAAGAGTAACCATGGAGTTTCTTGTTGGTTCTTCTCCATAGGAAACGACTAACCCGAACCGTGCCATTTTGTCGACGTTTTATAAGTGCCCATGTAGGCCTATATAAAATAAAAAAAAATGATTTTAATTTTTTGAACCAGAAAGTAACCTGTTTAGATAACATCACTAAAGCTTCTGCATTCATTCTCTCAAGTTATCTGTGGTAACTGAATCATGAATTTCACAACAGACGATACTATACCGATGTAATTAACGCAAAAGTTCAAACCAGAAATCCTCGGACGCAGGCCAACCAACCAGTCTACAAATTACAAGAAAATCCTCCAAACCACATAACTCTTGGTCACAACACCCATAATGTACAAAACAGACAGACAGACAAATCGCATCTGTATCTCATTGTGATTGATACTGTGATTATACTGTCTTATCTTACATTATAAACGATAATTAATTCGATATTATACACATTTTCTATGTTCCTATGAGTCTATGGGGTGATGACGTCACTGTTTTGTAATGCATTCTTCGTTGATGCGTTTGCGTTGGTGGAAGTAGTACAAACTAGGTTGAATGAGCAGTTTTGAAACAGGTATTGACTTATTAACTGTGATTGCTTTGGGATTTGTGTTCATTTTGTTGACCTAGGTCTTTGGTATATTCTTTAATATTGAAAGATGAGGCAATAAGAGTGTGACGATCGCTGAGACCAATAGCAGCGAGGTCTGGAGGACATGGCATGCTTGCCGGCAAATTTTTTAGTGAATTCGCCGCATAATTTCTTCTTCCAATTTATGTTTCTGACCCCATTTTTATTAAGGACTTTAAAGACAGTTTCTTTTTAGGGTTCCGTACCCAAAGGGTAAAAACGGGACCCTATTACTAAGACTACGCGGTCCGTCTGTCTGTCGTCTTGTCTGTCTGTCACCAGGCTGTATCTCATGAACCGTGATAGCTAGGCAGTTGAAATTTTCGCAGTATTTCTGTTGGCGCTATAACAACAAATACTAAAAACAGAATAAAATAAATTTTTAAGTGGGACTCCTATACAGCAATCGTGATTTTTCTGCCGTTTTTTGCGATGATGGTACGGAACCCTTCGTTCGCGAGTGCGACTCGCACTTGACCAGTTTTTTTTAAGTTTTACTTCCAATAGGTGTATTTGCGGCTTATGATACGATACACCTAATATCGTTGCCTCAACGTTTTTCTGGTTCAGAGATATGTTGTTCGGTAAATTGATATTAGTTTTCTGGAAGGTACGAGTACTAACCATTCTATTATCTGAATTTTCGAATAACTTAAAGAGAGAAGAACAGAAGAGATATCAGATAAGAAAAGAGGAGATATATATCAAACCCGTCCTTTATCAGAAAACAAAACCTCAAAGCTGGATCAGCATATCATGGATCTATTTCTAAAGCTCAAACGTGACAAAACATTCAATAGGTAAGTTCAGCACATCCTGCTTGAGCAGCTAAGGTTTTAATTATTCTGTAAGTAATTGTTCGTAGGTACAATCATTAGGTATATACTTTTTAATTAAAATGATTAGTAATGGGTAATCTTATACCAATGCCACTGATTATCATGTGAAAGAAATTAAAATATATTATGTGATTCAATAAATTCTACAATGTGATTTCTATGGAAATTCACAAACAGACATCGACTTGAAATATTTACCCCGGAATCACAAGTCTTGTATTCCACTGAGAATCAGCATTGGTTAAACCGACTTCAAAAAGAAGGTTCTCAATTCGACTGTATGTTTTTGTATGTTTGTTACGCAATTACTCCGTCAATTATGAACCGATTTTGAGATTTTTTTAATTTAAAAGCTGGTGCTTCCCTTGTGGGACCACAAGGGAAGCACCAGCTTTTAAATTTGATCAATATCTGACGAATTGTATCCTTAACAATGTGTATTTTCATGGTATATTTTTTTTTCATACGTTACCAAAACTTAAAACAGACAAATAAAAAACTTTCAAAACACTAAAAATATCTATCTTTTCGGAAGTCAGTGTCTTTGGTATCATTTTTTTTTTCGTTTTGGACACCGACTTCCGAAATGAAAGTTATTTTTCGCTTTGTAGTGTTTTGTTTTTGAAGTCAGTTTATTTTTTTGAACACCTTCACGACCGCTCCGGTAAACTTAATTGTTTACGGTCAACGGTGACCGGAGCGGCAACGAACCTGTTGTTTTTTTAGGGTTCCGTACCCAAAGTATAAAAACGGGACCCTATTACTAAGACTCCGCGGTCCGTCTGTCCGTCTGTCACCAGGCTGTATCTCATGAACCGTGATAGTTAGACAGTTGAAACTTTCACAGATAATGTATTTCTTTTGCCGCTATAACAACAAATACTAAAAACAGAATAAAATAAATATTTATGTGGGGCTCCCATACAACAAACGTGATTTTTTTGCCGTTTTTAGCGATCATGATACGGAACCCTTCGTGCACAAGTCCGACTCGCACTTGGCCGGTTTTTTTTTCTATTTTAACGTCAAAAATTACACACAATGGTCGCCCACAAATCCTGCTGTCACTGCCAGTTTCTTGTGTTTAAGCGGAGTAGCGCAACGAAGTCAGAAGCTCGAAAGTCAGACATGTTGTCTTACCAAGGGGTATCGTGTTAATCAGTAACTGGGTTACAGAAGTCAGATAGGGAGTCAAGTTAGGCTGAAAGTATAAAGTAGTTGTTGCCGTTGTAGTAGTTGTAGTTGTTGTGTCAGTCAAATGCAGAATTTCTGAAAAACTACTTTTTATTCTCAGTAAGCTGCTCTATCAAACTCAGGCGAGTGGTTTAGCAGTCAAACCGAACCACACAGACAGACAGAAAGATAAACTTTCAGATTTCAATCTCAGTAGGTATAACATTGATGCAAGTGCACAATAGAAGATGATTAGCATCTATTATTAATAATATTGTTTGTTTGTAAGTAAAATACTGTTAGTGTGCTATCATTAATTTGTTTCAGCCCACATGGTGACCTAAGACATTGTTTGCCTACTGATGAGTGGTTTGAAGGCGAAGAAACTCTTCATTGAATAAACCTTAGCAATGACTAATGAACTTGGTCGAAAACGTAAAAAGTTTTTAGCGTGTGTGTGTACACGCAGACTAAGTATCCCCTAATTTTCTGCCATTTGTGGCCCAAAATCTGCCGTCATAATGACATATGCGCTGCCACAGACTATCCCGTGGAAGTGGTGAATTGGACCAACAGAATGTAACTGTACCTTCAACACGAAGATGGTGGGTGCAATTATTACCAGACTCCTTAAGAGTTCCTTAAGAAGGTTTACATAAAAATAACAGAAGACATTTCACTAAAGGCAAATTAATTTCACTCATTGTAAATTAGTTTTTCTCTCTGCAATTGCAAAGATTATTTTATTAGCTAAAGCTTTATCTCAAATAAATCTTAGTATCGATCCATTGTGTTGGTTGGAGCACAAATGATCTTCAACATCGAGAATGACACCCCGCAAAAATATTATAAAGACGTCGCCGACAAGCCTTTACCGTGCGCAAACGCAGTCAAATTATAATAGGTAGTTATAATTTAATATAACATTTAACTCTTACAATAGTTGTGCAACCGTCACGCTAGGCCTATTTGAGGCAGAGTAGAAAGCCAGCATTGTTTAAATAAAGTAATTATTGTGAATGTAGATTGTTTTAATAATTGTTACGTTTTGTATTGGGGTCCATAAAAATTGTAGATTAGGTAAAAATTGCTGCTTAGTTTTTTTGGAAGTGCGTATAATGATTTTAAGTTGGACTCGATAGGACATGAGTTGAAGTGTTGGAAAGTTTGATTTTAATGTAAGTACGGTGTGGTTGACAATAATGAAAACTTTGTTGATAAAGTAGTATACAGATGAGATACTGAGATGGTCTTAAAGAAGCACATATATTTGAGTGGACCTGTCCAATCAGTGCAAAAAAAATGTCAGTGATAGTGTCGCACAACTTACTACAAATGTGTCGAAAATTTAACCTTACCGGCACCCATTCCAGGAAGTGAATAAGTGAAAGAGGATTTCGATGATTCGGTCCATATCTTTGGAAAACTAAAACTTAATTACAATTTCCTAACTATTTCTTCCGCAGCAGTAAATGCCACTAGGTGGACCAACGACCTGATTAAGGCTGCGAAAATCCACTACACGATTGGAGGAGGCATAAGTTTAGTAATGCACGTCTTTCGACCTAAAAGATAAAGATAATTTATTTGTCCAAACACGAGTTCACATACAATAGGCATGCAGGATGTTCAATATTTTTATTCTTTTGGTTCCGTACCCAAAGGGTAAAAACGGGACCCTATTACTAAGACTCCGCGATCCGTCTGTCTGTCTGTCACCAGGCTGTATGTCATGAACCGTGATAGCTAGACAGTTGAAATTTTATCAGATGATAGAATAGAATAGAATAGAATACTCTTTATTGATGATGTATTTCTGTTGCCGCTATAATAGCAAATACTAAAAACAGAATAAAATAAATATTTAAGTGGGGCTCCCATACAACAAACGTGATTTTGTTGACCCTTCGTGCGCGAGTCCGACTCGCACTTGGCCGGTTTTTGTACTGACATGTTTTGCCTAGCGAGGCGTTCAAATATATTCTACAATATTTAAAATTTAGCAAAAAATCACAATGATAAAAAAAACTGATACTGAGCCTAGATAATAAAGGATATCCATGTGGCAAAAAATCTTCAAAAAATCTAGTTGTTTAGCCGGATTATCTGATACCACGCACACACAAATTAAACCAAATTAAAAGCAATCATTAGTCAGAAACCATACGATTACATCCTAACCATGAATCCTAAAATAGTCAGCTAATTGATTAAACTGACCGCCCATTGTACACTTTGTTTTCGAAAATGTTTTTCCTGTATGTTTTTTATTTTGTGGTGTACAATAAAGTTTATAATAAATAATAAATAATAAATAAACTGAAGCCTGTTGAGGTCGTCTTAGATATATTAAAGTAATTTAATTTGTTACAATCGTCCTTCAGTTCCCAAAAATGGAGGGACTGCCAGTGATTCTAAAAGATTTGACATTGAAAACAAGATGGTTACTGGTTAAGCGAAATTATTTCATTTTAATTTGTATAAACGGCTCATTAACGTTGAAAATCAATTGTAAAAGTAATTAGGTGTTTTTGAGATCAGAGATGTATCATAAAAACCTTACATATTATTGCCAGAAGAGTATTCTTGTTTTAAACAGAATCATTGTAACTGTCGCTGTAGCGACACTAGGGTAGGCAATATGTCTAGCACTTGACATATTTCGGTTGAAAATTCTATAACTTAGACACTAGTATGTCGGCCAATGTTGGGGCATCCGATATATCCTCTTCAGTCATCAATGACGCATTACGCCTTTCCGCTACCAAAAATAGTTTGAGAAACAGTGTCTGTTTTAAGCAACAGATGTTCAAAATGCGCCATTTTTGCTCATACGTACATCTTCCTACGTGTGTATTGTTTACATTGTCTATTACCTCGTAGGTTTTATTTTTGTGACTGATTAAATTATCTTAATTATGAGATAATAATATAATGAGTAATGAGCCTAAAACGGTTCGCGTAATTACGCTCAACACCCATTAATTAAACCCATTGTGCGATTACATTAAGTTCATGCTTATGTTCTTTTCTGTAAGAAAAATGTATTTCGTTGGTAACAAAACGTAGGTATTATTATTCTATTCGCCTACAACAATCCCTTTCTCTTTCAGTTATCTACATAGCATATTCGTCAATGGAAGTAGCGTTAACTTAATGCGCGTATTTTTAAAATTAAGAAAGCGAAAAGGAGCCAATGAGAACACTCGAAGTGACAGTGGGCAGGACACATTATTCAAGGAGAACGGATGGCCAAAAGGACCGAAAAGTTCTGGAGTAGAGACTGCATACCGAGAAAAGCAGAGTTAAAAGACCTTCCTCAAGGTAGAACTTAGAAAGGTAGAATGACCTGCTAGTGAGTGCCGCGGAAGTCCGCTGAATGGGCGATGTTTGGGAAAGGCTTAAATCCAAAAATGGACTTCTTTCGGCTGAAATGATAATGATGATGAACTAATTTGACATTATGATAATGATGATGAACTAATTTGACATTATGTGTAAAGGCGCAGTCGTTGCTGGTTTATTTTAGCGCATATAGTAACTTTTAGTACGTTGTTTGTCTCCAAGCGTTCACTAATGATTTGCACACATAATAAATTATGTACTACCTAAATAGTCCCTTTATGCACATACTTGCTTATTACAGGTGACAGGCGTAGTATTAACCAACAATCATCTTCGATATTTCACACTAGGGATGTAACGGAACGTTAACTCCACCTCCGCAAGTGGAGAACTTCCCCAATAAATCGTAACTCTACCTGCGCAACAGTCTCAGAAGCTGGTGCCTAGGCGAAATCGTATATCTGCCTTTGCGTGTGGGGAACGTTCCTAAGAAAGGATTTCTCTGTCTTCATATCCACCTCCGCGAGTGCGAGCCTATAACAGCATCTATACCACCATCAACACACTACAAAAAAGTCCTCATCAAACCATCATCAGCCTTTTTTAGTGTTCCCACTGCTGGAACACAGGCCTCCTCTCTGTGAGCGGCCATAGTCCACCACGGGGGATCACTGTGAGTTGCTGGATGTGACATGTCTTCGATTTTTGGTTCTAGGAAATGGCGGTTTCCTCACTATATTTTCCTTCACCGTTTTGTGAGCAGTAATGATGAAATAATTACAATTTACACAAAGTAAAGCGCCTGCTTGGATTCGAACCCATGACCTACAACTTGTAAGTCGCGACCGGTACCACTGGGCCACCACTGCTCACTTGTGCCACCACTGTTAACTCACAAAAAAAGACTTGACTTCTCACAAATCCTACATAAACGCAATCAAAATTCTGCGCCTGGTTTAAACTTATACAACAATCCGACAACAAACATCGGCGATTTACCCACCAAAAAACCATTTCTCAATGTAGGTTGCGGGACCCTTATACAAGTACAGAACTTACCACCTTTTTCTTCTTAATATTTCAACCGCCGTTTCTGCTAAAATGGAAGATCCCCAAGCGTAAAGAAAGCATGGCCGTCCCCGTCAAACCTGGCGTCGCACCATACTGGCAGAAGCGATCATTGGAATGCCGTAGAGCGAAGTGAAGCGTGAATCTCAAAACCGATCGCAATAAACTGATGGATAACTTCTTTGGACGTTCTCTGCCCCATCTAGGGACATACGACCTTAAGGTTACACTAGTCAACGGCATGAACTATTTTGTGCGCGGGGTTAAAATGCCTGCTATCATCCGACAACTCGTGCGAAAGAGATAGATGCTGTGATGAGCAGTAATAAGCGAGTTCGCGTACGAATTATCACTTGCAAGTTTGTAGCGAAATGGATGATGATTTAGGACGACGGGAGTCTAGATAACGTGAAAAAACTACTAAATGTATATTTTCAAAATAAAATTATGTGCTTTGTTGAACTACTAATCTATCCCTGTATAGTAGCCGTTTTGCAATTTTCCTTCTTCTTATGGTATTTATTTCCGCCCAAAGATTCGTTAAAATTAGTGTTGAAATATGGAACTTTCGACGCTCATAACTTTCAAATATTTTTCTTTTTTACTTTTTTGTTTCCATACAGGGCTAGATAATGATGAGACAAATTGATATCATTTTTTATTTTGAACGTACATCGTCAAACAGTGGAGTAATCCCTAGACTGCGTTTGTATGGAAGAATTATCGACGAGTGTAACCTTAATGGCTGCTTTCTGAATTGAGTATTTGGAGTTAGGAACGTGTCAAACCATACTAAAATGTCAAATTTTGACAGGTTTTCATGCTTAAGGAGATATTAACAAATACTCTCTTACTTATATCAGAAGTAGAGGGGTCATCTCTTATAAGACGGTATTTGCTACATCCCTATTCAACACCCTTAATGAGCTAACTTTACATACTCATATTTATTTCATATCCTTCACTCTCACAATCTAATCACAAAAGCCAATGATGATTAATATTATCATAACAGTCAACTTTAATTTAAGCCACTTCATACATAATATTAATGAATAATTCGCCATGAAATCAAATCGCTTAGAATTCGTTCAAAAGGCTTGCTTATATTACTGTGTATTAGCAAACAGTTAATGACTGTAATATATGGCGAAGCAAAGGATGCGATGCTCAAATAATTTATGATTTCTACAGACCACGGAGACGCTTTTGCTGCCGCTGCTAGAGTTGGCATTGTTAACATTTTTCAAATCTCTTTTTAGAATTTCGTACCCAAAGGGTAAAAACGGGACCCTATTACTAAGACTCCGCGGTCCGTCTGTCTGTCTATCTGTCTGTCACAAGGCTGTATCTCATGAACCATGATAGCTAGACAGATGAAATTTGCACAGATGATGTATTTCTGTTGCCGCTATATCAAGAAATACTTAAAAACAGAATAAAATAAATATTTAAGTGGCGCTCCCATACAACAAATGTAATTTTTTTGCCGTTTTTTGCGATAATGATACGGAACCCTTCGTGCGCGAGTCCGACTCGCACTTGGCTGGTTTTTATTTATATTGTTTTCTCTCTTTTTTATTTAGTTGTCTAAGTTTTCTATTTTTATGTTAATGTTGTGTGCTCTAATAAATGTGTTTTCTTTCTTTCTTTCAAATAAACTTGGTACGTCATATTAACCGATGCAATCAATATGCCTAGACTTTTCTTATTTTTTTTGGGGCTGGCTTCCAGTCTAAGCGGATATTTGATGGATGGAGTGACTGCTTACCTTACCTCCACAATCTAGTAACTGGATATAATACAAAACCCATTGCCAAGACCTGTGTATTTTCTGGCTTATGACAATCCATAATGCCTTTTTTTTGGGACAATCCCACCGCACTATTCCCAAACAACTGCAACTTCTGTAAGCCAGAATCAACAGTGGCGACCACGAGAAAAGCGCCGAGGCAATAAAGCTCGACGAAGTCCCGGAGAATGAATTTAAATGTCTTGGATCCCGCAACGAAATTAATGTAAAAAGAATAACGGAGGAGTAGGAAAAAATACAAATTTCCACTTCTCTCCATACCAAATAGGAGACAGAACAAACAAGGCCAATAGACACAAAGGGTCGTGTACAACTGGGCAAAGCACAGTTGCTAGGCAACATGGATACAAATTTGCATTAATATTAATGGCGATCCATAACGACTAATGACTGCCGAGACCAACGGCATAGCGTACTTTATTATCGGTATGTAAATGATGGTCACCCATCCACGGGCCAAGCGACGCTAAGTAAGTTAAGAGGAAACGGGGGCAGAGAGCGACTGAATTTCCTTAGTAAAAAGTCATAATTCGAGGTTTAGCTCTCGTCTCTTTCCTCCTCCAATATTAGACCAATTTAAAAGATATTCCGTAAACTGAAAATTAAAGATATATACTATGTCCCTATGTTTTTCTTTTTGATGATACATTATCTTTAGAAGCACTAGAGCCCTCAAAAAATGCTCAAAATAGCGCTGTTAACAGAGGCTTAGTGTACAAATTTGACAAATATAAATGAAAAAAGGAAAACATAGGGACATAGTATATATCTTACTTTACTAGTTTATGGAATATCTTTTTAATTGGTCCAATGTTGGAGGAAGAAAGAGACGAGAGCCAAACCTCGAATTATGACTTTTTACTAAGGAAATTCAGTCGGCGCTCTCTGCCCATATTTCCTCTTAAGCCGATAACCCATAATACAAATCGACTGCTCGATTCTGACTATGCATGTGCCAGCTGAAACTTTCACTGATCACCACTTGCGCAGCCACGACTACTCTGTGCTCTGTAATGATTTCTAATGCGAGATCAAAGAGGTAAGTATTAGGTAACCTGTTCGGTCAACTTAACTTTGTAAAGCGTATGAAAAGTAAAGTTCCTGGCCTATATGCGCTTCGATTTACGGTGGCGGTGTAATTGGATATAATTGTATGTGGCTACTGGCATAAGTGATTTCTGTACACAATCATCATTATCAACCAATAATAAAATTGACGAACAAATGCCCAATGACCCCAGTAATTAATACTCAAAAAAAAGTTAATTCAACAAATCAAAAACCCAACTGCTTAAAAAGCGAACTAAAAAGACGTAAACAAGAAGAAAATTTTGCTGTGCAGTCGGAAGATACATATTCGCGAGCTGGCTGACCAAAACCAGATGTATCCTCCGACTGCACAGCATGATTTTCTTCTTGTTTACGTCTCTTTAGTTCGCTTTACAAACAGTCGGGTTTTTGATTTTTTTTATTAACTTTTTTTTATTTATTTATTTAAACTTCATGTACAGTAGTGGTACATAGGCGGACTTAATGCCACAAGTCCCACCAGTCAACCTTTATAACTTTTTAGTTACTTTTTTTAAGATTTAGGTACATTTTTAAACATGTTATATACACAAAGTGTTATTTATTTTTGAAATCACCTCTAAAAACCCTTTATTTTGATACACCACACGATGGGTATGGAAGAAAAAAACCCGCCATTTTTCTTTTTTCCAATTTTAATGTATGTTTTAATGTCGTGACACTCGCAGGGTTAAAACGAATCGATTGACATATGAATCATCAAAATCGGCCAACGCGTTTGGTCTCTAGAACGCCACATAGGAACAAACATGCATACATACATACATAGACTGATAAACACATTACCCTCCTTCGGTAGTCGGGTAAAAAATACACTCTACATTCTACACTCACTCAGTCACTTATTCGCCCGGCCTGTTCTTTTTGGTCAAGATTTACTGTTGTGTCAAGCATTTATTTTTAACAGGCTCAATAAAAGTAATCTATATTTTGCCTTTTATATCTAGTTTGTGTTTAGTTAGACCTATAGAACAGCTGATCACCTGAAAGTAGAAAAAGTGATCAATAATCAACATAACTGCAGGACGTAGGCCTCATCAAGCGTCGCCACATCAACCGATCTTGTGCTTCTCGTATTCAGCGGATTTCTCTTAAACTCATCAAAATAAATACATAATTTCAAAGTCCGGCTGGACATAGAATCTTTCCAGTTTGTTTGTTTCCAGAACCTTTCGACTGTCTTAATTCTGGGCAAAGACCTCCTCCCATTCCTTTCCTTCACTCCTCCTTCTCCACCCAGGCGTGCCGCCGTCTTTTCCTCGGCCTACCATGAACCCGTCTAGCGGTGTTTCTTATACGGTCAGATATAATTTATCGTCAAGTATGTTGCGCTATATCGCCCTTTGGCAAATCAGAACAAACCATAATAATATTCTAATGCAGTATCATCTCCATATCCTCCCATAGATTCTCAAGCCAGAGATAAATCTTTTGCGTAATGATTTTGGACAAATACAGCAGTAAAGCCGAGCTCATAAATTAATGATGTCGTATAAATCTTTTCTTTACAAATTATGACACGTTACAAATGATATTAATATGTTTGGCGCCAGGGGGGTGACCATAAGCTCTTAGAGCGGTATCAATTTGAGATCGAATAAGGTACAGATGTATCTGACGTGTATACATCTGTCATTTACTCGATCTCAAATTGATACCGCTCTAAGACCTTATGGTCACCTCCCTGGTATTGAGTAAAGACGTCATGGTTAAACAGCAGTTCCTGTCTTACTGAAGTAGGGTTTAAGATTGAAGATGTTTTACAGCTGTTTTGTAGCTTTCCACATGAATTTGTTTTACACAATAATAGCAAATTCAACAGCTTGAAAAATAAACAAAATAATGAATGTTGCCAGCACTCGTTTTCTTCTTCCTTTTATCGCTGAAAAGGAAGAACAAAACGAGTTGCGCCTACCCCAAGAGACATAGGACGAGGGCAAAGATATGATGATTAAGGCTCTAGACAGACGGATTGCATTTCAACTGCACTACAACTGCAAATTTGCAGTTTGAATGCAGTTTATGTGCAGTTGACGTACATATCACACATATCTGAACAACTGCATCGAAACTGCTAACCGACTGCGCAGTCCATTCAAATGCAGTCCGTCTGTCTAGAGCCTAATATAGCCAGTCAGCAACTGAACCAGCATATTCCAGAGTCCTCATTCAGAAGATGAACAAGACGACCATTTTTTTTTTTTTTTTTTTTTTTTTTTTTTTTTTTTTTTTTTTTTTTTTTTTTTTGCGTGGAGAAATGCTCATGCATACTGCACTACCACGGGGAGATAGTGCAGTTATGTGGGACTCTAACCCACTAAAACTCCACGGTGTCCTCCAGTGCCGCTTATGGCGGGAACACGGGCACGCGTTAGCACTCACCGCGAACCCGCCGCGGCTGTCCGTCACCGGACCCTCCTCGGGGGATTACCCCCCATCACCGGCGCACCAGAACACACTGTACGCCGTGACCACCCCAGGGACCAATTCAGCACATGGGTGCCAGACGACCCCGTGTATGGCACCCTTGGTCCCACTGTGACGGGTCGAGGTCAATGGCCCCGCCACCTACCATTTTGCGGCCGCAGGGGATAGGGAGAGCGGCTAACGCTATACCGACACTCCTCTTCCCCTGCGGCCCCATCGCGTCCGCCATCAGACGGTGGCGACCCCGTCTAGGCCGCGGAAGGTAGGGAGAGCGACGCACCGCAATACCGGCACTCCTCTCCCGCCGCGGCCTCCAACCCTCAGCCGCGATATCGTATGGGACCTGGAAATCTCCATAAGACATCGCGGCCCGCCTCAGTTGCGATGTCGCCTGTTACCAAGCGGCACCGCAACCTACTAGTTGGCCGCTACGTCGTCGGCTTAATCGGCAAAAGCCCTGACGAGCGGCCCCTCCTCGGGTTCCTCTTCGCTTCACCGTGGGTGACCAAGCCACGGTTACTGAGCCCCCCCGCCTCGACAAAGCGGGAACCCACCGGGGGGGGAACAAGACGACCATAGCATCTAATTGTTCTCTACGGGGAGGCAGACATACAATATGCCCAGGTTCTTAACTATTTCATCATGCGGCCAAAAACCTGTTAACTGCAACTAATAAAACTTGTTTTAATCGCACTAAAACCAGATTCTTAAATCATCAGACCACCATGACGTCTAAATCAAATAAATATGTTTTACTTAATAATTCTCAAGTCCTTATTACTGTATTACGCATACTACACTCTGACAACATCCTCATTTGCAACTCAAAAGAATTGTGATAGGCCTTAAATAACATTCAAGCTTATTCACTATGGCAACATCGATTACAACACACACTAATCCAATTTATAAGTAAATCGAGCAGTCTCTAATGTGGTCAGACAGTAGCTGCGTTTGTCAAGAGTGTCGATGCAACGTATCGTGGCCAAATGTTACGCTGCCTCTCCACCAGATCTGCATAGCGATGCATGTCTATATTCTTCTTCGAGTCGAGTCGATGGACTCTTAAAATATTATATGGTGGCCACGTTATTTTCTGCCTCAGTGGCTATCATTAAGGTCTAACCGTAGAGGGGTTGGTTCTATTATTTGGCCCTAAGACGGCACGTTGGTCATGACTCGAGTTTACTATCGTGCTGAAAGATTGAATCTGTTTTTATTTGGAAGTTGGTTGTATTTTTTGTACAGATAAATGTTTGCAGATTGACGTTATTGAGGTACCTACAGACTGCTTAAATATCCTTTAATTGGTAATTTGTGGTTGTGGCTTACTTCATCATTCTTGTCATCTTAATTCTCACGGTAGAGGTTGGCTGAAAATATATTGGCTGATAACTGGTTGGGGCATTCAAGGTAAAAAAAAGCAAGCAATCGTTAGGAAATAAATAAATAATGAACTGTTTTAACCAGAATCTATCTTACTGCATAAACAACACAGCATTCCTCTTATTCCTCCACATATGCTGCGAAAAACCAAGCCTGTCGACGACTTTAGTGTCAATCACCTCTTTAAAAAAAACTACTAAAAATAACTTACGCCTTTTAGGCGCCTTATAACAAAACTATACCACGGTTCACAGGAATCAGCCGTCAAAAACATAACAAATTCATATTGTCAGTCAAAAACAACAAAGATCAGGCATCTCATCTTAAAACGCAATTCTACCATGCGTTTCCTTGAACTTTCCAGTTTGCTACGCGATTTTCAACCTTATTGCTTAATTTTAAGGATTCAAAATTGGGCGATATGAATATGAGGATTTGTTTTATTGTTAAATAAATCGGCATCCGTATTTGTTTGTGTTTGAAATGTATTATTATAATAAAACCATCAAGCCTAAGGCGGCATTCGAGATAATCGGCTTAAGTTTATACTACAAAAGGCAATGCATGAGCTTAATGACAAACATTAGAACTAATGGACTGTAAATAGGAAGTTGCAATTTAAATCAATTTGTTTTGAAATCTTCTGATACTGCCTACTCTAATGATTGCTGGATTCCTGATCTAATATATTAACGTTATACAAATTTGCATTAAAAAGTAATTAGCAACAAGTAACACGCACAAATTCAAATTCAAAACTACATACAAAAGTTATGATTTAATCCGAACTATGTGATAAATGCAGAATTAGACCAATTAATAACTATATTATTAAAAAGCAATTACTATTGTATACAATGCAATAATTTTTATATACCAATAAATTAAAAATGCAATATATTACAAACAATTATAGCACAGATGCATTAAAATTCCTAAGATATGAATTGATCGAAATTCTTCATATTCATGTTTTCATGCGCAATGATTTATGTGACGTTTACCTTGTAATGACACGTGTCATTACAAGGTGTGTCAGTCATAAGGAATTGAACTGCAAGGCTGTGACATTTAGGTGATGGGTTTCAACTGGCTTCAACTGATCTAGTTGTTTGTGATGAAGAGGAGTACATAACAAGGTGTTAAGAGGAGCGGATGGTCAGAGATAAGCAGCCATATATTTTGGACTGAATAATCAAAACATTGATCATACTACTTGAGTCCAGGCTCAAAAGAGAACGAGGTATTGATCTTATAGGCACAAAAATAATAAACTAATAATCTAACCAAACAAATCTAATCTAACTCCGGAGTAGTTTTTTGGGTGGACAATCATCCAATGACTTCTCTAGCTCAGGGTGAAGTGGGAGGGCGTGTCAGACTTTTACTGACTAAAACCCATCCGTGTTCCTTCAGTTGCTTGAGCCAGGGCCACGGTAACTCTTTTTCAAATTTATCCGTGACCCAGACCGGCATCGGCCCTAGTGGACCCGTTAGTTTTGCTGACATCTCCTTGTGCAGCGCGTGGAACACAACGTGCCATCGACTCGGGCCTGGTCCTAGGAAGCAGGAAGTCAATATAAATAATGCTCCTTTTTTCCGCACTCCCATAAAATTTTATTCTAATTTTATAATCCCCTAAAACCTCAGCAAGACCGCAATACCACTATTCAAATCGCTACCCGCTCCACCTATCACTAACCTCACTAGATCAACACCTACAATCACCCCCGGGGCACCCATAATTCCGATATTTTAATTAAATTACTACATTCGCAATTATATCGTAATTATTATTCTAAAGTTATTATACAAAGGTCGACAAGTCCCAATGCGTCTTCAATCCGGAACTAATGAGTCTTCAATAGATACTAATATTATAAATGCTATAGTAACTCTGTGTCTGTCGGTTTGCTTGTTTATTTTTCACTGAACCAATTTTGATGAATTTGAAGAGATATTTTAAAATTATTATTGACTAGTTATATTTATATTTTAAAGTAACCTATTCACTTTTGATTCCAAGACCCCTTGTAATCAGGAAATACAGACTCCGGAGTCCCTGACGGACCCGCTAAGGAGCGCACAATTATAGTATTTCCAAAACATTTAGTGCGTATAGGTTGGATGTCCACCTTCCACCATGTGTAGCTCTCACCAAAATTCTGGACCGCCCTGAAGTTGGCTTTCTACATGCGCGAGGCACGAAACGGTGCTGTTTTTGTATGAGATTTACTAATGCACAGCCATTGTAGCCAACTTCAGGGCGGCCGAGAAGTCTGGCGAGAACTACGAAGGCGTATCGCCGTTCATCTTGTAGTCTGATGATGGTACGGGCTTGGCGAGATTGACTGGACCTTGGCGAAGGACATAGAATACTTTTTATTCCGAGAGTGCGGTTTACGACTAAAACGCGGGTGAAATCGCGGGCAGAAGCAAGTGTATAATAAACAAGATCATTGTGGTCATAATTAATTGACGTCTGTAGTGGATCCTGATATTAATTCGTTTTTAATGCTGTTATGGTGCACAGCCTATTTATTCATATTGATGATGTCAAAACGGTGATGCAGTGTTTTGAAGTCTGCTGTAGTAACTGGTATTAGTGCAGCTGGTTTTAAAGTCAACATGATGTTGGACTATTTCACTTTTCAAATCAATAAATCTATCTCGTCTTTGACCAACTTTGTTAAGTTCGCCTTGTTTGTTCGTTTTTGTTAGTTGGCGTTTTTTATCCGTGGTGCTAGGCAACTGGGCTTATCCCAGTTGTAAACGACCCTTTGTGCCTATTGGCCTTGTTTGTTCTGTATCCTGCTTGATATGGAGGGAAGTGGAAATTTATAAAAAAAATCCTTCTCCTCCGTTATTCTTTTCTGATTAATTTCGTTGCGGGATCCAAGACAGTTAAATTCTTTCTCCGGGACTTCGTCGAGCTTCATTGCCTCGGAGATTTTCTTATGGTTGCCACTGTTGATTGTGGCTTTCAGGAGTTGCAGTGGTTTGGGAAAAGTGCGGTGGGATTGTCCCAATAAAGTTCGCCTTCCAGTCCAACCGCATTCAGCTTGGTACTAGTTATTAGATATTAATACATTTATAATAAACTAGCTTATTACAGCGGCTTCGCCCACGGAAGGTCCAAAATTATACCGAGAAAACATATTCCCGGGATCCTATGAGCTATTCCTTGCTATATTCCATCTCTGTGTCAAATTTCATCCAGATCCGTCCAGCCGTTTGAGCATGAAGAAGTAACAAACATACAAACACACTCACAAACTTTCGCCTTTATAATATTAGTGTGATCTGTAGAAAAGTCGCTTGTGTACATTGAAAATATTTCCAAACAAAATAGCCAGGGTGTTAAAGGCTAACTAACATAACCTATTGCCAGCATATTTGGAATTTTTGTCTGTAACCAACAGAAAACTGTTTAGTTGTGCGCGCATCTCGAAAATGTACGAAACCAATGTAGATAGCTTTATACATAATAATTGTGTGCAACTTGAAGTATTACTTACTTTTTGTTTCATCGCAATCGGTACACACTATCAAAAGATATATAAGTTTAAAGTGTTCAAGAAGTAAAATATCACAACACACACAATTCAGATACTCGGACACTTGAAGTCCATATTTCGAATTTCACTTGAAGTTGATAGATGGCGTTGTGCATCATCTGCCTAGCCTTTTCCCAACTATATTGGGGTCGGCCTACAGTCTTACTGGATTCAGCTAAGTACCAGTGTTTTACACCTCCGCAACCCAGTAACTGGGTAACACGGTACCCCTTGGCAAGACTGGTGTCAGATCTCAAGTTTCTGACTACCCGTAACGACTGTCAAAGATCTTCAAATGACAGCCGGGACCAACGGCTTAACGTGCTTTCCAAGGCACGGAGGAAACTCGGTATGTTGAAATGGTCACCCATCCACGGACCGACCTCGTCAAGCGTTGCTTAACCTTGATGATCGACCCGTGCGGCTGTTGTTACTTAGCCACGAGCTCCTCCGTCGATCGTCATCTATCGAGAAAGATGGCGTTGTGCATTTGACGTTATTTACTGAATGGCGATGTTTAGATTTTCCGCGAAAAAAAGTCACTATAAAAATTATTGGATAGGGAAGGGTAGACAGTCGTCGGGAGCGAAGCCGCTTGGGCAGAGCTAGTTATTATTATATTTTTTTAGCTGTTACAGGCCATGGAAAACAAGGATTGAAAGTGAAGAATCTCGCAAACAAACGTTTCCATCAATCCCATTTTCTTCACAATATAGCGCTCAAACCTTTCGAGCTAAGACGATAACATGGTAAAATCGATCTGTGATAATTTTCCTACCAATTTAGGTCGCACGGTTGGCGCAGTAGTTGAGCAATTGACTGCTGCGCTGCGTGTCGCGGGTTCGATTCCCGCACGGAATAAACATACGTATGACCTACAGATAGTTGTTCTGTCTCTGGGTGTTGTGTATGTGAGTTTTTATGTTTGTAAACGCACCCACGATACAGGCAGAAATTCCTAGTGTGAAACAAAGTTTAAAAAAAAAAAACTTGAGAGGTGTCAAGGGACACCCGGATGGAACGAAGTTCTCACCTAAAAAATGTTTTAAAATTATTTTATGAAAAGGATTTCGAGTAAATGAGAGCGGGTGAGGAGTGAGTGGGTTGGGGGGAGGGGTGAGGGGGGGAGGGGTTTGTTGCACGGGGGGGGGTTATCCTATCTTGTTCTCCGGCCTGAAGCGACTGGAGGCAGGGGGGCAATTTTTTACTCAGAATTGAGCTAGCTCCAACCGTTTCCGAAATATGGAGGTTTTTAGGTTTTCTGATTACATCGCCGGTTCGTTATTAGTGGCGGCTCGGGGTCGGTTTTCGAGTACTGTCGACTCGAGTCTGCCTGTGGTGGTGGGTTTTGTACGTCTGGCGTTAAGAAACTAAATATATACATACATATACATATATATATATATACATACATACACACACATATATACATGTACACATATATATATGTATGACACAACAGCGTATAGGCTAGAACACGCACGAAACACGCGCACGCCGCACGGCTTACAACTATAGCAAAAAGTGTCGTGACAACTTTTCGTAAGATTTTTTTCCGTCTAGCCCCCTTTCACAACGCGCGATAAGGAACTTCGTTCCAAAACAAACAGTGCAGCCTGTATGCCTATAAAACAGCACAAAAATAGGTAGGTACTTTCCTTTACTTATAAGGTACTTACTGCTAAAATCTACGAATATCTACTAATTCATACTAGGCCTGTTCTTTACAAACTTTTAGAAATCATCTTATTACTTAACACAAGTGTATACAAAGTATTAGGTAAAAACTAGTTTAATAGAGCTATTCATGAGCTCTTCAAAAATCTAGAGTAATTTCATCAAGCAATTAAGCCATAATTCTAAATTATGATTTGTTTGACGTTTGATCTTCTTTTTTTGTGATCATTTTGAAGTAGTCATGGCCTTGAATAACAAGTTTATCAGTAGATTTTAAAGTTAGATGGCAGTAGATTAAGCGTCGTACGTGGAGATGGATTGGTCACACGCTCCGAAGGGATTTTGATCACTTTCTTAAACAGCCGGATGCCTATAAGCTCTTAGAGCGGTATCAATTTGATATCGAGTAAGTGACAGATGTATACAAGTCAGATACATCTGTCCCTTATACGATCTCAAATTGATGCCGTTCTAAGAGCTTATATACGGTCACCCCCCAGGTCTAGGATTGGAATGGTGTTGGCAGAAACGATGAGCATCGGAATGATGAGGAGCGAGATGAAACATGAAGCTTAAGACCATTCACGATAGATAACTAGATACTATGGACGTCTTCAGCTCCGGCTTAAGGACATAATTGGTAACTAGTCACCTTAAAGCTCCAGAGCCTTAAACATCGACGCCAAGTGGCTAGTCTGTCGGTTTTTTATTGGTTACATTTCGGAGAGTGTCCGATGGAACTGCACAATTTGATTCCGCCTAGCCCTTTCCATCACCGGACAACAAGACGTACGGCAATGCGCCACCGGTATATGGTGGTCATCCCACCCATACGTACAAAGCGTTTTGCGAATACTTTCACTGTACGCACAGCTAAAGAGTGGAGTTCACTGCCGGAGTCTATGTTTCCTGATAGCTACAACCTTGGGGTCTTTAAGTCAAGAGTGAATAGATTACTTCTAGGCAAGCGTGCTACACCGTCGACCAAATCATCACTTACCATCAGGCGAGATAGTGGTCAAATGCGAGCCTATCGATAATATAATAAAATAATAATAATTAGGATCTTAAGTCAAATAGTAGAACTCGAGAATGAGTTTATTCAGGAAAGAAGCAATGTATTTATTTTTTCGTCAAACACTGGTACAGTTTACTTTGACATTGATTGGGTTTTCATTTTGCTATAGGGAAATCCTTATGGATTCCCTCGAACCACAAAGAGACAAGCGTATACTGCTTTATTACCACTGACATACGTCTTAATTCGATTACCTTTTGACTTGCTTGGAAAAGTAACCCAACGGTACAGATAATACAATACTAGCATACAGATGCCTCATCCCATACAAACAAACCGTGCCGACGTAACTAGCGTTTTTGGTCGGATTAAGATGATTATTTTTATAAGTACTCCGATCGCGTTCGGTTCCGTTCCACGGCTATATATAGATGTTGTTAGGAGCGACTTGCAAGTAAAAGGGTTTTCTCGGTTCTTGACTATTTTTTTCTTGAAATACAGTGATGATTTCTTTTATAGTTTTTGTTTTTCACGTTTTTACAGTTACAATGTACCAAAATGTGTTACAATACACATTTAAAATTGAGTGGCATGCTTCAGAAATTTAAAATCTCGCCATCTATTGGAATCAACTTTAAAAGATCCGTTCAAATAATCATTGCAATGTGAATTAAGAGCCCAATATTCCATAATTTTGTGCTTAGTAGACTTGATTAAACAAGAACCTAAAAAAAATATGATCAATTCTAGAACGCATTCAACCCGAATCTCTTCAAAGTTAGAGTGAACAGGCTTCTTCTGGGTAAGCTCACTCCATCGTCGACTCTGTCTCCGTCACCTCTGACCTAGACTAGAGTCAAACCCCTCACAAATAAAAAAAACATGTTAATTTTACACACTAATTGATGCATATCGCGCCATCTAGTGACATTTATTTGAACCAAATATTCTTTGTTTGAGCCCCGTGCCAACGGTAACATGAAATGCATCACAAAAATATTTTCAATAATTTTTTCATGTTACCGTTGGGCAGCTAGTAATATAAGCTAAGCTGAAGAGTTTGTTTGTTTGAACGCGCTAATCTCAGAAAGTACTGAGTGGAATATTTTTGTGTTGGATAGTCCCTTTATCGAGAAAGTTTATAGGCTATATAACATGACGCTACGACCAATAAGAGCCGAGAGCCACCCTCCTTCCTTTTTGAGTGCGTCCGTTGCGTGCGCTGCGTAAACGGTTTACGTTAAGCAACAATCACGTATGTAGGATAGGTAGGGTAGATGGGTAGGCAGGTAGCCAGTTGACGGGAGCGAAGCCGCGTGGGACAGCTAGTAATATTATAAAGAGGTAAAGTTTGTGAGGTTGTAGTGGGTAATCTCTGGATCTACTGAACCGATTTTGATGCACTTTGGCATGGAGATAGTTTGAGACCCTAGGAAGGACATATGATAGTTTGTATTCCCTTCGGGGGATAAAACACTTTCTACGCGGGTGAAGACGCCGGCAAAAGCACGTTAACTATATAAGTCCAGGTTTCCTCACTATGTTTTCCTCCACCGTTGCCAGTGATATCCAAGAAACTTAGAAAGTATGAATTTAAAAAAGTCACATTGGTAGGTACTTGGCCGGATTTAAACCCACGACCTCAAGCACGAGAGGCGAGGCCATAGCCACTGGGCCACCACGTCATACAGTAATTGGGTAACACGATAAAGACTGGTGCCAGATTTTCTGGCTTCAGAATATCCATAACAACTCTAGAAAGGTCTACAAATGACAACCGCGACCAAAAGCGGAACGTGCTTTCCGAAGCATAGAGGAATCTCAAATTCTAAAATGGTCACCCATCTACGGACCGACCTCGGCAAGCGTTGCTTAACCTTGAAGATCAACTCAAAAAGAGTGTTATTCCTTAGCCACGAGCGCCTCAAAAGCCGTAGAGATAAAGATAAAGATGATTTATTTGTCAAAACATGTATTGACATACAATAGGCACGCAAGATGTCACTTCTTATTTTACAAACATGTTTTGCCTAATGAGAGGAGCTTGTGGCTAAATAATAACAGCCGCACGGGTCGATCATCAAGGTTAAGCAACACTTGACGAGGTCGGTCCATGGATGGGTATCCATTTCAACATACCGAGTTTCCTCGGTGCCTCGGAAAGCACGTTAAGCCGTTGGTCCCGGCTGTCATTTCAAGATCTTTGACAGTCGTTAGGGTAGTCAGAAGCTTAAGATCTGACACCAGTCTAGCCAAGAGTTATCGTGTTATCTAGTTACTGGGTTGTGGAGGTCAGATAGGCACTCGATGTAAAACACTGGTACTTAGCTGAATCCGGTAAGACTGGAAGCCGACCCCAATATAGTTGGGAAAAGGCTAGGTAGATGATGATGATGTTTTGCCTAATGAGGCGTACAAATATGTTTTACAAATTAATTAATTTACTAAAATATAGCAATGTCATATATTATTAAAGTCATTGTTGCTAAAATTAAGAAATGCTTAAAAACAGAATTCACTAACTATCCACATAATTACGGTCTCACAACACAAGGCTATCATTACAATCTCAGTCCAAACCTCGATACATAAATATCATAGACAATGTCTTAACATCTCAATTGTTTTCTGATCATAACACTTCCCTGGTTACCGAGATGGTATCGGCAAACATTGCGGGTGACCTCACAAAAATGAATAGCTGGCCTTCACCCTGGCAAAGAGTTTTTTTTTTTGAAGAGACGTGACTTTTTCCTAATTCCTTATTTTGTGCCTATTTGTGAGACTGCTCTTTTGTAGCTGATATCAAAAAAGGCGTTTCGGTTTTTGATCCCTAGTTTAGAAAACAAACATGGTATTTTTTTATATAATGAATTTAAAACATACATTTTGACTATTTTTTTCCAAGTCTACGTAAATGGGAATGTGAACGCAAAGCTGAGCGCAGATGTCAAATCATTTTTGCTTTGTTTACGTCACGTATTTTTGTATTTTTTTTGTGTTAAACCGGTCTACCATCGTTATTGATAATATTTACTGTCCCTGGAAACTTAAGGAATTGAAAGACGAACTAAGTAAATGAGGAGCAAGGATAATTGGAAAGAAAACAGATCTTATTAAGAAGCAGACTTTTATATATTAAAATATTTTTCATCGGTGATATGTTCTGGATTTGGCAATTTATTTAATTGTAACGAGTACTTTCTTACTTGACTCGTGGTAGGAACAGTAACAAAAAATGAGAGAACATTACTTTAATGTGTTGGTATTCTTTATTTATTTTATTTTCGGCAATCAAAGCCCTCAAGCTTCTAAAGACCAAGCAAATGACATTCCTGCTATATAACTTCAATACGTTAATAGCTCCACTATATCGCCGAAGATTACCAAGCAACATAATCAGAGATACTTTAACAGATTCATAACATAACCTTAAATATGTATAGCCGCCTTTGCCCAGTCTTTTTTTAGCGTTGTATCTTTGGGCAACAAATGAAAACTGGGGTTGGTAA
The DNA here is from genome assembly GCA_948252205.1 of Orthosia incerta. Taxonomy (NCBI): domain Eukaryota; kingdom Metazoa; phylum Arthropoda; class Insecta; order Lepidoptera; family Noctuidae; genus Orthosia; species Orthosia incerta. The sequence continues at coordinate 6,348,741 of OX411745.1, read as the reverse complement.
ATCCTGGTACAGCACAAAGAGACATACTTCGAGAAAATTAAAATTTACTGAATGATAGGTTATAAAATGTATGGATTTGACAGCTTTCATTAGCCATAGCGACGATGCGCCACCTATCGTGAAAAAATGGCAGTTCATATCCCCATTAAAATATAACTAAATCAAGTCATACTGTAAATAAGAAAAAAACCTCAATACACTCTTATGTCAGACGAGTAAAATGTCTTACAAAAACTTGTTTGAAATTTCACTACCCAACAAAATCTAGAAGACCATAATAATCCGATATATACACAGGCCTACTAAGTGACATTTACGAAAGCACAGTTCATTAAAGCTCTCGTATCTCCATAATGTACTCATAATGATTGTACTACTTTTTTATTTAAAATAGGCTTGCACTTGACCACTATCTCACCTGATGGTAAGCGATGATGCGGTCGACGGTGAAGCACGCTTCTTGACTTGAAGATTCCTGGATTGTAGCAATTGTGTGCATCTAGACTAGTTGAAATAATGAATTACTGTAACTTTGACCTAATTATTTCTTACCTATCCTCGTCATCTAACACCAGATAAACCTAATTAAGACATCATCACAATACCCATTCACTTCCTGAACCATGACACACCACACTACATCTACCTGAAACCCTGCTGACATCCGAAACAAGCGTGGGACGTACACACATGCATCAAGCTGCAGATCTCACGACATGTCATGTACTCTAAAATCTGCATTGTTGTGCCATGTTGTAACTTGTTACAGACCGACTCTATTATATTCTCGCTGTGTTTTTGGTTATGACGGGGCAAAGATTAAGTTATGTGAGAGGGAAAGTCTCGTTTTGTTGTGGGCAGTGCTGTTGTCTCAGTGAGGCAAAAAAAATAATGTTAATATTGCATTTAGTTTTAAAGAGGTTGGCAATAACCATGTTGTATAATTTATGGAAGGTACTCACACTCGATTGCGACCGGCCCGAAATGCGCATCCGTCAGTTAAACGTTTTGTGCTACCTGCACATTTTGGGTGTGGCTCGTCCGTACTTGCTTTTTCCATATTTTTTGTTACTAAACCGTCAATGAGTGTTGCCTCTCGATTTAATCTTGTAGTTTGATAGACTGGTATGGAAAAAAAAAACTCAGATGGTCTCTGGATCCGCCCGAGACAGAAATATTTATGTTCTAAATCAGTGCACGTCCGGTCGCCATTGCGACGCCCGTCGACCGTACACAGGTCCGCGCTCAAACTTTTTGTGATGAAAAATGTGGATTTTTTTATTTTGTGGCGTTTGTTTTCTAGTGTAAAAAACGATGGATCAATAAGTGTGGAACTGTTTTTAATAGTTCTTCTTTGTGTTTGGTGTAAATTCCGGCAGAAATACGTATTACAAAGAACGCCGTCGGTTTCGCAAACGCAAAAAAATGGCGTTTTTGTGTCTTCGTGAAAACAAAAAAAAAATTTGTTTTGCTTTTTCCAATTTTACTCATTAAACTATTGTTAGTAACAATGCTACGTTAATTAAAAACAGAATAAATGCATTTAATTGAAGTGGTAATGAACCAAATTCGAAAATAAGTGAAAACAAAACACAACACCCATTTTGGGTTTTTATCAGATGAACGTTTTGTTTATATAAAAAATGTGTTTTTTTGAATTTCTTTGTGTTTCTTTGTATTTCATGCCCTATTGTTGTGTTTTTTCCATTAGTAAATATCATTAGCACGTGGACTGTGAAATAAAATGCCAAACAAACAAAAAACAAACAAAATAATCTAAGCCAAATAAACAAAGGCCGCATTCATGGCTCCTTTTCAAGTGTTTGCATTGTGACTATATCTCGTAATCTAAACAATTCTAACAGCTAAACACTGTGTGTGCGATAAGACTATGTACCAAACTATGTAATACAATAGCATTGTAAGCCACTTGACCTACAGAGTTCACAGAACTGGAGTGTAAACAAACCCATTTTTTGTGCTGCGTCGGCGCGCCGTCGGGCCGTTTTTTTTGCGGCGAAATTTTGTAAAGCTTGTGGGATGAAATAAATGTATGGGGAGGCGTGATATTTTTATTGATTCTTGTGGAATAGGGTGTATTGTTGTAAATAAAATAAAAACATTGTGAAATATTGGTTTATTTTTTTATTTTTGTACACAAACCTGACACAAACCTGAGAAAATTTCCCTTACACTGACTTTACACAATATTCAAAAATAAATTACATGGTAAAACTTGATACATCCTTTGGCAATATGATAGATAATTTCATAACGATTCTAACAACATAAATTTTATACATGGGTCCCATACAAAACTTTCGAGAAATCGGGGTTTTAGTGAGACCGGGCCGATAGCGCAAAATGGCGCCGAGGTACCGGCGCAGACGGGCGATGTCCGGGATTTTTTTGGCGCATACGAGTGGATAAAAGAAAACATGCCTTAACCCTCAAGAAAAAAGTCAAAGATCACCAATTATATAAATGTATTTTTATCTTCTTTATAATTTAGGTAGGGTATATGAGTAATTTCTGTATAATTAGTTAAGCTATATATATATATATATTTATTTATATAGTTGTTAAACTATTTTACACAACTGTGTCTTCGTATATCATCCAACTTTTCTGTCGCAGGTCTGCTAGAAGAAATTTATATTGTTTCATTGTGCTTTTCTATCTGTATTCTTTCTTTTCTGTTGTGTTTTTGTGTGTACATTAATAAATAAATTAGGATAACAGCAGGCGATTAATTAGGAAGGACGTCGATGATGTTCGATATTTATTGGACGATGGTCCTTCAGTTTTTACGTAGGTCTACGATATAGACCTACCGGAAATGAATAGATGATACGACTCATAAACAGCTCGTAACAGTCATAAATAATTCTAACATTGATATCAGACAAATTAGAACATTAAGGTTAATTGCTGATTTCTTGAGTTATTTCAATTAAAATACTAATCGAGTTCCCATACGTTATTGATTTGTTGAATAATTCGCAATTATTGATTTCATCAGTCAATCAAGTAGGTATTGGATTCGATTGATTTATTTATTTCAGGGTTTTCAAGGCACATGCAAAACTTAGCGTACTGAATCGTCGTCGTGGCAAACCACGAAAGTTGATGAAGCGGAGTAAGGGTCCAGTAATGGGACAGAACAGCCTATAAAAAAATAATACTTGTCATTTTGTTCCTCCAGGACAGTCGCAGAGGCATTATAGATTTCCATTTATTTTATCTGAAAAACATTTATTTTATAGTAATTCTAAATATACTGAGCTCTTCACAGAAGAAGAGAATCCCGATTTACACACATGCATGCAATATACTGCTGATGAAATCCAGAGCACAACAGGCATTTCAAACTTTCTTAACCATATCGATAATTTCTCCGTAGTGATTCATGTTTCTTGTAGCTTAAAGTCACCCAAAGGGCAATGGAGAGGGCTATGCTCTCCGGCTAGAATTTTGAGTTTGATGATTATGATGATGACTCAGTCTTTCTTCTTGTTTGTGTGAGTATGTGGCCACGGTGATGATTCATGTTTTCATATCCCTCGTATCCACTTTTCCGTGTAAATAAATAATATGCATTCTCTACTGCATTTTTGGTTGTTGTGAATGTTTTCAAGTTTTATCAACGGTTCTACTGACCGTAAGACGGGAATAATTGTTTGTTTATTTTTTTTATTTATTTGTACATTTTACATTAAAATAATTCAGTACACTGATTTTAATAGTACATTATGGTACAAGTGTGCAATGTTGGTGATTACCGCTGAGGCGCCATTGAGACCCAAGCCGTAGGTGAGGGTCTTAAGAGAGCCAAGGACGGTAATCATCAATACACACGTGTATCATACGACGTTATTCAACACACTTGTAAAGAAAATAATAATACAAAAAAATCATTTTCAACATTAAAAACGTGTTGTCAAAAATTTTTCACACCGGCGGGCAAAATTAATCAGTTATCCTATGCGCGCGCATTTAACAATGGCGATAGGCCATAGACTAAAATAATGAGGTTTCTTTTTTTTTTGGCTTTTCGTGGATAGTGTTGTAGCCACGTACAAAATAGGGAATTTAATTTTTTCTTAATTACAGAGCAAATAAAATTTATATTTGAGTGAAAGTTTTATTTATTAAGCACGGACAAGTTGAAATTATCTATTTACATACGAATTTGCATGAAATGAGCAAGCAATAGGTACATTTATTTATTTGTACTATTTAGCACGATCTTTTTTGTATCGAAACTTTTTAAGGAACAAAGCAACTCAACCAATAAATTAAAAAAAAAACTGTTTAACTCACTTGTGAATAATAGCAATGAAAAAGTCACAGTTTGATAACAGGTATCATTATGTGCCTAATTGCGGTAAAAACATAGCCACTTTATGAGCAAGTGTGTTCAAAATAATAAATGTTGTACAGAGAGACAAAAACAAGGGCGAACTGCTGCCTCCTAAACTAGACCTGGGGACTGTGTTTGAATAGGGATGTACTGGGTAGAAAAATGATAATACCATTTAGTACGTCCGTGAGATTATCAAATAATATTGAAAACCAGTGAAACGGTTATTGCTCCTACCCACTTCTAACTTCCCTAGGAATAAGGCGTGAAATAAGAAGAAGGCGGAAACCATATTCAATAGTTATTTATGCTACAAGTGCGGAAAGTAGGTGATTTCCGATGAGTGTTTTTTTATTCACGAGCGAGCGAAGCGAGTGAGTGGATAAATCGACACGAGTCGGAAATCATCTTACGCACGTGTATCATACAACATTTTACTATGCATTGTGCGAGGAAATAAAAAAATGTATCTGAACCAAGCAAGAAATTAATAAAATGGCGCTTATTCAAGGACACTCAGCATATCCACAGATTAACTAATAGTTCATAGTTCCTCGGGCATATCTACTGCGCATGTGCAAATAGTTGTCACGTCGTAACGCAAAAAGGCACGAGCAAAATATTCTTTCTGCCAAACATATTTAATGAATATTTAAAATTAATTTATTGATCAAAATCTAAATCTAGAGTAATTAAAAACGTCTTAAATTAAGTATTAGTTTTGTTTTACCTTTTATATGAATGATAATCTGTCCTTAACTAATTTTTAAAACTTTTCTCAAATAATAAAAACTCTATGCGGCGGGCTGACGTTGGAGTTAAAAATTAAAAAAAATACAGGAAAGTAAAAAGCACTAGTAAAAAAAGTGACACTTTCCGCACAGTTTGGCTGCTTGGAAAATGCTCTTTTCGAGGACATGCACACATCACATCATCAGCCTATTAATGTTCCCACTGCTGGGACACAGGGGAGAGGAGTCTCATGAGAGGGAATGGGCCGTAATCCATCACGCGGGCCCAGTGCGGGTTGGTGGATGTCACACGTCTTCGAATTTCTGGTTCTAGGACATGCCGGTTTCCTCACGATGTTTTCCTTCACCGTTTTGAGAGCAATGGTCATGAAATAATTTACACAAAGTAAAGCGCCTGCCTGAGCTCGAACCCACGACCTACAAATTGTAAGTCGCGGCCGATACCACTGGGCCACCACTGCTCGCTACATGTAACACATGCATTGTAAATACATTTATTTCCCAAAGCCCCGGAGGGGCAACAATGGTGGTGTTCGGGCCGTTACAATTAGGTGTTGTATTCTATTTATCCCTTAGTGCTCAGGACAGTTCCTGAGTCAAGCCGCAGGTGGAAGCAGGCGCTCGGCGAGTAGTCTGGAGTAGGGCGTAGGTTGGTCGCTGGTGAGTCCAGCTGGCAGCCGCTGCGTGGGGATAGTTTTTAACCCGGACCTTGAACCCCAAGCTGGGGTTGGAAAATCACTTAATAACTACTTCACAATATATTGCGAGGCGGACAATTTTATGTGACGGTTACGCGCCAAAAAAGCAATTTAGTTTAGCTGCGTAGCAGAGACCGTCAAGTTCGAGCGTTCGTCTCATGAGCCGAGTGGCGTATCTAGCCTAAATATAATTAAAAAAAAACTCGTATTTTTTGTTTATCAAATAAATTAAAATTAACAAAGATAAAGCACAACAAAGTTCAGGCGTGGGTTCTTGTGACGTCACTTTGTACGTAAAAATTTAGCACGGCGTGACGTCATATCATATTTCAACGCACTATATCGTCGTAATATTTTGTAAACGTGACAAGAGAATAAATACGTGTCCAATACTTTTAGGTAATCTAACTGAAGGACTTAATATATATTTATTGTTGTCATCTATCCTATTCTATGGATAAACTTTTGCTAAAAGACGATTCCATACTAGGAAGCATAATTGCTTGAAGTTTTTTTTTATTCGTGATGGGTTTGCTCTTGACTCTATGACCTATAGGTGACAAGGACAGAGTTGACGATGGAGTGAGCTTACCCAGAAGAAGCCTGTTCACTCTAATTTTGAAGAGATTCGGGTTGAATGCGTTCGGAAAAACAGACGCAAGTAGTGAGTTCCATTCATTCGCTGTGCGCATTATGAAGGATGTTTGGAAGCGCTTGGTACGAATTGGTGGAATGGCAACAAGGTAAGGATGATAACTTGCAGTGCGTCTAGATGTCCGATGGTAGAAAGGGGCTGGTGGGATGAGGTCGTGGAGTTCTTGAGCACCATCACCGAAGTACAGTCTGTAGAAATAGAAGCGATTGTTAGAGTCAGAAATGGGCGGATGATTATTGTTACCGCAGGTAGAACCTGGATGAGGCTGACACAAAAGGTACAGGAGCAGGGAGTGAAGTTGGGCTGTAGTTGATAATGGCTTCCCAACCTAATTATGCTACTAGACCGGATTCAAGCAAGGAAATGGTTATGAGTATCGTAAAACAATAAATCAGGTTTTGAATTAGACTTTACGACATAGGTGTGGTTCAATCTCAGTGCTTAAGGAGTAACATAATGTGGATCAAATTATACTTATTATGCAGAATTGCTAAATGTCAAGTGAATGAATCAGGTTCCGTAATTCGCTCGTCCTTTCTTCATTTGCCTATTAAGGCGCGTCCCCGAGCAAAACGCCGCGCTAGTCGAATTTTGTGCAGTTTGTAAGAGCTGTCTACTCTATAAAAATACATTAAATTTCTACATAATGTTGATTCTAAAATTGTAGAACACTTTTTTTTTAAAGATGTATAAGTCACTAATCTCTTTCCAACAAAACCATAAAATGTGAAATAATTATTGATAGCATGCAACTCCTCGTAAAGTGTTCATTAATTATTTTTTATACTAACACTAATGGATAGACAATTTTATACTGAAACGGATAAATAAAAACCGGGCAGAGCTTTGTTCAGATCTTGTATTCACAATCGAAAGAGACCAATAAAATGATGGGCAATCGCTTATATTAACACAATCCTCTTGCTGACATAGCTTGACTGGAGGGGAGGCTTCAATATGGCAGCTTAGCTTCGGCGGGCTCGGCGGGTATTGGTCGGTTGCACGTAGGCCGACGTCACATCCGTTACATTCGGCCATCCTGGAATCATTGCTCCCGCAATGGAAGCAAAACACATTCATTAGCTTTCATATAAATCAATTAGGTATTCAGTGTCACTACTATTGTTACTGTCTGATATAGGTGCTTTACTTCTATATGGCCTTAGCGCATTTACAGTCTAAGCACCCGTGAGCTTTTGGAACCACGTAAACCTTTTATGTCCTTATTCCTGTACATATAATTTGCCACTACTTTACATAATGCATTTTCAATTCAATATGGACTTGACGGATTCTTGCAAACCATTGTACCGCATTCAATGTAAATAAGTTATGGCCATAATAAATGCGTTATGGCAATGGCTCTGACATTGACTTTAGTTACTATAGTTTATATACTGAATAATAGTCATCCAGTTTGTATTGACTCTAGCTGCACTCATTGTAGTCATAAAAACAACCCTTTTGTACACATTATCACTTGCGTTATCTGAAGCTTTCTTTTTACATTCAATATTTGACATTCAAAGTGCCGCCTAGTGGCCCAATTGCAATAAAGGATCGGACTTTGGCTTTGCATGGCGTTCATGGCATTGCATGGCGTTCATGGCATTGCATGGCGTTCATGGCATTGCATGGCGTTCATGGCATTGCATGGCGTTCATGGCATTGCATGGCGTTCATGGCATTGCAAGGCGTTCATGGCATTGCAAGGCGTCACCAGGCGTCACTTTACTGAAAATCATTAAGTCACATGGCCTACCAGTACGAGCGAACACTAAATCATAGCGCTTCAAAGAAGTTGGTGTCATTAGTAGTGCTACTGATTCCCCAAATTACATCAGACAGGGCATTGGCCCAGTTATTTGTTAAGGTTTTTCTATAGTGATTATAGCCCGCAAAGCATTATAAATGGACTGATTTTTACGTTTAAACTAACCAGTAGCATTTGGACAAGCAATATCATTTAATGTGTACCCAACTGTTTACCAAACCATGTTTGCTCGTGAAGGCCTTAATATGGTACCTCACACCATGATTGAGAGAACCAAAAAGGCAAAATATATTTTTCAGTGTCCGAATCGTTACGATAGAATTGATAGTACGCAAGTGTCGACTCGGCAATAACAAATTTGGAAAACTTAGTCACTACAATCATTACAAACTGTACACACTGAGTTTCTTGTGCGTTCTTCTCTATAAAAAGCTACTTTTCCGAATGCAATGTAGAATCAACTTGTATTACTTGTAAATTTTAATTCATTTATGTATGACGTTCAAAAGTGCTGCTCACCGGCCTAATTGTAAGAAATATATTTGACTTTGACTTTACTGGATTCAGCTGAGTACCCGTGTTTTACATGGAGCGACAGCCTATCTGACTTCCTCAACCCAGTAACTGGCAAACACGATACCCCTTGGACAAGACTGTCGTTAGATCTCAAGCTTCTGACTACCCGTAACGACTGTCAAAGATCTTCAAAAGACAGCCGGGACCAACGGCTTAGTGTGCTTTCCGAGGCACGGAAGAATCTCGGTATGCTGAAATGGTCACCCATCCACGGACCGACCTCGTCAAGCGTTGCTTAACCTTGAAGATCGACCCGTGCGGCTGTTATTATTTAGCCACGAGACAACTGTACAAATACCCCTTTTATGTAATGTTCGTTCTTTCATACACTAACTGCCCTTGCCATATGCACAATGAAGACGTGCGGTCATGTATTTTCTAATGAATCGAGTCATTTTTGGTAACCAATATACTAATTTATTGAAATCATGGTGACCAAAGTCATCGTGATGCATTTGCACTATCTTATCTATCTACCCAAGCTCCGAAGCTCCTACCAGTCTACTGCCATTTAGGGTTTTTCTATAAAGCTTCTCGTCAATAATCAAGTAATTGCTTATTATGTCCAGATCGACGGTGTTGGTTTTTAGTTGGTTAATTAGTGAACTAAATCTTGTCGTTCTGGCATTGTAACATATAGAACCAGTATCAGTGACTTAGAGACGGTTTTTTTCTATTCATTGTATAGACTGGATTTCTGCAGAGTGCACCTACATGTTTCATACGATGGGCAAGCCTATACTCAACACTAACGTTATAATATTTTATCAAAAACCACTATACTGCGTGACCGTACCTTGGACCGCTGCACAATCGGTAACAACCTTTACATGACATATTTACCTATAACATACACGCGAAATCTACGTAACGAGTCCAACAGCGAGAGTTTGAAGCTCATAATAATGGTCCATGCTATGCTCACTTGTAACACGACTGGTCGTAATGAATTTTATTTGCAGTTTGTTTTTGCATCAATATACCGGCGACACTTAACTTACTCGCATCCGTATGTACTTCTGTAGGAAGCGCGGGGTCATACAAAGCGAAAACAGGCTTAGAACCCGAAATATTTTGCAATCGTTCAAAACTAATCCATTAAGGGGTACACAATCAGCGCGAAATTTGGAATAAACTTCTTAAAATAACTGCACAATCCGATAAATTGACGTACCCACATGACACACATTACTAGGCAAATGAAACTTGAAACTGCCAACACGGCTGTCTGCCACTGGTGGCAATTTGACCTGACCATTAAAGCGATTTGTTTTTTTTAAAACTAGTGTTTTAACGAGTATTCATATTTAACTTTCGGTATTAAGTCCTTTTTTTGTTAGACATTTTATAAAATAATAACACCAGAATTTAAATCAGTTGAGGGTAGAAGTAAACCTTCTAAAAAATGCCAATACCTACTTCGTTTTGGGTATCGACAGATCTACCGACAGATTATGCTAGGTACTATTAATAAATCTCACACTGAAGGTCTCTTTTCTAAACTAAATGGAACCCCGGTATACTACCTACTACCTTTGCTAGTTCTAAAATCTGTTTTATGAGTATCATCTGGATTAATTGCTAACTTTGGACCATACTGATACGTAACAGTTGTAATCTTTGCCAGATAACTCGAGAAACTTTATCATCTATATAAGGTAACGGAAATCTTTCATTTTACAGGGACATTTAAAGCGCGGTAATCAACACAGAGCCTAGTAAGCGGCGGCGTTCTATTTTGTGACAGAGCTTATTATCGACGTTCATTTTTTGACTTAGACCACAGGATAAGCGTAACTGGTCTAAGGATGTCTAATGTCTATATACCTACGGGTTGATCAGTGGCAAGCTTAATTTTGATCTGCGTAATTAGTACAATATCATGAGTGTGCACCCGAAGCTAAACAATGTTTGTATTTGGTTAATCTATTTATTCGCACTGCTAGACTAAGTGGTTATGGCCTGGCTAGAACAAGAGCTAATTATAAGCACCTCAGATCAGGGAACAGTAGATAAGCACATACATGAAGTCACGCCTTTTTTTCCTTGCGGGTAGACAAACTACAGAACGCCATCTGCTACTATCCTTATAACTCTCCTTTCAACTCTTGTTTCGTTTACGTAAAAACATAGTCATACACGCACATACACGGATGCTGGTTATGCGAACTAGTTTTATCCTCATTATTTAAAATATGGCGACGAATAGAACAAGTGGCTATGGCCTGGATAGAATTTGAGTTATCGATATTGCGAATATGGAAATGAGAAAGACAACGCACCTGACAAACTGGCTGTGGCTCCTGGTAGACTAGCTGTTGCTCCTGGCAGACTGGCAGTGGCTCCTGGCAGACTGTCGGTGGCTCCTGGCTCCTGGCAGCTCTCGGCCCTTGTTAGGACCTCTCCTTGCAGTCACACGCAGCACAGGGCTTGATGCAGTCTTGCTCGGCGTGCAGTTGGGTCGATGGCAGAGTGCAGCTCACGCCGTGAAGCTTGTAGTGTCGTTCCGTTCGTGAATAACACAAACTTCTTCGATTTTTCTTCAGAGTCAGGTGATCTTGCGGTTGTGGCGTGGATGTGTTATTAAACGCAGATTAATTTTTGTTCATACCACTTCTGAGTGAAACGGATAAATAAAAACCGGGCAGAGCTTTGTTCAGATCTTGTATTCACAATCGAAAGAGACCAATAAAATGATGGGCAATCGCTTATATTAACACAATCCTCTTGCTGACATAGCTTGACTGGAGGGGAGGCTTCAATATGGCAGCTTAGCTTCGGCGGGCTCGGCGGGTATTGGTCGGTTGCACGTAGGCCGACGTCACATCCGTTACAATACCGAACATTTTGTAAGTTTTATTTTTTTCAAAAGACCAATATTCGATTTTATAAAGATTTTATTCTAAAATCTGGGCGTATTCACTACCGTAATTCATGCGCCACCAGTGCCGCTAGGCCAATAGGAATGCTCATATCTCATGCTGATTTTTTGGTCAGGGTACGGCCTTAATTTGAACATGTTCTTACTGCAATAAATAGCAAGCATAGATCGGAGTCATCTTTACACAAAAGTCAGTTTATGATAGCGGTCAGCAGACAATAAATATCAAACGGTTGAAAGACGGTGATCATGTGCTTCCATGCACAGCGAGGTTCGTGAGAGAGCCCTTTACGGTCTCCTAGGGATGTGCCCTGACCAGCATGGGTTTAGTGGAATAAAAATCCCATAATCCCTGGTCTTTGCTCCATGAGTCCAGGCGCATTTTGAATATTTCCCCGATAACAAAACATAAATAAGAAAGCAATGAGGTTAGAAAGAAATAAAGAAAGAAAACTAGTTTATTTGGCACACACATATACACACCATGTAGGTTCAAATAAAATGAAACTTAATTTTAAAACAATTACTTACATAGTGCAACCCGCGGCTGTGGCAAAAAGGTCCAGTTCAGCAAAATGCCAGACAAATAGGAGTTTTCTGACGCTGTTTTCCAACTGAATCTTACTTTGAAGTGTACGGATGCAAATCAGTTTTTACGGTGTTAAATACACAGGTAAATTGATATAAATGTTAGTGTGTCGTAAACGACATATATATGTATAATAATTCGGTGTGAACCATTATGCCATGAGCAATATACAGTGACTTCTTTCCGCTAAGCTTCATCCGACCCGTGAAAAAGAAGCAATTTATAAAAAATACAAAAGCCAGTTTTTAGTTTTTCTTATTTTCAGCACGGCGTTGCAATTCTAAGTTTAAAAAAATATACTGTGAAAAATTACACACAGTATTTTTTTCCAATCACAGCGACAGATTACCTACTCCATCTATTCGCATATGATGGAACTAAGAGGCATACATGGTCTCATCTTCTCACTTATGTAAAGTAGTCCATTACTTGTGCATTCGTAGAACTACTACAACTAAATTCCTATACGCAACGAACTCTCACTTGTAACGTGAGGATGAACAGCACCATCTAACGTTTAAACCGCGAACTCACAGATCTAGAGTCTATGCGAATCGAAACTGCAACAACATTCTAATATCATTCGGAGTATAGAGTCTTCAGAATGTTCTCAACCAAGTGATTTTGAAACTTAATAGAAGTTTCCTTGACCGTGTCGAGAGGGCGCTGTTGTCATTATGTTTAAGTTGTGAGTAAAACCGTTTGAGCTGTTATAATAGATTTGCTTAGGTCAAAAAAGCCTATGCCTTATCATCATGTAAAAGGTTTAAAATTGTAATTCCAAAATTTCTAAATTCGGAAAAGATATAAATGAAAACATCACGCTTTTTTTCTTCCAAGAAGTGGTCAACATAAGCTTGTTCCGACTTCTATTCCAACCACCTTTTTTATCTTGGAGAAACGCTGTTATGTGGGACTCCAACCCACTAAAACTCCACAGGCAAATACAGATATGATGTTATATTTTCACAATTTTTGTGTTTAAATTTTTTTTTATCGAGGTTATCAATTCGAATGTATTTTTTTTTATGTGTGTTACCTCCGAACGTTTTAATAAATGAGCCAATTTTCATGATTCTTTTTTATTTGATAGCTTGTCATGTGGTCCCATTTAATTTTTCATGAAGATGTGATGAAGAACTTCGGTAAATGACAGCACATCACTCGGGATAGCAGCAATCGCATGTCTGTTTATTGTTTACACTATTTTATAACATAACATCACACTGGTATGCTCTAAAGGGGTACACAGGTATAAAGTCCACCCTAGTAAACTCTCATTCCACCGGGTTAACCTATTTTGGCATAACATTGGACATTATAGGTACCTAACCTATAGAACTGGTCCATTATGTACCACAACTGAAAAGTGAAAAATAAAAATCTTTTTACAAAAAATGCTACCGACTTCCAAATAAAAAAACTTGAGAGGTGTCAAGGGACACCCGGATGGAACGAAGTTCCTTTAGTATATATATATAATATATATATACACATATATATGTACATATATATATACATACATATATATATATATATAAATACTCTCTCGACTTCGTAAACACAACAGTATATAGAATAGAACACGCACGAAACACGCGCACGCCGCACGGCTTACAAAAAGTGTCGTTACAACTTTTCGTTAGATTTTTTCCCGTCTAGCCCCCTTTCGCAACGCGCGATATGGAACTTCGTTCCAAAAATGCTACCGACTTCCAAATAAAAACACTACAAAGGGAAAAATAACTTCAATTTCGTAGAAACGAAAACAGGAACACTAACTTCCGAAACTGATTTTTTTTTTCACTTTGTAGTGTTGTTATTTGGAAGTCAGTTGCATATTTTTGTAAAAAGTTTGAGTCAAAAACTGCACACAAATCTGGACTTGTCTAGATCACTGACACATCTAAGTTCTTCCTTAAGGAAACCAAATAACAACGCCCGCCCCAGGAACAGAAACTAGATCTTCTTGATTGTGCATATTTTTCCCGTTAGTTTCAATACAACTTTCCTCCTTATAAAGACATGAAATACCTCCTATTTGCCAAACCAATTCACACGATATTCAACCTTATGTAACCTTATGTAGCCGTGATAAAAAGTTACACAATGATTGTCATCACTCGGCTACACGGGTCATTGTCATATATCACTGCGCTAATGACCTGTCACTATTTCAATTGTCATCGGTCGATTGATGGTCGGACAAATGACTCTTGTTGATCTATTTGAACAATGTTTATCTTTTTATAAAAAAAATCAGTTAAATTAGTTTTTATCAGGTTACTGAGATGAATTTGGAGATGTTGGAATTGTTGTGGTTCAAAGTTAGAAGAGTAAGTGATTGAACATTTAATTTTGCAGGTTCATCATTATTACTGGCCAAGTGCGAGTCGAACTCGCGCACGAAGGGTTTCGTACCATTACCTGAAAAAAAACGGCAAAAATCACGTTCGTTGTATGGGAGCCCCAGTAGAAAATTTCATCACGGTTCATGAGATACAGCCTGGTGACAGACGGACATACAGACGGATCGTGGAGTCTTAGTAATAGGGTCCCGTTTTTGCCCTTTGGGTACGGAACCCTAAAAAACATGTCAGCGAAAAGAGAACATCCTCCTTTTTTTGAAGTCGGTTAAAAATCTATTAGATTTCTTAAGAGCATAGAAGGATCATTTAGCACTTTACTTGAATTTCACTTGAAATATTAATTAATAATTCATAATATTTGTATGTAAACTACATGTGTATATATTCAACACAATGTAAATTGTTTTTATGAATAAATGAAATGAAATGAATGAAATCAAATACTGCAGCCATACCTGTCCTGCGTTCAAAAGCTTAAATAAAAAACGCTTTAATTAATGATTCTTTGGTGAAATTGGCCCTTAGCATATTGTGTGACTTTGATTTGATTTAAAATCAAATAATTTTGGAATTGAAACAATTTATTTAAGGAGTATTTTAGATAGTAGCCACCTATAAAAACGGGGGTCTACTGTCATCATTATCTTCACCATTTTTAATGTTTCCACTGCTGGGACACAGGCCTCCTCTCTGTGAGACAGAATGGGCCGTAACCCACCACGCGGACCCAGTGCGGGTTGATGGATGTCACAAGTCATCGAATTTTTGGCTCTTGGACATGCCGGTTTCCTTACGATGATTTCCTTTACCGTTATTAGAGCAGTGGTGATGAAATAATTTTACACAAAGTAAAGCGCTGCCTGAGTTCGAACCCACGATCTAAGACACGTAAGTCAAGGCCGGTACCTCTGCTACCACTGCCGGGTCTACAGTGAGTGGCTTAAAATCTGTCCTGAAAATTTATGATTACGACGTCATTACAGGCAACTCATTTTCAAGAGAAATGCCCCATTAACAATATCTTATGCAACTTAATAGTTATGTGATGTCAGTAAAAGACAAACATACAACCGTCTACTTGATCGTGCAATGTTATAGCCTATTCAAATAACTTTGGAGCATTACATCCAATTGCAAAATAATTATTCTTGCACTTGTGTGTTACCGCGCCCAAATCTTAAAGTCGTTACTTGGTCGTTATCACTATTATATAAATGTCATCATGTCTGTTAAAAAACGAATTGCAACCAGCAACTCAGCAGCAAACCGTGATGATCTTTGACCTTAGAACCCTTACAATTACTCTCTACAAATCATCAATAATAACTTCATCATACAATTGCCTAATTGTTGATTAACTTTCTGCGCAAGCCCCAATCAAGACGATTATGATAACATTCGACATTGATGATCGAACCATCGTCGATGCCATCGACGCGATCTAGATCGATGCGTGATCGACGGTCGTGATCTATAGACACGTCTTCGGTTGCAACTTGGGCCTGCGCACCGCATTCCGAACTTATCGATGTGATACAAGGTGTTCCGAAAATGTCACCGGAATTCTTGTTGGTAAATGCCTCTGTGATTTAAGTGCGTAAGAAACCCGCCTGTAAGTCCTGCTACCAATCTTAATGCACGATTAATTAAGAAGAGATTTTACCAATAAGATATTATCCTTAGGGAACACAGACGATACACTTCAGCCGCTACTTCTTCTTCTTACGTATTCGTAAGAAGAAGAAGCCATACTCATAAGACTGTAGTTTCTGGCTTTAGTTCCATCATTTTTTTATACATCACTGACACCCAGGAACAAAGATGAGCTAAAATGGCTATAAACAACTATTAATCTAACCTAAACAACTTGTAAAGGCAACATTTCGTTCAAACATGCATTCAAAGTGACCTCTGCGTCACCCTCGCCACCGACCGATGACGATGCCATGAAATTGGTGAAGTTTTGGTGCAGCAAAATCTGAAAAAAAATAATTAAACACTCGTTTATCGAATCATATTTTTTTACACCATGTGTAATAAGATAACCAACCAAATAATTGATTCTGTTCACACATATAGAATCGAAAGCACTTAATATCAGCCTCAGAGGCGATAAACTATAACTTTTACGACTTAAATAGTTCAAGTACACGTAATTTGATCTCTTCATCTTCACGTGCTTCATACTGTAGATCCAACAATATTTCAAATTGAAATATTGTTGGATCTACAGTTAATTTATTTAATGATGCAGTTGAGTTAAAAGTTTTAAAATGCTGTCTATAAACAATGACGACCTTGTAACAAGAAGAATCAAAACGTTAGACATTAATTCTGACAAATCACGGTACAATGTGTGTTGCATTTTATTAAAATACTTTTTGAAGTTATTTGTGTTTATTACGTAGATCAAACAGATTTAATATACGAGTAGTAAGTAATGTCTTTGAACTATCAAGTCTTGCCAAACTCAAGTATATCGTGTATTATCATGAACAATCAAAGATACCTGCTCTATACCTACTTGATCGTTATTGTAATATGTCACCTGCACGAAAATACTCATCATCATCATATCAGCCGAATACGTCCACTGCTGGACATAGGCCTCCCCCAAGCGTCGCTACATTGATCCCGTGCGTGTCGCAACCAGCGGATCCACGGAACCTTCACCAGGTCATCGGTCCACCTAGTGGGAGGCCTTCCAACGCAGCGTCTGTCGGTTTGCGGTCGCCACAACAGAACTTTTCTGCCCATCGGCCATCCGTTCTGCGAGCAATGTGCTCTGCCCACTGCCACTTAAGTTTGGCAATTCTTCTTCCCAGCAGAGTCGGATTCGACATTTGAACTCTTTCTCGAAGTTGGCCCTACCCAATTGGATCGTTTGTCCCAGGTAGACATAGTCGCCCACAACTTCGAGTGTAGAATCTCCGGCCTTGATAGGAGTGGGTGTAACATGGGCATTCAACATCACCTTGGTTTTGTCCATGTACATCCTAAGACCTACTCTTACGGAAGCTCTACTGAGATCATCGGGCAATGTACACGTTGTATATTTTGGAGATGGCAATTTTTGTAAAAATAAATAATAAATTGTTTGCTAAGGTCTCGGACACCAAGAAAGGTCCCGTGAGAAGTCAATACAAAAACCTCTTAATTACCGGTGGCTATAAAACAGCACTACTTGGAAAAAGTGTTATCTGCATGGGCCCAACCGGATAAACTACCGGATAGCATAAAGGGTGACACCCTTCGACAATTTAAGAATAAACTCAAGGCTTTTTTGATACAGAAATGTTATTATTCGAGAAGTGATTTTTTAAATGACCCTATGTGTGATAACTCAACATTTTAATATTATTGACATTATTTAATACACTTTTGACTTGTTAGAATAATTTATTGGTATCTTAATCCACACTATTTCATAATTTTATCTATAAGCTTATCGATGATGACATTATTGTTGAATTTTGCTAAACTCGGGCAGAATGTACCCGGCTCAATATATTTTATAACAACTTTATTGTACAATACCTACATTCTATGCGAATAAATGTTTTGATTTGATTTGATTTACACGAAAATACTACATATTATTTATTATGTACGTTTCGCTAGATATGTTGCTAATTCTTTATTTCGTAACCACAGCCTACTCTCAAAAAATAATCGAATACAAATGAACCATCTTGTCAAGTGCCTACTTATAACGCATGTGAAAATACTTAAAGCTCTATAAAGTGACATTGCTTATGTATTACAAAACTACACGGATTAAGAGATTACGTGATCGTACATGTGTGGCCTTAGTATGGTTTGGCTTCAGCCAATTAATTTACTCAAGTGAGAGTATGTAATGGGATGAGCATTAGTTGATGGACAGATGACCTGGTCAAGGTCGCGTAGCAGGTAGCCATTCGATATGTGTGGAAAAAATTATCACAGGCAAGTATACAAAATGCATTTGATCAGACCGTCCATATTTTACACTATAAATGAGAAAGTAACAGCTGTCTGTGTGTCTATTATTTATTAAATACTTCACGATGACGATAAGCATGCCTTAAGACGATGACTGTCGCCAACGACCTTGAGGAAACAAAACGCGCACTCGTTTCTCACTCGCGCGACCCAAAATTTTGTTTTTTTTTGTGCTTTCCTTATTATTCTGTGACTTAATAAAAGCCTCAGATTAAAATTTAGATGATTAAATTGAGTTTGAGATGTTGACAATTTAATTTTAATACCCCCGGCGGTTTTGGTGCGATTGTCGTTTTGTTGTCCGTATAAGACATAGCCGCTGGGAGAAAATAGTTTGTAATAAAGGAATAAGCTTGAGCACCAGAGGTCATTAATATTCCTTGTTCAATTAATCATACATCGAAACCATACCCGTCTTTAGAGGGCATTACTTTTGTAATTATGTTGCAAAATAGGAATTTGCGCTACATCAATTTTAAATCAAGCCTCTACTAGCATTATGACCTAGAAAATATAGAAAAAGGCCTGAGGCCTACAAAAATGACCATTTAAACATTCACCATGACCTTAGATTCCGGAAGAAGCGGCGTTAAAGAACTTATCCTCACTCATGACGTGATATTGATTAATATCTGAACAAAGAATATCTTATCTTGATCGATATTTAAAATGCACTTTACCTAAATCGTCAGTTACGTCATTTTAGTCTGACACAACCGATTCTTTTATCGGGACAACCACAGCCACAGAGTCCCAAGTGACTAGATAGGCCATTGAAAACTGTTTTTTCTTCTTAGCGAGGCGATGGATAATACAGTTTTTCTTCTTTTTTTTTTGTTATTTATAGATTCTGTTGGCCACTAACTCACCTGATGGTAAGCGATGATATGGTCGACGATGAGGCACGCTTGCCTAGAAGCAACCTATTCACTCTTGACTTGAAGACTCCCAGGTTGTAGCTATCAGGAAATACAGAACCCGGCAGGGAATGCCACTCCTTAGCTGTTTACACAATAAAAGTATTCCCATACCGTTTGGTTAAATATTATGTTTGGGTTACAGCTATAAAATTGACACTGGCTGTCAATTTTAGAGTAAACGGTGACACTCGCGGACACAATCTGCATGGAAAATTTTGATAATGCGTTCTCTAGCAGTGGCCGCAGGAGCGTCTCGTTAGTCTGTGGTAATAATGAATATGCTCTATAATCAGACCCCCAGGCGTTGTCTGACGAACTTTTAAACATTGCAAATGTCTTCCTACACGCCTACCTAGACGTTTGATCCAGAGTTACAAAATGTCTGAAAATAATAGAAATAATTAAGTCTGTTATGACCGCACGTCAAAGTTAACGAGTCGTAGCATTCAGCAGGTGGTTCTAATTAACTGGCATGTTATATTATTTGAAGATGATGAGTAGTCTAAGTTGTAAGATTATTCATTTTTGTTTGTAACGTTTTGCTTCTGAGCCATTATCTGACTTCTGTCGAACGTAACGTTTGATGATCAATAGTCTCTTTTATCCGACTGCCAAAGGAGGGTAATGTGTTTATCAGTCTATGTATGTATTTATGTATGTTTGTTCCTATGTGGCGTTCTAGAGACCAAACGCGTTGGCCTATTTTGATGATTCTTACGTCAATCAATTCGTCGTCACCTTGTGTGTGTCACTGGGTTACATTAAAATTGGAAAATAGAAAAATGGCGGATTTTGGGCGCCATATTGTGGGGGTAGTTTTTTCCTGCCGAACCCATCGTGTGGGTTATCAAAATAAAGGGTTTTAAGAGGTGATTTCAAAAATATAACACTTAAATGTTTAAATGTACCTCATTAAAAAAAAAGTAAACTAAAAAGTTATACATAGAAAAAGTTAATTAAAAAAATCGAAAATCCCGACTGGTTTTGCTCCGCCAGCTCGCAGCAAATATTTTGTATCCTCCGACTGCGCAGCATGGTTTTCTTCTTGATTACGTTTTTCTAGTTTGCTTTTTGAGCAGTCGGGTTTTTTTATTTTTTTAATTAACTTTATGAGATAGTATGACAAACAAGTACAGTGCACGCCACGAAAGATGAGACTTGACACATCACGTGGTTAGACTGGCGCAGTAGACGATTTATAGGTCTCAAAGTCAAAGTCAAATATATTTATTTCAATTGGGCCAGTAAGCGGCACTTTTGAACGTCATACACATAACAAGTAATAAAAATTTATACTACCGTGCATTCGGAAAAATAGCTTGTTATGGAGAAAAACGCACAAGAAACTCCGAACTTACTCTTTTAAAAAATAGGTGTTTTACAATATTTAGTACATACATTAATAAATTCATATACGTGAGGACGATGCTACCAAAACTAACACTACGTACAGGTATAAAGTAATAAAAGCATTAACAGGTAAATTATTTAAATTGATAAATAGGAACATGGGTCTCACATACTTATAAATATTGCAAACATAGGTAAAATACCTAATTCAACAACAACGGAACAGTGTGTGAGTCAATTTATAAAAAATAAGAAAATGAATACAATAACTATGAATAGGAATATAAATTGGCAAATTAGAATTTGTCTACACTAAAGATTGCCCTATGGAGCAGGGCCAGCATATTGCCAAGCATTCTTATCTTGCATATAATCATCTAGTTTGTAATATGCTTGTTTACAAAGTGTGCTTTTACTTAAAGTTTAAATTTACTTTCATTTAGCTTTAATATATCACAAGGCATTTTGTTATAGAATTTAACACAGTACCCCATGAAAGATGAGTGTACTTTAGCTAGTCTATAAGATGGTTGATCTAACTTATCTTTGTTTCTCGTATTACAATTGTATCTATCACTGACTTAACTAAAGTATTTTGTCTAAATTATTTTCGGTATGCTATGTTTTCGTTAGTTGGTCATTTCATTTTTAGGGTTCCGTACCCAAAGGGTAAAAACGGGACCCTATTACTAAGACTCCGCAATACGTCTGTCTGTCTGTGCCACTATAACATCAAATACTAAAAACAGAATAATATAAATATTTTAGTGGGGCTCCCATACAAAAAACGTGATATTTTGCCGTTTTTTGCGATAATGGTACGGAACCCTTCGTGCGCGAGTCCGACTCGCACTTGGCCGGTTTTATAACCATTCCATCACACTTTGCCCAATCACTGTACCTCCTGAAAGCCCGAATCAACCAGTAAGGAGTTAAGACTATTTCTGATAATCACTCCTACATCAAACAAATCTTCAAATTTGCTTATGTCTTCAGATTTAGTATACCGAGCTTTAATTGGCAACATTTTCTTTACAAGAATTATCCTGTAATTTATTCCAACTGTAAAGAACAGTTGGAATACGATTACGGGATAGCTATATATTAACAGTAAGACTTTTGAATAATGATGTCCGCTGTCACCTGTAACTTGGACCAATCCAAAGTTCAAAGTTGAACCGTGAATACCCTACAATTAACAGGTTGTTCTAATCTCAGTAACATTTGGCAACGTTAATAATATCACTTGATGTGCATACTGATGTTATTTTTACTTTTACCATAGGTGCAATAGGTTAAGCGGTATACAGTTACGGAACCCATGACTTTATGTAATGGGGCAAGGTTGTCATAGATGAGGAATTGAAATTAGTCAACTTTATGACTGATGAAAAAGATTTTTAAGTGGTCTCAGGATTTGTACACGTTTTATGGCAGTAGATTCGCCTTTATGACGTGGGACTTAAGGCCGTACCCTGACCAAAAAATCAGTATGAGATATGAGCATTCCTATTGACCTAGCGGCACTGGTAGCGCATGAATTACGGTAGTGAATAGCCCAGATTTTAGAATAAAATCTTTATAAAATCGAATATTAGTCTTTTGAAAAAAATAAATTACAAAATGTTCGTTATCAAATTGTCTATACATTAGTGTTATTATAAAAAATAATTAATGAATACTTTTCGAGGAGATGCATGCTAACAATAATTTCATATTATTTATCAAAAAATATTTCATATTTTTATGTTTTTTTTTGAAGGAGATTAGTGACACATATACCTCCTTTTTTTTTTAAAAGTATACTACCATTTTAGAATCAACATTATGTAGAAATTTAATGTATTTTTATTAATTGATATTTCTTTTTAAATACAGAGTAAAAAAAACTGCACAAAATTCGACTAGCACGGCGTTTTGCTCGGGGAGGTGCCTTAATGACAATTTGTTGATTTCACGGAAAGGTAACTTAATTACGAGTATTATAATTAATGTTTAATTTGATAATTTTTTGTTAGTAATTTATTTTTCGGTTAGTAATTTATTTTTCGGTTAGTAATTTATTTTCTCAAAACTGGTATGTAATGTTGCCATAACATCTCTAAAAAGCGTCCAGAAAGTGAACTCTACCGGAGACTTATTCACAACTGTCCAGTAAGAAGTGAGATTTTAAATTTGGAATCTCCTACTGTCCAGTAAGTAAGTATGTAATTTGCTGACTGGACAGTAGGTCATCCACTTTAGATCTGCTTAGAAAAACAAACATAATACCAGACACAGATTAGAGTTTAGCCATTATATCATGGTTATAGGGAGGAGGCTCCAAATATATATCTTTCTCTCTATTTAGTATGACATTTTATGAGACAGATATATTTTTGAGTCCGTTAATCAAGATGTACAACAAACAAATATAAATGCCCCCGGTAAATCGAATACAATATCTATAAGTGATTGCCCTAATATGAATGTAATCTTCAATATTCGTTAAACGAATTTGTTGTTAAACTTTCTTTCATTTTTGAGAAAAGCATTATACAAGCCTCAACCAGTAAGAAAGCCATCCTGGCTTCGTATATAACCGGACCTCACTTGCGGTTCGGTCCGGTTAACTCATACTTGGCCAGGAAGACTTACTTACTGGATTCTGCTTACTATAACATAAATCTCTACTTTGTCTCTACTTTGAGCGTGCGACAAGTCCATGTGGGGTTAATATAACCTCACGTTGTATGGGTGACGAGTTTTTTTCACCTTGTATGCCGAGGGTTAATCCTTTGGGGAATACAGGGTTGATTTTATGAATCAGACTAGCTTTTGCCAGCGTCTAATCCCGCGTGAAAGCTATTCCTGACTATAATCTATCTCTGTGCCAAATTTCATCCAGATCCGTCCAGCCGTTTAAGCGTGTAGAAGTAACAAACATACAAACACACACACACACTCTCAAACTTTCGCCTTTATAACATTAAAAAATATTATATAATATTGTGTGATACTTAATTTAAAATAAGTGCGAAAGTTCGTTGGTAAAATTGTTCTCGGGAAATATTTAAAATGTTCCTATTGACGTGGCCCAAAACTGTAAAATATTAATCATAACCTAGTAAGTTTATACTTTAAAGATAAAAGAGAACTACTAACTTATATTAAAATTGTGTTTTATATTATTATTAAAGACGAACTGGTGAACGCAGACCAATTGGTCGTTTACCAAATGCAGCGATCAACTTAATGTCCTTTCATTGACGCCGTCATTGACGCCCCATTTTCGGTGGTGAACGTCTGGTGCTACCTACCTATCACTCAAAGCAATGCCTTTCTCAAGAAGCACCTTCAATCATCAAGCAAGATCATACACATACCACAGTCTAACATAATATCATTTAATCCCAAGGTAATAAAGTTCTCAACATATAGAACGTGTCGTTCCGGACCAACCTTAGAACGGCATGTGCTCTATATCCTATCTAAAGTTCATCTAATTCAGCACATGCTAAAACCAACCATAATTTCATAAATGTAAAGTTCATTTTCCGTCTTTCTTCCATCGCATCTTCACCCATTAATGTTGAGAACGTAATCACTAGGTGTTTTAGACTTTATAGCAGGTTATCTAAGGTTGTGTTTGCTATGATACAGTGACTGGTAAAAGGGTTTAGTAATTGTTTAACTGCAAAACGTGAGCTTTTTGCCACCGAAGTTGTAACTTATGATTGTGCGGTGACATTTTCGATCGGAGAAAAGCAGAAGGTAGTTTGTATTTCATTGTAATGCATTGTCTGTTTTCCCACTGAATACAAAGGCAAATTTTAATGACCCCTACAACCTATTAAAACTTAAAGAAAATCTTCTTCTCTATTTACGCCCGCGTTTCCACCTGCAAGCAACTCAAGTGCAAATTAATTACACTGCGGAACACGATCGAGCGATTGATCACATAATTATACGTCGACAGCCCAGAGAGCAGTGGTGGCCCAGTGGTAACAGCCGCGACTTAAAAGTTGTAGGTCGTGGGTTCGAACTCAGACAGGCACTTTACTTTGTACAAATTATTTCATCACCACTGCTCTCAAAATGGTGAAGGAAAACATCGCGAGGAATGTCTTATATATTGCATCAAGGGTGGCCGATAGATGCAAACCCCTGCTGCTGTCCCCACCACGACGTTGTTCTTGATTTGCCGCCAGGGGCGTGCTTGTGCTTTGTTTTGACGTCCGTACCATTAAACCCGACTTTTATATGTCTTAAAACCAAAAATTCGAAGACATGTGACATCCACCAACCCGCACTGGGTCCGCGTGGTGGATTACGGCAAAAAAAACCTCTAATAATAATATAATAATCATAATAACTCCTTTAATACCTCTCATAGAGAGGAACAATGCACGCACAAAGGACAAAATGTAAGTCTAAGTGCGGAAAAGGCCATCTATTTCCTATCCTACCTCGACAGTCCACAATGTAATGCAACTTGTATGCGACATGGTCACAGGTGTAAACGTGGCCATAGCCAGCCATCTTAATTGATTAGTGTCAGAATTAAGCTATAAGTTTGGCAACATCAGTAGCGTCTATTTCCGTATCATACAGGTATTGAAGCACGAAATTAACAACATCAAATAATAATTTTAACATGGATGATTGCAAAATTATTTTACCAATTGTCAATGTCCTGTTGCTGTAAAATGGATGTGAGAAATTTTCAAAGGAGGTGATTGGTTCAATCAATATTCAACAGCCAATTGGACCCCTTGCCTTGCATTTAATTTGTGACGCGTAAATAAATTCCGTCAGGCCTATGTCTAGCAGTGGAAGTCTTTCGGCTGATATGATGATGATGATGAAATAAATATTGTTTACTTAACAAAACCACATTTACACTCAGTTTTTGTTATTGCTGGGCAGGAAGATTTACCGTCCATTTTCTTGTTTTAAGGGCCTTCCACCGCTATATTGCCGTAAAACGGTAACTTTCTAAAGCATACTCCTTAGTAACGGCTAGGTTAAAAGGTGTGAAAAAAATATATATTTATGTTTGATTCATGTAGGTACATAATTTTTTAAACAAGGTTTTTTCGTGTAACTAACAGTTTTGCTTTAGAAAAATAATTAACAACACGATATTTTTTCGCAACTTTTAGATAATCCTCCAAAACGACATTTTTTTTTTTATTGTAACTTTGCCCCACACTAGGAATTTCTCTTGTATCGTGGGTGCGTTTACAAACATATAAACTCACATACACAAACACCCAGAGCCGGAACAACTATTTGTAGATCATACAAATAATAAGCAGTACCTTTGTGCTCTTCTATCTGTATTCTTTCTTTTCTCTGTAAAGTGTTTTGTGTGTACATAAATAAATAATTGTTCCGTGCGGGAATCGAACCCGCGACACGCAGCGCAGCAGTCAATCGCTCAACCACTGCGCCAACCGTGCGCCCAACTTGGATCTTTAAAAATATTTTTACACAGTAAAATTGATGCCTGAAATTTCTTCATAACTGAAACAGCATATGTAAATCAAATAATATTTTGCATACAAAACTGTTGAAAAGGAGGTTCAATATTGATATTTTGGCTCCGAGCGGGCGCACTGCCAGTACTGCGTTAACATTGGGGCGTATATATCGCCTTAAGGTTACACTAGTCGAAAATTCTTCCATACAAACGTAGTCTAGGGATTATTCCACTGTTTGACTATCTACGTTCAAAATAAAAAGTGGTATCAATTTGTCTCATCATTATCTAGCCTTGTATTGAAGCAAAAAAGTAAAAAATGTAAATATTTGAAAGTTATGAGCGTCGAAAGTTCCACATTTCGACACTAATTTTAACGCATTTTTAGGCTCGAATAAATACCATAAGAAGACGGAAAATTGCAAAACGGCCTCCATACAGGGATAGATTAGTAGTTCAACAATGCAAATAATTTTATTTTGAACAGATAGATTTAGTCCTTTTTTCATGATATCTAGACTGCCAAAGGTCTGTTTATATAATTTCGCGCGCTCGGTTTCGTCATAAATCATTATCTATTTCGCTACAAATTTGCAAAAGTGCGTCTTCGTACGCGAACAAGCTTCCTACTGCTCATCACAGCATCTATCTCTTCCGCACGTGTTGTCGGTTGATGTAAAATGCATTTTAACCCCGCGCACAAAATAGTTCGTGCCGACGACTAGTGTACCCTTAAGCTCTCGACACAGTCTTATAAATTTCAAAACCAATCGTTTCACGTTTAAAATCCCGCCACGCGTATTACGAAATACCTCACCTAACAATATATATCCACTTTATAGTAAATCGTATTTATCTAACTTGTCACCTCTATGTATCGAGCCAAATTCGGCTCGATGCATCTATGAAGAATATATTACTTACTGGGATCAATATGGCTTAGTTATATTCAATTATACTAGAAGCTAAGGTAATTAGAAGACATAGAAAACGATCATATGATGCAATTATTTTAAATCTTACACTCCTGGCGGAGTAGTCGTGGTCATGGTTACATGCTATAATTTATTCAAAATTTACTCTAATCAAAATTTGCTCTATTGTACCGTATGGTGACGGACGTAAAGAATTTCACCATCCCATATCTTCCCGTGGGTGTCTTAAGAGGCGACTAAGGGAAACACCAGAGAATGGGCAGCAGCGTTCTCTGTGCACTTTAAGAACAAACTGCGATTGCCAACCCGCCTGCCAAGCGTGGCGATTACGGCAAACCCCCCCAAACCATGATAAGCACAACAAAAAAACGGCCCCGAGTGCCCGGCAGCCCGTCTAGCCTCGACTACGGTAACGGTCGAGGCGATGGCGTGGCAAGGGGTGCAAAGAATCTCCGGAGTGGACCCGGCTACCCCAATAAACACCCACGACTGGACCTGGCAACGTATAACACGCGAATACTCCGGACCGACGAGAAGATAGCTGAACTCGAGGAAGAATTGAGCAGGTTGCGATGGAGTTTTATAGCGTTATCTGAAGTCCGAAGAGAGGGGGAGGACTCGATAATCCTCAAATCCGGTAACCTGCTCTATTTCCGAGAGGGTGACCGGCAGTCCCAGGGTGGTGTCGGGTTTATCGTCCACAAGTCCCTTGTGAACAACGTGGTGAAGATCGAGAGTGTGTCGACCAGGGTGGCGTACCTTATACTCAGAATATCCGCAAGATATTCGCTGAAGGTCATACAGGTCTACGCCCCAACCTCGGCACACCCCGACGACGAGGTAGAGATCATGTATGAGGATATCTCTAAAGCCATGCATGGTTTCAAAACTCACTTCACCGTTTTCATGGGGGACTTCAACGCAAAACTGGGCAAAAGAGACGAGGATGAGCTGCAAGTGGGGCAATTTGGAGTTGGACGTCGGAACCACCGGGGTCACCTACTGGCCAGTTTTACGGAGAAGGAAGGCCTCTATATGATGAACTCCTTCTTCAGAAAGCGTGAGCACAGGAAGTGGACATGGCAAAGCCCCGATGGTGCAACTAAAAACGAGACCGACTTCATCATGTCAACCAAGAAGCGAGTGTTCAATGATGTCTCTGTGATCAATTCGGTGAAAACCGGGAGCGATCACCGCATGGTAAGAGGCACATTGAACATTAATATCAAGCTTGAAAGGTCTCGACTGATGAAGTCAACGCTCCGTCCAGCACAGATCCAGATCCAAAACCCCGAAACCTTTCAGCTCGAACTCCAGAATCGTTTCGAGTGCCTAGGGAGCTCCGTGGACGATTACAGCGATGGGTTCGTGGAAGCTGTCCATACGGTCGGGTCTAAGATTTTTCAAGACCCACCGTACAGATAGAAACAAAAAGCTCTCTGATCCAACTCTCAAGCTAATGAAGGAGAGGTGTGAGATGATCCTGCAGTTTTCAGACGATGCGGTGAAATACCGGCAGCTAAATAGACGGATCTCAAAGTCCTTGAAAAGCGACCTCCGCCGCTTTAATACTGAAAGTATTAAAGATGCGATTGAGCGGAATAAGGGCTCCAAGGTCTTTGCAAGGGATCTGTCTATTGGGCAGAGCCAGCTCACAAAACTGAAGACCGATGATGGCAGGATCGTATCCGCCAAACCGGAGCTTCTGAGGGAGATCGAGAGATTATATGGGCAGTTGTACACGTCAACCAGTAAACCCATTGCGAATCTAGCAAACGACCCAAGAGCTAGATTGACCCGACACTATACCGAAGATATCCCGGACGTCAGCCTGTAAGAGATTAGGATGGCTCTGAAACAGATAAAAAACAACAAGGCGCCGGGTGATGACGGAATCACGGCTGAACTCCTGAAAGCGGGTGGGAAACCGGTCCTTAAGGCCCTACAGAAGCTGTTTGATTCCGTCATACTCGAGGGCAAAACGCCACAGGCATGGTACAGGGGTGTGGTGGTACTCTTCTTCAAAAAGGGCGACAATGCCACTTCTTAGCCATGTCTACAAGTTGTTTTCAAGGGTCATCACGAATCCTTTCGCGCGCAGGTTTGACGATTTCCAGCCTCCCGAACAAGCCGGATTCCGAAAAGGCTTTAGCATCGTAGATCACATACATACACTGCGGCAGGTTATCCAGAAGACCGAAGTGTACAACCTGCCTCTCTGTTTAGCGTGTGTGGACTACGAGAAAGCCTTCGATTCGATCGAGACTTGGGCTGTACTGCAGTCTCTCCAACGGTGCCAGATCGACTACCGGTACATTGAGGTGTTGAAGTGTCTGTACAGAAACGCCACCATGTCAGTCCGTCTTCAGGATCAGACCTCGGAACCAATCCTTCTCCAGCGTGGCGTGAGACAGGGAGACGTCATTTCTCCGAAACTGTTCACTGCTGCACTGGAGGATGTATTCAAGGTTCTGGACTGGAGCGGCCTAGGCATCAACGTTAATGGCGAGTACATCACTCACCTTCGGTTTGCCGACGACATAGTGGTCATGGCTGAGACCATGGAGAGCCTCAGTACAATGCTCGATGACCTCAGTAGAGCTTCCGAAAGAGTGGGTCTAAAAATGAACATGGATAAAACCAAGGTGATGTTGAATGCCCATGTTACACCCACTCCTATCAAGGTTGGAGACTCTACACTCGAAGTTGTGGACGACTATTTCTACCTGGGACAAACGATCCAGTTGGGTAGGGCCAACTTCGAGAAAGAGGTCAACCGTCGAATCCGACTCGGCTGGGCAGCGTTCGGGAAGTTGCGCGGTGTTTTCTCGTCCAACTTACCACAGTGTCTCAAGACAAAAGTCTATGACCAGTGTGTGTTGCCAGTGACATATGTCATATAGTGACATATGGCTCTGAGACGTGATCGCTTACAATGGGCCTCATCAGAAAGCTTACAGTCACTCAAAGGGCAATGGAGAGGGCTATGCTCGGCGTTACCTTGCGTGATCGAATCAGAAATGTTGAGATCCGTAAGAGAACCAGGGTTAACGACATAGCCCGAAGAATTGCCAAACTTAAGTGGCAGTGGCACATGTAAACCATTATTTATTAAATTTAAAATATTGACTCTACCATCCTTATATGTTTTTGAAATTGCTGTATTTGTTAAGACCAATCCTAAGTTGTTTAAAAAAATGTCGGACGTTAGTAACCGAAGTCGAAGGGATAACAGTAGCTTATGCGTAAGAAGGTCCCACACAGCATTAATGTATAAAAGTGTATTTTGCTTGGCGCCAGTCATATTTAACCACTTACCACGGTCGATCAAAGAATTGAACGTGAGCTTATTTAAGAACCGGCTAAAATCCTTACTGGTGAGCAAAGCATATTACAGTATTTCGGAATGTTTAACAGACATAAATCTAATGATCGAATGTTGACATGCTAATGAAATATATGACTGTTTGTGCTTATAAATAATTTTGTATGTTGACATTAGTATTGTATATTGACATTAGTATTGTATATTGATATCAGTATTGTATATTGACATGATCATTTTATATTGACATTAGAATTGTATATTAATATTAATATTGGACATTTGTAATTCTTTTTATTTTTTTATTTTTTTGGGTGGGAAATCATCCAATGACTTCTCCCGCTCTGGGTGAGGCGGGAGGGTGTGTCAGACTTTTACTGACTAAAACCCACCCGTGTTCCTTCAGTTGCTTGAGCCAGGGCCGCGGTAACTCTTTTTCAAATTTATCCGCGACCCAGACAGGCATCGGCCCTCGTGGACCCCGTCTATTCTGCTGACATCTCTTTGAGGCGCGCGTGGAACACAACGCGCCGTCGACTCGGGCCTGGTCCTTATCGGACGGCGAGCTACCCATTACTCGCCGTCCGCAAGCCCGTGCCTACGGTGGCCGGGGATCGGCTTGCGACCCCCGACGCCCAGGGCGTCTCCTGCGGTGGCCAAGGGCGTAAGGGCGTCTCCGTTGCGTCTCCCTCACGCGTTCCGCCTCCTCCTTCGCGAGCATTACTGCTTCGCAGAAGGAGGAGACAGCTTCCCATACCCTCTCGCTCCGTAACATGGCCTGAACCAGGGCCGGACGCGAGAGGTTGCCACCGCCAATCGCCTCCACGAGGACACGGCGGTGCCCAGCCCAAGCGGGGCAGATCTCCACCGTATGCTCCACCGTGTCCTCCGGGCGATCCACACAATGGTGACACCCGGGCGTTTCCTCCCGTGACATTTGTAATTCTGGAGTGCCGAGTGGCGACCGCGAACCGGAAGACGTTGCGTTGGAAGGCCTCCCACCAGGTGGACCGATGACCTGGTGAAGGTTGCAGGAAGCCGCTGGTTGTGGGACGCACGGGACCGGTCAATGTGGCGACGCTTGGGGGAGGCCTATGTCCAGCAGTGGACATCTTTCGGCTGATATGATTGCTCTAATATATATAATAATTTAGATTATAATTGACGTAGCATCTTTGTTGAAGCCATAAATGACGATACCTAAACTATTTAATTGATACAATGTATTTAGCATGTATTTTTTTTAAACTAAGAGCTTTCCAAAACTTTTGCATCCACGATCTTGTCCGGCCAATCTATACTCATTAGTAATCGTAGTCTTACTTGTAAACTCAAAGTAAAGTCGATAGAAGTAAGCTGAAAACAGTACTGAATAATAAAAATCTTTCGTAACTCATGTTTTTATCGTTTTGCGACACTGACTGCCGACACGAAAGTTAATTTGCACTTTTTAGTGTTTTGGTTTTGAAGTCGGTTATTTTTTTTGCGAAAAAGATTTTTTTCTCTCTTTTTAGTGTTGAAAGAAAGAAAGAAAGAAAAAGTATTTATTTGTGACCCGCACAGGAGACACGAGAAATCAGCTTAAAATTAAACAAAATTAAAAATAAAAACCCCGTGCGAGACCAAAAAGGCTATCTCAGCATGTGCAGCGATATCCAAAAAAAAATTAAATAACGCTGCGCTGATATTCTGATTTCTGGTGTTGGTTCACCATCACTACAAATTGAGCAAGTTCCATAGTTATAGGTACCTAAATGATTGAAAATATACCCATCATAATTCAATTTACACATTCGTGCTTTGTCGCTAAAGAGTTCGGTTGTATACTCCATATTTTGAAAACCACCTATACTACATTTGAAATAACATTAGACACGTTTCCAAATCTTTTTACAGTCCGTTCAATCGATTTTGAGTTCTATTCCGTAAACATAAGGATGACATAAAAAGCATAAACCTGTTACCAAATCCAACTGTTTATTACAGCTACCATTTGTCGTATCACTAACGCAATTGAAGTCAAAATCGGTTGAACGGGATGTTAAATGGGCTAATTTAAACCTGTAATGTTATCGCAAATGGAGTTTAACCTATTTTGATGCAACTTGCACTATGACCTAAGTTGAGAGATACTTATAATATAAAAAAAACCGGCCAAGAGCGAGTCGGACTCACGCACGAACGGTTCCGTACCATTATCGCAAAAACGCCAAAAAAATCACGTTTGTTGTATACCCCACTTAAATATTTATTTTATACTGTTTTTTGTTATAGCGGCAAAATATATACATCATCTGTGAAAAATTCAACTGTCTAGCTATCACAGTTCATAAGATACAGCCTGGTGACAGACGGACAGACAGACAGAAAGACAGACGGACCGCGGAGTCTTAGTAATAGGATCCAGTTTTTACCCTTTGGGTACGGAACCCTAAAAAGAATGATCAAAATCGGTTCAGCCAGACGCGAGAAAATCGTGGACAAACATACATACATACACACAAACATACAGGTCAAAATGAGAACCTCCTTTTGGAGTCGGTTAAAAAATAATTCTTGTCAAAATTGAATCGTCGCCGCAAGATTTTATTCCTTATTGATAGGCTTTTTAACTGACTCGATTAAATAAAGAGGTTCTCAATTTGTCTAAATGTTTTAAAACACCCAATATGATTGTCTAGTACTTTTTATTTCGTCATAGCCATGCGGAAATTCGTAAACAAGCAATTTACTCTTACGCTTCATATATTTACAGCATAATTATAAATATACAATTAAGACTAAATAAGACCTATAATTTAGACTAATAATAAAATAGCCAATTAGCAGAAGCCAATCAGGTATTGATTCAAACTTCACTGTGACCTTACAAACGACCTCTGGTGATTTCGTTAATTACATTACGTCATAGTAAGAGTAATAAATAATTACTTAATACTCACTTGTGAAAGAGTTTGTACCAGAAAGTACTACTCGTACCTCGGACCTCTGTCATATTTTACTTAAATAATCATTGCTTCCGTTAGAAAAGTATCAGATCAGGTAAAATGACACTTACCTACGTGGAACTTTTCATTTGAAGAGTCTGGTATTATTTAAGTCTGGTTTTGTTTTTAGTTAAAGATACACTATGTTAAATAGATTTTGAGTTATTAAGATGACAAAAGTGCGTCGCCAGTTTCTTTTTTGCTTGAACTTGGCTTGACCCGCTGCCGCGTGTCTAGATTGTATTTCGTAATGAGTATTTTTTATTACTTGTTTAGGTTTAATTCTAATAGAAGGCTGCCATTGGAAATAAAAGATTTTTGTATCGTTTTATAAAAATAGTTTATATATTTTTGGTTGACCGTACTTTCCCAAGACATAACTTTTTAAATTTTAGTTGTGGTCCCACAATACTACTCAAAAATAATATTTAATCTGATGGGGGAATCTGGGACCGCGGTCCCGGTCACGAAATCCCCACGACCCTAAAATTCACACACTCCCCTCAGAGAACTCCAGACATACTAGCATGATCGTCTTCCAATCGTCAGCGAACACTTCACAGCCAGGAAGAGTGAGCACAGATATAGAGAGTGCAAGGGACACGGAACTGGAATAGCGTAACGGTGTGACTCGCAGTCATCTCAAACAGGCTATGTTGTTTTATGCGGTCATACTTAACCAGGACGCAAAGTTGATATTCCTTTTCTATCAGAGTCATCATCTGCCTAGCCTTATTCCCAACTATATTGGGGTCGGCTTCCAGTCTTACCGGATTCAGCTAAGTACCAGTGTTTTACACGGAGCGACTGCCTATCTGACCTTCACAACCAAGTAACTGGGTAACACGGTACCCTTGGTAAGACTGGTGTGAAAGATCTTCAAATGACAGCCGGGACCAACGTCTTAACGTACTTTCCGAGGCACAGAGGAAACTCGGTATGTTGAAATGGTCACCCATCCACGGACCGACCTCGTCAAGCGTTGCTTAACCTTGATGATCGACCCTTGCGGCTGTTATTATTTAGCCACGAGTCTTTTCTATCAGAGTATTGTTATTAATATACTTCATTTTTCGATGGCTTTTCCTACAGGAACCACAGTTTTCTTTGTTAATGTAAATTATTACATTAGTTCAGATTACATTATGAAAAGCTTGCCTCAACTAAATGCATTTATCAAGACATGATTACGCTCTACTGAAGCATTTCACATCTGGCGCAACTAATTTTATTTACGAGTACTTATCTCCTCAATTTCGATGACCTCACCAAAAAAGCTTAAATTAAGTTAAGTTAGAGTGAACAGGCTTCTTCTGGGTAAGCTCGCTCCATCGTCGACTCTGTCTCTGTCACCTTTGACCTAGACTAGAGTCAAGAGCAAACCCATCACAAATAAAAAAAAAAAAAAAAAAAAAAACACACAGTTATAAAATAAAACACATTTAATACTCATAAGACATGAAACACGTACACCAGCCACAAATTAAGATTGATGCTACATTCTATGTGGTACAAGGCCAACTTTGTTTTACTCGGAGATTTTCAAAAATAATTGTTTTAGTAACAAATTGGTTCAAAGTTGCAAGGTTCATAAAAAACGAAATGAGGTCTTATAAAAAGTATGTGCTTTTGTGATTGTATTTCTCAATTATGAAATAAGATTCTACGGTACCTACGTACTCATAATGATTGAACCAAATGATATTTATCACTGTATATTTTTAACAGTAAAACCATTTTGAAATACATAACACAAGGTTTTGATTAAATCAAGGTGTTGCCCAAATCCCTACAAGGTATTCTTATCAAATTGAAGATTCATGATGTAGATTGAGTTGTAGATTTTATCATATCCGTATAAAAGTACTGAGGTTTTTAAGATCCAGGAAAGATAACAAAAAGCATATCTGCGAGCTGAAGTGGACTGGGCGGGTTACACTTATACAATGTATGAGAATAGACGTGTGATGGGCCAGGATCGTCACCCTGGACAAGAGTGTCCATGGAGTTACTTACACGTTCTTCTCCATAGACATCTACTGGTGCTTTGCATGTGCAACCAGCTACATCTTTTGGACTCAGCGACTCCTTGAAATTTTAAAAGTGACCTTGAATGGCTTAATTGTTTTTTTTTAGTTTGATCCATATTACCTGATTACGGGGGTGTCGTCAATGATACAGATGGTTGACGATACGCCAGCGTCCTTTCGGCCTGTGCCTAAAAGACGCTGGTGTAACGATTTGGACTCTTTCCTGTCAGATTTGCCGGTGAAGAGCAGAGATGAGCTCGCCTTTGTACATAAGTTGTCCTTCTGTATTTGTATTTGTTTGTTTTGTGTACAATAAAGAATATGAATATGAAATGTAAAGAAGCAATAAGAAGAAGTCCGCCATTGTATCTTTTTACATTCAGTTTTAAATAAATAAATAAATATAGCTGGATAATATTGGGGAGGTATTTGATTAGCAACATTGCTTGTTATAAGTGCCC
This sequence comes from Orthosia incerta, assembly GCA_948252205.1. Lineage (NCBI taxonomy): Eukaryota > Metazoa > Arthropoda > Insecta > Lepidoptera > Noctuidae > Orthosia > Orthosia incerta. The sequence continues at coordinate 6,312,628 of OX411745.1, read as the reverse complement.
AAGTAGGAAAAGAAAAAAAATATTAATTAGAAAACATATTTTTTAAATGACGAAATTTATCGACGGTCAATCGGCAAATTTTGTAAACATAAGAACCACGACCTTGCGGATCAACCATAGAACTACTGATATCCCATTACTCACCCTGACCGCTTGACCCTTATCCCTATAATGAACTTAGAAAAGTAATCAGTCTTGCATTACCTATCTTTGTCTAAGACAATGATGAATCAGCACATACATATTGTATAGTCAATAAGCTACAAAAAACGGTTGGCAACAAAAGTCACTAGACTTGCAAACGCTTCTTGTAAAATAATAATTTCCTAGACCAGTGACATTTTATCAACGAAAGCGCTTCGACCAGAGATATAAATCTAACTAGATGACGCAATTGTATGTACTTCGCGTGTCAAAAAACGGAGTAAAATTACGATCAATGATCGTACTTTGAGCTTTTCATTTAGCATTATAGGCACCGCAAATCCACCGAAATCTAGAAGCATGACTAATTATGCCATATTGAGCTGTAAAGATTGTAAAGAAAAAGTTGGTCGAGGCATTGGAAATGTTTTCTTTCATTGGTAAGTAAATTTGATTTTAAATTGTGTGTGAAAAAATGGCACGCTTCGTTTTCATACAGATGGGACTTGAGTTATCTAGTTACACATATGTCTGTGGCTGCGACAGTGATTGGAAAAAGTATAGGAATGAAAGTGCTATACAAAATGTCACTTGATCAATTCGTTACATTTTGGCATTTTTACCTTAACCATCGCTCATAGAATTACACTTTAGTCTTGAGCCTCTGGTAATTTGCTGTATTCAGTAGGACTGAAAGACGATCCTGAAAAAGCTAGTTAGGTTATGTAGGGACCTGTCTTCGGTACTTCTTTTTTATCTTTTTTTCGACACCGACTTCCGAAAAGAAAGTTATTTACTACTTTTTAGTATTTTACTTTTGAAGTCGGTTAATTTTTTTATGAAAAAGTTTTCATTTCTTTCTTTTTAGTTTTAGTACACTAATACTAAAAATTGAGCAAGTTCTATAGTGAGGTACTGAAAGGACTGAAAAAATACCCGTAATAACTCAATTCACACATTCGTGCTGTTTGTCGCTAAGGAGTTCGGTTGTATGTTCCATATCTTGAAAACTGCAGATCCGATTTAGATTAAACTTACACTATTCCCTAAGTTGGCAGATATCTGATTCAATAAAAAAATAATGTCCAACAAAATTACATACATAAATGTTGAATTGAGTACCTGCCTTTTTTTAAAGTCGGTAATTAAGTTAATTAAAGTCGTGACAATCTAAGATGTCGGCTTTGACAGATATAAAAATACTTAATAATTATTAAACTTGGTGTTTACGAATGATACTCGTTGTTATAGTGTATGGGTAACCTAGTAATTAATTAGGATTATGAATGTGATTTATTATTTTTTTACGTAGAAAGTTATCACGTTTATAGTAACCATGAAAATTGCAGACATAAATATTTAGAAAAGAGGAATTACCCAAGATTACCTATTAGCATTACCTAAGATTATAGCAAGATTTCAATTCGATGATAGGTATTTTGTAAATAAACTGAATCTAATGATGTTCTATCGAAGAACTGAGCCACTTTCTTTGCTGACCGTACTATGCCACATTATATTTCAAATCTTACGTCACCTAATCAAACATTTATTGTAATGATTGATAGTGTTATCATAAGTACGTACTTGTTAGCAAATTATTAGATCATGATGAATTGTATTCGTGATAGGTGATGGATCGAGAGAATTTGATGAAAGCTTTTTAAAATTGAACAACATTGAACTGTAGGCTTCTGTTACCCTTGATCTTACTTTATGCCTAAGAAAATCGTTATGTATAACTATACAATCAGTGAATAACTAGTCAATCAGTAAACAGTAAAAAGCGCAAATACCTATCTACTACGCCAATCGCGACCACTTTGCAAGGTTATCATTTTTACAAAAAGTCCCGTATTCTATGTTAGATTTCATGAGAGAATCAGGGCAAAAAAAATAAACGCACGGGTCTATCTTTTAAAGGTCGCTCCCTGGATGACCATCAATAACATGCCGACACACCTCTATATCTCGGCAATCTCGTTAAGCAGTTGATCCCGACTGTCATTCAAAGATCTTTGACTAACCACCCTAACAACGGCTAGCCGGCGGGAGAGGAGTGCCGGTATTGCGGTACGCCACTCTCCCTACCTTCCGCGGCCTGGACGGGGTCTCCACCGTCTGATGACGGACGCAGTGGGGCCGCAGAGGAGAAGAAGTGTCGGTATAGCGTTGGCCGCTCTCCCTACCCCCTGCGGCCGAAAACTGGTAGATTGCGGGGCCATTGACCTTGATCAGTGACAACCGCGTGTAAGGCACCCGTGGTCCCCCCAAGGGGAACCATGTACTGTTTTGGTCACTGGGGTGGTCACAGGAGAAAAAAGGAGGGGTTGCGCACTAGATCCGAGCTCTATCCGTCATAATACAAAATATTTATAATTCGGATAGAGCTCGGAACTGAAAATTCGGATTTGGAACGGATCAGTGTGGAACCGCACTCACGGGTAGTCAACCAGTCTAGCCAAGACAGTAACTGGGTGGTAGAGCCGACCCCAATATTGTTGGGAAATTTTTACCGAACATAGAATTAACATCTTCTAAAGGGTACTAGTCGACGGCACGAACTATTTTGCGCGCGGGGTTAAAATGCATTTTATATCAACCGACAACACGTGCGGAAGAGATAGATGCTGTGATGAGCAGTAGGAAGCTTAGTTCGCGTACGATGATGAATACACACTTTTGCAAATTTGTAGCGAAATGGATAATGATTTAGGACGAAACCGAGCGCGCGAAATTTTATAAACAGAACGACTAAATCTATCTGTTCAAAATAAAATTATTTGCATTGTTGAACTACTAATCTTTCCCTGTATGGACGCCGTTTTGCAGTTTTCCGTCTTTTTATGGTATTTATTTGCGCCCAAAAATGCGTTAAAATTAGTGTCGAAATGTGGAACTTTCGACGCTCATAACTTTCAAATATTTTATTTTTTTACTTTTTTGCTTCCATAAAGGGCTAGATAATGATGAGACATATTGATATCATTTTTTATTTTGAACGTACATCGTCAAACAGTGGAATAATCCCTAGACTACGTGTGTATGGAAGAATTTTCGACTAGTGTAACCTTAAGATGTTAATTCTATGTTCGGTTAAAATTGTAACCGTTTGTTAACTACTAACTAGGTCATCTTAATAATAAGTATTCATAACTTTAAAAACCTCATATTCGTGTCTAATAATAATAATAGCCAAGCATTTAAATAAAGTTCAAATCTGTCTCAGACTCCTGTTATATTGATGACCATACCATGTTATATGCTAATTAACTATACTCCTACTATATTCCTTAATAATAATGTTCGTCCTTAATTACATGCATTTTAAAATAATCATAGATCTCGACTAGCAATCAATTCTATTTCAGACCTCACATAATATTAGTATGATGTCATCACAGATATTAATCTAACTAGATAACCTAGTCCCTCCATCTGTATGAAAACCAAGGGTGCCACTTTTTACCCGACTGCAAGGATAGGGTTATGTTTTTTCACACACAATTTAAAGAACAAAACTTACCGATGAAAGGAAATGTTTAGGTTATGTTATAGGAGCAGTGGTGGCCCAGTGGTATTGGCCGCGACTTACAAGTTGTAGGTCGTGGGTTCGAGCCCAGGCAGGCCCTTTACTTTGAGTAAATTATTTATTTATTTATTATATGCTTCATCACCACTGTTCTCAAAACGGTGAAGGAAAACATCGTGAGGAAACCGGTATGTCTTAGAACCAAAAATTCGAAGACATGTGACATCCATCAACCCGCGTGGTGGATTACGGCCCATTCCCTCTCACAGAGAGGAGGCCTGTGTCCCAGCAGTGGGTACATTAATAGACTGATGATGTGATGTGAAAGGAAATGTTTCCGTATGTTTACTCGGCCTACTTTTTACCCGACTGCATGGAAGGGTTATGTTTTTCGCGCGAACTATCTTGTATGTATGTAATATTCTTTATTACCTCATATCTTTCAAACTGTTTGAACGGATTTATATAATTATAAGACATCGTTAGATACGACTTGACCGCCCAAGTGTTTTAAGCGGCTTTTATCCGCCATATTGTAAGGGGTCTAAGGAGTAATTTTTTTCTTCCTTAACCATCGAGTGGGGTATCAAAATGAAGGATTTTAAGAGGTGTGCTATATGTTTTAAAGTAACTTGAAAAAAAGAACTAAAATGTTGAAAAAAAAAATTTATAATATAAAACCGAACTGAAAATACGTAAACAAGAAGAAAGTCACCACCTGATCCTCGATCATGTGGCGCCAGCTCGCGAATATGTATCATCCAAAAGCACAGCATAATTTAATTCTTATTTTTATTATTTTTTATCTATAGGCTCGCGTTTGACCACTATCTCGCCTGATGTTAAGCAATGACGTGGTCTACGGTGAAGCACGCTTGTCTAGAAGAAACCTATTCACTCTTGACTTAAAGACCCCAAGGTTGTAGCTATCAGGGAACAAAGCCTTTAAAGGATTTACACCTTTTCAGTTCGCTTCTTATGCAGTCGGGTTTTTTTTTATTTTTAAATTAACTTTTTTTTTGTGTAGTTTTTACAGCTTAATACGGCACAGTTATTATTAAGCAAATACAAAAATTTTAAGAGCATTTCTATTACTTTTACTCCATTCTTTGACACGCGTAGTACATTTCGCGTCATCCAGTTAGATTTACGCCTGAGGATATGTTCTTAACATTTTTGCTAAACATAACAAGCTCGATTGATGACGACTCATTTATTCTCCTGAACCAAAATCAAGCATTTACAATGTACTTATTAACCTTGTCATCAATACTAATGAATTAAATACAAATATTTGCTAATTGAAGTGCCGTAATATGACTAGTAGTATCTTTCCTTATATAACAATCATGTTTATCAATGTGGGTCTATCTGTCTGTTTGATGTTAAAAGGATTCTAATTTGGTTGAAATTTCCTGCTTTTCAGTGACTCACATCCGGTTTTTGTATTCAGAATTTGAAGTTGAGAACTTATCAAATTTTAGGTGCTGCAGCATGACACTTATTAGAATTTTCATCAAAGTTCGGTTCGACAAGTTCTTTTTTTTTTTTTTATATTGGCCTATACTGTCCCACTGCTGGGCAAAGGGCTCCCCCAAATCCTTCCAAATATGCTTTACCTGAGCAACAAGTTTTTAACTTAGAATATTTAATTCAGACATCATGTATTAAAAAATTATAGAACATTTATATTAATCAATCTCTAGATAATTATTTCTACTATAGACCAAATGCCAGATTGCTTACATTGATTGAAAATGTTGTTACTGTGTAGTTACGTCTTCAAGAGTACATTAAACTGCAACGAGGAGTAAGCTGCAAGTGTCATGATTTCAAGTTAAAATATGCATAATAGCTACATAAAAGAAAGGTTACAGCTTCTACAAAGGTATTTCATCTATCTTATCGTTGTCCAGTTCACCCAAAGGTTGACTTATAGAAAAGTCCGCCTATCATTTATGTATCCGCTATATACGGTAATTAATTAATAAATACACACATGGTTTTGGTCAGTCAGCTCGCGATTATATATAGACTTTTAAGGTTACACTAGTCGAAAATTCTTCCATACAAACGTAGTCTAGGGATTATTCCACTGTTTGACGATGTATGTTCGAAATAAAAACTGATTTGTCTCATCATTATCTAGCTCTGTATGGAGGCAAAAAAGTAAAAAAAAAATATATTTGAAAGTTATGAGCGTCGAAAGTTCCACATTTCGACACTAATTTTAACGCATTTTTGGGCGCGAATAAATACCATAAGATAACGGAAAATTGCAAAACGGCCTCCATACAGGGATAGATTAGTAGTTCAACAATGCAAATAATTATATTTTGAACAGATAGATTTAGTAGTTTTTTCATGATATCTAGACTGCCAAAGGTCTGTTTATAAAATTTCACGCGCTCGGTTTCGTCCTAAATCATTATCCATTTCGCAAAAAAATTGCAAAAGTGTGTGTTCGTACACGAACTAGCTTCTTACTGCTCATCACAGCATCTATCTCTTCCGCTCGTGTTGTCGGTTGATATAAAATGCATTTCAACCCCGCGCACAAAATAGTTCGTGCCGTCGACCAGTGTTCCCCTTAAGTTAACTTTTTTCTTTGTAACTTTTGGCTATCATTTTTTTTTCGAATTACTTCTAAACATATAAGTATTATATATTTTTGTAATCTCCACTTAAACTCCTTTATTTTTATAACCCACACGACGGGTTTGATAGAAAAAAAATTTAACCCTTGTGAGGTTCAAATTTTTTCTATTTTTTTCAGTTTTAAGATTAATCGATTGACGCGAAAATCATCAAAATCAACCCACGCGTTTGGTCTCTAGAACGCCACATAATAACAAACATACATAGACTGCTAAATACATTACCCTCCTTTGCGTCGCGCAGTTGGGTAAAGAAGACAGACAGCCAACACCCTTAGAAAGGTAAAAATAAATAGAAAACATTAATAAATTAAAATAGACTAATTCGGCTATATTGTGTAACTGTAAAATCGACCAAGATTTGCTGCGAATACAATTTTTAGTTAAATAACCCGCCGAGTGAAACCGCAGGATTTGCAACTAAAACTAAATATATTATGACCTGAAAGATAGACGTAATAACATCAATTACATTGATACTTAATAAAATAAAAAAAACAAATATAGATGCTAACGGAAGCCTAGCAATAAAGATAAATTGATGCACATAAATATTTGTATCAAAATGTCAAGTTCATCATATATTGGTGTAGCTATGGAATTGACTTTTTTATTGGAGAACGAATTGATTTTAGAAATCATGACGTGTGGTCGGCGATAACTAGAGTGTTGACGTGCGATACATTTTATTCAGCAGAATATACAATGTGTAAGATCGCAATTCCTGGAAATGGGACATTGTACGCATCAAGATAATTAGCTGTTCCGTACATAACGTCTAGTAATCTTCTTCTTCGTGTCGATGATTCCTTCACAAAATTTTCTTCGACCAGTATTCAGCCACGTCGATAGCCTTAGCGCTGGCCTCACAAAGGTCTTGTACGGTACAGGTGTTTTAAAATAAGGAGCAGGACAGAAGATGGGGCATCGTCTGTGGGGTGGTTCTGCAGTCACACTGTGGCTGATTGGAGTACCCCCATCTGACTAAGTTATGCCTACAGCGGTCCACTTGGCTTCGTAACCGTTTTAGAGATTTCCAGGTGGGCCATGGCTGTTTATGGCCCGCTGGGAGCTTTCAAAGCTCCCAGCCCCTTCCAACTTACTAGATGGACTACCTGGATACCCACTAGTTGGATACCCCTCGTATTTGAGGAGCCACAGTTTCTTGCGAGCTTCGCTAGGGCCGACTCTTCAATCGCCGTCTCCTTAGTTACTCCATGTTGTACATTAGGTGTAGTTTGTCGGTCTCCTGTTTGTGCTTCTCGGAGGAACAGGCAACTAATAATAACTAGTAGTGCAAACATAAGCGTATTAGGCAGTTTTCAATAGCTATATATAAAGGCTTTGGATACACAGACACCGTAGACTGCGATAGGTTATACAGAAGACTGAATAGTGTTACCTGCCTCTCGGCTTAGCGTTTGTGGATTGAGAGCAAGCCTTCTTAAACCAGAAACTACACAGACCCTGAAAGAGTACCCAAGTGAAGCATCATCATATTAATCATCACTTTCGACCGCTGATCTTAACTTTACCATTGCAGTTACTATGTCTAAGCTTATAATTCCTTCCATTTACGTTATTCTTTACCTTCGTTATCGTAAAAGGAAGAACTATCCCTAAAATGGAGAGCAGTGGTGGCCCAGTGGCCGCTACTTACAAGTTGTAGGTCGTGGATTCTGACCCAGGCAGGCGCATTACTTTGTGTAAATTATTTCATCACCACTGCTCTCAAAAACGGTGAAGGAAAACATCGTGACGAAATAGGCATCACTTAGAACCAAAATTTCGAAGACATGTGACATCCATCAAACCGCACTGAGCCCGCGTGGTGAATTACGGCCCGTTCTCTCTCTCACAGAGAGGAGGCCTGTGTCCCAGCAGCGGGAACATTAATAGGCTGATGATGACCCCTAAAATGTAGTTATCAAAATAAATATGATTATTCAATTGAACGTTAATTGAGTCGTGATGTCCGTAACAGCTTCTAAACCTGAACCTAATGTAATTTAAACATTGAAATCTAAAGCTGTAAAACGATTTATTATAATGTAATGTAAATATGGACTTATTAGTTGATAAATGTTGGTCTAAAAATGTTTAGAAGGTGAAGTTGAATTTATCAGTTACATTTCGGGGAGTGTGCGAAGGAATTTCATGATTTAATTCTGCGTAGCCCGTTCTATCATCGGACTACAAGACGTACAGATGCGCCATCGGTATAGGTATGGTGGACACCCCATCCATACGCATTAAACATTTTGGAATGAATATGTTACTGTAAAAGCCTGAACTACGGTTAAACCTAGGATTTACCGACGAAGATTTACCAAGTCTTACCAGTAAAACTTAGTTCGGGATTTTACGGTAACAAATATTTTCATTGTGCTTACAGCGAAGGAGTGAAATGCCCTGCTGGACTCCCGATAGCTACAACGTGGGCGTATTTTTATCAACAGTGATTAGATTACTAAGTAGCCTAAGAAGACCTTTTTACCTTTCCTTTTTTAGAAGGCTCAGCTGGCTGCCAAAAAGTTGGGGATCCTTGCGAAGGTGAGAAGGTACTTCACGCCGGAACAGCTGCTCAACTTGTATCAAGCGCAAGTTCGATCGTGCATGGAGTACTGTTCTCATCTCTGGGATGGATCTGCCAAATACCAGCTTGATGCACTAGAGTCGATCGAAAAGCGGGCCAAGAAACTCATCGGTAATGAGGCACTGGTCAAGTCAAAGCTCCAGAGCCTTGAACATCGTCGCCGAGTTGCCAGTTTGTCGGTATTCTATCGGTTACATTTCGGGGAGTGTGCGATGGAATTACATGATTTAATTCCGCCCAGCCCGTTCCATCATCGGACTACCAGACGTACGGCGATGCGTCATCGGTACATGGTGGACATCCTACCCATACGCACAAAACGTTTTGGGGACACTTTTATTATGCGTACAGCTAAAGAGTGGAATTCCCTGCCGGAATCTGTGTTTCCCGATAGCTACAATCTAGGGGTCTTTAAGTCAAGAGTGAATAGGTTTCTTCTAGGCAAGCGTGCTCTATCGTCGACCACATCATCGCTTACCATCTGGTGAGATAGTGGTCAAGCGCAAGCCTATAGATAATAAAAAAATAAAAAAAAGTCTTCTAGACAAGCGTACTTCACCTCGACCACATCATCGCTTCACCATCAGGTGAGATAGTGGTAAAGCGCAAGCATATCTGTAATAAAAACCGTTTTTAAATAAATGATAATAAGGCTTTTTAATTTGTCAGTCACTATGTTATTGATCCCTGACCTCAAAATTCTGAAACAAGAATTTGAAACAGAGTATATTAAAACTCTAGTTTAGCTTGTAAATCTGTCACTTAACTGAGTACTTTAACTTGACTTTTTACTACTAATGCTCAAGACAAAAATCTGTTCGTAAGCTGTCAAAAACAATTGATGTATTAAAAACCACATTTGTCCAGGGCTTCATACACCTTTCCTGTCAAAGAAATCCTTCACAGAAACATAACCTGTTATGGAAAACAAAAAATACAATTCGAGCTGAAACTCAGATCATTGCGTACCAAAGCCTTCATCTTGATAATATGATGTAATTAGCTATTCCTAAAGTATTTTGGTGATAGTAACCTTTCAATTCACTCCCAGCGAAATCGTGATAACAATTGCGAAAAACGTACATCTTCAAATAGATTTCATATCGTTATCGATGTTCAAATATGCGTACAGAAATCTTTCTGTCGTTTTTAAATCCTCACGATATCTTGTATCATCTTTCCTAGAATTGTATTGCATAAGATGTTCATAGGTCTTCCCAAAAAGGACACTCTTAGTTCACACGATTGAAATGATGATCATTATCTAAAACTAGTCCCATACACAGCCAAATCGAATCGAAAATAAATCAAAGATGTCAAAAATACACGTTTGATCTCCTGCATTTTTTTCTTGGTTACGTAAACAAATTTCTAAAAAACTCAGAATTTCAACGTAACATTATCGTTAACGAAAAAAATCGTGTGTTGGAACGTTTGTTAATCAATGACACCTACACGACTGAACTGGTTTAGACGTAATTTGGCAGCAGGGTAGACAATGACCTGGATAAGGACATAATGTCAGCTGACTATATTGAGCCTGCAGAAAAGTTCCCTGCGGGCCACCAACTGCCTTGGCCCACCTGGAAATCTCTAAACCGACTACGAAGCCAAGTGGATCGCTGCAGGCACAACCTAGTTAGATGGAGGTACTCCAATGACCCACAGTGCGATTGCGGAGCCACGTCCCAAACAATGCCTCACCTTTTGTCTTGCTCTCTGTGCAAAAACACCTGCACCTTAAAAGTCCTTTGTGAGGCAAATGACAACGCTGTTGGCGTGGCTGAATTTTGGTCAAAATATATTCAATTTTGGAATCATAGATACGACAAAGAAGAAGAAGGACATAATTTTATCTCCACAAAGTTGAAAACTAGCCCACGGAAACGTCTACCGTTTCCGTGGGCTAGTTTTCAACTTTCACCCAGGCAGAACCTCTACCTCAAAATTGTTTCGCCGACCCTAAGTAACATGGGACAAAGGCAAGAAGTAAAAGAAGGTTCAAATCCACTGGTTCAAAAGCTCTGTCCCATGTGAAAACGGAATCACAACAGACTGTAACTCCAAAATCTATTCGTTATCTAACCAATGGTACCATAACAATGTTTCACTAAGAAGTTAACAACCATTTAAAATCTGATTACGACCTTAAATATCATTTAAATCCGTATCCTTAACACAAACATCTCGTACCCAAATAGCTGTAGATTCACAAACACAACTAAGTAGTTATAGATTTAAATGTTAGTGAACGCTATTTAGAGGCCCTATTTCTATTAGGCGACATTTTGTGAGACCTAATGCATTAACATGAGTCTTGATTATAGCATCACTGTTGTTCGGATTTGAGTTTAAATCCTGGTGGGTCAGGGATGTTTTTTAGTAAACTTACGGGAGGTTTTATGGGTGATATTCTATCAATGGAAACGTCTCTATAACATATGGAAAAAGGTCTATGGACTAGAGAAATGTCAAGCGATCAGTTCCTTAAATTTTGGCATTTCGGTCGTTGCCATAGCTTATGTAATGTCACTTTTTCTAGAGCCTATGATTTACCCTCTATTTATAAATAGAGAATTTAAAGTTCTATTTTATCAAATTCTATTTTAGCTTGAAAGCATGTCATTAAATTAGGGTTGAGACACATTCTTAATTCCATACATCGGAAACCGACTGATTAGTATGTTCTACAGAGAAATTCTGAGCACTGTCTTTTCTTCTATTCTAATGTACAGAAGGAATATGAACTAGGACTTGTTAACTCTATGCTTCGAAAGTACTCCTTAATATAATTATCATAATTTCGGCCCGGAATCATCCACTGTTGGGATAGACCTTACTTTTGTCATCCTTTCTTCCCGGTTTCCGTGCTGTTGTATATTATATTTTGTTGCTATCTCCAGAGACTTACGGTAGTAAATTCATTCACAATTACCTGACCTGGAACGCGTAAGCTAATAATATTACCTAATGTATTAAATGCCGGAGATCCGAAATTATAAGTCATCACAGTGTGAAATACATGAATTACCTAAATCAATAAGATACACTCAAAATCAAACAAATTACTCAGATATTTCAAATTCATGAACACAGCCCACCATTAACTTAAGTGTTATGATCTTAAGCATCTTTCCTAAAAGCTTCACCAATGCTATTATTTTCGTATACTTCCTCGCAATTACGTTTTTTCTTGATAACAATGTTGCTAACATTATTACAGTGGTTCCAATAAATTATCTAAAAGATAACCTTCACCTTTACAAAAAAATAATGACAGCATTTACTACAAAATGCTATTCATTATTGAACTCAGGTATTAATTAGCTAAACATTCTAGATACAGGTGAAATAGAACATTTAAAAATGAAGCTAGACAGTACAAACACTTATAAGGAGACCCGTTTACATTTGAAAATTACTTCTCCATTTGTCAAAACATAATTTTTAGACAACCCCAAGGTCATTTTTAAAGAGTGCATACCTGTAAGTGATTCTGTTAATAAATAAAATTATTTGATGGTCCTTGCGGATGATACAAAAATACAAAACCCGCACAATGAAAAACAAACTTTATCATCATCAAATAAAGATAAAATCCGATTGGCAGTTCTAGCTTTAGAGTTGATCTGCGAATGTATTACTGAATGTATATCACTCAAAATATTGAGCAGAGTAAGCCCAAGTATAAAATGCGGCAGATTCACTTTACCGTCACATTTCACTAGCATCTTCCTCAGAGGACACACAGCAATGAAATTCGTTAGTATTTGTGTAAATATTAGTAGAAGTTTAAGCATAAATAATAGTGCATACCTTTCTAATACAAGTGTCATGTCGGAGTGAGTGTTGAAACCGTTATCAGTGATTTTGAAATTCGTGGCTTTCGGGTGTTTTGTGCAATGGGATTGTTCGTAGTTACATTTCCTATCATCATTACAATTTTCTATTTTTACTTTAAAAACGGGAGTGCTTTTAAGGGATTGATAGTTTGTGCGACAAATAATTAATCTTTCGCCTAGGTCATCCACCTTTGACTTACTAAACATAGAAGCAAAATATTGTTCTTTAAACCCTGTTTTTCAGAATGTTTAAATATTATACGAGCCTGTAGTGAAAAGCCTATTGTAATGAAACATGGAAGGCAAAAGCAGGAGAATTTAACTGAAATAAATAAGCCATGTCCAGTAAAGATAAAAAGCATTCCGAGCTTCGATCGTTTTATATTTCAAAAGAATTCATTCAACTCAATTTTTTTAATCCTTCCCTATAATATATAACTTATTGTCTAAATATTCATATTTTACTTATAAAATTTAAATTCAGTAAAAAAACAGTTTAAATACATTCAACATAAGGTCTGTATTTCCCGAAAGGTTTGTCCTAGGTCCATATTTCGCCAGTTATACATATAACTTCCATGTAATACGGGATAAAACCAATGAATAATAGTTTGACTTTTTATCAACATTCCTATTATGTTTTAAGACTATGTCGAATCGTTCCCAATTCACCTTCTAGATACTTCTCTTTTATTAGCTTTTGTATGAAAGTAAGCTAAAAAATGCCACAAAGAATCTTTGTAACATTTTTTAAATGATTGCATTACAACAAGTTGCCGCTCTATTTGGCAACGATTGCAATAGGGATGATTCCTCGGTAGCAAAAAATATAATTCTGTTTATTCCGTCAGTGAGATTATCAAAAAATTGGACCCGAGACCCCTTTCGAAAAAGGAGGAGGTTCTATGTTCGACTGCTTGTATGTTTTTCTTTAATGTATTTTCACCGATATCTCCGTCAATTGTGAACCGATTTTGAAAGTATTTTTTTTGTTTGAAAGAGTATGTTCCGAAATTGGTCCCATTTTAATTTTGGTAAGATCTGATGAAGAACGTCGAAGATATACAATAGACCTCTTCAATAAATAACGGCAAATCTCTCGGGACTGCTGCAATCGCATGTCTGTTTATTGTTTATACCATTTCATAACATAACACCACGCTCTTAAGGGTAAGCAGATCTCTCATTTGATCGGTTTTTTTTCAAGTTTCATGATATTTGGATAATCTATTCTGGCGTTATAGGAAACTTACTAAACAACTTGCCTATTAGGCAGGTACAACTAAAAAGTGAAAAATAAAAAAACTTTTTTACATGTCTTTCGTAGGTACCATTTTTTTGCGTTATGGACACCGACTTCCAAAAATAAAGTTATTATTCACTTTGTATTTTTCTTATTTGGAAATCGGTATTATTTTTTTGTAAAAAAGTTTTTTTATTGCTTTATCAAATAAATAAAATTTGACAAAGATAAAGCGCATCAAAGTTCAGGAGTGAGGGCTTGTGACTTCAGTTTATCAGTATAAATAGTAGCACACTATGACGTCACACGATATTTCAACGCACTGTATCGTCATCACTTTATGTTTACGAGTCAAAAGAAAAAATACGTTTCCAATATTTTTTAATACTACTACCTACTACTACCTTGGCAGACAAAAACTAATTTTCAGTCAACTACCTTATTCGGCATGTATCTTTATTTATGTCATATATACTTAAAATATCCCATTTTCTAAGTGTTTCACATACAAACATGACATTTGTTGTTACTTTTATTTTTTCCTTTATTAATTTTTTTGTTTTATTTTTTTAGTGGAAATAAATGGTACCTGCCTGTTAATTTGCATGAAGCCACTAAGTGGGGCCTGGTGACCTGTAACACAGGTTTTAACTAAACCTACATCAGGCACCAGCTCTCACAATGTGAATTTATACATTTACAAACTGATTAGTGCTAAAACCATTGTGAGAGAAAATAAATGAACTTATTATTATTATTTCTACAAAGGTTGTACTAAAGTCAGTCATTATCATCTTCAAAATTAGTGAATTCAATCATTTAAAATAAACCTCAGGAGATCAATTCTTATCTCATTTGAAATAGTTATACGTAGAAACGCAAGTACACATAAACACAAATATAAAGCCGCACTTCCCGAAGGATTACGCAGAGTTGCACCTAAAACACACCCAAATTTCACTCGTTATGTTTTTAAAAGCATGTACTCGTAGCAAGTCCTAAAGCTTTTTCGGTACTTCCAACGTCCAAATTTTCTCATCATCATCATTTCAACGTCCACTATTGGACAAAGGCCTCCCCCAGGCGGCGCCACATTGACCGAACCCGTGCACCTCGCATCCAGCGCCTTCCCGCAACCTTAACCAGATCATCGGTCCACTTAGTGGTCTTCCAATGCATCGTCTTCCGGTTCGCGGTCGTCATTCCAGAACTTTTCGGCCCCATCGGCCATCCGTTCTGCGAGAAATGTGCCCTGCCCGCTACCATTTAAGTTTCGCAATTTTTCGGGCTATGTCGGGAACTTTCCTAAATCGTGCCAAATTCATGACCCACCCACATTCAAAATATAAAGCTTTTCCCACGGGTTTACTTCCATGGTGAAAATGCAAAGTTCATGTAGGATATCCACATGAACTTTGCATTTTGCCTGGATGACCTTCCTTTCCACTACTAAAAGATTTATCGTTATCAGCCCAGCTATTTCAGAGATTATCTCCTACTTTTCACATTATTTGTTCCTACGTCTCTAGGTTAAACAAACTACAATTTTACCTATATATAATAGTAAGTTTGAATTTACAGAACGAATATTAAATCAATTTAATTTTCTATTACCAAAATCTGTTACAATTTTGGCTTGCCGGGTTCGGTAATCGTTATAATCAAATTTTATTGAAATACCAAATTCAATGACAATTTCAGTAAGTTACGAGTATTATATCGTGCTAATTGTTATACAACATTGAATTCCAATTTTGGCAAGATCCATTGTTATGTAACCAAGGCATAACAATGATTGTCAATTGTTTTTCAAAGTTATCTTGTTTCTCAGCGCACCTCTAATTTGTAGACCAACCTTGCCATGATTAGTGCTGTTGTGTGCTTATGAAGGTCTAATTCTATACTTATTTATTTATTTCGTCTTTATCCTGATTCCCATGACCGATTATGCTGTACTCTGGGTGAATTCACAAGAAGTGCATTGTTATTGTTATAGATATTTAGTAACTTATTTATGTCAATGTAAGCGCACTTATCGTATTGGATATTCAGAGACGTGTCTCTATTTATCCAATACGACGTGTCTCTAAGTTACTAAATATCTATAATAATAACAATGCACTTCTTGTGAATTCACCCAGAGTACAGCAGAATCGGTCTGTTTCAAGTTATCTTCTCTTCTCCCGTCTTAGTGCCCAATATTGTCCAATTTAGTCGCATTAATTGAAGTCAGATGACTGCTTACTATATTTATTATCTTGGATGCGTTAATTTAATTGGATTATTCAAGATTTTTTAGTGATCTGGCGTAACGTGGGTGCTTAAGAATACCACTAAATAACCCTTCAGAGAGAACTGGCTTAGTTTAACGATGTGTATTAAGAATTCTTGGATTAAGTATTTAAAATTCCAGACTGTTATTGAGAATTTTATGTAATACATTTCAAAAACCTACAACCTGGGGGTTTTAACTCAAAAGTGAATATGTTACTACTAGGGAAGCGTGCTTCATCGTCGACCATATCATCGCTTATCCATCAGGCGAGATAGTGGTCAAACGCGAGCCCATAAATAATAAAAAAATATTTTTCTGCTACAAAATCTCTGTAATTGTCATAATATTGTTTGTGACTAAATGACAGACTAACGAGCTCAACGTAAAGATTAAAGCTTTCATGACCTCCTAGGTCAAAAAAAATAATACTTGAAGCTTGTTATTAAATTTTATTTAATCTTCATCAAAACTCACCTTGTTTAGAGAAGTAATGATGTATGAAATGAATGTGTAATTCAATTTGCGGTTCATTTAATTTATTTGCCATTTAGAAATTAACTGTTTATTCAAAGGAATTTCATACTTTTCGCAACATATTTAGTCATATACTTCTGAATATATTAAGTATTACGACGCTTCTACTTTCCTTTCGATATTGGGCAAAATGTTGCATTAATTCTACGTGTTTAGAATTTATGAAAAACATACATGTGTTCGATTTCCGAGATACTCTATTATCCTTCTCCTCCACACCGCATCGTGTTCCTCATTACTGAGGGTCGTGGTTCCCCTGTTGTCATGGAAACAACTTTTTTTCACTAATTTGCGTCATATATGCCTGTCTTTTGCGTCGTTACTCTATTTTCACCCTCCTTCAAATATCTCATCTAATTTATGAAATACTCGTCGCATTATATATCTCCGATTAACTTGGGACACAGGGACCATGCGTTTTTTGGGGATACATTCTTAGTGCGCTTAGCGGTAGTGTAGCTTTTTATCAGTGAAGAAATATTCTTAATTGAATCAGACCTTCCAGAGATTATCTCCTTACCATACCGCTACCAACATACAAAATAATTTCATTTCAATATTATATTAGTTTAGATTATTTCAAAACCAAAAGACCACATTCTTTTCAGTCATAATCTCCTAAAGTTCCACAATATCCCAAGCTTCCTCATCAAAGCTTTTAATATCATAACCGCACTAGTGCAGTTATATACCA
This sequence comes from Orthosia incerta, assembly GCA_948252205.1. Taxonomy (NCBI): domain Eukaryota; kingdom Metazoa; phylum Arthropoda; class Insecta; order Lepidoptera; family Noctuidae; genus Orthosia; species Orthosia incerta. The sequence goes on along the minus strand of OX411745.1, from coordinate 6,295,111 downwards.
CCACAATATTGCTGGTGTGACAGTAACGTCAGTGGTAATGTTATGACATTTGTGAAATAACCGCAGGCGATGCCGCGAGACGGAAGACTTATGGCACCCGAAAATTGAGCAATCAGAGATTCGGTTCGCTTATTTAGGTGATCGCGGTTCTATCATCTGATTCAACTGTAGGATGTTGGTTGATTCAATTGAGAAAAACCTATCTGAGATAAATCGAACGAGTTCCAATAATAGTCCCTCATAGTTTAGTTTCATTTTCAATAGTTCAACATTACTAATATCATAATGAACTGTGTTTTCGCAGCAAACATGTTAATTTACGGGATTATAAGCTTTTCAATTCTTGCAAAACCTTTTAATAACGGTATTCAGTTTTGTTTCAATTTCATCGTCTTTTTGCCCTTATCTCATCATATTTGGAATCGGCTTACCAAGTCTTCTTCTGTCGTAGATGATATGATTAAAAATGGATGACTACTAAGATGAAGACTAACATCGTAGTAGTCATCCATTTTTTGGTCATTTCATCTTTTACATAGTTCACCATAATTTAATTACTACTATCAATAAGTGTGTAGTTGTTTCAAGATAATATAAGAGTATCATTAATTTATTTATTGATTTCAACAATATTCAACATTTAAAAGATTTCACTATAGCCAAGTAAATACTTTATTAATTTTATAAATTTAGTTTCAATTCGTAAAGGCGACGTCAAATTGTAAAAATCTTTCTTTGATACATACATAATAAATATTAATTATTATCTGAATAGCATTTGAGGGTGTAGTACAATGACGTTATTTTTTAGTATCAAATTTAGTTGAATTCTATTGTAAATAATAAATAAATATGTATCCTATAAATTCTGATTTGATACATAGCATAAAGTTTTATATTTATCCTATTTCGTATTGAAAGATAGGTAGAACATATAACAACCTCTTACCTGAAGCAATCCCTATAACTGGTGCTGATATTATAATGTCAAAATTTAATTGCCTCTTGCCAGTTTTAAGTAAGATATATTCCTTATATTGGCTGATTAGTTTGCAGAATTAACTGGGTCAAAGTTCTAAACTGTTTAATACCCACTTTAGTATGCTGGTGCTACTAAATCCTTTCTCTGCATGATGTTAGTACTTGGTTACACAATATTCGCTGTTTTAAGTATAGTAAGAATTAGCAACTATATTATTATTTAACTCTTATTTTCATTATTTGATCAACACTTTTAAATGTCTAATTTAAAGTATGTCGATGTAACCAGATGAAACTTAAAATTATTATATCTAATAAAAGGACACTTTCATATTTTATTCTTAATATATTGTTCCAGGAATGTTTTTAAATTTTCTTGTCGGTATTTAGCCTATAAGTTTTTAAACTGTCATGGTCACTAACACTAACATTAAAAGCGGGATATTTACCATGTTTACTGTTTGTTTCGAGTTCCCGATATTTGGGTGCTGTTGCAAGCACCATGATCTCGGTATATAGCCTGACCAATAGCTTTTAAAAATCACCGGAATATGACTTTTATAAACCCAATGAAATTTATTTTTATCGTCTTTCGAACCATTTTTGGTTGGAGTGTAGCTGTCGCAGTAAGATAGATGAAGCCGTAATATAGTTATATCCCTAGGGATATAATTATATACCGTAGCATAGCTATACGAAAGCGATGCATTACTATCTCACTAGGAATATAGTTATAAAACCGTCCAAGTTTAGTGATATACTTATATTACTAGATTAAGTTCAGTGTTATAAATATATTACTTGATTAAGCTTAGTGAAATAGAAATCTACCATATATAATTAAATAAAACAATATTATTTTGGTTTTATCTTTATTAAAAAATCAACTTTATGTATCCTGCAGTTAGTTACAATACTTTGTGACATTAACACGTAGTAAAGTAATTTCAATTATAATTAAAACGATCATATTTTTTGGAATTTAAACATTAACAATACAATTAAAACTAATCAAACATTAAAATCTTTTAAAGCTAATCAACAGTTTTGAGATGTCTTTATTTCTTATCAACTAAGTTGAGATCTTGGTTTCTTTAAAAGTATTTTTTAATTTTTGTTCAGACAAGAAGAGGAATCATGACATCTAGAATTACATAGCACTGAATGCTTCTTACAGGCACATCTTTTAGTAGAACACTGTATATTCGATTTTTTACAGGAACATTTTAAATAACCTTGGCCACCAAAGCGCGACAATTTTTGGCATATTTCTCTCAGTGACAAGTTTTCATTTGGTATAGGATCATTCAAAGTAATGTTTGAAAGCTGTATTGCATTTCTGGGTAACCAGTCTTTCAGGATACCAACTGATGTTCCAATTTTATGACTTTCATTTCGCTTTTCTAAAACTTTTCCTAATACATTTTTCACTCCGAAAGCTATATCACTAAACTTAATCTAGTAATATAAGTATGTCACTAAACTTGGACGGTTTTATAACTATAATCCTAGTGAGATAGTAATGAATCGCTTTCGTATAACCATGTTACGGTATATAATTATATCCCTAGGGATATAACTATATTACGGCTTCATCTATCTTACTGCGACATAGCCACTATGGCGCGAGGTCTTAGAAAAAATTTCTTTTTTTTTCGAAAATTTTCCAATTTTATTGCAGTTTCGGGTTAACCTTAACCATAAAAACCATTTATGTTCTGAGAAGCATTTTGGTAAAAAAAAATTTTTGCACGGTCAATTTTCATGAATGTTTTTTTTGACGAACCCATTTTTAAGACGAATCATGTCTTTGTAATTATTAAGATCCCAAAAAAATATATTGAAATAGCCATTTTATCCTTCTTTAACCTGGGCAATACCTTACCAAAAAGCCAACATACCAGTTTTCCCAATACGTCCTTAGAAGCCTTCCATATTGTTGTGATCGTGACCGAAACTCTATGGGGTCACATTCAGAACCTTAGCCTTTCCCATCGCCGCGTTACCTTCGCCTCAATCCGATGCACTCGTTTAATGTTTGCTTCGCGTAAAACTTTGTTATCTACTTTGGGTTAGTTTGGGTACGGAGTTCAGGCAATTTGTTTTAGCATTGCAAAATTTAAAACTTACAGTCTTAAGTCCACCTTTGCAGCTTATGTTCAGGCATAAGCTGCTTCTTAACATAAAAAATCGTATAATTAAATTACGGTTTTAGGGTAGAAGCTCCATCTCGATTGCTATCGACACACCAAGAAGCCAATCTAGGGCTTTAAATAAATTCGCAAAAATACTCAAATCACTGATAACGATACTACACTCTATGATTAAAAAGAACAAGACACATCCTTTCACAAAATATGACATGGTTGACAACAAGTTTGTAATAACGTACGGATCTTCACTTGCGAGGCTCTGTTAACACACTCAATGAATCAGGGTTTTGTGAAATGATATCCACTAGGTGGCAGCACTGAGATGTCAGTTCCAGACACATGTCAAAACACAAGACTTATGTTTGCTGAATTAGTTAAATTGATGTCAACGTCATGTTGATGTCATAAGTTTAGTTTTCAAAGGAAAAGTCCATTCGCTAAATATGCGCCAACTAGTGGAGTGAATTTTCATAAAAACTCACATTAATCAAGTCCGCACTCCACACAATTCCACACTACAAATACTCCCAATTCTTAATTCCAGTTCATCGTACTAGCCCTGGTATCGGCAGCGTCCGCCGCTCGCCTCGACAACTCAATCTACCTACCTCCCAACGCCAGATCTTCAAGTGGAGCCAACGCCGGCCTCCAGGCACCTTTGGGAGGACAGGATCATGCAGCATACAATGCAGGAGGTCAAGGGAGACAGTCAGCAAGCAGTCAGGCAGAGATCTTGAAGTATGAGAATGAGATCAATGAGGAGGGATACCATTATGCTTATGAGACCAGCGATGGAACTAAGGCCGAACAGCAAGGTATTAACATAATTTTAAACTAGTCATGTACCTCAATAACTCCCAAAAATAAATAAAGTCAGCCTTTTAGTACATTTTTAGGCTAATTTATCTGGCAGTTATGAAGGTATTTAATAGACTTGAAACTTTTAGAAGTTTCAAAATACCCAAAACATTGACATTATAATATGATCAAGTTTCATGATCGACATGTTCTTGTAAAAGTGACAATATGATCTTTTTCATGTGATTCGATTTTTGGAAGTTATACAGCTGGCTTTGCAATTACAGAATTTTAAAAATTCCCAAAAATTTTATATCTAAAAAAGTTTAATATCTAGTCACTTTTACAAGAACAATATATTGAATATTGTTCTTGTAAAAGTGAAAAGTTGACAATATGGTTGTTGATAATGTAGATGGAATGATGATGGAAGGATAGATGTAATGTGGATGTAATGGATATTCTTGCGTAAATGCAAAATCGCTTGTATGATAGATGTTAATGCAGAACTTGCCATATATGCATCATAAATTCCAGCAAATTTAGCATCGAAGCATGATTTTTCAAAAGGTGCCGTTATCATAAATATTCTTAAAATAAGTAGTTTGTACTTCTCCCAGTCTTTCGCATGCAATTAATCGTTTGGCAACAAATTATTTAATCCCAATTCTAATGACACACTATTATGAGCGAAGGTCTAAGAAGAGGTGCCCTTCTAAGTTCATCTTTATAATAAAATTGGTCGCACTAAATAAATTCTTTACTACACTCGTGCCCCAAACATTGAAAATAACAAACTTTAGTTATGCAAAGCTATTACACTAACCATAACATTTGAGGTAACCAACATGCATGCAATGAGAGTTATATCATGTGGGCATTTTAAATGTTAATGGTTCTCAGTAACTATTTCTGTATGTGCTATTGTTTCATCGTAAACTTTGTTAAATGGCTAATCGTTACAACAAATAATTATATATTTTTAAATTTACTACTTACATTTTTTTTTTATATTTTCGGGACCCTAGGCTCCCGGACCTTTGAAAGGCGTACCAGGTGCCGAATACAACTCGCAGAGGCCTTGTTAGACATGTAGGATGAAATGTGATATCAACCGACAATTATCCCTGTATGCACTAGTGAGCACCCAAGGACAATCCCCGGCTGGTGCAGGACTATTGCAGAGTATGGAGTAGAAAACACATTGGGCTATGGGTTTGGGAGGTTTCGAGGACTATTGGCCCCTGCCTGTTGATCTACACAGTTATAAATGGCAGGGGATGACTGCACATTCAATTAATGGGCCTCCCCATAAACAGTCGCTAGAACTATCTACTTACATTATTATTATGTTATGACTAGTCTCTGCCGGCGGCTTCGCCCGCTTTAAAATCGGAAATATTACCGGGATAAAAAATGGGCAGAGAGCGCCGACTGAATTTCCTTAGTAAAAAGTCATAATTCGAGGTTTGGCTCTCGTCTCTTTCCTCCATTTAGAATATATTCCATAAACTTGTAAAGTAAGATATATACTATGTCCCTATGTTTTCCTTTTTTCATTTATATTTGTCAAATTTGTACAGTAAGTCTCTATTGACAGCGCAATTTTAAGAATTTTTTGAGGGCTCTAGTGCTTCTAAAGACACAGGGAACATAGGGATATAGTATATATATTTAATTTTCAGTTTACGGAATATCTTTTAAATTGGTCCAATATTGGAGGAGGAAATAGACGAGAGCCAAACCTTGAATTATGACTTTTTACTAAAGAAATTCAGTCGGCGCTCTCTGCCCCGTTTCCTCTTAAGAGAGCAGTGGTGGCCCAATGGTATCGGCCGCGACTTACAAGTGGTAGGTCGTGGGTTCGAACCCAGGCAGGCGCTCTACTTTGTGTAAATTATTTTATCACCACTGCTCTCAAAAACTGTGAAGGAAAACATCGTGAGGAAACCGGCATGTCCTAGAACCAAAAATTCGAAAACAGGTGACATCCACCAGCCCGCACTGGGCCCGCGTGGTGGATTACGGCCCATTCTCTCTCACAGAGAGGTGGCCTGTGTCCCAGCAGTGGAAACATTAATAGGCTGATGATGTGATGTGATGTCTTAATGCTCTTACAGTTTCATGTTCTATCCGTGTGCAAGTTTCATCTAAATCCGTTTAGCCGTTTAATCGTGACAAGTTAACAAACAGATTTACTTACGCATTTACAATATTCTATGTTCATACTGAACTGGCGACGCGACGACGCTTGGGGGCGACCTTGGTCCAGCAGTGGAAGTCTTTTGGCTGAAATGATCATGATGATGATGGATGGAGAGCAGTGGTGGCCCAGTGGTATCGGCCACGACTTACAAGTTGTAGGTCGTGGGTTCGACCCCAGGTAGACGCTTTACTTTGTGTAAATTATTTCATCACCACTGCTCTTAAAACGGTGAAGGAAAACATCGTGAGGAAACCGGCATGTCCTAGAACCAAAAATTCGAAGACATGTGACATCCACCAACCCGCACTGGGCCCGCGTGGTGGATTACGGCCCATTCCCTCTCACAGAGAGGAGGCCTGTGTCCCAGCAGTGGGAGCATTAATAGGCTGATGATGTGTGATGTGTGATGATGGATGAACTGCCTCGTTGGTCTAGTGGTCGCAAGCGCTACTGCTTAACTCGGTCCTGGGTTCGATGTCCGTGTTGGGAAAAGAGTTTTTTTTTATTTGTGATGTGTTTGCTCTTAACTCTAGTCCAACCCAGCGGCGAATATATTTATATATTGGCATAACGAAATTCAGCATAATCATCATTACGCATAATATTATTAGGCATAATTGATTTGCCATAATGTATATAAATACTGTTGGCATAATAATAATGAAGCCAAATTTTATAAAGCATAATGTTATTAACGCTTAATAATTACACATTATGTTCTTTGGAATAAAATAAACATTTTCGAAAAATTTATGCAACTCCACATTATGCCTACACAAATTAGACCAAATGACGGTTTGCTAACTTTTGCATTGTGCCAAAGTATTATTATGCCTTAAAATTTCATGTCAAGAGGGGATTCCCATTTCAGTCATAATGACCGGTCTCTAAATTATGGGTTACTAGCTGCCGCCCGCAGCTCCGCCCGCGTGGTATATGTACTTCTCCCAATGTCTTTATAAATTATAGCCTATGTATTATTTTGATGTTTATGCTATATTGCTGTTAAGTTTCATCAAAATCCGATCAGTAGTTTTTGCGTGAAAGCGTACTAAACATCGTAAGCGTAACCATCCATCCATCCTCTCAAACTTGCACGTTTATAATTCAGTAGAAGGATAAGTTGAGTATTTGTCAAACTACTTATACTACACATGTCACACCATACTTTAATGACAGCGGTTTCCAGGCTAGAGTTTAGTGTTTGACGTGAAAACGCACTTTAGCCCGTTTTCGTGTACAGGTAGTTAAGTTAAATATTTTGTGACCGGTAAAATTATAACTATACCTACAGGACTTTGCTTAAGTATTCATGTGTAATCCTAGGTAGGGATATTATTCACTGCATAAAATAACATTTCGTAATTTTTGGCTAGAGCTACCATTTTAGTAAAAACCCTTTGTAACGACAGAAATATGAATTTTGTATTTTAAGATTCTGTACCAAATTGAAAAATAAGGTCCCTTTGTCCACCCGTCTCCTCACAGATCCTTTAGGTACTACTTATGTATCGTGTAGATAAAATTAGTAGTTAATTCCTGAATAAATAAAACATTTTCGGACCATACACTCATGAAACTACTTAATATACATAATTACGGGCAAACGGTTGGCGCAGTGGTTGAGCGATTGACTGCTGCGCTGCGTGTCGCGGGTTCGATTCCCGTATGGAACAAATATTTGTATGACCTGCAGATAATTGTTCCAACTCTGGGTGTTGTGAATGTGAGTTTATATGTTTGTAAACGCACCCACGATACAGGAAGGTATTCCTAGTGTAGGACAACGTTTTTATTTAAAAAAAAAGCTATTTGGAACAGTAATAAATGTCAACAGTTAGTAGTTAGCCGTTTGGGGTTGAAACATTAAGTCCATGGGGTCCGAGTGCGCATCAACTTTTTCGAGAAATTAGCACAAAGCTCGTCGACTCTTTACGTGACCAGAGGGCTGGCCTTTTCTTCGGCCAGAGAATAGAGCATTGCCATCCAACGTGGCAATGCTGCCAGCGTTCTGGGCACTTTTCCCGTTGACATCGATGTGGACGAATTTTTTGATGCACTATGAGCTCTTTTCCGCCTCCCTTTTGTATTTGTATATAGGTTTGTTTTTTTTTAGAATAATCAATTGTATATATGTTAGGAGGAGCTCGTGGCTAAATAATAACAGCCGCACGGGTCGATCATCAAGGTTAAGCAACGCTTGACGAGGTCGGTCCGTGGATGGGTGACCATTTCAACATACAGAGTTTCCTCCGTGCCTCGGAAAGCACGTTAAGCCGTTGGTCCCGGCTGTCATTTGAAGATCTTTGGCAGTCGTTACGGGTAGTCAGAAGCCTGAGATCTGACACCAGTCTTGCCAAGAGGTACCGTGTTACCCAGTTACTGGGTTGTGGAGGTCAGATAGGCAGTCGCTCCATGTAAAACACTGGTACTTAGCTGAATCCGGTAAGACTGGAAGCCGACCCCAATATAGTTGGGAAAAGGCTAGGCAGATGTTGAATTGTATATTATGTTAATAAACAGTTAGTCGTAATTTTAACTAAAACAAATAACAAGAAAATTGTTTGCAATCAGAACCGAAATGGAGTTTAAAAATTTAAAGTTGGAAACTTTTTTATTAACTCGCACTTGGCCAGTTTTCAATTTGACCGTCCGCTGCCACTACAGCTACCTATTCAGTCATCAATATTTTTATGCATCGCTTATTTGTCTCACGTACGCATATACATACAAGGTATGGTTACATACTTGCTTATTCTATGACTAACAGAAATGCGAATTTTACGCTGTCATGTGCATGTTTATGACGCGGTGCCCAAGATTATACTTACAGGTAAAAGTAACAGGATAAGTGCGAGTAGGACTCGTTTGGAGAAGGTTCCGTACGACGAACAAGTTGTCTACCATGTTTAATAAGATCAAACATGCCATTAGGTATAGTTAAATATGCAAATAGGTATAAGTTTTCATGCGAAATATTGAGAAGAATTACAAATTATTTGAATACCACAGGGTCATAAGTTGATACAACATGTCATCTATTATCTGTAACTTTAAAATTGTTTATTTTAAAATGAACGCAATAAGTGTTTTCTTAAGATACTTTTATATCACACACTATATACAGTTTTTTCTTTATTTTTCATTTTGCACCTCAATAGTTACCCCATATTCCAAATTCATGTATTTACATAATACGTAAACGTGATTTTCATGCGAGAGATCCTATTAGGTTTTCACTTTTTCTTTTAGACGAACGGAACCCTATAAATTTAAACTTAATATTAATAGCGGTAACACTTATAAGTAGTATTTCACAGACAATTTCGGAAGCAACACTTATTAACAACGCGACGTTTTGTTCAATCTAGTGAAAATTAATCATTAATAAACTGTGTTGAACTATTCAAAAACCACTTAAAAAGTTATAGTCATTCAGATTACCATCGCGGTGAAAGGATCAGTCAGCTAGACTCTGCGTTACCGAGTGCTAACTGTCCAGGTGCGTCGGGCGTTTGGAATCGTACTACGATTAAGATTAATGCCACTGGGGGAGGCTTCTTTCATGTACGCCACCGACGCCGCGACGCTGCGTTTGGGTTGTCACGCAAGGCCAAACCATTTGAAGAGTTTCCAACGAGTTGAAAAGAAGAAGACCATAGTCATTAAAGTGAATCTGAATAAACTGTGCTAGTGATATCCATCATGCCAAGTAATACCAGCGACTATGATGCTTATGTGATTGCCACCAGTGCCACCATCAGTGACCAGGATATTCAGCAAATAATAACTCTAAATTTAATAATACATGCCATTGTTTTTGTGCTGACATTATTAACGTTAGTAACCGGCGTTACATCATGGTGTATCATAAGAAAATTCCGTAATTTCAAAAACTTTGTTTACCTTAATACAATTCTGGTAAACATCTTACTTTATATATTTAATACAGTTATCATCATTTTTCACCAAAGAGATAATGTTTTAGAAAATTGTCCAAATTGGCTGAACATTATAAGTTTTGATTTATTTATATACTTTTCAACAGCTAAGAACCATTGGCTGGTTATTATATGTCAAATGTTATATGCAGATATTGTTAATGTTTTCAATGGGCACATACGAAGAAGGTTTCTTAAATGTAGCGTATTTGGTTGGGGGATGTCATTAATAACATCAGAATTAGCTCTCCGTACATATACATATTTCGCTGAATCTGATTTTTATGTGATACTCATCATGCAAATTTTACCTTTGATAGTAAACTGTGCCTTTTATTTAGTAATTGTGTTTTCAATTTGCCGTAGTTTTTTTAAATCAAGTGCACATACAACTGCGGACAACTGGCATCGTTTGTTCTTAGCAACTTTGATATTTATATTGAGTGATATCTTATTGCTGACAAATTATGTCATAAAAGTGATATGGCCCTACCACACTATATACCACTGCAAAGAAGCCTTCATTCTGAAAATTATATTATTTCATTTGAATACTATAATATTGAATATTTTTTTTCTGATTGTCAAGAGTAATCGGGAGATATGGCGTGGGTTTTATATTAAGAAATTGAATAAAGGGTCGTTATCAATAAAAAATAGGAATCACGAACCTGTTTAATAGTCTACATAATAATATGGATCTTGATGTATATGTGTTTAAAATATTTTTGTTGGTTAGAATCGGAAAATGATGGATGATAATTATAGTAAATCAAATTTTAAGTTATACTTTTCTTAATCTATAAGTGTTATTATGGAATTCATTTACAATCTCCTTATAATATTTTTATATATAAAAATCATTTGCTGTTTGAATGGAAGATCATCACTGTAGAATGGCTCGACAGATTTGGCTGTTTTTTATTGTTTTCGTAAATGTCAGGACTCAGGACAAGGTTTGTTTGTTTTTTTTGGGTAGATTAGTCAATTGTATCTGTTTGAAATCGGGGTAGGTCGCATAGTTTCATAGAAAGAGACAAGCTTTTTGATAGATAAATGCGGGGACGCTCTAAAGGATATTTCTTAAACCTTAGAAACGTAAACAAATTAAGCTCATATAATTCGTTTTCGTGAAAACACATATCACAGTCGAAAGTCCGTGAGTGTGTATGTTTGTTACTTCTTCACGCTCAAACGGCTGGACGGATCTGGATGAAATTTGGCACAGAGATAGATTTTAGTCTGGAATAACACATATGATACTTTCTATCCTGATTATTTTCGACATTGACGCGGATGAAGGCGCTGGCAGAAGCTAGTACGAAATAAAATACAAAGTTTCGTGCGCACGAATAGAGTTTAATGTGGAAACTTTCAGTTGGTGTTCGCAGTTTTACTATTTTGTTTTAAAATTTATCATTTCATTTTCCAGGTCGTGTGATCCCTGGCCCGCAACCCGAAGAAGGTTCCCTCTCGGTATCAGGCTCCTACTCCTACATCGGTGATGATGGCCAGACCTACACCGTCACGTACACCGCTGACGAGAATGGCTTCCGCGCCGAAGGTGCTCATCTGCCCACCCCTCCTCCCATCCCCGAGGAGATCCTCAAGAGTTTGCAACTCACGGATACGAGTAGGTCTCAAGGTACGTGTTGAAATTTATAAGGGTTGTTTTTGGCCTTACCTACATACTTGATATTGAATCTGACGATACTGCCACTAGGTTATGATCTAGTGACAATAACTCAACATTGACATGGCCGTCATGACAGTTCGTAATTTTCTACAATTAAGAGTGGAATGACTTTCATTGTCATTGCTTTGTCAGCTTTTGGAAACAGTTTTTATACAATCCGAGCAAGTAATGATGAAAATTATTACAACTCAATTTTAGAATAGGCCCCGAAACTTAAATGTAGTTCTTTGATCATACATATAAAGATGCGAATTATATAATATAGGGTATTTTGTAGAAGAGACTAATAAATCAGTCATCTAAATAATAAATTTGTTTCAGGCGCATACGATAGCAGAAAAAGCAGCTACGACGCCGACGCGGGTTACTAAGACTAACACAAAAACTTACTAACAAATTTAAACTAAAAATTAGAGTAACGACTAAGTCGTGGACTGTACCAGCCATAATACAGTCAGGCGCAAAATTTTAAGAATAAGTTATGTTATAGTCTCTCAGTGATCGATTGGACGAAGTGGCCAGTACCTGTGTGTAGTCGTTAATGTTATTATTTTGTAATAAAACTTCATTGTAAATAGTTTTGTCTTTCATTTTTTGAAAATGCGTTTACCTTTTACTTGACATACTTAAATTTAAATTATGCTTAAGATAATCCCTTGATATGATGATAGAAGTAGATACTCTGTAGATGACAGAGATACTTATAAGAAGTCTATGGTTTTAGATCAACATGCCAAAAATTATGACTCCTTCGGAAAACGAGTCGCACTAGGTCGGTTTTTCAGCTATGCCTTCATTCATCAATATTTATATTCGTCGCATATATGTCACCAGGTTAAATAAAATTCACAGTTACTCACGAATGGTTATTTGTATGTGTCATGTGGAATACAAACGTGTACATTTATGACGCGGTGCACAAGATAATAGTTATTTATAATGAACACGAAAAGTGCGAAAAGGACTTGCTGGCTTGCTCGGTTAGAGATGGTTCCGTATAAAAATATTTTCTACCATGTTTACTTCAATGCATTCTAAGAGCACAGTCATGTAAGTTTTTACGTACCATGTTGAGAGATTCATTATGTTATTTTTAAAACCATAGATTTCTTTTAGGGGGATAGCCACATGGATGTTCCATTATTTTAAATTTTTGATTTATTAAATATAAAATTGAGAATCACAACAAACCCTTTTTATTGAAATGTCAAACCTTCAAAACTTTTTTTGCACCCTAAAACTCACCACATATTCAATATTGAGTGGTATGTGAGTTTTACGTAAATAAATAACTCACATATTCAGGATCCTATAAGGGTTTCCATTTTCTTTCGGACATACGGAACCCTAAAACAATTAAATATGAAAAGCGGTTATAATTTTAAGCAGTATATCACAGACCACTTCGGCAGCAACAATTATTGGAAGACGTAATTTTAATTCTAATGGTGAAATAATAAAATAATAATTCTTATGGTGAAATAGTAATATATAAAATAAACTTAGTTGAACAATTCAGACAGAACTTTAATCCTTAGAAGTGAATCAGAATAAACTGTGCAAGTGACATACATCATGTCTGTTAATACCAGCGAATTTGACACTTATGTGATAATCACCAATGCCACCACCAGTGACCAGATTATTAAGCAAATGTTACTTCTAAAATTAATTACATACATTATTGTTTTTGTGCCGACACTACTCACGTTAATATACGGAGTAACATCGTGGTGCATCATAAGCAAATTCCGTAACTTCAATAACTTTGTATACCTCAATGCAATTTTGGTAAACATATTACTTTATATATTTGTAACCATCAACATCCTTTTTCACAAGACAGTGAATGTTTTAGAAAACTGTCCGGAGTGGCTGAACATTATAAGTTTCGATTTATATGTATACTTTTCAACAGCTAAGAATCATTGGTTGATGATTATATGTCAAATGTTATATTCAGATATTGTTAATGTTTTTAATGGGCATATACGACGGAGATATCTGAAATGTAGCATCTTTGGTTGGGGTTTTTCATTAATAACATCAGAATTAACTATGCATACATATAAATATTTCGGTACATCTGATTTCTATGCAGTGATCATCATGCTAATTTTACCTTTGATAGTAAACTGTATCTTTTATATAGTCATTGTATTTTCAATATGTCGTAGTTTTTTTAACTCAAGTGCACATACAACTGCGGACACCTGGCATCGTTTGTTCTTAGCAACTTTGATATTCATATTGAGTGATATCTTATTGCTGACAAACTATGTCATAAAAGTGGTATGGCCTTTCCACACAATATACCACTACAAACCAGCCATTTATCTGCAAATTATATTTTTTCATTTGAATACAATTTTATTGGATATTTTTTTCGTCATTGTCAGGAGTAATCGGGAGATCTGGCGTGAGATTTATGTAAAGATAATAAATGAAAGGTCGTTATCACTAAGGTGTAGGAATCGTGAACCTGCTTATAGCTTACCAACGGTTCTTGATGTATAAGTGTTTAAAATAATTTTATTGGTTAGATTTTAATCAAAATGTATGGAAAACTATGGAAAATTATGGTTGATATAATAAATCGAACTTTAATCATGCGTGTTAAAATTGTCGTGCCCTATAAGAATTCGATTCGAAATACAATTGAATTCGTATACAATGTTCTTGTAATATCTTTATAAATAATAATCAATTGCCATATGAATCGAAGATCATCACTTGAAAACAAATTGCCGGATTAGCTGCTTTTTTGTTATTTTCACAGCTGTCAGGACTCTGGACAAGGTTTGTTGTTTTTTTTTTGTAATATTAAAATTGCATCCGTGCGAAGTCATCAGGGTATTTCGCATAGTTGCATAAAAAAGATACAGACTTTTTGTCAGATATATGCGGGGAGAAACTTAAAAGGCTGTGACACCTTAGAAACCTTAACAAATTAAGTATTTATATAATTTGTTTTCGTGAAATACCAAATACAATATAGAGTTTTACGTTAGTAGAGTTTAATGTAGATGCAGGACTTTCAGTGCGCAAATACCACTCGCATACCGCATTTTTTTTAAAGTTACCATTAAATTTTCTAGGTCCTGTAATCCCTGTCGCACAATCCAAATAAGGTTCCCTCTCGGTGTCTGGCTCCTACTCCTACATTGGTGATGATGGCCAGACCTACACAGTCACGTAAACCGCTTATGAGAACGGAGGAGGAGGTGCGAAGGAGCTCATCTGCCTAACGCCCCTCCCGTCCCCGAGGAGATCCTCAAGTTCGAAACTCACGATACGAGCAGGTCTCAAGGTACGTGTTGAAGTGTATAAAGGTTGTTTTTGGCCTTACCTACATACTTGATATTCAATCTGACGATACTGTCACTAGATTATGATCTAAACCTACCTCAATATTGAAATAACCGTCATGACAGTTAGTAATTTTGTACAAATAAGAGTGGAATGACTTTCATCGTCATTGGCCTTGTCAGTTTCTTAAACGATTATTTTTTACGACCCAAATGCTTGGGTCGTAAATTTTCAACACTACTTGCGTAGTGTTGAAAATTATTGCTAGTTATTTTAGGATATGCTAGTTCTTTGATAATACATGCGGGCGTCATAATCTAGTATATTTTGTAGAGAAGACTAAAAAGGCAATAAAATAAATAAAAAATTTGTTTGCAGGTGCATACGACAGCAGAAAAAGCAGCTACGACGCCGACGCAGGCTACTAATACCAACAAACTAAACTAAACATTATAGTAACGACTGGACAAAGTTATTATTTAGTCTCTCAGTGATCGATTAGACAAAGTGGCCAGTACCTGTGTGCGACTACTTAAGGCGCGTCCCCGAGCAAAACGCCGCGCTATTTAAAAAGAACTTTATTTAAAAAGAACTTTATTTAAAAACTACTCTTTATTTAAAAAGAAATATCAATTAATAAAAATACATTAAATTTCTACATAATGTTGATTATAAAATTGTAGTACACTTTTTTTTTTAAAGATGTATTTGTGTCACTAATCTCCTTCCAACAAAACCATAAAAATGTGAAATAATTATTGATAGCATGCATCTCCTCGTAAAGTATTCATTAATTATTTTTTATACTAACACTAATGGATAGACAATTTTATAACGAACATTTTGTAAGTTTTATTTTTTTCAAAAGACCAATATTCGATTTTATAAAGATTTTATTCTAAAATCTGGGCGTATTCACTACCGTAATTCATGCGCCACCAGTGCCGCTAGGCCAATAGGAATGCTCATATCTGCTCATATCTCATGCTGATTTTTTGGTCAGGGCACGGCCTTAATGTTGATGAATGAAACTCCTTTGTAAATAGTATTGCCTTTGATTTTCCCTTTTTAGATAACCTAAATAACCAATATCCTGACTGACACAGAGTATTGATATGCATGGATTGAGGAAAAGATAGTGAGGAAACCGGTATGTCTTAGAACAAAAACTTCAAAGACATGTTACATCCACCAACCCACACTAGGCCCGCCTGTTGGATAGAGGCCTATTCCCTCTTTCACAGAGAGGAGGCCTGTGTCCCAGCAGTCAGAACATTAAAAGGCTGATGATGATTATGATTGAGAAGCTTTGGTGTCCAATGCTAGTTTTTTTAATTTTTTTTATTTGTGATGGGTTTGCTCTTGACTCTAGTCTAGGTCATAGGTGACAGAGACAGAGTCGACGATGGAGTGAGCTTACCCAGAAGAAGTCTGTTCACTCTAACTTTGAAGAGATTCGGGTTGAATGCGTTCGGAAACTTTCAAAACTTTCCGTGCAAAACTGTTGAGTGACCACTCATAGACAATGATGACGTGACCACTCCGACTAAAGTTATGAATTACAGTCGAAATTTGGGCTAAACACACAGCCCGAAATGAATATTATCATATTATTATCCAATAAACACAAAGTAAAGAGAATAATATTCAGAACTAGTCATCACTGCGTTCCGTGCTCCGAGCTTATTCAAAAATTATAAAGAGCAGATGGATAATATTGTTAGTAGGTATTATAAGAGTTCAATTAATCATTTTAACTATTTTTCCTTATTGATAAGCGCCTATAGAGTGTGCCTTAGCAGGCTTAAGTATGCAACAAAGAACAAAACCTAACGTTCAGGCGTTGATCTAAGTCTAAAGTAACTAATTGCTAAATCAGCCTTAACCTATAATAGATACCATTGCATTCTTCTAATAATATACCTATAAATTATGCTTAAGATAATTTCTTGATTCGATCAGATATTTCTGTAACAGCCTGTAGATATAAATAAGAAGTCTATGGTTTTAGATTATCATGCCATAAAATATGATTCCGACTCGCACTTTTTCCACACGGTTTTTCATATATATATCCATCAACATTTATTGACACATTTGTCACCAGCTCAAATAAAATTCTTAGTTTCGAGATAATATTTATAACTAGATGTGCTCGCGGCTTCGCTCCCGTAATCTGTCTGCCAACCCTACCCTACTTACCTACCTACCATTTTTTTTTTCTATAGTCATCATTGTTTCGCGGAGAATTTTAACATCGCCATTCAGAAAATTACTTCAAATGCACAACGCCATATATCGAATATAGAGTTCATCTGTCTGAGTATCTGGATTGCGTGTTTTGTGATAATATTACTTCTTGAACACTTTAAATTCATCTAACTTTTGATAGAGTGAACCGATTGCGATGAAACAAAACCTAAGTAATTCTTCAAGTTACGCAAAATTTTTATGTATAAAAGTTATTTACATTGGTTTCGTACATTTCACGTGATGAGTGCACGAATAAACAGACAAACAGATAAACAGACAAACCGACAAATATTCCAAAAATGCCGGAAATGGGTTCTGTTGGTTATCCTTTAATACCCTGGCTATTTTTTTGGAACTATTTTCGATGTCCAAAAAATACCAAAATTACTTTTCTACAGATTTATTATACGTATATATTGATGAACACGAAAAGTGCATGTAGAAATCGCTTGAAGAAGGTTCCGCGCGATGAATATGTTGTCTGCCATGTTTAATCAGAGGTAATTTAACTGTATAATTTTAGTTAAAAGATATGTAAAAAAATTGTTTTGTACCTACGGTATGTGCTAAAAAAATATATTTTCTTTCTTCCTTTACTCTCTTACATCGATGCTTTCCAAGAGCACTTGTAAGTTATTACGTTCAATGTTGAGAGATTCACTGTTGTTTTTAAAACCATAGATTTATTTTAGCGGGCAATATTTTTTTTTGGAATTTAGTCGATTTATAAAAAAATAGAATAATAATATAAAATAAATGTTGGTTACTTTATGTATTAAAAGTTATAGCTTTTGTAATATATGAAACTGTTGTTATTGTCTAACTGATAAAACTGTCCTAACCTATTATAAGTGATATACACATAAACATTCTTGGTGTTCCACAAGGAACCATTCTAAGGCCACAGCGTTTTTCAAGAACTTCTAGTTATAGTTCAAAAAATATTGTATTTGAAGTATTAGTGACGATAGCAAATAAATAATGGCCCATTCAGCCCTGTTTAATATAGTGAATTTTATTTGCGGATAAAGTTTTCCTAAATAATTAAATACCTTACCTACCTTAAATATTCCTAAATATTTTAAACAACCTATTATCTAATTTGTTTCTCACATCTTAGAGAGAGCTTAGAGCTTTCTACCATAATTGGAACCGTTAACCAGTAACCCAGATTCCAATCGCTCTACAAACAACCACTCATAAGTTATGATCTCACCAAAGGGTATGGTTGACCTTGTGAATAACAGTTATTTAACAATCGGTTTGGAATTCGTCACAAGTAATCTTGTGGCAAGAGATGAATGAAGGTTCTTATAGACATATCGAGTAACTAGCGATCGCCCGGTTATTGTGAGACCGTTGTTGGTGAAAATATTTAGTGAGCTAGAATTCGCAGTACTTCGTCTCTCTCGGAAATCTACGACATTGCCTTGCAATGCAACGTATTATGTGTTCTGGCGCTTAGTAGTTCTTGTGGTCTATTAACAATATGAACCTAGCCGAAACTGTCGAGCATGTACAAGATATTGAGAGATGTCACAAAAAAAACACATTACTGATGCCTAAAACTAAAAACAGTTTTGGGTATTTTAACTACCCTCAATGTTTAAATATGTTTGCAGTAGTATGGACTATATAAACCATTACATTAAAAATTCGTCCGCAACTTGAGCAAATATTTTACAACTGATTGCTCCAATAATTCATGTGATAATACCTCGACCGGTAATTTCGCATTGACACGGTTCATGAATGAAATCTCATCGAGCATGCGTACTGAGATGGACAAACATAATCGTCATTTAGTGTATTATTAACTGTGACTAAGAGTTTGCAGTAATTTCTCACATATCTGCAATATTGATTGATAGGGTCGGATACATTAAATGTCAAAATTGATTTTGAAGAGTTGAAAAACTGAGTTAATTGAGTTTATGATTGTATTATCATCAGATAACAAAATTGGAAATAAAATAGGTACTGTCTGTGTCTGAGAGATACACGGACAGCCATGGAACGTTTGATAATTGGCAGTAGACATAACAATAGGCTCTAGGAATTTGAAACTTTTGATGCCTGCTCATTCCACTAAGTTCTACGACAAATCATTTACGGTCCAGGCTGTGCGATTGTGGAATGAGTTGCCGTTGCCTGTTAGACAAGCCCAGTCACTGGCTTCTTTTAAGTACCTAGTTAAAAACCATTTCCTTTCTCTCTAACGCTTTTATATTTGGATCTAATTTCTTTCATCATTATTCAAAATATATTTTCTTTTGTCCCTTCTTTCCTTGAATTTGTTAACATGTAATATTATGTATGTGTATATCTAAGTATATATATATATATATGTAAGTATATGTGTATTTAAGTTTATGGATAGTATTTACTATAGATATCGCTGTCAGCGATAAGACCGCCTTTGTACCCGTATAATTAAGATTTCTTATAAAATAGATGTGTAATTTTTATGGTGTACAATAATAGTAGATTATTGCATCGAGCACAAAGTAATTTATTATTGCACCGAGTGCCTGATTTAGAGCCCGAGCGTTAGCGAGGGCTCTAATCTAACAGGCACGAGGGCAATATAAATTACTTAAGGCGAGGTGCATAATCTGCTTTTCTTTCAATTAAAAATATTGTCAAGCAAAATTAACAAAGTTCCCGCCAAATCACTTTACCTTTGGGTATGCAGACGACAGCACTGTTGCTGAGAGATACTTGTCCAACGCTCGTACTACCGGGCCTCAGGTCCAGTCTCTCCGGGAGGCCATGGTGGAGCGCTTAAACCTGTCCTTGCAGGCAGTCTCCGAATGGGGCGATGCCAATCTGGTCAGGTTTAATGCTGCTAAAACCCAGGCGTGTCTTTTTTCCGCAAAAAAGAGTCAATTTCACCCGGCTCCAACTTTCCGAGGTGTGACCGTGCCAATAACTGACCATCTTGAGCTGCTTGGCGTTACGTTGACATCGACTCTCAATTTTGGCCCATTCATTGAGGCAAAGGCTCAGCTGGCTGCCAAGAAGCTGGGGATCCTTGCAAAGGTGAGAAGGTACTTCACGCCAGAACAGCTGCTCAGCTTGTATCAAGCGCAAGTTCGATCATGCATGGAGTACTGTTCTCATCTCTGGGACGGCTCTGCCAAATACCAACTTGATGCACTAGAGTCGATCGAAAAGCGGGCCAAGAGGCTCATCGGCGATGAGGCATTGGTTAAGTCAAAGCTCCAGAGCCTTGAACATCGTCGCCGAGTTGCCGGCTTGTCGGTTTTTTATCGATTACATTTCGGGGAATGTGCGATGGAATTGCATAATCTAATTCCGCCCAGCCCGTTTCATCATCGGACTACCAGACGTACGGCGATGCGCCATCGGTACATGGTGGACATCCCACCCATACGCACTAAACGTTTTGAAAATACTTTTATTATGCGTACAGCTAAGGAGTGGAATTCCCTGCCGGAGTCTGTGTTTCCCGATAGCTACAACCTAGGGGTCTTTAAGTCAAGAGTGAATAGGTTACTTCTAGGCAAGCGTGCTCCATCATCGGCCACATCATCGCTTACCATCAGGTGAGATGGTGGTCAAGCGCGAGCCTATATAAGATAAAAAAAAAAAAAAAAAAAAAAAAAACTTTTTTAAATTTCTTTCATTTTTAAATCAGAGTTAGCAGCAATCATTTTTTAAATTTAGAACAAGTAAGATAGAAACGAATAATACGTACGTAAAAAGAAAAGTATTGATATCGGCTGGCTGAATAGAGCTAATCCATTGAGATTGGCACCTTTTGGTGCTACAAAAAAAAAAAAAACTGTGCAATAATGAGATGTCATACATTTTTATTGCTCTAGAGCATTAAAGACTCGCTTTGTACTGAGTTTTTAGTGTGATTGTGATGAAATTAAAGCATAGTTGGCAGAAAAGTATATTCTATTCTATTCTATTCTCTAGGCATTCGATGTCAGCGAAGGCGATATTCGAAATATCAAAATGTAAGGAATTTATCACATGATCTTATTTTTATTTTTTACGATATCGCTTGTCAATTCCATACAATTTTGCCTTTTTGACAATAGCTATCGCCACGCTTCTGATGATAGAATGTTACATTAAGATAAGATAAAGATAAGATAAGATAAATTTATTAGGACACCTTTCTTTAGATACATTAAGCACAACAACAAAATAAAATAGTAAAAATTATAGCACAGGTACACAAGAAAATACAAATATTTAGTGCCTTAAAGAAACCCTAGACCCCACACTAGGATACCCTGTGTCGTGGGATCTAGTTTTTTCGTCGTTAATGACACATTATTTTAAATGCTCATGGAGATAGTTAGCAAATAGCCGGCTACAACACTAAACAATAATTAAACTTAAATTACTTAACTAATGGTAACATACAAAATTATAATAGGTATTTTTTTTAAGGTTTGTGAAGAGTGTAGGTATGTGTGTGTCTTTGTATGTGTAGTGTGTGTCTGTTTGTGTGTGTAGTGCGTGTCTAGTGTAGTTTATATGTATATCTGAGAGGGATGTGATACGCCTAGGTGAGTCATTACTATGGATTTATTATAAGGGAATAAGAAGAGATTTGTCGTTTCTGTGCTGTGTCTTCTATTGTGTTTGTACTGAATAAATGTTTTATCTATCTATCTAAGAGCTTCAGTCTGCGCATAGTCTTGAGCAGACATTGTCAAGGGCCTCTGCATGATGTTGGTACATGAGTGTGCGGAGTGACAAGGCAAAGAGTGGCTATGCCCACCCAACTGTGGGTGAAGTCAGGCTAAGCTTCATGATGACTATGTTATTTTCAGTTTTCTGTGAATTTCCAGTATATATTTAAGTAAACCGTGTACTACTCCTTTACGTGGAATTATATTACTAAAGTGTCATAATTCAACAAAATTAATATTACCTTCTGACGCAACTGCCGTTATTTCAAATAGATGGCATTAATTCGCCGTAACCATTATTCTCATGAAATTATGTCATTCTCGCAAATGACTTCATAAAATTTATTTATAGGAACCTTAGTTAATTATTCATTCATAAACAGTGTAGGTACCTGCTTGCTAGCAGGTAAGCAGTTTTATAATTTTAAAACGTATATAAGTACATTTCTAGAAAGCTCATTCGTCATTTTCAGTCGGTGGTCATATAAGGCCTCTTCAAGTGCCACTTTACTCGAACTCCGGCTTATTCTCATCTTTTTTAGGGTTCCATACGTCCGAATGAAAAAACTGAAATGGTAAAAATGGAAAATGAATAGGATCACTCCTAAGTCTGACTGTCAATGCCTATTTGCTCCGAATCTACTATGTCGATGCAGTTGACAGGTCGAATTTTGAATAATGAGTCACTTTTGGAAAGCTAATTAGAAAGTTTAAAAAATCTTTCTTTATGTTTGTAGAGTTAGAGCTTGTAGAATGTAGAGAAGAGCGTCCGTGACTTTTGGGGCTTGACTTGACTCGAGATCTGATGTCATCTGAAGAATCTGATGATGGGATCCCATGAAAATCGAGGGAACTGCTGAAATATTATAGGCAGACATATAGTGATTTTGTTATTTTCAATAACATAGCGAGCATTTGCTCTCAGAAAGTACCATTTGGTGAAGTGGAACTGATGAAGAAGACCAAAGATATCGCGACTATGATGAAGCAAAGAAGTAAAGTAGTAAATGGTACTGATGAAAATAGTACCATCGAACTAATCTGATGATGAAGCCGGAAGGTAGACACTGGAACTCCATAACAAAACAAGGTATTTTTAATCGCGTTTGGGCTTATTGGAATTGAAATGAGATGTACTCTGGCTATAAAAGCAAAGTAATGCACCATAAAATTGACTGCCCACAAATATTGTACACCTTTGATTTCCGTGCCCCCTCGAGAATCCCTCGCAGTGCAATAACACCACTCTGTCCGCCGCAGAGAAGAACGGTTCTGGGCGCCAATTCCCCCTATGCAAGGTTATGCAGGGTTGTAAATAGCTGCAGTGATCAAATTGACTTACACTTTGAAAGTTTGGGAAAACTAAAAGCCAATATTCATAAGGATCTGCCAAAATAGATCAAAACATGTGTTTTTGTAGATTCAAATTATTATTATATTATTTTATATTATATTGCTAGAAGTAGGTATACATTATTTCGATTTTTTGATATGTAATTATTTTAGAACTAGATTAATTTTATTATGTTTTGTACAACTCCTTTATGCATGCGGAGTTTACCTATAAGTGATTGTTGCACTGTTGCATATACTTTTGCATGCCACCATTAGCATAAAACTAGTGTAAATAATTGTTGGTGAACCAATAAAATAAATAAAATAAAATAAATGATTTTCATGGTAATAATGAGGTACCAAAGCTGAAAAGAGTAAAATAAAAATAAAGAAATAATAGTTTTTTTGTTAAAAAGTTTCATATTCATCTATTCATATTATTTATTGTACTCAAAACTAACATATACAAATATAGAAGTACAACTTATGTACAAAAGCGAGCTGAACCCATAATTGGGTAAAAGTTTTTTGGTAAATATATTACTACTTTCACATAAACCTCCATTTTTTTAAAGCTTGTTATTTACTTGCAATGTATGTATGTATCTATGAATGTTCAGATGCAAGATTTGACCTGAAAATTATGTACGGGTCAAATCTTGCAACTGAATTTTAAAGCAGTTATCCTCAACCGATTTATATGAAATTTTGCGTACACGTTTGGTTTAGATGATAATGCACAGTAAGCTAAAAAGCTTGATTAAAAAGTGTTTTTTTATTGGAATTTTTGTTTTATTATTTACTAGATATTCCAACTTTTTGCATTATTTAAGTGGACGAAATCAGGTAAATATTGTTTATTTATACCGTTTTTCATCAAAAACTGTTTAAATTGAAACTTCACTATCTCTATTTTCTAACCTTCAGATTTTAGCCATTCCCTGACAGTTCATTCTCATATTCATAGAATTCCGGGAATTATTGACTCTCAACTCAAAATAGAGAGTATGCTGTGATTGGTTGCAGTGGCGTAGCTAGGGGGGCGTCGGGGGCGGTCCGCTGTCACGTTTTTTTAATGATAAATAATTTAGGTTTGAAGCTATTTTAATCAAGTGATCCCAATAAAATAATTTAATTTATCAATTGTGATAATTTATAAATGAACGTATTATTTAAAATAAATGTTAACAAGAAATTATTCAAGATGTAGCTTCATTGTTCGAGGTTGTGCAGACAAATATGTACTTTGCTTTTTGCAAACACTGAAGAGTTGAAATTAGCTGTATCAAAATTTACGGGTTTTATGATGAGATATCAGAAACAGAACTCCTTTTAAAGATACCGAGGTTGAGAAAACATTTAAAAGCGGCCAATGTTACAGTTTCTAGCTGAGTGACTCTAGACTTTTTGAAATTCATCGTGGAATGGGACTTTACAGAATCTCTTTCGAATCTCATGGTCGCACTAAAGTTATTTATGACAATTTGCGTATCAGTTGCTTCATGTGAAAGAAGTTTCAGCAATCTAAACTTAATTAAAAATTACTTGCGTCTACAATGACTGAAAACAGACTTAACAATCATGGCATATTAACAAATATAAAATTTGATGATGTGATTTCCGAGTTTGCAGCTGTTAAAGCTATAAAAAAAAGAGATTTTAGTGCTTGTACTTAGATTAGTATAAACAAATGTAGGTATAAGTAATTAGTAACTATTACTATCAAAATTTATATTGTAGTTATGAAAATAATTATTTGCAATAATGAAATAAAAACATACTATACGTCTATTGAATGTTTTTTATTTTTAACATATTTCAATCTTGGGACACCACAATTATGCGCACCGGGTGCCACCCATGCCAGCTACGCCACTGATTGGTTGGTTTGTATTTTTTGACATTAACGTGCTCAAGTCCACGATCCCAGACGTCAAAAGTTACCGAAATCTTTCAACACAAAATCAGTGGCATTGAGTAGTTTTAGTATGGATTTTGACCGTGCATATACTTGGCCTTTTATTATTAAATAAATGAAACTGTGTCAAAATCAAATTTCATTCTTGTAAGTGGGATCTCACTCAAGGTGGCGACAAGCTCTGAGACTATTGTATTTACTAATTACGTCTTTAATACTATTTAATTGGCCGTCGGCCGTTCAAAGTAGGTACAAACTAAAACTACTCAATACCTACCACACATTTTGTATAGAAAGATTTAGTAACGTCTGGAGCGTCTGCGATCTGGGATCGCTCTATTGAGTACAAGTTCTAATGTCAAGTTTAAGAATCATATGCCAAACTCGAGAGTTGAGAATGGTTGCCAGTTGATTGGTAGGTGTGGCTAATTTTGAGTTCGAGTCGAGTATGAGCATTTGGAATACGGGCCTTTACCTACCTATTATTAATGCAACTTTCAAAGCCGCTGACAGGAGCTAAAATAAGTCATAAAATGCAACTCATTTTAATCCAGACTACGCCAAAATAAATTAATCCACAGATAAGAAATTCCAGGAAGTAATATATCGTTTTCGGTCAAAACATTGCTATTTTAGTTTTAATTCTGATTGTAACGGTAGGTATGTATACAGGCAGGAACACAGAAGGCCTGGAAAGATAAGCATGTGTTTTATGTTAAAAACCTAAACAAATCGCAATGCTTGTAATCTGGGAGCCAAATATTCTTCACATTTATATTTATTTTTATAACATCATGGTGCTTTTTTAACCGACTTCGCAAAAAGGAGGAGATTATCAATTCGACGGTTTTTTTTTTTTTTTAATTAGTTATGGGTTTGCTCTTGACTCTAGTCTAGGTCAAAGGTGACAGAGACTGAGTCGACGATGGAGTGAGCTTACCCAGAAGAAGCCTGTTCACTCTAACTTTGAAGAGATTCGGGTTGAATGCGTTCGGAAACACTGACGCAGGTAGCGAGTTCCATTCATTCGCTGTGCGCATTATGAAGGATGTTTGGAAGCGTTTGGTGCGAATTGGTGGAATGGCAACAAGGTAAGTATGATAACTTGCAGTGCGTCTAGATGTCCGATGGTAGAAGGGGGCTAGTGGGATGAGGTCGTGGAGTTCTTCAGCACACTCACCGAAGTACAGTCTGTAGAAGACCGACAAGCAGGCAACCTTGCGGCGATGAGCCAAGCTGTGAAGCCTGGCACCCGCCAGCTCAACGTCGCCAATGAGCCTCCTGGCTCTGCGTTCCACCGAGTCAAGCGCGGTAAGCTGATATTTAGCAGAGCCATCCCAAAGGTGGCTGCAATACTCCATGCAGAATCGGACTTGCGCTTTGTATAGGGTTAAAAGCTGTCCAGGCGTAAAGTATCGCTTCACTTTATTTAGGATGCCTAGCTTTTTGGCCGCAATTTGGGCTTTGTACTCAATGGAGGCGCCAAAGTTGAGACTGGATGTCAACTCCATGCCTAGGAGCTCAAGCCGATCAGTCACAGGAACAGACGCACCCCGAAAAGTTTGATCCCCCGAGTTTGATCGAAAAGACTCCTTTTAGCGGTAAAAAGATGTGTTTTACCTCAGAACTTTTTATTGGGTGAACCGATTTTGATGATTCTTTTTTTTTTTGAAAGCTTGTCCTGTGGTCTCATTTATAATTACATCAAGATCTTATGAAGTATTTCGAGGATATACACATAACTCTTTAATAAATGACGGCAAATCACTCGGGATAGCTGCAATCGCATGTCTGTTTATTGTTTACACCATTACATAACATAACATCACACTGGTACGCTCTAAAGGGGTACGCAGTTGTAAACAGTTCACCCTGATATACTCTCATTCGACCGGTTTTGTTTATGTTTCATTTTATTAGGTTATTGTATTCTGGCTTCACTTTGGACATTAGGTACCTAGCCTATAGAGCTGGTCCATTATGTACCACAGCTAAAAAGTCAAAAATAAAAACTTTTTTACAAAAATTACAACCAACTTCCAAACAAAAAAGCTACAAAGTGAAAAATAACTTCAATTTCAGAAGTCGGTGTCAAAAACGATTTTTATTGTGACTAATTTGCCAGCGGCTTCGCTCGCGTAAAAGTCGAATATTATCCTGAGGGAACATATTCCCGAGATAAAAAGTATCCTATGTGCTATTGCTGCATATAATCTATCTCTGTAGCATAATAATATGTTGTTAGAAAATTCGTAATTTAACTGATATGGAGACAGCCCGTTTAGTATACTTTAGATATTTTCATAGTGTAATGTCGTACGGTATTCTGTTGTGGGGAAACGCCGCCGACATCCAGACTATCTTTGTTTTGCAGAAAAGAGCTGTTCGTTCAATTTATAAATTAAGCCCGAGACACTCTCTCAGAGAGTAATTTAAGGAGATTAATGTAATGACTAATTGGGTGCACGGTTGGCGCAGTGGTTGAGCGATTGACTGCTGCGCTGCGTGTCGCGGGTTCGATTCCCGCACGGAACAATTATTTGTATGATCTACAAATAGTTGTTCCGGCCTTGGGTGTTTGTGTATGTGAGTTTATATGTTTGTAAACGCACCCACGATACAGGAGAAATTCCTAGTGTGGGGCAAAGTTTTTTAAAAAGAAAAAAAAAAGAAAAAAAAATACTGTGCCTTCTCAGTCTATTTATGAAAATCTTTTGTATGCCCTTAAAAATATAAAATTGTTTAAAAAAATACAGTGATATCCATAACGTAAATACTAGGAACAAACACAAATTTGTAGTACCAACAACAAGGCTCAAGAAAATAGGTGGCTCGTTTATATGTCAATGTGTGCGCTTTTATAATAAGCTTCCAAGCCACGTACAAGTTCTAAGTCTTAATAAATTCAAATCATTCATTAAACGTAAGTTGTGCCAGAAAGCATTTTACACCATTAAAGATTACGTTGAGGACAAAAAGGCTTGGGATTGAGCTGCTCCAATTAAAAAATAATTTTGATTTTTATATTTTCCACCGTGAATTTTGTTTTTTTTTTCGTCGAATCGTTGAGCTCCTTAAATTCTGTGTTGAGCTGCTCGGTTATTGGCAAATGCATGCACTGACTGGACAGGTCCACTCAATCTGGCTGGTTCTTCCCTCAAAAGACCATTTCAGACATCAATCTACATGGTCTTCACATGATCTAACCAAGATTTTTGTCTGGACTTTGAAAGAGACTGTGACCTCTGAGTTTGTTTCGGCCTTTCTTCTCAGAGTAGTCAGATAGGAAACGCCGAACTCATGTCTAGTTTTAAAAATGTGATCGACATGTAAAAGTGTTTGTACAAACCAACTTACAGAAATAAATCATTCATCTGTGTCAAATTTCAACCAGATCCGTTTAGTAGTTTTTGCGTGAAGAAGTAACAAACATACAAACGCACACACTCACAATCTTTCGCCTTTATAATATTAGTGTGAAGTATGATAGTCTCACGCTTGACCACTATTTCACCTGTTGGTAACCGATGATGTGGCCGACAATGAAGCACATTTCCCAAAGTTTAGAGGTAGGCAGGTATTGGTACATATTTATGTACCCTCACGTAAAAGGGAGCATTTAATTCACATGTAATAAAGGCGAGCCTATTGTCTTCAAGGGCACAAACCTATACTCCAGGCTACTAAGAAGTTCTAGTTAAAAACCTTTACCCAACTTGATAAATGAAACCTCGAAGTCACGCTCAGCGGTAGAGATTACGACCTGTATTCGAATATGTTTATTTAGGCAACCATTTATTTATAAGTATTTATTTCATCATAGTCGATAAACTATTCGAGATATCTTATACCCGTGACATACTTAGCATTAAGGAGTTCCAATGGCCATCTGTGGTCTTCTTCATCAGTTCCACTTCACCAAATGATACTCTCTGAGCGCAGATGTTTGCATTGTTGATGAAAATACAAAAAATACTATATGTATGCCTATAATACTGCCAGAAAGCAATCCCCTGGAACATACTGTATTCAGACGATGTTGTTTTGATGTCGGAAGATACAGACGATCTCCAGCAAAACTTCAATGCTTGGGTTAGAGCACTCGAAAATAATGGTCTAAAAATAAGCAGGAATAAAACCGAGCATATGTCATGCATATTTGACGGCATCACGGACCCTGATAGCACAAAATTCACCATTGGTAAATCTCAAGTCCCCACAGTCAAACAGTTCAAATACTTAGGTTCAATCATTACTAATGATGCAAAAATTGATAGCGACGTGACTCACAGAACAACAACCGGTTGGCTAAAATGGCGAAACTCACAGGTGTCTTATGTGACAGAAAAATGCCCATTAAAACTAAAGAATGAGATCAGAATGTTGAGCAACCACTAAACAACACCTAAACAAACTACTTACAACGGAAATGCGAATGTTGCGCTGGTCGGCAGGAGTCACCAGACTAGACAAGATCCGGAATGAGTACGTAAGAGGAAGTTTTAAAATCGCTCCCATCATTGACAAAGTAAAGTAAAATCGACTCCGATGGTATGGCCACATCCAACGAAGGTCAGGTGACCATATTGTGAAGCTTGCCCTTAACTTGCCAACGACGAAACGCGGACGCGGTAGACCACCTGCCACTTGGTTGACGACGGTTGAAAAAGACCTGAAAGAAATAAATTTGGACAACAGCACTGCCCAAGACCGTGCACAATGGAGAAAAAGGATAAGGAGGGCCGACCCCAAGTAAATGGGATAAGGTCGCGACTGATGATGATGATGTATGCTTATAATATTTGAGGAATTCCTTCGATTTCTCCAGTATCCCATCATCAGATTCTAACCTAATGACTATGGGACCACCTGGGAAGTATACCCTTTCAAACAAAAGAAGATTTTTCCAAATTGGTCTTTGAGTAATCGGGTAAAATACATTTGAAAAAAAAGATTCCGACGAATTGATAACCTACTCCTTTTTTTGAAGTCGGTTAAAAAGCCAAAAAATCTTACACAATTTCTGCCAAGAGGTATCGTGTTACCCAGTTACTGGGTTTTGCAGGTCATATAACATATGACCTGCAAAACCCACGCCGCTCTTTGTAAAATATAGCTGGGCATATATCCCCGTTCATCCCATCCTTTTCCCAGCTATATCCGCAATATAGCTGGGCAAAGCCCAGGCATATTGATCGAATACTTCAAAAAAAAATTCTTGCTTAAACTCCTTGAAAAACTGAATACAACCTTCGTTGTTAATCGCAGAATTCTAGGTTTCAGAACAGATGCCGAGAAACTTTCCAAGCAGTTTTGGGCGGACTTGGTTCTGAAGCAGTAGGATTTTGAGCTTGGCTTAAGGATAGCAGACCAATTTAAACTAAATATCAAGAAACTTATAATACTAATAGTCCTCCAGACCGAATTTCAGTTACAGCAGTCAATCTTAGCTGAGACTAGCCATCGGCATCGGCGCGTGAAATAAGTATATGCGCAAACACAGATGCACTTTCAGTTGGTGGGTCGGCAATCCGACACGACAGGAGAGAGATCAAGCGACCAACAGCTTAACTTGTTTCCTGGGGTACGGGGGTGTCACAACGACAGCTTCCAAATCCGGGCTGTTACTGAGTAATTCCATAGATAAAAATTTGTCACCATTTTTTTTTAAACAATTTTTGTCGTATTCTTCTCAGCAAACCCCTTCATTTGATACCCATATCATGGCAATGCACAAAAAATAACTAGTCCGCCATATTGGATTTAGAATAACGTCACTTAGCTAATCATGCATTTTCATCCAAACTAAACATGTATGCAAAATTTCATCTTAATCGGTTGAGGATAACTGCTTTAAAATTCAGTTGCAAAATTTGACGGTTGACCCAAATACACTCACATACACACATATATAAATACATTGCAAGTTAAATAAAAGATTTTTTTGATATATACAGTTTGTAAAATACTTTATCTACATACAAATACACTTAAATCAAAATAGTTGTCCACTGGTATTGAGCCCAAAAGACTGGCAGCATTGCCACGTTATATGGCAAGTAGTGTAAGTTGTGGTTGTATGTTGTGAGCAGTGGTGGCCCAGTGGTATCGGCCGCGACTTACAAGATGAAGGTCGTGGATTCGAGCCCAGGTAGGCGCTTTACTTTGTGTAAATTATTTCATCACCACGGCTCTCAAAACGGTGAAGGAACATCGTGAACATCGTGAGGAAACCGGCATGTCCTAGAACCAAAAATTCGAGGACATGTGACATCAACCAACCCGCACTGGGCCCGCGTGGTGGATTACGGCCCATTCCCATCACAGAGAGGAGGCCTGTGTCCCAGCAGTGGGAACATTAATAGGCTGATGATGTGATGTGTGTATGGCAATGCTTATGCTCTGACCTGAAAGCCTTCAAAGCCTGCCCAGCCCAGCCCCTAGGTCACGCGAAGAGTCAACAAGGCGTTCGGAAAGATTTTTAAACAAAGCGTGTGCACTAGGATCCCACAGACCAAGAGATTCAATCCCAAACGTCTCGAAAATTTTACCGATGAGGTCATTATATTTCCGCCACTTGAGGTTCTCTGCAGCTGTATTGAAGTAATTCCTAAAGAAAAATAGAATTTAACTTTGCCTGACCTTTTAATTATTTTTATTCTTTATTTTTTTGGGTGGGAAATCATCCAATGACTTCTCGCGCTTTCGGTGAAGCGGTAGGGCGTGTAAGACTTTTACTGACTAAAACCCACCCAACTTAAGGAACACGCGTGTGTTCCTTAAGTTAGCTGTGCCAGGGCCGCGGTAACTCTCTTTAAAATTTATCCGCGACCCAGATTCGCATCGGCCTTAGCGGGCCCGTCACTTTTACTGACATCTCTTTTAGGCAGGCGTGGAACACAACGTGCCGTAAACTCGGGCCTGGTCCTTATCGGATGGCGTGCTACCCATTACTTGCCGTCCGCAAGCCCGCCCGGGGCGTCTCCTGCGGTGGCTAGGGGCGTGAGGTCGTCTCCTTTGCATCTCCCTCACGCGTTCCGCCTCCTCCTTTGTGAGCATTACTGCATCGCAGAAGGAGGAGACAGCTTCCCATGCCCTCTCGCTCCGTACCATGGTTCCAGACCAGGGTCGGACGCGAAGTCGCCACCACCGATCGCCTCCACGAGGACACGGCGGTGCTCCGCCCATGCGGGGCAGACCTCCACCGTATGCTCCACCATGTTCTCCGGGCGGTCCACACAATAGTGACACCCAGGCTTTTCCTCCCACTTTATTCTGAACAGGAACCGCCCGTAATAGCCGTGTCCGGTGAGGACCTGCTTCAGGCGGAAGGTGAGGACGCTATGACGCCTCTCAAGCCACTCCTCAAAGAGGGGCCATACCACCGCAATTGTGGTGTACCCAACTTTGCCCGACCTGAGAAATGGCCTCACGCGCAGTAGTTTCACTTGCGAACCCTACAACGCGTACATTGTACTGCTGTAAAGACCCTGCTAAAATCAAAGGCTCTCTCAGAAACAAAAATCTGATTTCTATTCTATGTATTAAATTCAGCTATTACACCTATCAGTGTGGCTACTCATGGGGAAGGCCTATGTCCAGCAGTAGACGTCTTTCGGCTGAAATGATGATGATGATGATTGCAACTATTAATAACTTATCAGATTTATAGATCACGTTTATATAAAATGATGACAAATCCAGCTCAATGTTTCCATGAACCTTTTAGTCATCCTTTTTAACCGACTTACCGGTTTTATGTTCGACTTCATGTTTGTTTGTTTTTTTTTTGTATGTTCACCGATTTCTCCGTCAATTTTCGACCGATTTAGAAAATTATTTTTTTGTTTAAAAGAGTATGTTCCCAAACTGCATTGCATTGTCCCATTTTAATTTGGTGAAGATCTTATGAAGAACTTCGGAGATATACACAGGGGGGTGACCATAAGCTCTTAGAGCGGTATCGTTTTGAGATCTACTCGATCTCAAAATGATACCGCTCTAAGTGTGTGAGGGACAGATGTATACACGTCAGATACATCTGTTCCATATTCGATCTCAAATTGATACTGCTCTAAGAGCTTCAATAAATGACGGCAGATCTCTCGGGATTGCTACAATCGGGGTACGCAGATTGTGTACAGTTCATCTTGGTCACAGATAATATAATACTAGCATGTACACTCTCATTTCACCGGTTATATGCAAGATTCATGATATTCGGGTAATCTATTCTGGCATTTTAGGTACCTTACTAAAGAACTTGACTATTACAACTAAAAAGTGAAAATAAAAAAACCTTTTTACAAAAAAAAATACTGAAGAAAGTTTTCACTTTGTAGTGCTTTTATTTGGAAGTCGGTAGTATTATTTTATAAAAAAGTATTTTATACCCTTTTCTATTTCACCGTCATAAGTCACTGTCAGCATCACATCACATCACATCATCAGTCTATTAATGTATACCATACACAGGCCTCCTCTCTGTGAGAGGGAATGGGCCGTAATCCACCACGCGGGCCCAGTGCGGGTTGGTGGATGTCACATGTCTTCGAATTTTTGGTTCTAGGTCATGCCGGTTTCCTCACGATGTTTTCCTTCAACGTTTTGAGAGCAGTGGTGATGAAATAATTTACACAAAGTAAAGCGCCTGCCTGGGCTCGAAACCACGACCTACAACTTGTAAGTCGCGGCCGACACCACAGAGCCACCACTACTCGCTGTCAGCATCATCATCATCAATCTTTTGGATTCTACGACTCATCAAGCATATTGGTGACTGCAGAGCTAATCTTCTAGAATAATGTCGTCACATTAGCTATCGAATTAAATGGTTGACTTTGCTATCAAAAATAAAAACGATGATGAAAAAAAAAGTTTTTTTATTGAAATAACGTTTCCCCACACTAGGAATTTCTTCCTATATCGTGGGTGCGTTTACAAACATATAAACTCACATACACAAACACCCAGAGCCGGAACAACTATCTGTAGGTCACACAAATATTTGTTCCGTGCGGGAATCGAACCCGCGACACGCAGGGCAGCAGTCAATCGCTCAACCACTGCGCTTACCGTGCGCCCAAGTTGAAGTAACGTAAGAATTAAAAGAGATAAGTTTTAATAAGTTGAATTGTCATTTTCTTCAAAGCACACACAAGAATGAAAAGAATCGCAAAGTACTCGCACAGAAAAGCACGATAATTTGAAAGAATTGCCACTAAACCGTAATCTTTTGAGAGGTCAATGTTTAGTTAAAAACTATACGGTATTAGCTCTAGATAGCGTACCTAAATGTTATCATTTCCTGAGTAAAATTTGCGATAAACCGATATAGTATAGACTTAATTGTTAGTTTCATGTAGCGGCCGATAATTTACTTAGTAATAATACATAATACTGTTATATGGCCGACATACATGCCACAAAGAACAGTTAAATGCAGAAGTTTAATTTGAATGAGCTTTGATAAGTAAAACAGAAATAACGCATTCAACGTGTTGGGAATACTTTCAGCTAAGGAGTGGAATTTCCTGCCGGAGTCTGTGTTTCCTGATACCTGCAACCTGAAGGTATTTATGTCAATAGTGAATCAATTGGTTGATTCTAGGCAAGCGTGCTTTAAATTCGATAACATCAACGCTTACCATCCGGGAAGATAGTGATCAACCGCGATAAATTATTCCTACAACCTCAATTTTGTTAATTGCCATTTCATAATAATATTAAATTTATTACACGTGTATAATAGAAGAAATAATATATTGTAGTTTGGCAAGAAAACGAATACGAACAGATTAGTTATTTGTTTTGTGCTAAGTAGATAAAGACATGTGACTTAT
This sequence comes from Orthosia incerta, assembly GCA_948252205.1. NCBI lineage: Eukaryota > Metazoa > Arthropoda > Insecta > Lepidoptera > Noctuidae > Orthosia > Orthosia incerta. Next base: position 6,260,003 of record OX411745.1, on the reverse strand, counting down.
TTATAAAAAAAAATATATTTATACATACCTAAATCAGTTAAGGATTTTGTAGATAGCCGTTTGTTCTTTGCTGCCGTCGTTATAAACCTCCACTTGAACATAGTTTTCGCTTCACGAATGCGTCCCAAAGGGAAAACTAACATTAACTCAGATGATTATATTGAAATGAATACCCATATAAATGGGGTGCATGAGAAGAGCCTCCCCGAGCGGCGTCCAGATCATAATAAAACGCCCGGCGCACCCTAGTAACAGCTGGCACTCGGTAACGCAGAGTCCAGCTGGCCAATCTTCTCACCACGATGATTCCTCACGGTTACCCCCAGGACCACCAACAAAGGCTCTTAATAGAGTCACTACAATCGGAACACCTAAATTCCAATCGGCATACACAAATCCGACCACGTCAACTCTCTGAGCCTGCCTTGACCGTCCTCTCGATGAACATTGAAGGTTTTTCTTCGGACAAAGCGCTGGTACTTTTTGAACTCTGCCTCGCTGCGCAGTGCGATATTCTCTGTGTCCAAGAAACTCACAGAGACTACAATCAACCTAGGCCGCAAATACCTGGACTTACACTAGTTGCCGAATCCTGCACCCTAAACACGGTAGCGCCATTTTTTTACAATTAGAAATATTATTATTAAGATTTTGTCCTGTCTGTTTCGAACGGGCCTTTTGAGTTATTTGTTGAGTGTATATGGCTGGCTAGGACATGCTGCAAAGCTTTAGTGTAGCTTAGGCATTCTGAACAAACGGTTCTCAATATTCAAAATGAGGTGTTTTGTGTTTTTGATAGTGATTGTCATTTTGGATGGGAGCACAAGTAAATTGGTGAGTTTTTTTTTTAAATTTTGATCCTTTGAAATATTTTATATCCATGTTTTTTATATTTTTGGTTTGTTTTCTAAGCAAGTAAATTAATGAAATTGTGAAACATGTTTATCTTGTGAATACATAATAATTTAAGTTTCCACTTTTTTATATATCTAAATCTATCTATCTAATACCTTTAAACGAGCAATTCTTGTGTATATGTACCTGCATATATATTTATATAATCTGAATCTCGGCAACAGCTCTAACGATTTTCAAGAAATTTAGTATTCAGGGGGTTTCGGAAATCGATCTAGCTAGGTTTCATTTTTAGAAAAAGTCGTTTTTCTATTTTCACCCGAGCAGAGCTCGGTCGCCCAGGTACAAAAACATTGTATCCCTTACTAAAAATCTGCAATTTTGCATTACATAAGTATGTGACCCTTAACACAAATCTCACCTATAAAACCCAAATCCAGAAACTGCAATTTATATAAAAAACTGCTCCATCATCATCTGCCTAGCCTTCTCCCAACTATATTGGGGTCGGCTTCCAGTCTTACCGGATTCAGCTTAGTACCAGTGTTTTACATGGAGCGACTGCCTATCTGACCTACACAACCCAGTAACTGGTACCCCTTGGCAAGACTGGTGTCAGATCTCAAGCTTCTGACTAACCGTAACGACTGTCAAAGATCTTCAAATAAAAGCCGGGACCAACAACTTAGCATGCTTTCCGAGGCACGGAGGAAACTCGGTATGTTGAAATGGTCACCCATCCACGGACCGACCTCGTCAAGCGTTGCTTAACCTTGATGATCGACCCGTGCGGCTGTTATTAGTTAGCCACGAGCGCCTCACCAAACCGTGAACGAGAATCAAACCGTGGTCCATGATCCACACCGGTTAACCTCTGCATCATTTCAATCTCGTTTTCCAATGCAAACATCAACACCGCTGTTACGATAATTGCAACTCTTTATTACGGAATGGAAAAAATACTTATTTTTTTAAAAGCTTTCTGGCTTTTAAACATGTCTCAAGATTTCCAAACCACGAAATTAAAAAAGAAAACAATTCATATAAATTTCTTGGGTATGCCAGTATCTTCCTGTCAAGTTTCTGTTCGATTTTATGTAGTTAGTTGGTCAGTTTGCCCCAAAATTTATGGAGTTTCTTGTGCGTTCTTCTCCATAAAAATCTACTTTTCCGAATGCACGGTAGAATAAATTTTTATTACTTGTAAATTTTAATTCATATATTTATGACGTTCAAAAGTACCGCTTACTGGTCTAATTGAAATAAATATATTTGACTTTTAAAAATGACTAAAAATAGCCTAATCAGTAACCTAATTTATACTATATTTTACCTGTTTTGTAACGCGTATCTAGGCCATAAAATATACCAACCTACAACACTAAATTATCCGTTAATATTATAGCTGGGTATTGAATATTAGGGAAAACTACTATACCTAGCAATCAGGTAAATGATACCAAAAACATACATACAGATTTAATTAAACCACGATTAACAATCTTGAACCAACTGCAACATAGTTGGAAAAATATCGGCAGATTGAGTAGATAAGTTTATTGGCTGGCTGCAACTAAAGTCCCCGTCACGAGAAGCTATAATTTTTTTAAATAAAGAACATCTACTAAGTAACGTACCGACAATTTAATCAAGAACAAATAATCCCAAATTCAATTACCTTAAAGTAACATAGGTGTATAATGAAATTGCTCGTTAGTTTCATTATACACCTATGTTACTTTAAGGTAATTGAATTTGGGATTATTTGTTCTTGATTAAATTGTCGGTACGTTACTTAGTAGATGTTCTTTGCAGCCACCTCGGGTCCTGATGTGTGAAGGACCTGGACCCATTTAGGGGGGCTGGAAGAGGGCGTTGTCCACCCTCCGCCGACACCCGGCGTCTGCTGCGTATCGGATGAGTGGATAAAATCGCCCTCTCCCTTTCCGCAGCCTCTTTCTGCGAGATGATTTTCGCAGCAGGGTACCAACGCGTCCCAGTAATCCTCGCTGCCGAGTATAGACTCGACTACGGCCGGCAGCGACAGGTCACTGCCCACTTCAGACATGAGGGCACGACGCTGCTCCTTCCAAGCGGCACACTCTACCAGTGTATGCCGTGTATATATATATACATATATTTAAAATGGCCCTCCCGGGCCAGCCCTCGAGCACTGGCACCCTTATTCTGGTTTCCGTCGTAGGTTGACATGACGGTAACAATTTCGTCTGCCTGTCCTCTGCTTAGATACCACTAATGTTCATTGAAACTAAAACAACCAAGTTTTCCACTCCAATCTTTTACAAAAACCCTTGATCCTCTAACGTGCATATAAACACTAGCAACTAAACACTAAACTGACCGCTTACGTAAGAGTCTCCATTCTGAAAGGGCCCAGGTTCAACGCTTGGATCGTTAACAGTAAAATTTGTTTGACAAGCCACCTACGCGTTCCTGAAATTGCATGTCATTGGCAAATCAGTGTTTCTGAGAAATGTTTTATTATGTTTGTTAATGTTTTCAAGCTTGTTTGCCTTTGTTTCGAACAAGTTTATTTTTTAATTTAGTTCTGCTTTGCTGATAATGTTCTCATATTTCGTGCATTAAACTTTTGTGGTTAAATAACCGCTAACCACAACAATAGGTATAACTTATGGTCATCGATAAATCTCTCTGCAACCATTTCCCTCTTTTTAACAGACTTTCGAAAAAGGAGCAGGTTCTATGTTCGACTTCTTGTACGGTTTTTTTTATGTATGTTCACCGATATCTCCGTCAATTGTAGACCGAGTTTTGAAAAATATTTTTTTGTTTGAAAGAGTATGTTCCGAAATTGGTCCCATTTTAATTTGGTGAAGATCTGATGAAGAACTTCGAAGATATACAACGGAACTCTTCAATAAATAACGGAAAATCTCTCGGGACTGCTGCAATCGCATGCCTGTTTATTGTTTATAATATAATTTCATAACATAACATCACGCTAGTACGCTCTTAAGGGGTAAGCAGATCTCTCATTTGATCGGTTTTGTTCAAGTTTCATGATATTCGGGCAATCTATTCTGGCGTTATAGGAAACTTACTTAACAACTTGCTTATTAGGTAGGTACAACTAAAAAGTGAAAGATAAAAAAATAAAATACAAAAAAATACTACCGACTTCCAAATAAGAAAACTACAAAGTGAAAAATAACTTTATTTTTGGAAGTCGGTGTCCATAATGCAAATATACCTATGAAAGACAACGACATCCAAAAATAAAGTTATTTTTCACTTTGTAGTTTTCTTATTTGGAAGTCGGTAGTATTTTTTTATAAAAAAGTTTTTTTACCTAAACAGTTTTATCATATGGGATCTTACATACGTATATATAGGTATTCTAAAATACAAATCACAATTTACACAAACTAGTTTTTTTCCGGTGGCCGTAATCAGATCAGTAGATAGGTACCTACACTTTTTGTGTCAACTAAATATAGGGGAATTCTCTTTATCCCCGAAATAGATTTGTCAAATGGGGATTTACATTTTCAACAAATATTATGGGATTTTACGTTTTATATAGATAACATAAATAACTATTTCTTCATCCTCATCATATTTATATTTCGACAATTACCTACTTTACATTGCACTGAAGAACTTTGTTCGTCACGAGCCAATTTAAAAACTATTTCTTGGGAGAGCAAATTGACTTCACAGACATGTAAAAAAAAGTGTGCTATGCCATCTGTCTGATGTCTTTTAGCATTTAGAAGACTAGCCTTATTGTCATTAATTAGACTCTCAAGGTTAATTAAGGATGTAGGAACTGAAACTAATGAAACTTTCAAACGCTATTTGTGTTTAGCTTGTGAAAGTAAAATTGTGACTATGATTCACATTCTGATTTACTTGAAGACTTTTTTCGCCACCCATAACTCAATTAGTTTTGTGATCTTATATAATTTACCCAATAAAGTAAGAACAGAACTAACTGTACAATTCAGAATTACCCATTTAACTTTATCAAAATAAAGCATTAGTGTTATGAAATCAATTCTTGAGAAACATGTAATAAACATTATTATTGATAACTACAATTGAACACTAAAGATTTTGAATTTATAAAAGTTGTAATATACATACCGTTTACTAGTCAGTTCAATAATATGTGAGCAAAACATAACTTCGGCAGTTAATTTAAGTTTCCTATTTGACTGGTTCCATTGTGTAACAGCTCCTTGAGGTACTGACACACCCTTACCAGCTATCTTAATCATTAGTATGAAACATAGCAACGGCTTTTAATTTAAATAAATAAGAGTCGGATTATGGATGAGTCATAATCAGTGTGTCTACTGCGGGAACACAGGCCTCCTCTCTGTGAAAAGGATTCGGCCGTAATCTACCGCGTGGGCCCAGTGCGGGATGGTGGATGTCACATGTCTTAATTTTTTTGGATCTAGACAATTCCTTCATTTAGAGTAGACATTAATTATTGCTAACATTTTCCCCCTGAAATTCCAGAACAAACACACAAACCCGAAGACACAACATAAGGACCTCTCAATCAAATACTACACGAAACAGACAGAAATTACAATCCCAATCATGATACACCTCGATAAAGCACTAACGAAGATACTATCCAAAGAAGCAAAACATAAAATCAGAGAGAAATTCAAACTACTAGCAAAGGATATATTAAAAGACGTAGAAGATTTATTCTCCCATCCAAATCTACAGCAGAAAGTAATGCTGGAACTGCTAGATGTGAAGATATTGAAGAATACGACAAAAAAGGTGGTGATGAATGAGAATGTGTCGAAGTATTTGAAGAGTTACTGCCAATGGCAGGGGGAGAAGAAGATAGCTAAGAAGAGGTGGTTCTACTCCATTCTTTTTACAGGATTGGACTTGTTCTATCTGGATCGATTTGGATCTGAAGTGAGAAGTAGTACGGGTAAGTTCAAAAAGTTATACTCAAACAATAATTTTGTAATGCAAAGTATGAAATAGGCAGGCGTAGGAGGCAATAGGAAAATTGAAATAGAATGCTTTAAATCCCTATTTACCTGTTTTTCGGGATTATTTATAAAATGGAATCCCAACAGACAATTTAAATAGGCTATTTTACCTTGTTTATTTGGGAAACTTTATAAATCAAGGTTACCTAGACCAGCTATTTTACCTCTAGGTACTTGGAAGGCCTACTTCTAAAAAGAGTACAGTTAGCCTATCAGCCATGCATCAGCTTATTCAAAGATTTAAACACAACTTATCTAGAAATTTAATAAACCGTACAGAATCAACCTGTTTCCATGCAGTAGAAGTCCTAACCAATTATGGAAATAAGCTTGCAAAGTGTTTGAAACGACAGCAAACGCGGAAATCTTGCGCAAGCCATCATATATAATCTTAAAATCTTTATTTTATTTGCATATGCAATATTCTTGCCAACATATTATTAAGTTAAACATAAATTCATGTTTTAAAGGCATTTCTTTTATGATCTGGGAATTTAAAAGCCCGGTTTGAGTTTAGCTTAGACGCTGCACTATGTTAATTCATTCACATGAGGCTCTAGATTAGTCTAGATAAAGTATTATTCCATCAACTATGGTGATGGTCGAAGTGGCAAAACGAGAGGAATAGATCACGTTACCCGTTTTTTTAACAAAAAACGTTGCCCCACACTAGGAATTTTACCTGTATCGTGGGTGCGTTTACAAACATATAAACTCACATACACAAACACCCAGAGCCGGAACAACTATCTGTAGGTCATACAAATATTTGTTCCGTGCGGGAAACGAACCCGCGACACGCAGCGCAGCAGTCAATCGCTCACCCTCGGCGCCAACCGTGCGCCCTAACATCTCGTTAGTGTCTAGAAATCCCATTCATGTTTGACATTTTGGCATGACATTGGCATTTCAGAACCAACTGCTTGTCGATCTCATATATTTATTAACAATGTTAACAGTATAACATAACTTTATCACTGATAGATTGCCACTTTATCCAGCTTGAGCCTCTTTTCCCTCGTTCTTCTAACAGGATATTTTCCAAAATGTTCCAGGCCGAGGTTATATGAAAGGGATGTGCAGCAACAAGAACAGCTGTACTCTCCTCGAGTGGCATCCAGAACACATTGCCTATATACTGACACATGAAATTGCACACAGGTAAACTATGTATATTTCCTACATCATTAACTTCCTGCCATTATCCCATGTTACTTGGGCTTGGCACATCAAGTTCTTCACCTTCCATTATGTCTTGAAACCGTAACGATATCTTTCACTGCCTTTTTACAAGATTGCCCAAAAAAGGAGTGTGATGTTTTCAGGGTTCATGTATGCTTGTGAGTTTTTTTATTCCACCATAACTTCTTAACGGCTCAACTGGTATTAATGTGTGTGGTATCATTAGAAGCGATGCATTATCCCGTGTAAACATTTTTAAAAACTATAATGGGGAGCCGTGGTTCATGAAACAAAACGGAACTATATTTTTCATAAAAGATTGACTACGTATACTTAGACTATCAACTAGAGCTTGCTTTATACATAACAAAAATATGTAACAGTAGTATTTAATATGCATTCGTTCTCTAAAAACATAACAAAATAAATTAAATTTAATAAATGAATTTGAATTTGAAAATAAATATAACAGTAGGTATAATTCAATATCGCATAGAAATATGTGCTTTTGAAAAAATATCGTTGTATCACAAAAAGGTATGAAATAAAAAATAAATGATTAAAAATGGTAAAATTTGCTGTAGATATACAGGTCCACCGACTTCGCTGAAAAGATTGGTTTTCATCCACCATGCGGGTCCAGTGCGGGATTCTGGATGTCACTTGTAAAATTAAATGCTCGTTCACATAACGCTACCACGAATGTTGATACTAAAATGTACATATTTAGGTACACCCAGAAAATATATTTGCTGTCTAACACTGGCACGGCATGAACTATTCTTATATAATAACAAAACTGTACTCTTTGCTTACTCACAAGAAGTTGACAATTATATTAACTTAAAGCTGGTTAAGCTTAATAGGCTTAGTAGAAAAGCTTTTGTTTACCAACTAAGGGTTATTTCTAATCACAATAATTCTTGGATAATTCTTAATACCCGAACAAGTCAGTCAAGAACATTCATGCATTAAATTAAATATTATTATAGCACAGAACCTCACAAAAGAAGAGCAAACAATAATTCTTATAAAGCGTAAAATAAAGAAACGAATAAATCATAAAAACAAGAAATGAATACGGTTCAAGTCAAATCTGAATATAAAATGTATTTATTTAATCTAGTCTATGAATAATAGGATACCGTTAACACTAATCTGAATGGAATCAATTGAAGTTGAACGTTTATGTTTATAGCCTCTGCATTTGAATAAAGCGGCTATTGATGGTAAGCTCTAGCTGGCATCTGTATCCAATTAAATAACTACAAGGTATTGTTTCCAGCTAATTAAAATGTTGTAGCTCATTGATCAATCCTCGAGATATTTTTGGCTAGCGTTTATTAAAGGTATTTATTATTGACACTTCTATAATAATATAAGCCTTTATTCAGACAAATTTACATTTTGACACAATTATTTTACTTAAATTATGACTCTGGTGAGTCGACATCGACAACTTGGTCTGTTTGCCCATATTTGGCAAAGGCCTCCTCCAATTCTTTCCATTATCTTCTATACAATGCCATCCTGGTCCACACTTTCCCTGCTGTTGCTGCTATGTCATTATCCCATCTTCGAAACTGTCCTCCGCATTTCTTTTGACACTTATAAAAATTACTATAAAAATATTTTTAACATCGTTAACAACCAGTATTACACAATTTTATTATTGCTGGGTTACAAATTTCTCTCTAAAGAACTATACTATTCCTCCATCCCTATAACTTGACCGGTCTATGTCAGTTGGATCGAGCCCTCTCTTAACATACCTTCTATATCGTCAAACTGTCTATCAATTCTTATAAATGCTTACTTATATATCGCCTCGACTTTCAACAGCTCTTATTCATCGTATGTAAACATAACTTTTTATTAAAACTTAAGGTTTTTATCACCATTTACGTGTCTGCCATCATCATACTTTGTATCATGCTTATAAAGACAAAGTTGAGAGTGTAAATTTTAATACCATTTAGCACAATTGCTCAACGAGTCAGACTCGCGCACGAAGGGTTCCGTACCTACCACTATCGCAAAAAAACGGCAAAATAATCACGTTTGTTGTATGGGAGCCCCACTTAAATATTTATTTTATTCTGTTTTTAGTATTTGTTGTTATAGCGGCAACAGAAATACATAACCTGTAAAATAGTAATGTGAAAATTTAAACTATCTAGCTATCACGGTTCATGAGATAAAGCCTGGTGACAGACAGACAGACGGACCGCGGAGTCTCAGTACCCCCGTCTCAGTAGTCCCGTTTTTACCCTTTGGGTACGGAACCCTAAAAATGGAGACACTATTAATACCAATTGCCGTTTGTAGGACACAAGCCGTGTTTTAGTGTCAATCAAAGCGATAGTCGTTTATTTAGGCTAATAATAATGATGCGACGACTAGATCTAGCTACTAATTGGATTCTTAGAATCCTAGCCAGTAAGTGTGAAATATTTGGTAAGTGTGAATATCGGTTTGTTTGTTCCGATCAATTTGTCTGCAAAACTAATGTGTATAAATTCTTGAGTTTGCAGGTATACTGTTAATTTTTATTGATTGATGTGGAATTTATTATGAGCAAGCGTAGTTACAGTTAGATTTTAGTGGATAATCACACTAATATTAAAAGGCGAATGTTTGTGAGTGTTTGTGTGTGTGTATGTATGTTTGTTGTTTCTTCACGCTCAAACGGCTGGACCGATCTGGATAAAATTTGGCACAAATATAGATTTTAGTCAGGTATAGCACATAGGATACTTTATATCCCGGGAATATATTCCCTTATGATAATTTTCGAATTTCACGCGGGCGAAGCCGCTGGTATAAACTAGTAAAAAAATAATAGTCTTCCTGACCGAATTCCACCCAAGGGAAGAGACTAGCCATCGCCAGGGGGGATATTATAGAGCACAAGTGTATGCGCAAACACAGGTGTAATCTCTGTTCACTCACTCTCATAGTCCTGTGGGACGGGAATACGACACAGTCGGAGAAGATCAGGCGTAGGACCAACGGCTTAGCGTGCTTTCCGAGGCACGAAGGTTTCACACCGCCAACTTCCAAACTCCGGGCTGCCACAGAGAAAGAGACAGAAATTCCTAATGGAAAAACTCAGTAACAATTTTGCTCGACATAGGACTTGAACCCGGGACCTCACGCTCAGCAGTCGCACTTGTAAATGATAGTGAAGAACATGCTCATTAGAATGTATTTTTTACATAAATTACGTTTGGAAAAAATTGCTTACCTCAAGATGAATAATTCCAGTTTCCACAATAAGTCGGTACTTAGATCTATCAAACAGGATTGGAAAAATAAGACATTTTGCACGATATTTTGTATAAAATGTCACTTAATTATTTGACACTAACAGCAACAAAAGTTTCACATCTTTCATATTCAGTCCACTTTCTTTCATATTTCTTGCAATAATATTTATTAATTGTTTTTTTTGTTATTATTTCAGTCTCGGTATCTCACACGACGGGCCTCCCAGCAACGAGTGTCGAGGACAGAGGCACATCATGGATGCTAAATACAACCCCAAGAATCCTGCGAAGACGTGGTCTCCTTGCAACAGGAGAGAGCTCAATCATTACTTGAAGTAAGTGTCTTCCTTCTAATTCGATTTCGTCATAGCTGAAGATCGTGTTTGTTTGGAATGCTTTGACAGACCTACTAGCAAATCCAGCAGTCTAATTGCGTAAGTGAATTCGGCAAGATGAAGGATTGGGTTAGTCCCAGAGTACCCCGATCCCAGATGACCCCGTTCCGTTAGACCCCGAATACGATAAATATGATTACATTTCTTTTTTCTATCGTTTTCAACTAATACGGTCGACATAAAAGAAACTAAAATATATGTGTTTGAAATACATAAGACGAATAAGTTAGTAGTTTATTTGAAATTTTGTACTATGTCGAATCATAGTATTAATAAAGGTAATTATAGATTGAATAAAGTGAAAGTGAGACTGTGCTTGCGTATTTTTTAACCGACTTTCGAAAAAGGAAGAGGTTCTATGTTCGACTTCTTGTATATTTTTTTATGTATGTTCACCGATATCTCCGTCAATTGTAGACCGATTTTGAAAAATCTTTTTTTGTTTGAAAGAATATGTTCCGAAAATTGGTCCCATTTTAATTTGATGAAGATCTGATGAAGAACTTCGAATATATACAACGGAACTCTTCAATAAATAACGGCAAATCTCTCGGGACTGCTGTAATCGCATGCCTGTTTATTGATTATATCATTTCATAACATAACATCACGCTAGTACGCTCTTAAGGGGTAATCAGATCTCTCATTTGACCGGTTTTGTTCAGGTTTCATGATATTCGGGTAATCCATTCTGGCGTTATAGGAAACTTACTTAACAACTTGCCTATTATATTAGGTAGGTACAAATAAAAAGAGTAAAATAAAATTCTTTTTACAAAAAAATACTACCGACTTCCAAATAAGAAAACTACAAAGTGAAAAATAACTTTACTTTTGGAAGTCGGTGTCCATAACGCAAAAAATGGTACCTATGAAAGACACCGACTTCCAAAAATAAAGTTATTTTTCACTTCCTGTAGTTGCTCTAGAAGACTATATTGTATTCTCTAATTATAATATTTACCTTAACCAAGCAATAATTTATAATTTTTTCCTGATCCTTAAAGTTAGTATTATAATTTGAGTAAGTAATAAAATTTTATTTAACATATTATCTGCTGACGGTACTTTTAAGCTAAATTGAATTTTAATTTAGTTTCTGTAACAAAATAAATCGGGGTCTACCGGGTCGGGGTAATCTGGGACTAACCCGAAGGATGGGTTTAATCCCATCAATCGACATAATCACATATACAAATAAGTACATATATATTTATAGGTATTTGTGTATTTATTTTGGTTAGTATATAATATGTATGTCTATTTTATGTATATGTAAAGTTTTGTGTACACATTTTACATTAGTAATTATTTAATTTTTTTATGCACCTGCCATGTTATCTCTACACCACCCTCGATTGACTGGTAGAGAATGCCTCAGGCATTAAGGTTACACTAGTCGACGGCACGAACTATTTTGTGCGCGGGGTTTAAATGCATGCTATCTCATCCGACAACACGTGCGAAATAGATAGATGCTGTGATGAGCAGTAAGAAACTAGTTCGTGTACGAATTAGCACTTTTGCAAGTTTGTACCAAATGGATGATGAATTAGGACGAAGACGAGCGCGCGAAATTTTATAAACAGACATTTGGGAGTCTAGATATCATGAAAAATTACTAAATGTATATTTTCAAAATAAAATTATTTGCATTCTTGAACTACTAATCTATCTCTGTATGGAGGCCGTTTTGCAATTTTCCTTTTTCTTATGGTATTTATTTCCGCCCAAAGATGCGTTAAAATTAGTGTTGAAATATGGAACTTTCGACGCTCATAACTTTCAAATTATTATTTCTTCTACTTTTTTGATTCCATACAGGGCTAGATAATGATGAGACAAATTGATATCATTTTTTATTTTGAATGTACATCGTCAAACAGTGGAGTAATCCCTAGACTACTATAACTATAATATCGTTTATTTATTTATAACATAAGGCACATTTTACAATGAAAATATCTTAAAAATATAAAAGAAGACAGTTGCTTATTTGCCCGAACTAGGTTGAACCTGTGTTTCAGACTATAAAGTGCTTAAAACTAATAATAATAATAAATTAACAATGGAATAGCTTGTATATGAATACTTAAATTAAAGACAAAGCAAAATTATTATTTTGTTACAGCCAGAAGATCTTCTGTCTCTCCGTATGTATGGAAGAATTATCGACTTGTCATAATGCCCTTAAGTCCGCCTATGTACATGAATCACCTGCGAGTTGAAAGACGTGTTGTGGATTTCTGTCTTTGGATTGGTCGATTGATGGGGACAAATCCTTTACCTTGCCGAATCCATTTACACAATAAGGCTGCAGGCCATTAAGGCAATTATAATAAAAATCATATATTTTTGTCGATATAACTATCTAAGTACAGAGACATGGCCAACTTCGAGAAAGAGGGCAACCGTCGAATCCCATTCGGCTGGGCAGCGTTCGGGAAGTTGCGCGGTATCATCTCGTCCAACTTAGCACAGTTTCTTAAGACGAAAGTTTGTCCAGTGTGTGTTGCCAGTGATGACATATGGCTCTGAGACGTAGTCGCTTACAATGGGCCTCATCAGAAAGTTTACAGTCACTCAAAGGGCAATGGAGAGGGCTGTGCTCGGCATTTCCTTGCCTGATCGAATCAGAAATGTAGAGATCCGCAAGAGAACCAGGGTTACCGACATAGCCCGAAGAATTGCCAAACTTAAGTGGCAGTGGGCAGGGCACATTGCTCGCAGAACGGATGGCCGATGGGGCGACCGCGAACCGAAAGACGTTGCGTTGGAAGGCCTCCCACCTGGTGGACTGAGGACCTGGTGAACGTTGCGGGGATCCGCTGGTTGCGAGACGCACGGGAACGGTCAATGTGGTGACGCTTGGGGAAGGCCTATGTCCAGCAGTGGACGTTTTTCGGCTGATATGATGATGATCACAGACACAGCTTTGTGTAGGTGTCTTAACTGAGTACAGACCTGCCATAATCATTGCCAGTTAGATGAACGATATAATGAGAGTTGACACATAGCTGTATGTCTCAACTCTCATTATGATCTTTCATTCGAGCTGTCCTACATCTTCCAAAGTCAGATACACACTCACATATACAATTGTTTCTATTGTTTGTTCAACTAAATTAAAATTAAGTTGTACGTATTAACATATTTTTTTCTAATTTCAGAAGTAAACAGGCCTGGTGCTTAAGACGGGACCCAAGCACGATATAATTATAAACCATAGTTTAATTTATTGTTAATTATTACTATTATCTTAACTAATTAATAGTAAAAATCTGAAGAGCTCGAGAGATACTTTATTACAATAGGCGCTTAAAGCCTGTACAGTTTATTTGAGCAAATCTCAAGGTGTGTTGGTGCTATAAAAAAATATTAGGCACTGTGAGTAATTTTATTAAGTTAAGCTGATTGAGGCTTTGCAGTTAATTTTAGAATATGTAAGCAGAAAAAAAATACTGAAAGAATCTAGCCCAAATAAACTTTTACAGAAACTAAATAGTTGACTTTGACTTGATTAATAATATTGAGGCGGTACCTAGTACCTTTTTTAGGGTTCCGTACCCAAAGGGTAAAAAACGGGACTCTATTATTAAGACTCCACGATGATGTATTTCTGTTGCCGCTATGACAAATACTAAAACAGAATAAATATTTAAGTGGGGCTCCCATACAACAAACGTAATATATTTGCCGTTTTTTGCGATAATGGTACGGAACCCTTCGTGCGCGAGTCCGACTCGCACTTGGCCAGTTTTTTTAACCGATTTCCCAAAACGGAGGAGGTTCTCAATTCGATTGGTATTTTGCTTTGTTATGTCGACGAATCGAATCGACGCATGGACCGATTTGGAAAATTCTTCTTTTGTTCGTAAGGGTATACTTCCCATTTGGTCTCATAGTTATCAGGTCAGGATCTGATGATGGGATCTTGGAGAATTCGAGGGAACTCCTCAAATATTATATATATATATAGCGAATTTTGGCATTTTCATCAACAATGCAATCATTTGCACTCATAAATTATCATTTGGTAAAGTGGAACTGGTGAAATAGACCACAGATGGCCAATAGAATTCCTTAAAACTAAGTATGTCACGGGTGTACGATATCTCGAATAGTTAAACGACTATCACGAAGCAAATACTTATAAATAAATAGTACTGATGAAAATGGTACCATCAAACTGATCTGCTGATGAAGCCGGCAGGTAGGCACTGGAATTCCGAAATAAAACAATGTATCCTAGTCGTGTTTGAGCTTATTGGAATCGTCATGAAATGTACTTTGGCTATACATGATTTTTATAAAAATTCGAGGTACGTATCAAAACTAAAAAGAGATAAATCTAAAAACTTTTTAACAAAAAAAATAAACCGACTTCCAAAAAAAAAACACTACAAAGTGAAAAATAACTTTCTTTTCCGAAGTAGGTGTCGAATCACGGCAAAAAATTGGTGCTAAAGACAAGAGGAAGTTTTTTTGGTGACGGGGAAGGTTACATTTTTGATAGAAAGAAAAAGTACCACAGCTTTTCGTCAAAATCAATTTTGTCTTTACATGTATACGATTCTATCAATCAATATTGCAGATATGTGAGAAATTACGGTGAGTTTTTAGTAACTGTTAATAATACGATTATGATTTATTTATTTATCATCACCAATTATAACATCTTTACAGTTTGATCCAATATGATGCTACAAGTCACAAACACACAAAATTTCATAATACTAAAGTATCCTAGCAACAAAATTACACACAATAAAATAAAAATAAGTATTAATATTACATCAATAAATTAAATTAAATTAAACATGCCAAAGTCTATAGCTCCAGGCCTCTTTCAATAATTATTTGAGCCCTTTGATGAAATCTCGATAGGTTTAGCCCAAATATGTCTTCCGACATTGTAACAACATTGAGAATACGCGCGGCTTGCGAGATAGGGGCAAACTTGAGGAGGTTGGTCCTAGCCGCCGGCACGTCTAACAGAGCGGGGCGGCGGCGCGCGCCCACGCACCCGTCCGGCGCAGCCGCAGCGCTTCTAGCACTTCCTGGTGGTGCCGCAACCCTAGTAAGATGCTTGCCACATATTTAACCAGCGCTATGACCTTTCTTACTGCTAGCCTGCTGTACCCGAACATGCCAAGGACGAACAGACTCGGGTACATCAGGGGATAAAAGGGATAAACTCCGTACTGTTTGCAATACAGAAATCTAGAAAATTTATTTTGAATTTTTTCCAACATTAGACTGTATTTCTCTTCATGTGGATTCCAAATGAATGCACTTGTTTCCAGATGACTCCTTACTATTGCATTATACAGAACTTTTACAACAGCAGTGTCGGTAAAATCCTTACACTATCTTAAGATGAATCCGAGATTTCTGAAAGCCCTGCCGCACACCTCAACTATGTGTTTCCGGAACGTCAGCTCCGACACCATCTGAACGCCCAGGTCTCGTACATGTGAGACACGCGGCATAACTACACCGTCCATGTCGTACTGATGCTGCAATGGAGCACGCGCGCGACTATAGCTCATAACACAACATTTAGACACATTGAAATGTAGGTTTGTTGGACTTACTCCATGCGACTACATTATCAATATCAGACTGGAGTCTATTACAGTCAGCAGTATCTTTAACCTTTAAATATAATTTCAAGTCATCTGCAAACAGCAGACACTTCGCCTCTTTTACGACTGTAGGCAGATCATTGATCATTAAAATAAACTCCAAAGGTCCTATATTGCAGCCTTGACTCACCCCAGAGAACGTGTAATAAGGACGCGATTCACGTCCCCCATACTCGACGTACTGTCGGCGCTCGCTAAGATAGCTGGCAAAGAGTTTAAGTAAGTGAGGTGTAAATCCCATAGCCGAGAGCTTGTACAAAAGAACATCATTATCCACGGTATCGAAAGCTTTCCGGAAGACAAAATACGCCACATCTACCTGCCCTCCAGCGTCAATTACGGGCGATAGGTAGTTCACAAACGACAGTAAGTTACCCCCCGTACTGCGACCTGGCCGAAAGCCGTGTTGAGAGTCAGACATTTGTGAGCTCACTTGTGTATAAATGCCTGCATGTAACACAGATTCAAATACCTTAGCAAACGCCGACAGTACCGCCACCGGTCGGTATCCACTCACGTTGGTGTCTGCACCCCCTTTAGGGACTGGGATAACTCGGGTGATCTTCCATTCATCAGGGTAGCGACCCTCCCGCAAACACAAGCTAAAAATGTGCAACAAGGGCTCTTCAAAAACCGTACGACAATCCCTGACAATGTATGCCGTCCAGACCCACTGAGCGTTTGGGCTTGAGACGCAGGAGCGCCGCGCTCAGGTCTCGCGCGCTGAGGCGGTCAACATGGATGCGCGCCGCCCCTGCCGCCCCGCCACCCGCGCGCTCTGCGGCTACCGGGTCTAGCGCCGGTCGCTTCTCGCTGTACACCGCGTGGAAGTACGAGGCAAAACAGTCCGCACAATCCTCCTCTTTTAGCAACAAGCCGTTTTTTGTGACCTTAGGTTCATTGCGTCGAGATTGTTTAGTCCTAACAAAGTTCCAGAACGATTTCGGATCTATTTGCAGGTTTTTCTGAAGCCTGTTTTGATAGACTTCATAGGTTGAAGCTATCTTTAATTTAAAACGAGTTCGTAAACTAGATAACATTTCATAGTCACTCTGGGAGCCAGTCGTTTTATACAATTTATGATAACGCCACTTATCTTTTATGTCTCTAATCAACTCAGAAGTGTACCATTCTGGATAACTAAACCTAGACCCCTGCTTATTTACTTTAACAGTTTTCTTAGGAACATGACTGTCAAGGACCTCATTTACTGTTCTATAAAGCAGCCTCCGAGTCATTATTACTAAGCAAACACTCCCAATTGATCGACCCAAGAGAATTATATTCTATGATGTCCATCTATATATATATCCACGCATGATCCATGGGGTTTCATTCGCGAACCGTGTAAATGCAAAATTGCTGGTCGAGGCGTTACCACATAACTTATTGAATCAAGCAACCAATTGTAATTTTTTGCAAAGTTGCTAGAATTATAAGAATTTTTAATGGTATGTTTTCTATTTCTTACTTTTCCATACTTCTCCAAGCATGTTGAAGATTTGTGAAAAAAAACCCAAAATAGTCTTTAGTTTTAGGCAGTAGTAATTTAAGTTTTTTCGTTTGCGTCGAGCCATCTCGTGACCTCGATCTCGTCTTATCGAAAGAAATGGAGTCGGTTTATTACAGCGATGACGATCTTGCCTAGAAGTTGCTTGTTGTCTTAATAATCGTTGACTACAGCTTAGGCTAGAATTAGGAGCCTATAAGAATACCTACAGGATCACCAACATAGCTCGCAGAATTGCCAAACTTAAGTAACAGTGGGTAGGGTACATTCTGTAATGGCAACCGCGTACCGACCGCAGCGTTAGAAAGCCTCCCTCTAGGCAGCCCAATGACCTGGTTAAGACTGCAGGAATCCGGTAGATGCGGAATGCACAGGACCGATCGATGTGGTGATACTTGGAGGAGTATTATGTACAGCAGTGGACGTAATTCGGTTGAAATGATG
The DNA here is from genome assembly GCA_948252205.1 of Orthosia incerta. Lineage (NCBI taxonomy): Eukaryota > Metazoa > Arthropoda > Insecta > Lepidoptera > Noctuidae > Orthosia > Orthosia incerta. The sequence goes on along the minus strand of OX411745.1, from coordinate 6,241,691 downwards.
ATGGTGATGGTGGTGATACTAATAACGATTGTGTATTAACAAGCTTGAACGACAACGATAACAATGACAGCAATGTGCTACTGCAAGCCGACTAAAAAACTTCGCGAGCAACAACAATCCGTTACCAATTGCCATCACAAGTTATGCGATAGGTCTATCTATACAGAGCTTCCTTCACCTCTTTCCAGTCAGTGCTCCACAAGATTACTCCTGACGAATTCCGAACTGATGGTTGACTGTTATTTACGAGGTCAACTATACCCTTTGGTGAGATCATGAATCATGAGTTTTTGTTTGTTGAACGATTGGAATCTGGGTTACCAGTTAACGGTTCTAATTATAATGGAAAGCTATAAACTTATGAGATACCAATCAAGATATAATAAGACCATATCGGCCTTAAACCAATTTTATTTATTCATAAAATCTTCAAGTAGTCTTCGAGTAAAATTCATTGTACAAAGGCATACTTAATTCCTTAGGCATTTTTCTAGCAATCAACTAGGTACATAATATATATTTTTTTTAACTACAACTCGTTCTACTCGAGTGGCCTTATAATAGTACTTTGGGGAATGTTTGAGTTTTACGCAGACATTTTGTGTTATTTCATAATATAAAATAATTTAATCAATACTTATAATATTATAATGAGGAAATTTTTTATTGTTTGTTTGTTTGTACCGAATAGGCGCCGAAACTACTAGACCGATTTGAAAAAATCTTTCACCAATAGAAAGCTACATTATGCCTGAGTGACATAGGATATTCTTCTATATGGTCCACGGGAGCGAAGCCGCGGGCAACAGCTAATATAATAATATAATTATCATGCATACGTTCTAAGATATAATTAATATGCTCACTACTGCTGCCGTCTATGTAGTATCTAAGTGAATTAATCATAAATTTTATGTTTTTAGGATCCTAAAAAAAAAAAAAGGTATGTTTAAAATAAGTGTAGGTAAATTAACCGTCTGTTGGATTAATAATCACATTTAATTTAATACTGATACGTGAAGTTCAAGTAACCAATCTACTATAAACTTAGACCAACGTCTGAACATACGGTTTAGTGTTATTTCCCATACCTAAGCCTGCCAAAACACACTCTTTAGCCGCTTACCAATAAGGAAAAACAGATAAAATGATTCATAAATGCAGTAATTTACTGTGATTTAGCACTATTTCGGGATTTCAGTCTGCTTAAATACCTACTGGCAACAACATTCATAATTATGATGCCACTTATTTATGAATAAATCAAAACAGAGCACGCAAAGGCAGTAACGACGACGACTAGCACCATTGATAAAATAATATTCGTGCCGCCCAATGAGCACTGAGCCCAAATTTTTACTATCATAGCCAAAGTCACAGCATCAATTTCTATGGATGAAAGGTGATACTCACACAATACACACATCACATAGTTATCTTATCTTATCTTATGGAGGGGCCGAGAAATAACTCGGGCACTTCGACCCTTTGGGATCTTTTGTGGTCCCCTAGATAACTTACTCCTCCCCAATCTCGTTGATAACCGTTTGCATGAGTTTTACAACGAGATTAGGAGATATGAGCCTGTGTAGTCTTCTGGTTTTGGATATTCAACCCCTAGGGGACTGATTCGCTTACCAGCCAGGGCATCGCATGTGCACAGAAGGTGCTCCATGCGTTCCGTATATTCCCCACACAAGCTGCACATGGGTGTCGCGGTTAGACCCATCTTCATGAGCATGTCATTGGTTCCAAAGAGCCCAGTAAAGGCCCCAGTCCTCTATTGTAGGGATTTGGACCTTAAAAGACCTTTCAAACACAACCATAGTTTACATTTTATCGGATAACATGCTTGTTACCCGATCCAGGCCTTCATTCTCGTCGAACTTTGTATGATTAGTCTCTTAGGGCTTAGAGGCATCCCATAGTCCAGCAACAGCGCGACAATGTAATTTCTTCCTTGCCTCGAATTCAATCATCATATGCAAAGGAGGGATATTGAGGTATCTCTCAATCGCTGCCGTAGGTGTTGTCCTGAAAGCACCCGTGATGCCGAGACACACTGTTGTAACCTGGTGAGTGGCGCTTTGCACGAGGCAAAAGCTTTCGCTCGTTCTTGGCCACCACACTATGCTGCCGTAAGTGATAATAGGTATTATCATTGTCCGGTACAGCCATCGTATCACTTTGGGCTTTACCCCCAAGTTTTACCGTAGGCATCACATAGTTAGCTCGTAATGTTTTATGAATGCTATCTCCAGCATTAGTCGTCAAAGCGTCCATGCTCTTGGTCAATCCGCATTTATAATATTTATGGGTTTCCAGAAACAGGTTAAATCGAAGACAAAACTATTTAAAAATGAGTTTTATTACAAAATAATAACATTAACGACTACACATAGATACTGCCCCCGTACCATGACGCATCATGATGCGACTGGGAAAAAAGGACAGATGTATACAAGTCATATGCATCTGTCCCTTATGCACTCTCGAAATAACCTTGCTCTAAGAGCTTATGGTTATCCCCCTGGCTACTTTATCCAATCGATATCGATCGCTGAGAGACTAAATAAGGAGTCTTAAAATTTTGGGCCAGACTTTATTATGGCTTGTAAAGTCAAAGACTTTTTCGTTACTCAAATTTTTAGATTTAGTTTATTAGTAAGTGTTTTGTTTCAGTTTTTGTAGCCCGCGTTGGCGTCGTATCTGCTTCTCCTGCGGTCATACGAAGTCATGCGCCTGAAAACAAATATTTTATTTAGTTTACCGATATTTTTAGTAACCTCTATAAAACACCGTACATAATATCACCCACATCTTTCTATGTATGAGTATCAAAGAACAACATTAAAGTTTCAAAGGATACCCTAAATAACTCTTAATTATCTTCGAAATTACTTGCTCGGTGGTCGTAAGAAATCATCTCTGATCAAGATACTAACAAATACAGTCAAAACATGACGAAGTGTCATCATGATGCTCATGAGGTCTGATTGAATATATCAAGTATGTCCAAAAACAAACCATATAATTTTTTAAACGCACCTTGAGACCTACTCGAATGCATGAGGATCTCCTCAGGAGTGGGGACGAGCTCCTTCGGCGCCGAAGCTGTTCTCTTTAGCTGCGGAGTTCACCGATGTAGGAGAAGTGGCCTCACACCAAGAGGGAACCTTGTTTGGGTTGCGCGCAAGTGGTAACAGAACCTGGAAAATGAAAGGTCAATCTTTAAAATAAAAAAGTGAAAAATAAAAAACTTTTTTACAAAAAAATACTACCGACTTCCAAATAAGAAAACTACAAAGTGAAAAATAACTTTATTTTTGGAAGTCGGTGTCTTTCGTAGGTACCATTATTTTGCGTTACGGACACCGACTTCCAAAAATAAAGTTATTTTTCACTTTGTAGTTTTCTTATTTGGAAGTCGGTAGTATTTTTTTGTAAAAAAGTTTTTTATTTTTCACTTTTTAGTTGTACCTACCTAATAGGCAAGATGTTTAGTAAGTTTCCTATAACGCCAGAATAGATTACCCGAATAACATGAAACTTGAACAAAACCGATCAAATGAGAGATCTGCTTACCCCTTAAGAGCGTACTGACGTGATGTTATGTTATGAAATGGTATAAACAATAAAATTACATGTGATTGCAGCAGTCCCGAGAGATTTTCCGTTATTTATTGAAGAGTTCTGTTGTATATCTTCGAAGTTCTTCATCAGATCTTCACCAAATTAAAATGGGACCAATTTCGGAACATACTCTTTCAAACAAAAAAAGAATTTTCAAAATCGGTCCGCAATTGACGGAGATATCGGTGAACATACACAAAAAAAAAAAAAAAAAAAAAAAACATACAAGAAGTCGAACATAGAACCTCCTCCTTTTTCGAAAGTCGGTTAATAAAAATACAGCGTGAGACTAAACGTATCCTACCGTACCTGTACTTCACATGTGCGTACGGGACTCTGTCTTTATTTGATATGTCATAAAACTATATTTTTAACAAATGCTTTACGAGGATTTTAGACTTTTACAACATCACTAAATTTTTCCTTATAGTAAACGAATTAGTAAGATTTTTTTTCGTTTCTAAGATTTTAACGCCTCTCTTCACATTTGTCTGAAAAAGACTGTCTTTTTATTGAAACTAAAGCGACCGAGCTCGGTTTCGCACAGGTGCAATTGACTAATTTTACCAAAATCATTTTTTCATACAAACCTTGGTCCAGAGTCCTGACAATTAAGAACACAACAAAAAACAGCCGGATCGGTCGATTCGTTCTCAAGTAATGATCTACCATTCATAAGGCAATTGATTTTTATTTTAAAAGGTGAGAATTCCATAGTAACACTTATAAGTTACGACAATTTTAACACATTTTTTACATATTTTAAATTAGCCATAATTTGCGATAAATAGGTAATCTAACCAACAAAATAATTGTAAATATTTAAAAATATGGAACCATTGTTCAGATATAAGCAGGTTCGCAAACATAATTACTAATACTTGCTAATTGATATGGTGATTCCTATACCTTATTGATAACGACCTTTCATTTAATTTCTTGCAATAAAACTCACGCCATATCTCCCGATTACTCCTGACAATGACGAAAAAGAAATCCAATATTATTGTGTTCAAATGAAAAAATATAATTTGCAGAAAGAAGGCCGGTTTGCAGTAATATATTGAGTGGAAGGGCCATATCACTTCTATGACATAATTTGTTAGCAATAAAATATCACTCAATATAAATATCAAAGTGACTAAGAACAAACGCTGCCAGGTGTCCGCAGCTGTATGTGCACTTGACTTATAACTACGATAAACTTGAAATACAATAATTACTAAATAAAGAATACAGTTTACTATCAAAGGTAAAATTAGCATGATGATTACCACATAATATTCATATGTTGCGAAATATTTATACATACAAATAATTAATTCTGATGTTATTAATGACAGACCCCAACCAAAGATGCAATATTTAAAAAACCTCCGTCGTATATACCCATTGAATACTTTTACAATATCTAAATATAACATTTGACAAATAACAATCAACCAATGGTTCTTAGCTGTTGAAAAGTATACATATAAATCGTAAGTTATTATATGATACAGCCACTTTGGGCAGTTTTCAAAAACATTTCCGCTCTTGTGTAAAATTATTTCGATCATAACAAATATGTAAAGAAAAAGGTTTGCCAGAATTGTGTTGAGGTATACAAAGTTATTGAAATGACGGAATTTTCTTATGATGCACCATGATGTCACTCCGCATATTAACGTGAGTAGTGACAGCACAAAAACAATTATGTGTATTATTAATTTTACAGTTAACATTTGCTGAATATCCTGGTCACTGATGGTGGCACTGGTGGTGGCACTGATGGCAATCACACAAGAACTATAGTCGCTGGTATTACCAGACATGGTGTATGTCACATACACAGTTTATTCTGATTCACTTTAATGACTCAGGTTTAATGTTCAACACAGTTTATTTATGATTAATTTTACTATTCGAACTAAACGTTCAAAAAGTGTAGCTCGCGTAACGGTCTGTGAAATACTACTTATAAGTATTACCGCTATTAATATTTAATTTTTTAGGGTTCCGTTCATCTGAACGATAAAGCGGATGAAATGAATAAATTTATTTTCAGTAATTTTACAACTTCTACAATATATCTTACATAGGGGTCTCTTTTAAGTATGAGAAATACCAGTGCTTGGAGGTTCACTAATGATAGGTAAGCATTAAATATATTCCCATAATTTACATTGACATAACGAAATTGAGCATTACACATAATATTATTAGGCATAAATGTTTTGCCATAAATACTGCCATAAATACTGTTGGCATAATGATATTTACACAAAGTTCTTTGGAATAAAACAAACATGTTTGCGGCTCAAGGTTGGCCCAAGGGCCGCCCCTGCCTAACGCTGCTTCCCAATCTGTGGGGCCCGAGCGCCACCTGCAGGCGGCTCTACGTGGGGATCGTGCAATCGATGGCCCTATATGGGGCTCCGATCTGGGCGGCTGAGCTGACGGCCAGCAGCATCGCTATTCTGCGAAAGCCGCAGAGAGCGATGGCCGTCAGAGTCATCAGGGAGTATCGCACGATCTCCTATGATGCGGCTTGTGTACTGGCCGGATCCCCACCCTGGGACCTGGAGGCGAAGGTACTCGCGTCACTGTATCGGTAGTGCGAGGAAGCGCTGGCGCGGGGTGAATGGCTGATGCAGCGACATATGGAGTTGCGTCGGTTTCAGCTCCACGAGGTCCTCCAGAGCTCCTGGTGACGGACTCGGGGACGTCCGTCGCCACCCACACATCAGGACCCGAGGTAGCTGCGCGTAGTGTTCTACGCGCGCCCCTCTTAGACGTCGCGGAGGGAGTCAAACACCTCACTCCCCCCCAACCCGAGGTCGATGCCCGCAGTGGTGGGCGGCACTAGCTGGGGATTGCGGAAGTATCGTTGTACCCGACTCCCGGTGTAGTTGTGAGGTACGAGTCTGACAGATTCCCCCGCCCCCCAGGGCGGCGGACTCCTACCGCACTTTAACCTAATTCAATTGAGTCCTTATATCAAATATATTTAATTTAATTTAATAACAATAGCCAGATCCCTTGAAGATACCTAGGAGCCTTTATTTCGCTCAATCGCGTCTTTAATACGCTCGGTATTAAAGCGGCGCAGGTCCCTTTTCAAGGATTTAGAGAATGAGCTGCCGGTATTTACACGCCTCATCTGAAGACTGCAGGATCATCTCACGCCTCTCCTTCATAAGCTTCAGAATAGGATTAGAGATAAGAAATCGGGTATCTATCGATATCGATAATGTAATTAAAAATGCAATACTGCACTGATGTGACCTTGTTTGAGTAAATATCGACCTATGACACAAATGTCAACCTTACGGCAAACGCAATTAAATTTGTAATTGAGACCACTGTAAATACCGCCATCTATGGTCGGGTAGCGGCATTTGCTTGGCAATCGAATCTAGTTTGACTCTAGATTACAAAACGTCGAAATTACTTCTACACTAACGCAAAATTGTCGCCACTGCTTGCATGCGCCGTACGGACCGGTACTGCCAACGACTCCCACTCCAGTGCGTTATTCGAGCTTAAACATTATTAATTTAGAAATAATTATTAATAAGGATGTTATAATTTTATTTTTGTATATTTTTACATGGTTCATAAGTATATATACTATCTGTTTTACACATCTAACAACGTTATTTAAGTTACTTTTCAATGGCATTTGTACAAAAATTTGCTGTTCCAAGTACATTTTATAAGTTGGTCGATTACTCGTAAACTTATAAAGCCTATTTTTAATTTTTTTCACATACCCGAATCAACCATTTTGCTGGCAGGGAGGGGGGGAGGGAACTTTACTCTAACGAAAATTTTCAATTTAAAGCTTCATTTTTCGCAAACGGATATCTGAATCGAAAAATGGTTTAAACAGACCCGTAATATTTTTCAATGGCATATTCAACGTTACCACACACATACACACCATGTGATGGAAGAGAAAAAAAACATACCCACTTTATGTCTATAGGAGGGAAAAAATATTTTTTTCAAGATTTTATTTTACCACTTTGTTGGAATTATTAATATGTATATCCATGCCAAATTATAGCTTTCTTATACTAAGATGGATATAAAGACGGACATAGCAAAACTAAAAGGGTTCCTTGTTGACTTCGGAACCCTAAAAATGTTAGATTACAATTATTCTTCGTACGGAACCTTCCCCACGTGAATTCAACTCGAACTTTTCCTGTTTATTATAACTATTATCCTTGCACCGCGTCATAAATATCCACGAATGAATTCCTCATGACAGGATCGAAATACCCATTTTGTTTTGGTCGCATGTTATGTGAATGAATATTTATGATTTATTTTATTTGATTTATTGTATTATTTGTACACTGGATTACGTCTTGTCTTTCTTTTGTAAACTCTCTCTATCACTGTAAGGTTTCCTGGTACAAAACTCTGATTTTTAAGTCTTGCGGTTGTACCTTTAAAAAAATTAACATTATAAATTTTCTTTATCAATGTTATAGGCACCTCTCTAAATAACACTATAAGGCAAACCTTTCGAAATCAGCTGTTGGATATCAACAAGACAAAACTCTTGGTAATTTTCAGTGTGGCAATAAGCCCAATCATTCGGTTGCTAAATTCCAAATTCAATTTTTGGTATTTGGATGACGGAACCCTATGAGGTGATGTAGATAATTATAGTCTTGAAGGATTTAACTTTGTTGAAAGATAAATTAATGTCAAGATATCAATGTAATGTCTACCGTTTTGTTGTCTTGTGTTTTGAATTGCGTGAAATATAATATTAGATATTTCTGTTTTTCTGTGTTTTTTTAAAGGATTTAGTGCATGAATAGTACAAAATATACCCCAAGAAGCTTTTGTGATAATTTCTAAGCCAGATTACAACGAAATGTGTGGAAAATCTGCTGGCAATGGGGCGCTCTGCCCCCCTAGCCAAATTACAAACGTTTCGGATCAAATCACTTTCTACAATCTTTAACGCCTTCTATTGGTATGGTCTGTACATGTCAGACCGATGACGTTAAGATGTGTCATTCCCATACATTGAATCGTTTTCTACTAGCGTTATCGATTGTAGATTGTCAACTTGGCTACAGGTGCTTGATCATTTAAACGAGTGGAGTTTTAATTTGCTATTATAAAATAATGATTATGCCACTGTAATCTAGAGATCATGAGGAACAAATTAACATTGTTTTAATTACTATTCACTCATTACGGGGCCTGGTTATCGATTATCTCCTTTTGAATTTGCAACGAATACAAAAAAATACGGCCAATCATACGGTACTTGATTTTATTTATACATTTGACGATTTTTTTAAACGTGTACAATTATTTTTATTTATTATAAATAAGCTATTATTTTTAATAAATATCTATCCAACAATATTATTTTAAACATTTAAACATCAGGCAGTATTGGCCGTAAACAATAAGTTCGCAAACAATAACAACTATCCTTGAAAATTGTCGTGATTTCTATGCCTTACTGATAACGACCTTTCATTTAATTTCTTGACATAAAACTCACGCCATATCTCCCGATTACTCCTGACAGTGACAAAGAAGACATTCAATATTATTGTATTCAAATGAAAAAATATAATTTGCAGAAAAAAGGCTGGTTTGCTGTAGAATATTGTGTGGTCAGGCCATATTACTTTTGTGACATAAATTGTCAGCAATAATAAATCACTCAATATAAATATCACTGTGGCTAAGAATAAACGATGCCAGGTGTCCGCAGCTGTATGTGCACTTGAGTTAAAAAAGCTACGACAAATTGAAAATACAATTACCAAATAAAAGATACAGGTCATTATTAAAGGTAAAATTAACATGATGAGAACCACAGAAAAATCAGTTTTAGCGAAGTATTTGTATGAACAAAGAAATAATATTGATATTAGTAACGACAAACCCCAGCCAAAGATGCTGCATTTAAGAAACCTCCGTCGTATATGCCCATTAAAAACTTTAACAATATCCCTATATAACATTTGACATATAATAACCAACCAATGGTTCTTAGCTGTTGAAAAATATACATATAAATCGGTAGTTATTATATTCTTCAGCCACTTTGGACAGCTTTCAAAAACATTTCCTTTCTGGTGAAAAATGAGGTGGAACGTTACAAACGTATAAAGTAAGACGTTTGCCAGAATTGTATTGAGGTATACAAAGTTTTTGAAATTACGGAATTTTCTAATGTTGCACCATGATGTTACTCCGGATATTAACGTGAGTAGTGTCAGCACGAAAACAATGATGTGTAGTATTAATTTTATAGTTAACATTTGCTGAACAGCCTGGACACTGGTGGCGGCACTGGGCGCAATCACATAACCATAGTTGCTGATGTTACAAGACATGGTGTATGGCACGTGTACAGTTTATTCTGAGTCACTTTAGTAGCTCGAGTTCAAAGTTCAACACAGTATATTTTTAATAATTTTCACTATTGGAACTAAACGTCACGTGGTTCAAAAAAGTGTTGCTTCCAAAACGGTCTGTAAAATACTCATACTAAGCGGTAATATTTATAAGTATAACCGCTTTTAATATTAGAATTTTTAGGGATCTGTACGTCTGAAAGAAAATCGGAACCCATATAGGATGAAATGTTTGGGGTGAAGATTGGAAAATTAAAAATATTTTTGACAGTTCACGACACACAATAAACGAAAGGTCTTGTTTTAAGACTTCAATTTTTTTTAGACATCATTTTATTATAAACTAGCTTCTGCCAGCGGCTTCGCCTGCGTGAAAGTCAAAAATAACCTGAGGGAACATATTTCCAGGATATAATCTTTTATGCAATTTCTGACCATAATCTACCTCTGTGCCAAATTTCATCCAGATCCGTCCAGCCGTTTGAGCGTGAAGAAGTAACAAACACATACAAACGCACACACACACTCACAAATTATCGCCTTTATAACATTAGTGTGAGTGTGATGTGATGTGATAGTTTTAAAGTAATTTTAGAAAACTGATGTGATGATATTCCCCCCACAAGAAGTCTATGGTTTTAAAAGTAACTTTGTAAATCTCTCTAATATTGTGCGTCAAAACTTACATTTGCAGTTGGAATAAGTAGGAGTGGACAAGTCTTTTATCAACTATGTTACATTTTGTCTTGATTAACGTGGTAGACAACATATTCGTGGTACGGAACCTTCTCCACGTGAGTTTTACTCGGGAGTTTTTAGTTTATTTTAACTGTTATTTTTGCACTGCGTCATAAATATGCACGTCTGCATTCCTCATGACAGGACGAAAATACGCATTTTATGTTGGTCACATATTCGTACATGGAGTTTCCCTGAAAACTTCTCGTTTACGGCTGCCAATGAGTCATTAGAATAGAATAGAATACTCTTTATTATGTACACCACATAAGTTACAGAAAGTATAGACGAAGAAAACATTACACTGGGTGACACAATGGGCGGCCTTATCGCTAAAAGCGATATTTTCAAGACAGATGGGCTGTGGCGCTGTCTTGTTAAAACCATACGATTATAAGCTTCAAATTCTTGCAGTTGCGACACAGTTACCCTCGGAGATTCTCTAAGAAGTCCCAACTTCTTTAATTGTTTTCTCTGTATTTTTTTATCATGGGCGTCCCGAAGCGGCTAATTTGAGAGGTGAACCAACAGATTTGAACTTTCTGACCCACGAAACTTTCACTTGGACACTGATTTTGTTATGTAATCAACTCAGAACGAAATAACCGACTTCCCAAAAAGGAGGAGTGTCTCAATTCAGATGTTGCTATTTTTAAAATGTATTTTCAGGCTTAACTCCGTCATATATAAACTGATTTGCAAAATTCTGTTTTTATTTGAAAGAAGTTTATTCCAAACTTGACCCATTTAAATTTGGTAAAGATCTGGTGAAGAACTTCGGAGATATACAACAGAACTCTTCAATAAATGACGGCAAATCTCTAGGGATTGCTGCAATCGCATGTCTGTTTATTGTTTACACCATTTCATAACATACCATCACGCCAGTATGCTCTAAATTGGTTCGCAGTTCACCCTGGTACACTCTCATTCTACCGGTTATGTTCAAGTTACATGTTATTCGGGTAATCTATTCTGGCATCACTGTGGGCATTAGGTACCTTACTATAGAACTTGTCCATTATGTACCACTAAAAAGTGAACAATAAAAAACCTTTTTACAAAAAAAGTACAACCAAACCAAATAAAAACACTACAATGTGAAAAATAACTTAAATTTCGGAAGGAGGTGTCAAAAAACGAGGAAACGAAAACGGACCGACTTCTGAAATTTAAGTTATTTATCACTTTGTAGTTTTTTTTTATGGAAGTTGTTTGTATTTTTTTGCATTCATTTTTTAATCAGAACGCTCGCTGCGCACCCATGAAACGATCATAGCGTATACATTGGAAACATGATCTAACCATCCCCATCCCCCACGCACCACTCTCTCAAACCGTTCCAACGCAATCACATCACATCATCAGCCTATTAATGTTCCCACTGCTGGGACACAGGCCTCCTCTCTGTGAGAGGGAATGGGCCGTAATCCACCACGCGGGCCCAGTGCGGGTTGGTGGATGTCACATGTCTTCGAATTTTTGGTTCTAGGACATGCCGGTTTCCTCACGATGTTTTCCTTCACCGTTTTGTGAGCAGTGGTGATGAAATAATTTACACAAAGTAAAGCGCCTGCCTGGGCTCGAACCCACGACCTACAACTTCCAACGCAATAATCTTTTTAAAATCGTACATCTTTATTGCCACCCTATATTTTAGACTTTGATCAACGCCTGAACGGAAAGTTTAGTGCCATTTCGCATACTTAGTCTTGCTAAGGCACACTGTATAGGCGCTTATCATTAAGGAAAAATTATAAAAATGTATGCAGTCATTCATTTTGACTAAGCATTATATCGGGATACGGTCTGCTTAGGTATGTAACCTACTAACAATAACATACTTCTTCCATTCAAATTTATGAATCCATTTGCGAATTATTTAGTAAGTAATTAAAGTGATTCATTTGTTTAATATACATATACACACCGTCATAGACACCGTCTGTATTCCAACCCTTGTGGCAAAGTTATAGCATGCTGGAATCCGGGGAAAGGTTCTAGGCATCTTTTTATTATTTTTTATATTTTTTTTTTTATAACTTATAAAACGACGACAAAAGGTGCTCGGTTCGGGTTAGTCGTTTCCTATGGAGAAAAACCGGCAAGAAACTCCATGGTTACTCTTTTCAGACTTACATCTTTACAGACTTTCTCAACGACCGGACACAAAAAGTAAAGATTGGTGAGGTCATTAGCAACGAAGCCAGGGTTGATTACGGTGTGCCTCAAGGAAGCTGCTTATCCCCCAGTCTTTTCCTACTCTATGTGAAAGACCTATGCCAGCAGTCTCTCAGTAATGGTAAAATCTTTAGCTATGCAGATGACACGGTACTAATATTCCACGGTGAAAGTTGGGAAACGGCGCGGGAAGCTGCTGAGACAAGCTTACGTAAAATAATCCACTGGCTGGAAGCGAACTTACTAATCCTTAACATCTCGAAAACATCATTTTTGCAATTTACTTTCGCCAAAACCAAACATACAGTAATAAGTCTCAAAGCGCACTCCTGTGACGTCGCCAACAGCAGTATTCCATGCTCATGTCTTCCAATCATACAACACAAAACAATGAAGTACCTAGAAGTGATTCTGGACGAGGGACTTACCTGGCGTCCCCACATTGAACAGATATCTGCCCGTGTTAGGAAACTTATATGGGCGTTTAAGAAACTACAACAAGTGGCCGAGTTTAAGCTTCTCCGTGCGATTTATCTGGCTTTAGCACAGTCCATTGTGGGTTACTGTATTACTGCTTGGGGAGGTGCTTGTAAAACCTACATGATACGCCTCGAGAGAGCCCAATGATCTCTGATAAAAGTCATGACCTTCAAGCCGTACCGGTTCCCCACAAAAACCCTTTATGAAAGTTGCCAAGTTCTTACAGTGAGACAACTATACTTGCTTAATCTCACATTGAAACAGCATGAGAAGACACCGGTAAATCACGCAAATAAACATAAGAGAACGATCAGTGATGTATGTAGCACAGTCAAATGTAAGACAGCATCCGCTCGACGGCAACATCTATATCTATCTACTTATTTATACAACAAATTAAACAACATCCTCAACTTCAACCCACTAACAAAAAAGAAAACTAAGATAAAACTAAATTCATGGCTTCAAACACTTGATTACCAACAGACGGAAAACTTAATCAACGAACTATACTCGAGATGATTAATAGTTAGGTAGGCAAATCATGTCTCATAATATAACCATAGTCCAGCCACCAAGCATGATCACTCACTCTACACACCACACACACACACATAGACACAACACACTCACACTTTCACACCTACACATAAACACACGCACACACACCACGCAAGAGCACGTATGTATTATTTTTAATGGTTATTATTATTATTTTCTATTTCTGATGCATAAAATGTAGTGAACACAAGTACCATAACGGGTGAGGACACTGACTCCTGTAACACAGGTCTCACCTAGCACAGGAGTCAGGGTTTCAAATGGAAATGTATAACTTTTTCTTTGTGTCAATAAAAATATTTTATTATTTATTTATTATTATATACTGACTCGACGCTCATCTTCCCGTTAAAAATCAGACTGACGATTTTCTTAATTATATAATACACATAACAAAACAGCTGCATGAATTTTAGAAGGTATAAAACGACTTTTTTAAAATCCCCGACTTCAATGCAGCTGACTTCTGGACTAAAGGAGTTTGATGCGGTATGAAATCACTCGAACCACTCTTTGTTTGGGCGACTGACGCACTTTTATTTATTATTAAACGTTATACAACATCTTAATATGACATTTATTTATCTATACTAATACAGAGATAATACATACAGAGTTTGTTTGAACGCGCTAATCTCAGGAACTACTGGTTGGATTTGATAAATTCTTTTTGTGTTGGATAGTCCATTTATCGAGGAAGGTTATAGGCTATATAACATCATGCTACGATCAATAGGAGCCGAGCATAAATGAAAAATGTTGCAAAAACGGGCAAAATGATTCCTTTCTGACCGCTTCCGGAGCGTGCGCTGCGTAAGCGGTTAAAGTTACGCAACATTCATGTATGTAGGGTAGGTAGGTAGCCAGATGACGGGAGCAAAGCCGCGTGGGACAGCTAGTTTAGTATAAAATGACTATAAAAAAATAAATGTGCGGCCCACCTTACTATAACATTTTTAACAAATGATTGAAGAGGATTGTAGACTTCCACAACATCATTCAATTTGTCTTCATTAAAATAAACGAATTAGTTAGATTTGGTTACGTTTAATGCCTCTCTCTGATTTTGTCTGAATAGATTTATCTCTTTACGAAACTATAGCGACCCAATCCTGGTTCGCACTGGTCCAATTGGCAAATTTTATCAAAAACCTTTATTCATACAAACCTTGTTCAAAGCCCTGACAATAACGAACACAACCAAAAAAAAAGCGAAATTTGTTTAGCCGTTCCGTTCCATTCATATGGCAATGGATTTTTGTTTTAAAGATGAGGAAATTTTAGAGGAATTCTAGGTTACCAAAATTTTAACACGAAGACTAGATTAAAGTTTTATTTATTCACATATCACCAATCATTTTTCATGCATGACAAAGACAAAGACAAAAGACAAAGACAAAGATATTTTATTTCAAGTAGGCCATCAAGCGGCACTGTTGAACGTTACATTTTACAAATAATAATAGTTGATTCTACCGTGCAATATGTTATAACCAACATTATATGTTACAACCAACCAAATTATTTAATCTAACCTAAATTATTATTTAATCTAAAATTAATTAAACTTAACATTTATACATTAAGAATAGTTGGTAGGCTACAAGCAAGTTTTTGATCCCTACACCTTACTGATAAAGACCTTTCATTAAATTTCTTGACATAAAACTCACGCCATATCACCCGATTACTCCTGACAATGACGAAAAACACATTCAATATTATTGTATTCAAATGAAAAAATATAATGTGCAGGAAAAATGCTGGTTTGCAGTAGTATATCATGTGGACGGGCCATATCACTTTAATGACATAAATTGTCAGCAATAATATATCACTCAATATAAATATCACAGTGGCTAAGAATAAACGATGCCAGGTGTCCGCAGGTGTATGTGCACTTGAGTTAATAAAGCTACGACAAATTGAAAATACAATCACTAAGTAAAATACACAGGTCATAATCAAAGGTAAAATTAACATGATAAATATCACACAAATATTAGATTTAGCGAAATATTTAAACAAATACATAAATAATGTTGATGTTATTAATGGCAAACCCCAACCAAAGATGCTAGATTTAAGAAACCTCCGTGGTATATGCACATTAAATACTTTTACTATATCAACATATAACATTTGACATATAATAACCAACCAGTGGTTCTTAGCTGTTGAAAAGTATGCATATAAGTCGACAGTTACTATAAGCTTCAGCCACTTTGGACAGCTTTCAAAAACATTTCCTTTCTGGTGAAAAATGAGGTCGAACGTTACAAATGTATAAAGTAAGACGTTTGCCAGAATTGTATTGAGGTATACAAAGTTTTTGAAATTACGGAATTTTCTTACGATGCACCATGATATTACTCCGGATATTAACGTGAGTAGTGTCAGCACAAAAACAATGACGTGTATCATTAACTTTAGATTTAACATTTGCTGAATATCCTGGTCACTGATGGAGGCACTGGAGGCAATCACATAAGAACCATTGGCGCTAGTATAACCCAACATGGTGTATGTCACTTGCACGGTTTATTCTGATTTACTGCAATGACTCAGATTTAAATTTCAACACAATTTATTTATGATTGATTTTCACAATTTCAACGAAACGTCGCATCGCGTCGTTCAGAAAGTGTTGTTTCCGAAACGGTCTGTGAAATACTACTTATATGTACTACCGTTTTTATTATTTAAATTATTAGGGTTCCGTACGTCCGAAAGATAAAACGCTACCCTTATAGGATAATTCTTGTGTCTGTCTGTCCGACTGTTACACTGCACAGCTAATTTGCTTCATAGGTATCTACTGGATTGATTGAGTTGTACACACATGAATATCAGTGACCTTAAAACGAACGTGTTACGTAAATTAATGTCAAAGTCAAATATTTTTATTACAACTAGGCCATTAAGTGGCACTTTGAACGTCAACAATTAAAATTTACAAGTAAAAAAATGTATTCTACCGTGCATTCGGAAAAGCAGCTTCTTATGGAGAAGAACGCACAAGATACTCCATACTTACTCTATTAAAAAGTGTTTTACAATATACATAATTACATTAATAAATTCATAACGTGAGCACGATGCACCTAGCACTACATACTTTATACATATAGGTATAAAGTATTACAATCACTAACAGGTAAATTCCTTCACTTGATAAATAGGAACATGGTTCTCACATACTTACAAATATTGCATAGGTAAATTACGACATACAATAACAACGGAACAGTGTGCGAGTCATTTTTTTAAAACAAAAAGAGAAGAAAATAAAATGTATTACTATAATTGTGAATAAAATACAAATTAACCAGTTTGATTTTGTCTACACTAAAGATTGCCCTCTGTAGCAGGACCAGCATGCTTCTAAGAATTCTTATCTTGAATATAATTATCTAATTTGTAATATGCTTGTTTACAAAGTGTGCTCTCAACTATTGTTTTAAATTTTCTTTTTTTAAATTTAATTTCTCAATAGGTATTTCAGAATTTAACACAGTACCCCATGAAAGATTTGTGTAATTTAGCTAATCTATAAGATAGTTACTAACTAACTTATCATTATTTCTAGTATTACAATTGTAAATAACTAACTGTACTAAAGACATTTATATTTTTTAAATGCATGTCCTCGAAAAGAGCGTTTTCCAAGCAGCCAAACTGTGCGGAAAGTGTCATTTTTTTTACTAGTGCTTTTTACTTTCCTGTAATTTTTTAATCTTTAACTCTAACGTCAGTCCGCCGCATAGAGTTTTTATTATTTGAGAAAAGTTTTAAAAATTAGCTAAGTACAGATTATCATTTATATAAAAGGTAAAACAAAACTAATACTTCATTTAAGGCGTTTTTAATTACTCTAGATTTAGATTTTGATCAATAAATCAATATTAAATATTCATTAAATATGTTTGGCAGAATGAATATTTTGCTCATGCCTTTTTGCGTTACGACGTGACAGCTATTTGCACATGCGCAGTAGATATGCCCGAGGAACTATGAACTATTAGTTAATCTGTGGATATGCTGAGCGACCTTGAATAAGCGCCATTTTATTAATTTCTTGCTTGGTTCAGATATATTTTTTTATTTCCTCGCACAATGCATAGGAAAATATTGTATGATACACGTGCGTAAGATGATTTTCGACTCATGTCGATTTATTCATAAAAATACCACTCATCGGAATTCAACTACTTTCCGCACTTGTAGCATAAATAACTATTCCATAATATACATAATATTTTCGTAAATGAATTGGCAAGAAACATCATAATATTATTCTTATTAAATAGCTCCCTAAGAGATTCTCGCTGAATTAACTTATATATGGCTCTGACAGCTCTCTTTTGCAATATAAATATTAATTTAATGTCAGCAGCCCGGCCCCACAACAAAATACCGTACGACAAAACGCTGTGAAAGTGAGTTATTATATTTCAAATTCATAACCGCGTGTTTGGCCTATTTAGTTAAATAGGCCAAACACGCGGTTATGAATTTGAAATATAGGATAACTTTTGGGGTGCAAAATGGAAAGTTAGACAAAAAGTTTTACAAACTGTACTGTGTTCAAATCAAAAGAAAACAAGCCCTTTGTTTTAAGTCTTAAATATATTTGTCAAATTTAAAATCTACAATTTTAAAACTAATTGATAATAAAATAGATGTACTTAAGTGGATCATACGTGGAGTATGATCAACTAAAAACATTTTATTAAATAACTTACAAGAACTCAGCATTGAGTTCAGCTCGCCTTTGTACATGTACTTTATTATCACATTGTAATGTTGTTTTTTTGGTATACGGTGGAATTAAGAAGTTTGTGCTTTTTTTTCATTTAGAATAGACTAGAGCAATACATGTCTTTTAACTTTTAAAGTTTTTTTTATTATTAATCGTGTTAGAAAACATATTCATGGTACGGAACCTCCTCCACGCGAGTCCTACTGTACTGGATTTTTTTCCTGTTACTTTGACTAGTTTTAATATTATATGAATACCTTAATATGACATGTTAGTCATATAATAATTACCAAAGTATTTAATTTATACCCAGAAAATTATGTCACAATTAAACGATGAATATAAATATTGATGACTAAAGAGGAAGCGAACGGCCAAAATGAAAAACCGATCACGTGCGAGTCGGACTCGCGCACGTTTAGGATATACAACTGCAAATGAAGTTTTGAATACGCACAAATATAAAGAAATTTTCAATGTTACTTTAAATACCATAGACTATATAGGTTTTCCTGTAATCTATATAATAATAATAATAGTGCTTTGGAGTGTGCTAGTGCTTTGGATTGTGCTATTCGGGATTATCGCTACATGCCGCTCGAACTTAGGCCACGATTACCTCGTTTGCCCATGCATAACAAAAATAGGGCACTGGTGGCTGCTCTGGATTCGCAGTTGTCAAACTATTTTGATAACTGCGAAGACCTCACTGATACACATTCGATCATGTACTGCGCGGCTGTGGCGGCATGTCGTGTAGCCCACGTCAAATTTGTAGATGACAGAGCTACACGACCGAAACCAGCCGTACGAGATTGGCAGTGCAGGATCGAACGTCGTATTGGTGGGGCCAGAGCACTCATCGGCAAACTAATTTGTTTCAGGGAAGGCAATAATCGGCCAAGAGTGATGCGCTTTGTGAGACGGGCGTTTTCGGGGACTGATGTCAGCCCCCAAGACTATATATCCCGTGTCACAGAGCGCATCGAATTCCTGAAGCAAAAAGTGTTTGCATGGGCAAACCGTATTCGTAGGTATAGGCGGAGAGTGGAGCGATACACCCAGAATCGTACATTCCAAAGTAATGAAAGGTGGGTTTATCGGGCTTGGGAGCGACCCGACCAAGGTGTGACTGATACGCGCCTGCCGGATGATGACGCTATGTGTTCATTCTGGCGTAGCATCTGGTCGGTGCCTGTCAGTCACACCGAAGGTGAAAGGACTCGGGTGGTCGAACGAGCGTGCGATCCAATACAAGAAATGGGGGCTATCACGATCAGCCCCCAAGATATAGCCCATGCAGTCCGTCGTTGCCGAACTGGAAATCTCCGGGGCAGGACGGGCTGCACAACTTCTGGATCAAGTGGCTACAAAGGTCGCACGCTCGTTTGGCATCTCAGTACCAGGCAGCCTTGGAGTCTGGTTCGCTACCAAGGTTCCTTACAACTGGAATAACCCACCTGCTCCACAAGTCTGGTAGCACCGCGAAACTCAAAAATTATAGACCTATTACATGTTTACCAACGGTCTATAAAGTTCTTACATCCATTTTGAGAGTTAAAATTAATAAACACGTCGACGATAATTCGATCATGTCGGTCTCTAAAAATGGACGTAGGAACGGGTCCCGCGGTACTAAGGAGCTACTCCTTATAGACATGGCCATTAGCCAACAGGTTCGGCGTTCCCGAAAGGATCTGTCGACATGTTGGATAGATTATAAGAAGGCCTATGACTCGGTGCCACATACATGGCTCATGAGGGTGCTAGAATTGTATAAAATAGATACAACTCTACGCACCTTCCTGATGTCGTGTATGGGGCAATAGAGCACAGTCCTTCGCTATCCAGGATGTCGAAATATCCAGAGGAATAGCGAACCTGTCAGAATGGATGTAGCAACGGGTCCCGCGGTACAAAGGAGCTGCTCCTCATAGACATTGCCATTAGCCAGCAGGTTCGCCTTTCCCGCAAGGATCTGGCGACATGTTGGATAGATTACAAGAAGGCCTATGACTCAGTGCCACATACATGGCTCATGAGGGTGTTGGAGTTGTATAAAATTGATGCAACACTGCGCACCTTCCTGACGTCATGTATGAGGCAGTGGAGGACGGTCCTTCACTATCCAGGATGTCGACAGATTCAGAAAAACAGCGAACCTATAAGGATTGAGCGCGGTATATTTCAGGGCGACAGTCTGAGTCCTTTGTGGTTTTGTTTAGCCCTGAACCCTCTCAGTACACTGCTGGAGAGTTCGGGCCTGGGCTATCGGTTGAGAAGAGGTGGTCAGGTCATATCACACTTCCTTTATATGGATGATTTGAAGCTCTTTGCCCCCAACAACTTGCAACTGATGAAGCTACTGAAGGTGACAGAAACCTTCAGTGACGCCATCAGGATGGAATTTGGTGTGGACAAATGTGCAGTCATGCATGTAAAGCGAGGGGAGATTATGGAATCCG
Organism: Orthosia incerta; assembly: GCA_948252205.1. NCBI lineage: Eukaryota > Metazoa > Arthropoda > Insecta > Lepidoptera > Noctuidae > Orthosia > Orthosia incerta. Next base: position 6,220,485 of record OX411745.1, on the reverse strand, counting down.
TGGCAATACAACTCTCGGATTCCATATACTTTCGATCCCTTTCCTCAACCGAAACTTACAAGTATTTGGGTATGTCGGAAGCATTAGGCATCAATGCTAGTGACGTGAAACAGTCGTTGAAGGAACGCTTCTTTGGCCGCCTGAATAAAGTACAAAATAGTCTTTTATCAGGCGGAAACAAAGTGCGCGCCTTCAACGGCTGGGTCATGCCGGTGTTGATGTACTCTTTCGGCATACTCAAATGGACTCAGACAGAACTTGACGCCCTGGATAGGAGGGTCCGCACGCTGCTTACCGCAAATCGTATGCATCACCCACGTGCATCAGTTATGAGACTGTATATCCCACGGAAGTGTGGTGGTCGTGGCTTTTTAAATGCTTTGACCCTGCACAACTGCGAGGTATGCAGTCTTAGGGAATACTTCCAGGCCGCCGACGTGGGTATGCATCGAGATGTAGTAGCGGTGGACAAGGGCTTTACCCCGCTCTCCTTGGCTAACGAGAACTGGCGCAAACCTATAGTATTAGATACTAATGACCGCAGGGAGGTTTGGCAGAGCAAGGAGCTTCACGGACGCTTCTACCGGGTCCTACATGGGCCCGATGTAGATCTTTTAGCATCCGTGGCCTGGCTGCGATTTGGTGACCTTTTCGGGGAAACCGAAGGTTTTGTCTTTGCGATTATGGACGAAGTTATGATGACAAACAACTACCGGAAATATATTGTGAAGGACGGCACGGTTGACATTTGTCGGGCATGTCACCGGCCAGGGGAATCAATCAGACACATTATTTCCGGTTGTTCTAGTCTGGCTAACGGAGACTATTTGCATAGACACAACCTTGTAGCCAGGATTATCCACCAGCAACTTGCTCTTAAATACAATCTTGTGGAATCGGAAGTGCCTTACTATAACTATGTGCCCGACCCAGTTCTCGAAAATGGCAATTTCACGTTGTATTGGGATCTGTCTATCATCACTGACAGGACTGTTGTTGCTAATAAGCCTGACATAGTGGTGATAGACCGACTAGAGCGTCGCGCAATTATTGTTGATATTGCGGTCCCCCATGACGAGAACCTCGTGAAGGCAGAGAGAGATAAGAAAAGTAAGTATCTTGATCTGGCTCGCGAGGTGGTCGACATGTGGGATGTGAATACAGCAGTCATTGTGCCGATAGTCGTGACGGCCAATGGTATAATAGCCAAGAGCCTCGACGAACATCTTAGGAGGCTCTCGTTGGGCAGCTGGATCAAGGGCTTGATCCAGAAAGCGGTACTCCTGGACACGGCTCGTATTGTTAGGAGGTTCCTCTCTCAGGAGCCCGGACCACCGGTAGCTTGGACCCTGTTCCCGATACCGGTGGGCTACTATTTTTGTATTTTTAAATGTTTTTTTATTTTATTTTTTATAGAATGATATTTAAAAATGTAAAAATATGTAAATATAATAAATAAATGGAATAATAATAAGCCATTTATTTCCAAAAACATAAAAATATTACAACCATTACAATCGCTAACATCTAATCAATTTCATGCGGAAAGAAATCACACAAATTATCTCACTATAACAATAACAAATATGATATCTATAGATCCTATGATTCCACTATCTACATCATCTACATTACAATCAATCCAATCGATTCCCTCAAAATATCACAATCAATTTAAACAAACAACCAAGGCCCGATCCCCAATACTGCGACAACCCGCAACCGGGGCACAAAATGGCGGCCGAAATAGCTCTGGTATAGAAAATATGTCAAACGGCCATTCCCACTCCCCAGTCAAAAGCCATCAAAACCACCGGAAAAAGTCGGCCCCCAGTCCGATAACTTGTATATGATATCAATTATGCCAAATAAAATTGTAATTAATTAATAATAAATGATTGATAAAAGTTCCAATTTACAATAAATACAATTCATAATAACATCATCAATATGCATCAATATGTAATCTATAGATAAAATTAAAATTTTTGGTCCAGTGGTTTCGGAGATAAGGGGAATGGTACGCCTATTTTCTTAAATAACTTCAAAACTATTTATTTTAAAATTATTATAAAAATATTTGAGATTTTTCCAACAAGCTCTTTTGTTACTATGTCACACGCTGTCTGTATTGTGCAATTTTTTATTTTTTATTTTGTTATTAACCCCTCCAAAAGTGGTCCTCATGTTTAAATTTCATTTATTTACGTTACAAGTCCGCCTTAGGGTTACCGACTTACATATGAGTAGGTACCAAATTTCAACGCATCGGTCCAGTTTTTTCTGAGCAAATTGGCTGTGACAGATGGACAGACAGACAGACACGCGAGTGATCCTAAAAGGGTTCCGTTTTTTTTTCCCTTCGAGGTACGGAACCCTAAAAACCTAAATTTTACCGGTACGATTATAATTTTTAAACAGAACAGAAAAACACTTTCTTCTTGTGTTTCTTTTACTGTTCTGTGTTTTTATCAGATGTTAGTGGTGGTAACCATAGCACAGATAATATAATACTAGCATATAGATGCCTCATCCCATACAAAGAAACCGTGCCGACAGCTACTACTAACTAGCGTTTTTCGTCTGATTATGGTGATTATTTTTATAAGTACTTAATCGCGTTCGGTTCCGTTCTACGGCTAAATAATTATGGTGTAGCGAACTGCAGCGACTTGCTATAGTGCGCGCGGAACTAGTTGGCCGCGCCTTAGATATGTGAGCGGTGGGACGGAGAGGCGGGGGCGCCAGTAAAACCCGGGATGACCCATTGACAATGGGTGTGATGACCCATTGACATTATCATTGTCCATTGCCCTAACCCGCCCCGTCACCCCTGTCGCTACCTAAGGCGCGGCCAACTAGTTCCGCGCGCACTATAGTAAAAGGGTTTTCTCGGTTCTTGACTACTTTTTATTTAAATACAGTGACGATTTGTTTTATACTTTAAGTTAGAGTGAACAGGCTACTTCTGGGTAAGCTCACTCCATCGTAGACTCTGTCTCTGTCACCTATGACCTAGACTAGAGTCAAGAGCAAACCCATTACAAATAAAAAAAATACTATTTTTTGCACGTTTTCACATTAAATTGTAGGTACCAAAATGTGTTACAACACAAATTTCTAAAATCGAGTTGCATGCCTCAGAAATTTAAAACCACGCGATCAATTTTAAATGATCCGTTCAAATAATCTTTGAAATGTTAATTAAGAGTCCAATATTCCATAATTTTGTGCTTAGGAGAGTTGATTAAAAATAAAATTATTCATTAAAAAAACTTTTTTTAAAACAAGCTTTTTTCGTTTTCTTCTCAGCAAACACTTTCATTTAATACCCATATAATGGCAGTGCATAACACCGGCCAAGTGCGAGTCGGACTCGTGCACGAAGGGTTCCGTACCATTATCGCAAAAAATGGCACAAAAATCACGTTTGTTGTATGGGAGCCCCACTTAAATATTTATTTTATACTATTTTTAGTATTTGTTAGTATAGCGGCAACAGAAATACATCATCTGTAAAAATTTCAACTGTCTAGTATGACGGTTCATGAGATACAGCCTGGTGACGGACAGACAGACGGACCGCGGAGTCTTAGTAATAGGGTCCCGTTTTTACCCTATGGGTACGGAACCCTAAAAAGTTACTTACCATCTTGGGTCATCTGCCATATTGGATTTAGATTAACACTTCGCAAACCATGCATTGTCATACAACCTAAACATGTATGCAAAATTTCATCTTAATCGGTGTTGGATAACTGCTTTAAAATTCAGTTGTAAGATTTGACCCGAACACACATACATACATACATACATATATTGAAAGTTAAATAAAAGCTTGTGAAGAACATAAATTTTTTGTTGTAATTTATTTTTTACATAAGTCGACTTTGTATAGTTTCAGCTAAACACACGTATTTTTAGGGTTCCGAAGTCAACAAGAAACCCTGATAGTTTCACTATGTTCGTTTGTCCGTCAGCAGCTTAGTTCAGGGACTCTTAGTACTAAACAGCTATAATTTGGCATCGATATACATATTAATCAATACAACAAAGTGGTAAAATAAAAACATAAAAAAACAGGTTGTAGAGAGAAGAAAAATAAAAAGGAAGAAGAAAGGAAAGTGAAATAAGAAGGAAGAGAATCACTGTCCTCAGGACTCAGTGAAACACACTGGAGAAATTCTGGGTACTTCTCGACCCAGTCGAATAAAGTCTACTTCTCAGGACCTGAAAATGAGAGCTCCAAAGGTGTTGCATTCGTGGTACCACCTAGCTTAGACAAGTACGTAAGCGGTTATAAGCTGATTAACGACCAAATAAGCGTATTCAAAGTAAACACAACTCCCTATAAATTAAACATCATTCAGGTATATGCGCCTACCGCCCAATCCAGCGAGGACAAAATGGAGAATTTCCAAAAAAACAGCGCCTAGGCAAAATCTCTTCAAGAAATACCTAAAAGGGAGATGGTTTTCGGTGATTTAAACGACAAAATCAGCAAGACAGACAGCGACGAACATCTTCGACGGGTAGGCGAACATATGCTTCAGTTTTGTTGTGAGGCAAATCTGACCGTGACCGTGACCTTTTTTAAAAAATATTTTTATTTATTATATGTAGGCTCGCGCTTGACCACTATATACGGAGATTGTATACTTGGATTTCTCCTGGAGACTGTTTTCGAAACCAGATAGACTATATCCTCATCCAGAGTCGTTGGATGTCGTCTGTCATGAATACTACGACATACCCTGGGGCGGACTGTGGCTCTGATAACCAACTTTTAGTCACCTCAATCCGACTTCGGCTGAGAAAACTCCACAAGCGAGAACGCTCACTGCGCCATGTTGACCTGCAAGCCTTCAGACAAGCAATTGAACTTAAAGTACCTCTCTGTCCTGCACGATCGCAAATGAAGCAGGGAACATACTGACTGAAACGGATTAGGTTCTGGAAGGCTGGAAACAGTACTGCACCACACCTGTCACAAACGGCGCGCAGACAGACTTATCACCACAAGAACCCGAAATTCTGCAGTCGGAGTTCGAACATGCCATTGCATGCCTCAAAGACAGAAAATCTACCGGTAAAGATGGAATTCCCACCGAGTTACTTAAAAACCTAGATCCTAAAGATGCGAAGCAGATTTTAAGCATTTGGCCTGAGGAGTGGACAGAGTCCGTTTTTGTTCCATTTCATAAAACGGCTCTACCAAAGACTGCAGCAACTACAGGACCTTAGCACTTATTCCACATGTCAACAAGATACGCCTGTACATGATAAATAACAGGATGAAACAATTTCTCGATCCACTAATTCCAGAGGAAAAAGCAGGGTTCGTTAAAGGCAAAGGAATGCGGGAACAAATCCTGAACGTTCGCCAAATCATAGAGAAAAGCCGGGAATTTAACAGTTCTGTGTTAATGTGTTTCATTGACTACACTAAGGCCTTTGATTGTGTACAGTGGGATAAGCTGTTGGAGGTTCTAAAGGACATGGGTGTGCCTCAGCATCTTGTTGACTTGATCCGATGCCTTTACATCAGTAACCGCTCTTTCATCAGAATAGACACCGATTGTTCAAATGTGTTCTCCGTCAAGAAAGGCGCTAAACAGGGATACATGCTTTCACCCTTACTCTTAAATGCATTCGGACTCTTTATTGTTAACATTTGTTAACTTTTTGTTTCGTTTTACATTATTTTTTTGTTTGTTTTTTTAATTTCGTACGACTTATTGTCGGGCCTACGTTGTCCCCCCATATCCAAGTACTAATGCTGTAACATGGAAATATTGTAAACACAAACAAATTTTTAAATGAGTAACCATGGCGTTTCTTGCCGGTTCTTTTCCATAGGAAACGACTAACCCGAACCGTGCACAAAAAAATTGATTTTGATTTCGGAGAGTATATAATACGAAAAACTCTTGAGGGCTGGGAAAAGGGGTTTGCTGTGGAAAGCGCATTTCTAATCTACGCTACGCTGATGATACAGTTCTCATTGCTACAATAAATGACGACATGATGGAGATATTGTATAAATTGGAGGTGTAGAGTGGCAAGTTGGGGCTTGCAATAAATAGGCAGGAAACTAAGCTTATGGTGATAGATCTTGCGGAAAAGCTATCGGGCGCCTACAGCATCCAAGGCATCGAAGTTGTGGATAGTTTCATTTATCTGGGGTCAATTATTAATACCGAAGGAAAACCAAACAAATTTATTATTAGGAAGTTTAGTTAGTATCCAAGTTATTATTTTGATCATTAATCACCTTTATAGTGAAAATATAAATTTTCTGCCAGTGCTGTAATAAAGAAAACTGGAGTCTCAAGATGTGTACCACTGTACGCATTAATTCCCATTTTTAACCGACTTTCCAAAAAGAAGGAGGTTCTATGAATTCGACTTTGTTTGTTATTTTTTTTGTGTATTCACCGATTTCTCTGTGAACCGATTTTGGAAATTATTTTTTTGTTGAAAGAGTATGTTCACAAATAGTGCCCATTTTTTGGTGAAGAATTGAGGAGATATACTATAGAACTCTTCAAAAAATGTCAGCAAATCTCTCAGGATTACAACAAATTCAGCAGGAATCTCAAATTAGAATAAATGGGAATCGATGCCTGACAAAATTGTGAAAAAACTTTAGGGTGGGTTTTTGAATTGAATGTTAATTCTTCTTTTCGTATCGATGTACTCAAATTTTGTCTCGGACGTTCTGACATTCGCCTTGATCAGATCCTGAGGGGGGGGGGGGGTGGGCGTGTGCGAGACTCCATTTGGCTATGTTTTAACCCTAAATGCACATAATGCCTATTTTCAGGATAAAGAGTAAAAATTTACCAATACTGAACTTCGAATCCTTAAATGATAAATCGGAAGTTTGGCTTTTATAGACAGGTTTTAGTCCATCAACTGAGCTATGTGTAATATAAGTTTTTAAGCTGACATGGTCACAATCATTAGAATAATAGTATTAAAAAATAATAATCTTATGTTAATAAGTAATCTTATACATTTTCACAGATCTGCACACGATTTTTTTTTATTTTATATCCTATAGGCTCGCGCTTGACCACTATCTCACCGGATGGTAAGCGATGATGTGGTATACGGTGAATCACGCTTGCCTAGAAAAAACCTATTCACTCTTGACTTGAAGATCCCTAGATTGTAGCTATCGGGAAACACAGACTCCGGCAGGAAATACCACTTCTTGGCTGTACGCACAATAAACGTGTTCCCAAAACGTTAAATATCTTCAGCTATGCGAGTGAAGGAGTTAGGAGAGACAATATTGCCAAAACTGCTCGAAACCTTTGGGCCAGGACGGCTAGACTTCGCGATAAATGGAAGCATTTGGAGGAGGCTTTTACCGCCTCAGGTGCTCCTTAGACTAAGATAGAGACAGAAAACGTATATAGTAACACACAATACTAACAAATATTAAGCTAAGTTTTTTTATTAATTTTTACTAACACATTTATGTAATTAAGCCGATTTTTGTCTAATAGTGATACAATTGTAAACCTTTGTACTTAGTAAGGAATTAAAGTTTTTTTTTATTTTATTTATGCGAGTTAACTAACCTACTTTAGCTTAGCTTTCGGCAACCAGCTTCACAATCTACGGTTCTCAAAGCTTCGAACATGTAGTCAGAGAAACGAATAAATCTTTACCTTACGCTGAATAACAATTAGTTTATAATACTGACATACAATACAAGTTTTATGTGACTTTCCTCCTTTGCATGACTCTCTCTCATTTGGCTCCCACAATGCATGAACAATGCTTATTTACATCATTAATAGGTGTATGGGTTCGGAAAGTTGTCATCGGCTTGTTGACATATTTACTGTGCCTGAAAAACCTAGGAATCACCAGACGCCCTAGACGTGGTTTTTTTATCTACAAAGGCGAGGCGATAGCGATTGGAAAAATCTCAAAAATGTACCGATAGGAATTTTAAACGTTACAAAATGTATCTCGAAAAAAGTACGCCTAATTATATATAACTATCTAGTAAAATCAAACCTCGAATACCTAATCGAAGTGTGGGGTTTAGTCGCTAAATCTTATCTAAACCCACTACAAAGAACACAAAACAAATTTATTAAAGTATTATTTGACTACCACTATCTATATCCAACAAAAAAAAAACTATACGAAAAAACTAACCTGCTAAATCTCACACAACTTTACACGTATTACACCTGCATTCTCATAAAAAAATCACCACGAATTCCGTACAATCAAACATACAATTATAATTTTACAATTCATCATCTGCCTAGCCTGTTCCCAACTACACACATCAACACGGTCTAGGGATATTTTTAAAAAAGCGAATTACTATCAATGTGTTAATTATTTATATGACATGTATATATTTAAAAGATACGTTATTTAATATTCTACCATTTTTTAATAATGAGATTTTATGGAAACCTAGGAATCACCAGACGCCCTAGACGTGGTTTTTTATCTACATAGGCGTGGCGATAGCGAAATGGAAAAAACTCAAAAATGTATAGATTGGAATTTTAAACGTTACAAAATGTATCCCGAAAAAAGTACGCCTAATTATATATAACTATCTAGTAAAATCAAACCTCGAATACCTAATCGAAGTGTGGGGTTTAGTCGCTAAATCTTATCTAAACCCACTACAAAGAACACAAAACAAATTTATTAAAGTATTATTTCACTACCACTACCTATATACAACAAAAAAACTATACGAAAAAACTAACCTGCTAAATCTCACATAACTTTACACATATTACACCTGCATTCTCATAAAAAAATCACCACGAATTCCGTACAATCAAACATACAATTATAATTTTACAATTCATCATCTGCCTAGCCTGTTCCCAACTACACACATCAACACGGTCTAGGGATATTTTTAAAAAAGCGAATTACTATCAATGTGTTAATTATTTATATGACATGTATATTTATTTAAAAGATACGTTATTTAATATTCTACCATTTTTTAATATTGAGATTTTATGGAAAAAAAAAGAAGCATAGACGGAAACCGTATATGAATTAACTTTTAATTTATGAGTAAAAACTGAAAAAAATAGAAAAATCATTTAATTTGTGTTTATAAACTTGAAGTTAGTAGTCTGAGAAAGCGCCCATGATGTTCATAACACATCGGCAGCGATTCGGTATGCTCAGAACAAGGTTGTCAATGTCTTGCTGCGGAATATTGTCCCATGTCCTTCTGAGGTGCGCAAAAAGTTGATCTTCTGTAGCCAGATTTTCAGGAACTTCCTTAGAGCTCTTCTTTGCAGCATATCACACGCATGCTCAATGGGATTTAGATCTGGCGATTGAGCAGGCCAGTCTAAGGCCCTAATATTGTGTGTATGTAACCAAGCTTCTAGCGTTCTCGCCGTGTGTGCCCGGGCATTGTCGTGCATGAGCAGGAAATCTTGCCCCATTTGTGTTCTGTGGGGCAAGATTACGGGCCCCAGCACCTGTTGGACGTATCGTTCTGCCGTCATATTGCCCCGCACCCAAGCGAGATCCGTCCGTCCTCCAAGACGAATTCCTGCCCAAACCATAATTGTTCCTCCTGGGTATGGGTGAAATTCCTGAGGGTTCAGAAGATCACAATCTTGAAATTACATTTTGGTGGGTCCCTATGGCCTCAGCAACATTACGCTGAACAGACCCAGCTTCCAGCATTCCCACAGCTCGTAACATCTCCGCCCTCGTCAAATGTTGGCGTTGCATGGTTAAAATACCTCAATTTTAACTTTATCTTTCGATTAAAAATTAAAAAAAACTGTTACTAAACGTAATTCGTATTGTTTTCTAAATTTCGCACAAATGAAAATTCCCTCTCCTACACATCAAGACATTTTTATGCCACCGAAACAAAAGAATTTTCAAAAATTTGAATTTGGAATTAGTCTGAGATAAATTACAAACAAATAGGTGTATGAAAGATTAATGCGGCCAGTACTTTTCGAGTTATTGAATTGAGTATGAAATATCCCTAGACCGTGTTGATGTGTTTATATTGGGGTCGGCTTCCAGTCTTACCGGATTCAGCTAAGTACCAGTGTTTTACATGAAGCGACTGCCTATCAGACCTCCACAACCCAGTAACTGGGTAACACGGTACCCCTTGGCAAGGCTGGTGTCAGATCTCAAGCTTCTGACTACCCGTAACGACTGTCAAAGATCTTCAAATGACAGCCGGGACCAATGGCTTAACGTGCTTGTCGAGGCACGGAGGAAACTCGGTATGTTGAAATGGTCACCCATCCACGGACTGACCTCGTCAAACGTTGCTTAACCTTGATGATCGACCCGTGCGGCTGTTATTATTAAGCCACGAGCGCAAGCGAAATAAAAGAAAAATAACATACATAGAAGTAAAAACAAATTCCAACTAGCAACTGCATGTGCACTGACTAATTATGGCAAAAAAACAGTATTAGTGGAGGGAGCACAGTTGATAATGATTTACCGGAGGATATCAAGAGGTGTTTTAGGCAAGCGTGTCTCACCATCGACCACATCATCGCTTACCAACAGGTGAGATAGTGGTCAAGCGCGAGTCTATAAAAATATATAAAAAAAATAGGTGCGATAATATTAACTATTTAAAAGTAAACTAAAAAATTATTTTAAAATTATTAATATATAACTAAAAAATATTCACAAACAATTAAAAAACAAATTTACTTACCAATGAAAGAAAACATTGCCAATGCCTCGGCCAACTTTTTCTATAAATTCTCTACAGTTCAATATGGCACCAAAAGGTATTTTTATAGATTTCGGTGGATTTCCGGTGCCGATAATGCTAAATGAAAAGCTTAGATAACGATCATTGATCGTACTAAACTTTACTCCGTTTTTAGGGTTCTGTACCCAAAGGGCAAAAACGGGACCCTATTACTAAGACTCTGCGGTCCATCTGTCTGACCGTCTGTCACCAGGCTGTATCTCATGAACCGTGATAGCTAGACAGTTGAAATTTTCGCAAATGATTTATTTCTGTTGCCGCTATAACAACAAATACCAAAAACAGAATGAAATAAATGTCCCATAAAACAAACGTGTCTTTTTTTAGTTTTTTGCGATAATGGTACGGAACCTCGCAATTGGCCGGTTTTTAACAATCGCGTTGGTAAGCCAGAGGTGTTTCTATAAGTAAGTACACCTTTATTTTTGTAAGTTACATTTGGGCTAACCATGCACAATACAAAGGTTGAGGAAAGTCAAGACTTCCTCTGACCAGAGTCCAATCTAAAAGACAAAATATGCCAAAGTTAGCCATTTTTTGTAACAAGACTCGCATTTTGCAACCATGGACAATGAAATTTGATCATGGGTGTGGAATGTGGGATTTTCTGCCCCGATGGAATTTTTATTATTTGTTTAATTTAGTTTACCTACTTAGCATAATTATTTCCACCAACCCACACTGGGCCCGCGTGGTGAATTAAGGCACATTGCCTTTCTCACAGAGAGGAGGCCTGATTCCCAGCAGTGGGAACATTAAAAGGCTGATGATGATGAAGATGATGATGATGTTAATTGTTTAAGTTGTTGTTTACATATTTTTTAAGTGCCTGGGCGACCGAGCTCTGTTCGGGTGAAAACAGTGAAAACTACGTTTTCTAAAAATGAAACCTAGCTAAATCGATTTATCGCCCCCAAAACCCCCTGCATACTAAATTTCATGAAATTGTTGGGGCAGTTTCCCAGATTCAGATTATATATATACAAGAATATGTAAAAAAAAATTGTATGATTATCTGCCTAGCCTTTTTCCCAACTATATTGGGGTCGGCTTCCAGTCTTACCGGATTCAGCTAAGTACCAGTGCTTTACATGGAGCGACTGCCTATCTGACCTCCACAACCACACAAACAAAAACACCATAAACACTTTTTCTTTCTTTCTTTTCTTTCTTTCTTTCACAACCCAGTAACTGGGTAACACGGTACCCCTTGGCAAGACTGGTGTCAGATCTCAAGCTTCTGACTACCTGTAACGACTGTCAAAGATCTTCAAAAGACAGCCGGGACCAACGGCTTAACGTGCTTTCCGAGGCACGGAGGAAACTCGGTATGTTGAAATGGTCACCCATCCACTGACCGACCTCGTCAAGCGTTGCTTAACCTTGATGATCGACCCGTGCGGCTGTTATTATTTGGCCACGAGCTCCTCAAAAAAAAAAATTTGTATATGTATATAAATATTTTGTACTTATGTATGTATGTATATTTATGATTTATTTTATATTTTTCTAAAATTACCATTATTCTATTTATAATTAAGTCTAAAATTGGACTACTTCTCTTCTTCCTTTTGTAAACTCTCTCTATCACTCTAAGGTTTGCTGGTAGAAAACTCTTCTTAGAGTTAAGCTCGCCTTTGTACATCAACTTTGTAATCACTCATGTTGTATATGTTTTTTTTTTTGTCTTCAATATAGAATTAGGAATTGCTCGTTTAATGGTATTAATATATTAGATTGATTAGATATTGATTGATTATTGTGACACGAGAGAAACTGCCGTCAAACTATTTTACAGGCAGAATGTTTTTTTTTTTTTTCAATTTTTATATAGGCACAAAATTGAGGCAACCCCGGTAAGGTATGAGCATACTTGTAATGGGGTTACATCGCAACTTCCCATGGGTTGCTTATCTACAATGTTGAGAAATATTTTTTTAAAAAATGGTATAGGAAAAGAAAAACGTATAGGTGTATGAATGTAATAGCATGTGATTTTGAGTAAATTATTAAAAACCAAAAATAACTAAAATTGAATTATATTTTGTTACACCCAGCAACAGTAATGTCCACTTCACAATCGATATCCGCTAGATTACATAAAATTAGAGCAACCAGTTAACCTGGTGTAGTGATTAGTGCAGGCTTATGAACTTATTTTTTATCTAAAAACACGACCAAGTGCGGTGCAATGTTGCCATTGCGCAGTGCTACAGTTCTCACGCACGCCTCAAAACTAGAGCAGGGTAGGGTTTCCAACATTAATTATAATTTAGACCTAACAATAGTAAGTGTAAAACTGTCCTACCTACACTCTATGGTAAAATATGATTAAGCATTGTAAACAAAATAAAACCCTTCATAAGTGTAAAAGTGACATATATACAGGATTACTGGTTAAGTCGACCTAGATCCATTAAGAGGTTATAGTTCCCATCATTTCTGACTAATTTGACTATGAAACACCCCAGCCTATGTGATAAGACCCCTAGCTTGTTATACCTTGTTGGATAGCTAATAGAACAAAGATATTATTTAGCATATCTGCAGCACAACTGCCATATTTTTTTTTTTAAATTTTGCTAAAGAAAAAAAATGTTTTTATAAATTTATTTCTTTTTTACACTTTCAGTCCTCTACTATGACTCCTATGGTTCAGATATTTGGACTTTTTGCATTTAGAATAATAAACGAACTTCTCTAGTACTCAAAAATAGGAATTAGAAAAAAATAAGGCCATAGAAGACAAAAAAAATGCCAATTCTTAAGAAATTGGCATATTTTTGTAAAAAACCTTCTACGTCCAATATCTCAAAAACGGTTAGGTTTAGGTTGGGGTGTTTTATAGTCAAATTAGTCAGAAATGATGGGAACTATAACCTCTTAATGGATGGGTCGACTTAACCAGTAACCCTATATATATTATTTATTTATTATTATAGTAGGTAGATACTTATAAATACATAGTAAATTTTAACCCGAGTGGGGAACTATCAAAAAGACTGCTTACTTATGCCCGTTTTCACCAACACGCAAAAACTCCTAAATGTAATAGTGCAATAAAGTTCAGAACATTATTGCACTGTTGGGTTTTCAACTCTCGGTGCTAAGTCGAACGTTGAAAATTCAACAATGCGCAAACTCACTTAAGGCGCAGATACTCCTGAGTATCTAATTTTAAAATGAGAATCACGACTAAACGGCTAGTCGTAATTTTTTGGAAAAATATATATGTTACATTAGACCATTTTCTTAATGATTTGATCTAAGAAAATTTTGAGCTTTATTCGTATAACATGGTGTAATTCATTTGTAAAGTTATGTCTAAAACGGACAAAAACACGACCATCGCACCAAAACCTCTGAACATATTGTAATGAAATCGATACCATCTCAAAGAAAATGTAATTATCGACATTTTGATCAAAGCCTTTTTTTAAAGTCATAGAATAATAAGGAAAGTACAAAAAACTACTAATTTTTAGGTCGCGCGGGTGCGAAACGAGTGCGCGTTTTGTTCCCTCAAGGTCGTTGGTATTAGTCGTCATCTTAAATAAATGTATTACTAGTGTTAGTAAAAACGTGCGTTGTAATCCTAAAGCCATTATTTATTTGTTTACACTATGCGTAATAAAAGATGCATTGTTATCATCGGGTCATTACCAGCAGTTAACATATGATGACACCACTGCAGGCTATCACAAGATTTCAAAAGGACACTATAAACCCAGAGAAAGTAGTTATTAACAATAATACTGGCAATCTGAAACTTATCAAACAACCCGTAACGAGACGGGAGACATCTTATGTCAAATAAAATCACACTTTGCCGACTTAAATTTAATTTTACTACCTAATATACAAGGTGTGGTTTTGAGATGGCAATTCAGGCCGAATTCCGAAAATATTAAATTTACATACACTCCTTTACGAGCCGTAATAGACCAGGGTCAATGATTTTTGAAAAGAAAATTAAAGTGTGTTTGACATGAAAAGGTAAGTTTTTACCAAACTAAGTGAAAAACAAATTGTAAAAGATAAAATAAAAAAACAAAAATTTTAATTTTTCACATACATGAGGTTATGAGAAAAAAGTGTAAATACAAAAGTTGTAGATCTTTTATTATCTACAACTTTGCCATGTAACTTTTTCCATAAGACTTGTAGTTTTTCCGGCAATCGAGATAAACCATTTTCATCCTTAAAAACTCACTCCCTTCCACTTCCAGACCTCAGATCGCCCGTAAATTATTTTTCCTTTAGTTTTTGTTATATTCTCTTTCTTTTCCAATGGGTTCCATCCTACTATTTTTTTTCACTTTTTACTATTTTCAAAGGCTGGTCTACAAGCTCTATTGATACTTAATCCCGAATCCCACTTAAGGTTACACTAGTCAACGGCACGAACTATTTTGTGCGCAAGGTTCAATGCATTTTATATCAACCGACAATACGTGCGGAAGAGATAGATGCTGTAATGAGCAGTAGGAAGCTAGTTCGCCTATGAATACACACTAGCAAATTTGTAGCGAATTGCAGCGCGCGAAATTTTATAAACAGACCTTCGGCTGTCTAGATATCATGCAAAAACGACTAAATCTATCTGTTCAAAATAAAATTATTTGCATTGTTGAACTACTAATCTATCCCCGTATGAAGGCCGTTTTGCAATTTTTCGTCTTCTTATGGTATTTATTCGCGCCAATAATGCGTTAAAATTAGTGTCGAAATGTGGAACTTTCGACGTTCATAACTTTCAAATGTTTTCTTTTTTTAGTTTTTTGCTTCCATACAGGGCTAGATAATGATGAGACAAATTGATATCACTTTTTATTTTGAACGTAAATTGTCAAACAGTGTAATAATCCCTAGACTACGTTTGTATGGAAGAATTTTCGATTGGTGTAACCTTAACCTTATAAAAATTTACCTAAATTGCAATCATGATTACAAATCAACTTACAATTTTCAACCAAAAAAATACTGTTTTGTATCACACTTGAGATTTTCGCCCTGAATCGTCTGTCTTGGTATGAGAAATAGGCATGTGATGAAAATGAATGTCAAAACGAAAGACATGTGAGTAAAAGAGTCAAAAATGTGGATAGTCAGTGCAGGCAGAGAGAGTTTAAGGAAAAGATGGATGAATTGTGTGAGGAATGATACAACAGAACCGAAAGAATAGGTTAAGAACAGGGAACAGGTGATATGAAAGAACACGGAATAAATGATTACGTAATGGTGGTAAAAAGAAAGAATAAAACGTGTTACAACTTAGAAACAGAACAAGGGCAAGAAGAGGGCATTCGCTTCATGCTGCAAAACCACGCCGCAAATTCAAACAACCTGTATAAAACATGCAAGCACATAAAATGACGGCTTACATTCAAAACAATAGCAGCACTTGACCTGGATAAGAAGGTAGCTTCTCTTTTTACGCGCCGTCAATAAAATTACTTTATTATGAGAGTCATTTGCAAGAGTTTACACTTTCTCCTCAGTGTTACGGATGTGAGATGCTCGCATTTTCGTTGTGAGTCGCTTGTGCAGTGTGCTGCGGCTTTGTTTTAAGAATCTTTTTTTTTTCACTTCTCCATTTTCATTCATCTTCATTCATTCGTCTGAATTGTATCGATTGTTTTGTGAGGGGTAATAGGAAATGTAGGACATACTTTTCTTTTTATAAGTAAAATTAAATTTAAATGACATTTATTAATTTTTTTTTATTCCATCGATAAGTGATATAAAAATGCATTTAAATTTTACATTTACAAATTTCGCGCGTTGTTTGACAAAAACGCTGGACGCAGTGGATGTAATATTGCTCTGTGGTCATGACGACAGTTGGCTATGTAAACAAATGCGCCGATACGCCGATACGCCGATACGCCGAACAGTTGACAGTTCTTAGTTTACACAGCCGTATGACGTATTAGCATGACGGCAACTATTGTTATAAAACAGATAAAAAAACTGAAAAGTTTGAAATTTATTATAAAATTTATTTTGTTCTTTTATGAACTAACATTTTCCAACTGCTTTTAGCCTAAACTATCACAATCACAGAACAGAGTAGGCGTTTTTTTTGTTCTGTGATCACAATAATAAATTTATAGATTTTGTCTCATAAAGAGTAAAATACCCTATTATCCTCGTACCCTAAAACAGACAAAACCAACGACACTGCCCAAAAAACCAGTAAAAATAGATGTTATTAACCATTTTATAACAATCCTCAAATGATAAAAAATTCAGGACACGTCCGTTTGTACACAACGATCTCGAAAACGCAATATTAGTATTCTTAGCCTACACGAAACTGAAAGTTACACTTTTGAGCGAAAGTAAGAGAGCCCGAGTGAAACTTTACGTCGATTTAAAGTTACATTTTATGTATCGATAAAACGTGATAACTCGATTACTGCACGACGTTGTGATTAGCGTAATCAATTTAGTCATTAAAGCTTCTGTCTTTAACGCTATATAAAATAACGTTTTACTTCATATAATTGCATTTTATTTATAGCCCGCTTATCAATATCATATATACATATAATAAATCTGTGGAAAAGTCGTTTTTGTACGTCGACAATATTTCCAAAAAAAATAGCCAGGGTGTTAAAGGATAACCAACAGAACCCATTTCCAGCATTTTTGGAATGTCTGCCTGTTTATCTGTTTATTTGTGCACGCATCACGAACCCAATGTATATAACTGTTATACATAAAAAATGTGCGTAACGTTGAATTATTACTTAGTTTTTTAACCGACTTTCTAAAAAGGACCTCCTCCTTTTTAGAAAGTCGGTTAAAAAACTAAGTTCTATGTTCGACTTCTTGTAAGTTTTTTTTTTTTTATGTATGTTCACCGATATCTCTGTCAATTGTGGACCGAATCGAAAATTATTTTTTTGTTTGGAAGAGTATATTGCGAAATTAGTTCCATTTTAATTTGGTGAAGATCTGATGAAGAACTTCGGAGATATACAACAGAACTCTTCAATAAATAACGGGAAATCTCTCGGGACTGCTGCAATCGCATGTCTGTTTATTGTTTATACCATTTCATAACATAACATCACGCAAGTACGCTCGTAAGGGGTAAGCAGATCTCTCAATGATCAGTTTCGTTCAAGTTTCATGATATTCGGGTAATCTATTCTGGCGTTATAGGAAACTTACTAAACAACTTGCCTATTAGGTAGGTACAACTAAAAAGTGAAAAATAAAAAAACTTTTTTACAAAAAAATACTACCGACTTCCAGAAAACTACAAAGTGAAAAATAACTTTATTTTTGGAAGTCGGTGTCCATAACGCAAAAAAATGGTACCTACGAAAGACACCGACTTCCAAAAATAAAGTTATTTTTCACTATGTAGTTTTCTGGAAGTCGGTAGTATTTTTTTGTAGAAATGTTTTTTTTGTTTCATCGCGATCGGTTCACTCTAACAAAACTTAGATGAATTTAAAGTGTTCAAGAAGTAAAACTATCACAACACACGCAATTCAGATAGGTACGCAGTTGAACTCAATATTCGATAGATGGCGTTGTGCATTTGAAGTAATTTTCTGAATGATTCGCCGCGAAAGAATGATGACCGCAGAAAATTGGTAGGTAGGTAAATAGGGTAGGGTAGGTAGTCAGTTAACGGGAGCGAAGCCGCGGGCACAGCTAGTGCTTAAGGCGCCGATTCGCTTGAGTAGCTGATTTTAAAATGAGAATCACGTCTAAATGGCTAGTCGCAATTTTTTTTTTTTTTTTTTTTTACCTTTGTATAGATTCTTTTACCTATTGTGAATGTGTGAACATTGTAGGCTTTCTAGATTTCTAGATGATTGTTAACATTTGTTAACTTTTTATTTCGTGCATTATTTTTTTTGTTTGTTTTTTTTGTTTCAATTTCGTACGACTTATTGTCGGGCCTACGTTGTCCCCCCATATCCAAGTACTAATGCTGTAACATGGAAATATTGTAAACAAAAAAATTTAAAAGAGTAACCATGGAGTTTCTTGCCGGTTCTTCTCCATAGGAAACGACTAACCCGAACCGTGCACCTTTTGTCGACGTTTTATAAGTGCCCATGTAGGCCTATGTAAAATAAAAATATTTGATTTAAAAAAAAAATGTATGTTATATTAGACTATTTTCTTAATAATTTGATCTGAGCAAATTTTGAGTTTTATTTGTATAACATAGTGTAATTTATTTGTAAAGTTATGTCTAAAACGGACAAAAACACGACAATCACACCAAAACCGCTGGGCGTATTTTAATGAAATCAACACCATCTCAAAGATAATTTAATTACCTACATTTTGATCTGAGGCTTTTTTTTAAAGTCATAGAATAATAAGGAAAGTACAAAATCTACTTAATTTCGGGTCGCGCGGGTGTGAAACGAGTGCGCGTTTTGTTCCCTCAAGGTCGTTGGCGTTAGTCGTCGTCTTAATATAACGCTCTTCTGTTAATTATTAATTTACCTATTTTTATTTATTATACCTATATTTTTGTACCATTTTTTGTGCCATTCCTGGACAAAGACCTCTCTCCAATCCTTTTACTATAAATACCATAGTAAACTTTATTCACCAGATTATAATATTATGAAACAGGAATCTGGTCACGAGTTTTTGCTTCATCATCGAATGCACCGTCAGTGTTACTTAGCATGGAGTACGATTGAAAGGAAGGATCTCACTCATTGTTATTAGAAAGAAAGAAAATATATTTATTTGTGACCCGCACATGAGACACGAGAGATAACCAGAACGAAAAGTTAAGTTATAATCAAAACAAACAAAAACTGGCCAAGTGCGAGTCGGACTCGCGCACGAAGATTTCCGTACCATTCTCGCAAAAATGGCAAAAAAACCCGTTTGTTGTATGGAAGCCCCACTTAAATATTTATTTTATTCTGTTTTTAGTATTTGTTGTTATAGCGGCAACAAAAATACATTATCTGTGAATATTTCAAATGTCTAGCTATCACGGTTCATGAGATACAGCCTGCTGACAGACGGACAGACAGACAGGCAGACAGACGGATCGTAATAGGGTCCCGTTTGTACCCTTTGGATACGGAACCCTAAAAAACCCCATGAGACCAAAAAGGTTCCTGCATACAGCATGTGCAGCGATATATAAAGCGCAGACGGAGGGGTATCCGTAGCTGATTTTAAAATGAGAATCACGTCTAAACGGCTAGACGACTTTTTATAAAAAAATATATGTTATATGAGACCATTCTCTTAATAATTAAAACTAAGAAAATTTTGTTTTTTATTCGAATAACATAGCGCAATTAATTTGTAAAGTTATATCTAATACGGGCAAAAAAACGACAATCGCACCAAAACCGCCAGGCGTATTTTAATGAAATTGTCACCATCTCAAAGACAATTTAATTATCTACATTTTGATCTGAGGCTTTTTTTTGATGTCATAAGGAAAGTACAAAAATCTACAAAATTTTGGATCGCGCGGGTATGAAACGAGTGCGCGTTTTGTTCCCTCAAGGTCGTTGGCAACAGTCATACGACGCGCTGATATTCTGTTAAGGCCCACTGTTGATATCACGGACACACTTACGGAGGAATACTGTATCTGCTACATAGCTGGGCTCGACAACATCATCTTTGTGTCCTTATCCTAGTTCATTCAGGGTCGGCGCAGCATGTTTTCTCTTCCATACCTCTCTATCCTTCGTCATCAAAAATAGTCACCTCTTTCTTAGCCACATGTAGGTCCAAAACATGTGACTAAAATAAATCATACAACTTATTCACTCAATCATCAGCAATACATAATCTTAACAAAAGTGAATGTTTGTGAGGATGGATGGATGTCTGTTACTCTTTCACGCAAAAACTACTGAACGAATTTTGATGAACTTTACAGAAAAATAGCTTATAAAGATATTGGGAGAGATACTAATACCACGCGGATGGTGCCGCGGGCGGCAGCTAGTATAAACAATAAATGATTACATCAAAGTCATAAGGTATCATTGAACTCTCACAAGCGAGATAATGATCGTAATGACGCTAACACTCGTTGTTTATGTATGTATGGCGGATGATTCATACTTGTAATATATGCTAAATATGTTTGTAGCTTATGCTGTCAATAACATTACTGAACGACCGTTACTTAGAAGGAAACATTACTAGAAGTAGAGAGTAGTAGCAATGATCTAGGTACAAGCAAAAAAATAAAAAGGTGCATGCTGCGGATCATCATCATCTTTTCTGCCCGGAATTTAATATTCATTAATTGTTACCATCAGGCGAGATAGTGGAGCCTATCATTAAAAAACCGGCCAAGTGCGAGTCGGACTCGCGCACGAAGGGTTCCGTACCATTATCGCAAAAAAACGGCACAATAATCACGTTTGTGGTATAGGAGCCCCACTTAAATATTTATTTAATTCTGTTTTAGTATTTGTTATTATAGCGGCAACAGAAATACACCATCTGTGAAAATTTCAACTGTCTAGCTATTACGGTTCATGAAATACAGCCTGGTGACAGACAGACAGACAGACAGACAGACAGACAGACAGACAGACAGACAGACAGACAGACAGACAGACAGACAGACAGACAGACAGACAGACAGACAGACAGACAGACAGACAGACAGACAGACAGACAGACAGACAGACAGACAGACAGACAGACAGACAGACAGACAGACAGACAGACAGACAGACAGACAGACAGACAGACAGACAGACAGACAGACAGACAGACAGACAGACAGACAGACAGACAGACAGACAGACAGACAGACAGACAGACAGACAGACAGACAGACAGACAGACAGACAGACAGACAGACAGACAGACAGACAGACAGACAGACAGACAGACAGACAGACAGACAGACAGACAGACAGACAGACAGACAGACAGACAGACAGACAGACAGACAGACAGACAGACAGACAGACAGACAGACAGACAGACAGACAGACAGACAGACAGACAGACAGACAGACAGACAGACAGACAGACAGACAGACAGACAGACAGACAGACAGACAGACAGACAGACAGACAGACAGACAGACAGACAGACAGACAGACAGACAGACAGACAGACAGACAGACAGACAGACAGACAGACAGACAGACAGACAGACAGACAGACAGACAGACAGACAGACAGACAGACAGACAGACAGACAGACAGACAGACAGACAGACAGACAGACAGACAGACAGACAGACAGACAGACAGACAGACAGACAGACAGACAGACAGACAGACAGACAGACATACAGACAGACAGACAGACAGACAGACAGACAGACAGACAGACAGACATACAGACAGACAGACAGACAGACAGACAGACAGACAGACAGACAGACAGACAGACAGACAGACAGACAGACAGACAGACAGACAGACAGACAGACAGACAGACAGACAGACAGACAGACAGACAGACAGACAGACAGACAGACAGACAGACAGACAGACAGACAGACAGACAGACAGACAGACAGACAGACAGACAGACAGACAGACAGACAGACAGACAGACAGACAGACAGACAGACAGACAGACAGACAGACAGACAGACAGACAGACAGACAGACAGACAGACAGACAGACAGACAGACAGACAGACAGACAGACAGACAGACAGACAGACAGACAGACAGACAGACAGACAGACAGACAGACAGACAGACAGACAGACAGACAGACAGACAGACAGACAGACAGACAGACAGACAGACAGACAGACAGACAGACAGACAGACAGACAGACAGACAGACAGACAGACAGACAGACAGACAGACAGACAGACAGACAAATGGATCGCGTAGTCTTAGTAATAGGGTCCAGTTTTTACCCTTTGGGTACGAACCCTAAAAATGGTGCATGTTGACAAACGGATCATCATCATCTTTTTAGCCCGGAATTGAAAATTAATTAATTATTACCATCAGGTGAGATACTCGTAGTGGTCAAACGCGAGCCTATCGTTAAATATTAAAAAGAAATTACCTCCTTATATATCATCATCATCAGCAGCCTTTTAACGTTCCCACTGCTGGGACACAGACCTCTTTGTGAAAAGGGAATCGTCCATAATCCACCCCGCGGCCCCAGTGCAGGTCGCGACCTGCACGCGGTCACATGTCTTCGAATTTTTGATTCTAGGATGTGCCGGTTTCCTCACGATGTTTTCCTTCACCGTTTTTAGCGCAGTGGTGATAAAATAATTTACACAAAGTAATGTGCATAATGCATAATGCTGGGTATAGGCCATTCCTTTTATTCTACCATACCTTCCGGTTCTGCTCGTCTCTCATTCAGGTGGCCAGCAAAGCCCTGATAATAGTTCATTATGTTCAAAAATGGTTTCAGACTCATTTTCGTGTTTCACAATCGGCATCGCAAAAACTGCAAGAATCTCGCCGCAAACTGGCCTACGCCCATAATAATTTAAAAAAATATTTTGCCGAGTCATCAATTTTAGTTATAAAACTAATAAATATAAGCAATCAAACATCCGAGGGCTTATAAGGCTTATCCGTATTCTTTTACAGCTACTCGTCTACTTTGGCTGCGATACTAACAACACTTTTGTTTCAGTAACTGGTCAAGATTTTCAGAAACTCGCAACATATATTCAGGCTTTCTGACAAAACGATGAATATCTCACATCCCCTTTTGAAAGTCACTTTATAGGGTTCCATACCATAAAGGTAAAAACGGGACCCTATTACTGAAACTCCACTGTCCGTCTCTCTGTCTGTCTGTCTGTCACCAGGCTGTATTCTGTGTAGTTTTTCACAGATGATGTATTTCTGGTGCCGCTAGTTATAGTGCCGGTTTTTTAGCACTTGTTGTTAAACAAGTACTAAAAAATCGGTCAAGTGCGAGCCAAACTCGTGCGCCGAGGGCGCCGTACCTACCCATTATACCTCCATCATAAAATTGGTATAATTTATATATTGGTACCTAACTTTTAAGTGGGTGTTTGTGTGTGTGTGCTGTAATGGTTGAGTTGCTAACGTGTGATAGTTGCGGGCGTGGATGATAGAAAAACTTGAGCTAGGAATTCAATTGATAATTTTGCCTAAGAACATAAATAATTAACTTTTTTTTTTACTTTTGAGCTTTTGAATCGTGATAGCTAGATATTTAAGTGGGTCTCCCATACATCAAACGTGATTTTTATTGCCGTTTTTTTGCGATAATAGTACGGAACTCTTCGTGCGCGAGTCCGACTCGCATTTGGCCAGTTTTTTCAACAACAAAGACCAAAGAAAGAATCTTATCCTCTGACCTCCTGACCAAAACAGCTCAATCAAACAATGGAGCCACAAATTAGCCTAAACTGGCCCTAAAAACTGAAAGAGCAATTATTATTATCCAACACCTTTTGTTCCCAATGCCCCACTGACATACAGATGGACAAAAACAGTTATTTTACTCATTAATTCATTAACATGTGCCTTCGAGTTAGCAAGAGACAAAGGACCAACGGTAGGTGGATACGGTTCGGTGGTGATTTGGTGTAGTGTTTGTAATGTTTTAGAAAGGTCTTAAGACAGTATCAATGAGGAACAATCATAAAAAATTGATCTTTGTAAGGGTTCCGTAGCCAAGGAGTGAATACAGGATCCTATTTCATACAAATAAGTCTTGATTGTGTGCCAGATAGTTAAAAAACCGTTAGAAGACTTCCCACATCACATACGTATTTCCAGGATCGTTTTTAACGGATCCGTCGCTACTGGGAGTAATGTTCACACCAACCAACTTTCTACAAGGATGGACGTCCGACAAAATGGATCAGTATTTTAATACTGTTGTGTGTGTGAACTCGCTCATTCAAATACCTACGCCATTGCCGAATAAAAACGTATACGATAAACCGGACCTGTAAAAGGGACTGCTGTATATTTTGTCGGATCGATA
The DNA here is from genome assembly GCA_948252205.1 of Orthosia incerta. Classification (NCBI taxonomy): domain Eukaryota; kingdom Metazoa; phylum Arthropoda; class Insecta; order Lepidoptera; family Noctuidae; genus Orthosia; species Orthosia incerta. Next base: position 6,195,755 of record OX411745.1, on the reverse strand, counting down.
TTTTTTTACTGGATTCGGCATGCTGTGATGTGTGTGAACTCGCTCATACAACTACATACGTCAGCGCCGAATAAAAACGCATACGATAAAGCGGACCTGTAAAACGTACATCTATGTGAACGAGCAATTAGACCGACGACTTGAGAAGCACAGGAGCAGTATTTATAGCGATGCTTGAGGGGAGGTCTATATCCAATAGTGGACATATTTCGGCTGAAATAATTGGTGAGACCTTATACGTAACGGCTTACGTGTATTGATTTAGTCCATGGGTTACAACGAAACCGTCATTTGAAAATACGCAGCCATGTTCGCAGGATTTCAATACTCCACATCTATTCTGCAACATCATAATCTCAGCCGAAAGACATATTCAGCAAAACAGGTAACATATTAAAGATATTTCCCAACAGCATCCCGTCTAAACCTTCCGATGGCACAGAGCAATAAAGCAACCCTTTCTCTTTTAGTTTCCGCGGAACACAACACAATGGTACCTATTGCAGACGTGTGGCGGACTGCGGAGAAAGCACGCAACAATGGCGTGCGAGGTGACATATCGAAACCAATCTGTAACATGGGATTTGGGGTGGGGTGGAGTCGACGTTTGTTGTTAAATATTTGAATAGAAATATTTAAATATTTGTACGGATTCGCAAAGTGTGAAAGTTTGAGTCACTTTCATGTTTGCTAGGTAGGCATGGATCAGACAGCAAAATGAAGTTTTCCTGTAACCGTGTCCCGTAGCGAATGACATGGGGTTTTCAGGTAATAAAGCAACCACAGAATTTATCTTTAACACCTTAAAAATCACAAAATACATCAGTCAGTCTTATTTCTGCAACTAATATATCCAAGTGGGGTTCAGACGTTGTTTCCGTGTAGTCTTATAGTTGATTTGAAGATTTAAAAATTAGGAATGACGAAGCCAATGTTAATTTTAGCCCCAATGGACAAACATGCATATCGGTACATTTTACCAACGAAGTCTTAGCCTTAATTTTTTATCAAATTGCCCGTGGCTTCGCAGCTTCGCAGCTTGGTGTACCACCCCATAGGATCCGTTTTTGGGGATAAAAAATAGCCTATGTTACTCAGGAATAATGTAGCTTTCTAATGGTGAAAGAATTTTTCAAATCGGTCCAGTAGTTTCGGAGCCTATTCGGTACAAACAATCAAAAAAATCTTTCCTCTTTATAAATTTTAAAGAAGTATAGATAAGCAAGAAACCAAAAAATAATAATTGAAAAGTGTGACGTCTCTATCCCACTGCTGTGCATCTGTTCCGATCTACACAGAGCGGCGCGAACCGAAGCGGAACTGTTGCCTCATAGCGAACATTTTCACTATTCCGCTATTGCCATTATTTATTATAATAAATCAGTAAAAGGATTGTGTTCGTGTTATATTTATGCTACTATAGATAATAACTAGAAGACACACAACTGAATGCGTATCAAAAAAAAAGATGGGCCGCTGCACACAATTTGTCAAAATGGGTTTTTATAGTCCTTTCTGATACCCAATGTGAGTGAGCCCTGTGCAGAATACGATACAGATGCTACAGTGCCCCAAGTGCCGATACTTTAGAGGACCTTATGAACGTCACTGACGTTGCAATTGGCCTACCGAGCCTACTGCGCCCAAAGAATTTAAAGAATCTCCATCGACTCGAAAAGATGAAGAAGATAACTATAGATCGATCCGTAAAGTGTAAATTTTTATATGGGTCACCGATGGTCATAAGGAGAAAACGTTATCGAGCATACAAATCACGTTTGTCACAGTGACATAGAAGGTACAACGAACAGAAGAAAGTGATTTTGAAAATGTTAAGTCAACCAATAAAAAGAACCTGTCTGTTAGTTGGGTTCACCTTGTTGTAGGTGTGCTGTCAAGTGTTGCCACATCGACCGGTCCTATACGTCTCACTCCAGCGGATTCCTGGACCCTTAACCATATCTATGGTGCCTTCCAATGCTGCTTCTTCTGCAGTCACCACTCCAGAACTTTTCAACCCCATTGACTATCCGTTTTGCAAGCAATGTGCCTACTGATACTTAAGTTTGGCATTTCTTCGAACTATTTCGGTAACCTTGGTCCTCCTGCGGATGTCTGCATTTCACCTTTCATCTCATCTACAATGCAATTATATTCTACGGAGGAGAACAAGTTCATCAACAGCTTTTTATTGTTCCCACTGCTGGGACACAGGCCTCCTCTCTGTGAGAGAGGTAATGGGCCTTAATCCACCACGCGGGCCCAGTGCGGGTTGGTGGATATAAAATGTCTTCGAATTTTTGGTTCTAGTACATCCCGGTTTCCTCACGATGTTTTCCTTCACCGTATTTAGAGCAGTGGTGATGAAATAACTTACACAAAGTAAAGCGCCTGTCTGGGTTAGAACCCACGACCTGCGATACGTAAGTTGGGGCCGTTACTACTGGGCCACCACTGCACAAGTTGTTGGATAACAAGTTGCGTTACCTTTATTTCATCCTGAAATTCAAAGTCAGCATGATCTCAAAATTTTGGATAAGTGTAAATAATTTGGATGTCAAAGGATCATTGCGTTTGGTCATCATTAAATAATCCGGTTGGTAACCTGACACATTTTAAGACACCTTCCAAATTTAATTAAACAACAAAGTTCTTAAGGCTCCATTTAACGATCGCCTAGCCTAACTATAAATTATAGGCCTTCTGCTATTACACCTACGCTAATGACCGCATTTTTAAAACAATTTTATGAGAGCTGAGCCATTCCATTTATAGAAAACCTGAAGAACACTATCTTTCCTTTTCGTCTTAGTTGCGTATAATTGTATATTAATATTTTATTTGTGATATTATTTAGTATTTATTATGGTAATATTTATTTTATTAGTAAGTTTATATGTTTGAAGATCATTTGAAGATATTTGACAGTCGTTACAGGTAGTCAGAAGCTTGAGATCTGACACCAGTCTTGCCAAGGGGTACCGTGATACCCAGTTACTGGGTTGTGGAGGTCAGATAGGCAGTTGCTCCATGTAAAACACTGGTACTTAGCTGAATCCGGTAAGACTGGAAGCCAAACCCGAACCCAATATAGTTGGCAAAAAGGCTAGGCAGATGATGATGATATGTTTTGTTGTGCATATATTTATATATATGGTTTCTATTTTATAGTGAATTGTTTAATATGTTTTTTTTTTATTTGCCCTCTACACACGGTGTCTACATATCTATTTTTCAACTCTCCTCTCGCAGGTATGCTGGAAGAGATTTATTTAAGAAATAAGTATACCTTTGTATTTATTTTTTGTTCCTTCTTCTTCTTGTCTGTTTTGATGTGTGCGTCCATTAATGGTTCAATAAATAAATAACACCTGAAAAAACCTAAACCTGTTTTTTCCAGAGCACTTTGTTATAGAAACTCGCTTTATTTGTACCCAAAACATGTTCCTCGAAGATTTGACCTAGTCTATTTACTGAATAGATGCATACCATACAGTCCCCGAAGGGCTAGGCAGAGATTCACCTATGGTAAACTCACAGTTCATCAGTTACTAACGGACGCCTCGCGGTTTCACCCGCGTAGTTCCCGTTCCCGTGGGAATACAGAGATACAAAGTAGCCTATGTCACGCGGAGATAGTGTAGCTTTCCAAAGATTAAAGAATTTTTGAAATCGGTCCAGCCGTTTCGGAGTCTATAAAGAACATACATACATACTTTCTCTTTTATATATATAGAAGATAGATAGATGTTTCTATCAGTAGAGCACAAATCCAGACTCCGGGATGCTACTGAGAAATTCCAGATGGAAAAACCAAATAACACTTTGCTTGACTCGAGAATCAAACCCCATGCTCAGCAGTAGTTGCGACCACTATACTAACGAAGCAGTCTGCTATACTATATATATAATATAATAAAGAGGTAAAGTTTGCTGAATCTGGTAAGACTGGAAGCCGACCCCAATATAATTGGGAAAAGGCTAGGCAGGTGATGATGAATCAAGAGTTACGTCTTAAGAAAGGCTAGCCTTTTCCCAACTATATTGGGGTCGGCTTCCAGTCTTACTGGATTCAGCAAACTGAATATACCTGAATATATAGGTAATAGAGATGACCCCCTACAACTTCCCCACTGAACTGATCCAAAATTTGGCATGGAGATAGTTTAAGACCCTGGAAAGGACATAGGATAGTTTGTATTCCCTTAGAATGACAAAACACTTCTTACGCGTTCGAAGCCGCGGGCAGAAAGAAGCTAGTATATATAATAATATTATAAAGAGGTAAAGTTTGTGAGGGGGTAATCTCAGAAACGATTAAGATGAAATATGTCATGATGATTAGTTTAAGACCCTGGAAAAGACATAGGATAGTTTGTATTCCCTTGGAATGATAGAACACTTAACACGTAGAAGTTAGCAATAAAGTCTGGAAATTGCCAAGCTTTGGCGGATTGTATAAAAGTCAAGTATAATGTGTCCCGTAGCTTGTCGTTTTCAGTCGCTCCTTCAACTGGAATTCTGTATGTGCTGAAAACGGCTTCAAACAAAATGAAATAACCAGGAAACACAAGGCCACTCTCACTCCAAACCACAGACAAAACAAATCTATTACAAGAACTGGCAGACTACAAAATAGTTGCACTAAAAACAACATTGCAGGATACAATGTGCCCGATCCCACGACACCAAACAACGCCAGTACATATAGACAGTTTTTATTTAGTCTAACATTAACATTTTAATTGAAATGAAAGTAAAATCCGCGGCTAAAACAAACAGCTGACACAGTTTGGGAATATAGTTTTTACAATTCCGAATTGCAATAGACTAGTGAGGGGGCACTGTCGATGGAATAGTTTTAAATTATACAAAACACAACGGACTCTAGTCAAAATTCTACTTTTGCTCTTGTTGTGTTGTGTGATCTTGTAATAATTAATTACTAGCCTCAATTTTACAATAAAATTAAATAATATTCAGGTGCTTAGTTAGCCGACCCAAACGCAGAGGCAGATACGAGTAGACCGGTTTTCTAGTAGCCTGGATTTTCCCACTGCAAATCAAAAAGTCTCTCTCCCTACTCTCATTTCACTATTTTATGTTGATGTTCATTGATAGCATCAATACACAAAATATAAAATAACATAATTATGCAACCGAAAAGTAAACAAAAAAGTATGTCGATAGAGCCCCAACACTATCTAACACTTTGTTCTGTATCTGTTGCACTAATCCTCGCAGTCGCATGCCGCGAAACCACGCGAACTGCCGCTCACAACCACGCGGTTACCACCGTAAATAAATACGATACACGTTCTATATTCAAATAAAAATTCTTCAAGAAATAGGCTGTAAGCATGTTACCGTTGCCTTAAAAATTTTATTTATGGTAGTTGTCACTGACGCGCGGAAAAATAAAAAATATGGCGGCCTTTTAAAAAAAAATGTTGTTTGTATTTTAAAGCTTTTTAAAATGTGAAGTTTATTTAAAGTTATTAGTTAGTGCATTTATATAAATATGGTGATGTACTGGAGGAAAGTGATACTGGCTGCTGCCTTGTCGTCTGTTTTGGATGTCAGCAGCGAACAATTTGGGGATGATGTAAGTTTTTCTGTTTTGTGTTCTAAAAAGTTGTTAAACTGTTTGATTGACTAATTATTTTAGGTTTAAGGTAAAAAGATAAATTATTTTTCTACCTTACGAAATATAGGAAACCGTAAAAAATACCTATATTTTTTATAAACAATACCCTAGGTATAATCAAAATAAACAAATTTATTATTTTAAAAATAATAACATAAACATTGTGAAAATCCGGTTTACATTTTTACCGTCACTGACTTGATTGTCTTTTTTCTTAGCATTTGTTTGTTTACTTTTTGCAATAACCTGTTTGAATACCTACGTAACTATTACGCTACTCTATACTAAAAAAAAAAAACATAGATTATGCAAAATAAAAATATCGGCAAACATCTTCTCATGCAGATGAGGAACAATTACTGATGACCTCAATAGTCCTGTGGCATCCAGGACTTCTGTGGACGCCCTTTGCTCCATCCAGGGGAAATAGTCAGGACAGTCACTGACTACCTCAAATGGAAAAAATGCAGTGATCATACAGACTAACACACGGTTTTTGGAAAGAATGTATAGGATGCACCACAAATCCCAACATTTAACAGTTAGATATGACACATTATTTTTGCCTATAATTGTCGTACTAGAAAATGATCCTCAGCTAACAATGTTTCTATGTTCCGCCGTTAGAAAGACTTGGCTATCAACTGGATAGTGCATCATCATCTTCCTATATTTTACGAATTTACTCTTATTAAAAAACTCCTCTCTTTTCATGATTTAGATCTAATCGTTTCCTCTGCCCCGTAGTTTTCTTTAAGTCAAAGTCACTTTCAAGCTTATTTTTGTCACAGACAACGACGATTACACTCAATTCAGTTTATTATTTACGTAAAAACGTTTGCGGTACATAAAAGGAACAACTGTACAGCATATTATATATAATAGGTATAATTCTAGCTACCGGAATAGCCCATAAACTCGAGCAATTACAATTTGGTTTTATCTTATGTAATCTAGTTTTTGTGTAACTTGAAGTTTGTTGTTTGGCGTCTGTCTATTTGTATGTTGCCTTCCATTACCTACACTTCTTTTTTTAGGGTTTCCGTACCCAAAGGGTAAAAACGGGACCCTATTACTAAAACTTCACGATATGTCTATCTGTCTGTTTGCCTGTCCGTCTGTCACCAGCCTGTATCTCATGAACCGTGATAGCTAGACGGTTGAAATTTTCACAGATGATGTATTTTTGTTGCCACTATAACAACAAATACTAAAAATATACTAAAATAAATATTTAAGTGGGGCTCCCATACAACAACCGTGATATGTATGCCGTTTTTTGCGATAATGGTACGGAACTCTTCGTGCCGCGAGTCCGACTCGAACTTGGCCAGTTTTTTAAGAATACTTAACTAAAATCAGGTTTGAATATTTTCTTATATGATTGACCCGTAGGCCATATTCGTCTTGTTCAACTAAAGATAAGTTGAACTTAAATCTATGGGATATTTTTCTAATTTTCCATATACTAAGGGCACTTTTTAATTTTTTTACTGCCTTTTCATTTTGAGGGTAGTTACTATACCAGTATTATAAGACTCTTCAGACTTCAAATCAATCACCGACATAATATTATTAAGTTCAGTAGTACACCCACTTTAAAAAACATATCTTGCATACCATTGAGATTCCTTCTCACAGACAGAAGGCCTAGTGTCCTAGCATTGGGAATATTAAAAGTTGATTTGAAATAGGAAGGTACAGAAATTTGTGACAAAATGTAATATATATACATCAACGAATTGAACTTGACTAATCAGCAAATTTATCGCAATCCACAACTTTAAACTCAGGTAGAACTGCGAAAAACCAAAAGAAATCCTATTTTATAAGACCAAAGACTCAAAAATTAGTATTCTATTACCATCCTAGAGAACAATCGTAAAATCTATCAGATAAACTTCACAATACATTTAAATTCAGCTATCGTACAACGTAAAATTGTAGAGCATTTTTATTTAAAGTCTAGTACAAGCTTGCGAAAGTTGCTTAAAGGAAGCTTGAATAACTTATTGTTAACCGACTTTCGAAAAAGGAGGAGGTTCTATGTTCGACTTCTTGTATGTTTTTTTTTTTTTTTTTTTGTGTGTATGTTCACCGATATCTCCTTCAATTGTGGACCGATTTTGAAAATTCTTTTTTTGTTTGAAAGAGTATGTTCCGAAATTGGTCCCATTTTAATTTGGTGAAGATCTGATGAAGAACTTCGAAGATATACAACAGAACTCTTCAATAAATAACGGCAAATCTCTCGGGACTGCTGAAATCGCATGTCTGTTTATTGTTTATACCATTTCATAACATAACATCACGCCAGTATGCCCTTAAGGGGTAAGCAGATCTCTCATTTGATCGGTTTTGTTCAAGTTTCATGATATTCGGGTAATCTATTCTGGCGTTATAGGAAACTTACTAAACAACTTGCCTATTAGGTAGGTAAAACTAAAAAGTGAAAAATAAAAAAACTTTTTTACAAAAAAATACTACCGACTTCCAAATAAGAAAACTACAAAGTGAAAAATAACTTTATTTTTGGAAGTCGGTGTCCATAACGAAAAATAATGGTACCTACGAAAGACACCGACTTCCAAAAATAAAGTTATTTTTCACTTTGTAGTTTTCTTATTTGGAAGTCGGTAGTATTTTTTTGTAAAAAAGTTTTTTTTATTAAATCCTTATCCGTGTTCAATGTGCATCCCTGTAAATGTCTGAATACTAGTTAAACGCTGGCATAATTTTATATACCCACCAAACGATTAAATCATGGACCCCTGACCCATGAGGATATGTCACCGGATTATTGCAAACACTGCAAGTTTTTGATAAATCATGCGACAAGCATACTTTCGATTCAGTATTTCTTGTATCAATGAATTTAAAGTATTGTGAACAGATCAATAATGATGTTATAATCTCGGAATACCAAGATCCCGCAATAAACCGCTGGCAACTCTAATCCGTATCTTCATCATCAGCCTTATAATGTACCCAGTGCAGGACACAGGCCTCCTCTCTGTGAGAGGGAATGGGCGGTAATTCACCACGCGGGCCCAGTGCAGGTTGGTGGGTGTCACATGTCTTCGAATTTTTGGTTCTAAGACATGTATCCTCACGAAGTTTTCCTTCACAGTTTTGTGATGAAATAATTTACACAAAGTAAAGTGCCTGCCTGGGTTCGAACTCACGACCTACTACTAAGTCGTGGCCGCTACCACTGGGCCTCCACTGCTCGTCAATAATCCGTGTCTTATTGAGAAGAAACATTTTATAATCTCACGAAATTTAATTTGCAGTAAACCAGCCTGTAACTGGCTATTAGATACAGGATAAATGTGTCTGATCATGTAGAAAACTAAACGATCAGTGACCACCAAGCGTGCACGCAGCGTTCTGGGAATTTCAGATCAGCAAACCCAAGTTTTCTCGCGATGTTTTGAATTTAAATGAGATGCATATTTATGACACGGAATTAAAAACATGTATTTACGGTAAAACATGCAAGTAACTAGCTTTTTAAAAATCGCTAGGTATCATTCCCATGTGACAAGCAAAATACTGGTCAAATTGTCGTTGCCTGGAGGAAGCCTATGTCCAGCAGTGAATGTCTCTCAGCTAAAATGATGATGATGATGACAAGACAGCAATAACTTATAGAGAACATTGACTAACGTCACCAAAGTCGATAAAACTTAAAGCTGCATTGTTTTCACAATCTAAGCACGTCCTCTTTATCCGTGGAAGCATGCACATTATTGTCAGAATAACATTGTCCAATCCCGGACTTTCTCGTAATAAACCGACTTTCGTTATTAAGTCTAGTCACGTCCCAGAATTACATAATGTCGTTTGTAAAGGTTCCTTTTCCTAAGCTATTGTAAATACTCCGTAATGGAGATTTTTTAGCAAAGCTTTGACATAATTAATTATGAGTTATATTCCCAGTAAATAGTTTTATTCATACCTACAACTATCAAAACCTACTTTGAAGGTATGCAGAACAGGGTGCACAGTCCCTCAAACCACCATAGAAAAGAGAGTGATGATGCCCCAGTGAGTAGGAGTGATGATGTTCTACTGAGTCAGAATGATGCTCCAGTGAGTCCGGATAATGATGTCGCAGTGCGTCTGGATGAGGTCGCAGGCCGTTGGTCGGAGTTATGGTGCAGGTTGAGGGTGATGACCAGGAATGCGCGTCCGCTGCATGCTAGTAGTTAGAATACCCTCATAGATGGTACTGGCTGGCTGATGACTCACTGCTTGAAACACAGATTACCTTTGAAAGCTTGAGGAAGTGATGATAACGTCACTATGAATTAGATCTGCACGAAGGATGTTCATACTCGAGGGTCACCAGTTTGTGGGCATACGGAACTGGGTGTGCCACAAATCTCCATAGAACAGAGAGGATCCTCCGACCAGACGGTTGTTGTGTCTGGTCCGGGCAATTACCCGACAGTAGATGTCGGACTGATATTGTCTAAAACAAGTAATTCACATGTAATTTTGAAAGAGGAAGTTTAGCACCACTGACTTGCGCCATCATAACTCTACAGGGTTATCACATTAAGTACCAAATTACCTTAGCAACAAATCAGACCAATTACCAACCTTGCTCATGTCAAAAACCTAGTGTGGGTACCTCTTAGATACTCGTGAAACTTCCTTACATAACTCTGTTACTATACAAATCACAGGATTATCCTTAATAGTACGTAGGAAGGAGTTAAAGCTGAAATCATGACCGGTAGCTGTCAATTAGCCTAAAGTAGCCCAAAATGGCCTGAACCGACCCAATCGTGGGTCATGGTCGTTTATACAATGGCAGGAATTTGCCAAGAATTTTCGTTGTTGGCAACCTTGACACCGGGTTAGTGCGGTGACATTCTGGTACGTAGTCTAAATAGTTGTCGAGTTTTAGTACTGGTTAGCTTTACTTGGTCAAATGATGAGCTGTTTAAGGCTGGTTTGTCGTATTCAGTAGGAGTGGGTTTTCTCTAGGGTATTAAGCAACTGATTTTCTTTTTAATTAGGTTGACTACAAAATGTAACCTGTGTAGTTGTATTTTCCATGGTGCGAAAGTGAATCTGAAGTTGCCAGTGTAAATTTTTCCAGGAAAATTAAAAGTTACTGCAACTTAACGGGTATCCACATAGATAACGACATTACTCATCATCTGCCTAGCCTTTTCCCCAACTATATTGGGGTCGGCTTCCAGTCTTATCGGATTCAGCTAAGTACCAGTGTTTTACATGGAGCGACTGCCTATCTGACCTCCACAACCCAGTAACTGGCTAACACGGTACCCCTTGGCAAGACTGGTGTCAGATCTCAAGCGTCTGACTACCCGTAACGACTGTCAAAGATCTTCAAATAACAGCCGGGACCAACGGCTTGACTGCTTTCCGAGGCACGGAGGAAACTCGGTATGTTGAAATGGTCACCCATCCACGGACCGACCTCGTCAAGCGTTGCTTAACCTTGATGATCGACCCATGCGGCTGTTATTATTTAGCCACGAGATAACGACATTACTGACAAATGATATTTCCTTTTAAAAACATTTGAATCTGTCTCCCTTGAGAAAAACACGCCCAATCTGGAAAAACACCCGACCTAACAGACAACATTGTTTTTACATAAGTAATTGATCGAATCAATCAGTTCCAGTTAGCTTTCTTTACCATGAGAATTTAAGTCTTCCGTACAGAAATGTCAAAGCTTTGCTAATTTTTGCAAGCCGATTACCGATTCCACTATTTTGTCAACAAAATTTTGGACACCGTTGATCAAAAGATTATTTATTTATTTTTACATTTTAGGAATGCTTACAGACTAATAACATTATAATAACAATAATATACAACTAAATTGCTAATAACAAGCATCCACAGATAAATAACAAGAAAAGAAAAATTATTACTTCCCAATAATCTAAGCTACGAGTACTTCATCAAAGTTAGCTCATTTTATTTTTATTAATTCTAATTTAACTATTTGTACAATAAACGGTTCATGTGCATGCAGGTGCCTCTTGTACAAAAAATTGTTTTGCTAAAAGTCTCCTAACTGTGCTTGCATTGGTGCAGAATAGATCAATGCCAGGTTCACAAGAAATCTCGTTAAAACTGCGACTGGCTCTCGGAAAGTATGCATTACGCCTATCATTTGTATTTGCATAAGGTACATGCAGTAGTGGTCGCTGTCGAAGCCCCATCTGATTAGTGCGCATCGTTAATTTAGAAAGAAGTTCAGGACAGTCGACGGAACAATTAGGGATATTAAACAAGTAACATACGTCATTAATATAACGTCTATACCTATACAGGAAACTACCAATAAATGTATGACTACGTTCTCTTCTTCAATATCCTAAGTTGAATACTATTTCAAATATAATTCGTAATGGGTATCAAACATGCGTAAATAACTCGATAATTGAAGGCTATCTTGTAAATCTGCATGAAAAGTTATATCATTCTAATAGTCCATGACCGATCCATGAGAAATAATATTGAGATATTATTTAATAGTAAATTCACTGACGTAGCAATAGAATTTTTACAATATTATTATACTCGTAACTAAGTATAAATAACTATACTTATGACCTCATTTACCCAACATTGCGCATGTAGTACTTAAAGTAGATAATTTAGTATTCGATGTCAAATGCATGTCCTATTACTGCTCCCTAATTTAGCAACAAGACCCAGCAAATAGACAGATACATAAGTCCTTACTTTACTCAACTTTAGTATCATCATCAACCCATCTATCCTCTATTATTATCTATCATCCCCTGGACATGCTGGACATAGAATACATTACATGGACAGATTTCGAAAAGTGTACGTTAAAATTGCACAATTTCATTCCGCCAAGCCCGTTCCATCATCGGACAAACAAGATGTAACGCAAATACCTTCGCACACTACCTCACAAAACGTTTGGGGAATGCATTCAGTGTACGTACTAAAGAGTGGAATTCCTTGTGGAATCTGAGCTCCCTATTTAACCTGGAGATCTTCAAGTCAAGAGTAAATGGGATACTTCCAGGCGAACGTGTTCCATTGTCGACCACATTATCTCTTACCATCAGGTACATTCTTATAGTGGCCAAACGCGATCTGCTGACTAAAAATAAATACTTATCGATACTTATTTAAGCTTAAATTATCGCACAAACATCATCAACAAATTATTTAGTTTGTCCTATAACTGCCTACTCTAAATAGTCGTAATACTAATAATTGATCGGTAAGTGTACCTCTTTGGAGTGGATAGCAAAGTTGAAGGTCCCCTGATCTTAGGCCGCTTACATTTACAAACTACTATGCGCTGTGTCCATTTCTAGGGTCGATATACATACATAGGTACGGTACTGAGAACTAATGTGTGTCTGACTGCACATATTTTGTAGCTTAACATTTGATCAAGTAGCTTTCTAGAAAGAGAAACTGGAGAGGATCTCAGAGAAACGGATTTTTAACCCATCTGTCAAGCAGTGACTACATAGGCATTTTCTATATACTCCTTAATTATTTTCATAAAAAATTAAAGCAAAATGCCTGAATCATGATCAGCTTTACTAACCTACTGATACAAATAAATCTTTCCCATGACCAGTACCTTTACTTTAATAAGTTCCCTACCTACAACACTAAAGTTAAGTTTATATTCCTTTCCTAGAGAATAATCCTTTCCTCTAAAATGCGGTTTCTGGCAAAGTTAAATTACCTGCACAAATATCCTCATAATTTTATTGCTAAACTTAATACCTGGCTGACCCTTTCAAACTTCAAAACTATGCAAAATGTTATTACATTCATTTTAATGTTTTCCTGTTGTTAAATGTAAAAAACAGGCTTCTACTAATAACGCCTGGGCAAGCTACCAGTATTCTAAAGATAGAATTGGTATTCCCGGCCACACCATTCTCGATGTCTTGACAACTGAATTTGTAACTTATTTGTCTGAAGATGGGAGATAATTTGTATATTTCCATCAGAAATAAATTCCATTTGATACAATAACTTTTCAAGAAGCTACGATGTTTTTGAATAAGTAGAAAAATAATACAATGATACAAAAATATTTAATCAAAATATCACTACGGGCAATCGTTGAAGCTCAAGAATTTTTACTTCTAACACCCGTTTTTTCATTTCGCAATGAAGAAAAGAGTTTTCAATAAAACGATTTGCATCTGTCCAAACTAGCTCAATTTTATAGACAATTAGATACTAAAATAACTGTCGTAAAAGCAAAAAAGAAAAAATAATGTCTAATGGAAGACCAAATTCAAAAATATCATAAATCAGACAGACGACATAAAACAAAATAAAGAAACAGTACTCAACATTCAAATACATCCATTAGAAATACATAATGCAGAAGAACTCAGCATGCAGACGATGTCGCGAGTAAAAGTTAGTAGCAAGTGCAAAATACTTTATATTAGTTAGACGGTGGTTAGTGAGAACGTGCGAAGCGTTCACGGTCTCGACTCGGAGGCTTTATGGCTATTTTATTCCAATTATTTAATAAAGTCACGTCTAGATTGTGTGGATAAATATTTTATGTAGATTGTGTAGTGACCATTAAAGTTATCTGGCGACGGATCTTCGAATGAGGTCTTAAAGTGCCTGCAGTTTCTATTTCATTGAAAATTCAAGAAGTATTATACGAGTACCTTCTACTACTGCTTCTTCCAACAACGCAAAACGCTTCCAAAAGTGACGTATTCACCAAAATTTTACATAGTAATGCAATTAAGTTTAAAACACCAGTAGGTGTAACTGTACTGTTTCGAAAATGGGCAATACAATACATTACGATGTCAGATTAATTTAAAGGTATTTTTATTAGCCCTATGAACGACTCATACGAGTAAAAGATGCCCCTATAAGCACATAACGGAAGCTATTTAACCAACTTATATCCATATAAACCTATCATTATATCCCATTTGATATGATGTAAACAAGCCTTAGCAAATCGCATATTTACGAAACTTACAATTTAGAAAAAGCTATTAAGGCAATGACAGCAAAATAAATGTGCCGTCAAATTCTTCAAAGACGTTTTAATGCTAATCTCGGTAATGTAATGTAGTTAAGGTTACACCAGTCGAAAATTCTTCCATACAAACGTAGTCTAGGGATTTCTCCACTGTTTGACGATGTACGTTCAAAATAATAAATGATATCAATTTGTCTCATCATTATCTAGCCCTGTATGGAAACAAAAAAGTGAAAAAAGTAAATATATGAAAGTTATGAGCGTCGAAAGTTCCATATTTCAACACTAATTTAAACGCATCTTTGGGCGGCAATAAATACCATAAGAAGAAGGAAAATTTCAAAACCGCCACCATACAGGGATACATTAGTAGTTCAACAATGTAAAATAAAATATTTTGAAAATATACATTTAGTCGTTTTTTCATAATATCTAGACTCCCAAAGGTCTTTTTATAAAATTATCGCGCTCGTTTTCGTCCTAAATCATCTTGCAAAAGTGCTAATTCATACGCGAACTAGCTTCTTACTGCTTATCACAGCATCTATGTCTTTCGCACGAGTTGTCGGATGAGATAGCAGGGTTAAACCCCGCGCACAAAATAGTTCGTGCCGTCGACTAGTGTACCCTTAATGCGTAATTTAGCGCTTTAGCAACATCGCAACGTTCTTCTCCTAAATTTTTAATTAGAAAGAGCCATATATCAGTCACGGTGTGATCCCTTACGAAAGTTAACTGTATATTCGGGCAATCGAAAAACTACTGTATCTACAATTAATTTTCTATAGTATTAATTAATGCCGACATTTTGAAAACCCTAGTCTAATTTTCGTTAACTCAAAAACTGTAACGCAACAAAAATTTCACAAAACGTTTCAAATTCGTGTCGTTGCACTCAAAAATGGTTGCCGAGGTTCAAATTAATTACCATGTTCATCGTTCTGTCACGAGCATGTCAACGAAATGGCTTGAAATGGCTCAAAATTGCGAAGTTATCACGACATGCCCTAGAGCCTCACGATAGTGCTTTGTCAACCAACTTATGAATATGGGTGGAGTAGACGAGTCGCTTCGGAAGCAGAGCGAATCATTTAAGGTGACAATGATTACGTACGGTAATTCTTTAATGTCTTTGTATGTAGACTATCTAAGTCTCATCAGAGTAAGGTTGTGTCTAAGAACTGGAAGAAGAAGTGTTTGGCGTCCGGCAGTGAGATGATCAGATGATATTTTTGCCACTGCAGGCACAAGAGCATAGAGATTGGCATAAGAAAAAAAGAGACATATGCCCAGCAGTCCGGCTGTGGATCATGATGATAAAAATTGCTACGATTTGTGTGATAAGAATATAATTAAATCGATTTAAGACCAAATCGAGAATACAGTACATTAATCATAAGTTATATTTACTTGTTTAAACGTAGGAAGTTCATCAACATGGAAACTAATTGGTATTTACCGGTCAGGTTCAAATTGAATGCTTGCCCTTAAAACAACCAAAGCATTAATTAAATTCATAATTTTACTACTGCATCGATCAATTTTATCTTCAAGGCATCGAATCAAAATTATTGTATGTGTTTTAACACCATGTTAACTTAAAAATATGACATTATGTGGTTGTTATGATGTAGGTACCTTATCGAATTAACCGTGCGTTATTAGTTGGATAATCAGAGAAAAAAATATGAATAAGATACTTATCGTCACGCGAGGCGTAAAGGGTCATATGGAGGAAGCGAACAATTTTTATATTGAACATTGAATTTAAATGATTTTCTGTAAGACCTTCCTACCGATAAGCGATTTTTACTAAGCGACATTGAAAGTACTTTCTCACGGACGTAAGTCGATGTAATTTGACCGTTTTGCACTTCAAATTTTATTAGAAAAACAAGATGTATCCTCCGACTGCACAGCATGAATTTTTTTTTGTTTACGTCTTTTTAGTTCGCTTTTTAAGAAGTCGGGTTTATTGATTTTTTTAATTAACTTTTTTTTATTTACAACTTTTTTTTTTTAGAATTAGGTACATTTAAACATATAAGTGTTCAATATTTTTGAAATCACCTCTTAAGATCCTTTATTTTGATACCCCACACGATGGGTTTGGAAGGAAAAAAAAATCCCCTACTTAATGACGCCCAAAATCCGCCACTATTTTTTTTTTCCAATTTGAATGTAGCCAGTGACACACGCAGGGTTAAGACAAATCGGTTGACGTAAGAATCATCAAAATCTGCCAACGCGTTTGGTCTCTAGAACGCCACATAGGAACAAACATACATACATACGTACATAGACTGATAAACACATTACCCACCTCAGTCGGATAAAATACATAACGAGGAATTGAAAAAGTCAACAATTAATGAACTCAAAACCAAAAACCAAAAACTGCAAACTAGACATTTTCTTTCAACCAGCAGCTCAAAACATATGCGTTTTGAGCTGCTGGTTGAAAGACAATGTTGCTGTTGTTGTTGAGTTGCTTATGAGCAAGCGGCACAGAAGAATTTTCGAAACAATCGTGTACCCCGGCCACCTCACACTAAAGGCTTCTTAAACCTTAAAACAAACCCACATGACAAGCGGAGCATTGAGCTCGTTGAATTATCACGTGAACAATGGCAGATGGCTGATATTTGCCATGGGCTGTGACAATCGAGGGCTCTGGTTAAAATTTGGAGCATTTCGTCACGGATTGATGATAATAATATTAGTTTGAGTAGTTTCATTGTGAGAATTTTGGAAATGCAGGCGTTGATTTTGTTTTGTTAGGGTTCCGTACCCAAAGGGTAAAAACGGGACCCTATTACTAAGACTCCGCGATCCGTCTGTCTGTCTGTCTGTCTGTCCGTCTGTCACCAGGCTGTATCTCGTGAACCGTGATAGCTAGACAGTTGAAATTTTCAGAGATGATGTATTTCTGTTGCCGCTATAACAACAAATACTAAAAACAGAAGAAAATATATATTTAAGGGGGGCTCCCATACAATAAACGTGATATTTTTGCCGTTTTTTGCTCGATATTAATAACGGCAACAAGTAGACGCTTGAAATATTCACAGAATATTTTGTTGTATATTCACTTCAAAAAATAATTATTATTAAGGGGGGCTCCCATACAACAAACGTGATTTTTTTGCCATTTTTTGCTTTAATGGTACGGAACCCTTCGTGCGCGAGTCCGACTCGCACTTGGCCAGTTTTTTTTTGACATTGATGTGATTAAATGTGAAAGAAAGATCATGGTTTCAACTTGGTACCTAGGCAAAATATAAGATACAATGATTTGACTGATATTTTTCAAGAGTTGGGTGTTAAACGAGGGCCCTGGTTAACATGTGGAGCATTTCGTCACGGATTGATAATAATATGATAGTTTGTAGTTTTATTGTGAGAATTTAAAAAATGTGGCTGTTGAAAGGCCTTTGTTTTTGACATAAAAGTGATAAAAGGTGTTAGGTTGGTCCCCAGAATGTGTAGGAAAAGCTCGACTTGGTAGGAATGTCATGCTTAAACATAATAAATAACAAAGAGCAACAATATTTGAAGAAATTGTGACGTGAACAATAGCAGATATTTGCGATGGGTAGAGAAACGAGGGGAAATTTAACACGATTATTACGATTATTTATTTACCTATTTAACCCGCCGTTTCGGCCGTGTTGCAACGACCGTGGTCCCGGGTAGACTGGTGTCTCGGTGCACTGGCTCCGTTGGGGCAGAAAATTCTTCCTCTACCCTCACATTTCTACACACAACACTGACCGTGTCCTTATTCTGTAAGTTCGCCGACTGCACAAAACGAGGTAATGGTTTTTGAATCACTGGATTCCACGCCGCGGATAATTTGTAACCGTCATCCCGATTGAACGTTTTGAGTTTTTTTTTAATTTCATTCGCTTCACGCACAATTCTTGAATGTAAGTGGTGTTTATATACCTAGTTAAGTTTTATAGTTAATAAACGAGGGCTCTGGTTAAAACGTGGAACATTTCGTTTCGGATTGATAATAATATACAAGTTTTGCAGTTTTATTGTGAGGATTTTAGAAATTACTGTGGCTGTTCATTGTCTTTTGTTTTTGATCTTGGTATGATAATAGATGGTAGGATGGTCCCCAGAATGTGTAGGAATAGCTCGACTTGGTAGATAGTTGTAAAAAATACTAGAGAGCAAAGTAAACAACAACAAAGTTTTGAGTTTGTGTTTACGAGTTCTTATTATAAACACTATGTTATGTGCCATTATTTTATTTCTTGAAATCAAACAAAAATAACCTATTTAGGGCCATCCACCGATTTAGTGCCGTAAAACAATTACTTTCTAAAGCATACTCTTTAGTAACTGTTAGGTTAAAAGGTTAAAATATATATATATTTATTTTTGATCATGTATATTATTTTTGAAACAAGGTTTTTCCGTGTAATAGTTTTGCTTTAAAAAAAGAATTAACAACACCATATTTTTTCGCAACTTTTGGATACTCCTTCAAAACGACTTGGATGTTTAAAAATATTTTTACACAGACAAATTGATGGCTGGAATTTCTTCATAACTGAAATAGCATATGTAAATCAAAAAATAATTCGCAGAAAAAAACTGTTCAAAAGGAGGTTAAATATTGATATTTTGGCTCCGAGCCGGCGCACGGCCAGTACTGCGTTAACATTGGGGCGTATATATCGCCTTAAGGGTTCACGTATTTTAATCAAAGACAACTCTCTCACATACATTACAAGCACTTGATATTTTGAGGAATCCTGCCTACACTTATTCAACCAACTCTTTATAACAATACCTGAGGACCAGATCGCAATCTCTATCACTGAACTTTCGAACTATGACCGTGGCTTTGGAACTCGAAGTCACGAACTCACGGCCATTGATCGAAAGTTAGAGAGTTTTGATACCTAATTACCAATCTTAAAAGTATTACTAATAAATTGACAAATTGTAAATTGATTGCTTAAACGTTGAGTAAGGTTAGCACCTAATTGAAATTAGTTTCTGTGATCGGAATAGGTAGAGTTATCATCATCAACATCAGCCTTTTAATGTTCTCACTGCTGGGACACAGGCCTCCTCTCCTCTCCTCTCCTCCTGTGAGAGGGAATGGGCCGTAAACCACCACGCGGGCCTAGTGCGGGTTGTCACATGTCTTTGAATAGTAAGTGATTGTAATAATAGTATTTGTTGAGTACATTATCCTAAATTTGAGCTGAGCTTCACCGTCGACCACATCATCGCTTACCATCAGGCGAGATAGTGGTCAAATGCGAGCCTATCGAGTTAAAAAAAAAGAAAAAAGAGTGTATATAATCTTTATAAATCGTGATAATTGTTGTGTTTTACTAATCCCGGGATTTAAAAACATATTTTTTTATTGGACCTTTAATACTTTGGTAACAAATTACGGTTGCTGAGACTTGACTGAATATATTAAATTTGCATTGAATAAACTCTATTTATTTTTGTTTTATATAACACATATGTGAGTATTATGTGCCAAACGTAAATATACCATTTACTGTACCTATTATATCGTTCGCCGACTTGAATGTGCCGTGGCAGTTAAGGGTACACTAGTCGACGGCACGAACTATTTTGTGCGCGGGGTTAAAATGCATTTTATATCAACCGACAACACGTGCGGAAGAGATAGATGCTGTGATAAGCAGTAGGAAGCTAGTTCAAGTACGAATACACACTTTTGTAGCGAAATGGATAATGATTTAGGATGGAACTTTATAAACAGACCTTTGGCAGTCTAGATATCATGAAAAAACAAATAAATCTATCTGTTCAAAATAAAATTATATGCATTGTTGAACTACTAATCTATCCCTGTATGGAGGCCGTTTTGCAATTTTCCGTCTTCTTATGGTATTTATTTGCGCCCAAAAATGCGTTAAAATTAGTGTCGAAATGTGGAACTTTCGACGGTCATAACTTTCAAATATTTTCTTTTTTACTTTTTCGCTTCCATACAGGGCTAGATAATGACGAGACAAATTGATATCACTTTTTATTTTGAACGTATATCGTCAAACAGTGGAATAATCCCTAGACTACGTTTGTATGGAAAAAAAATCGACTAGTGTAACCTTAAGAGTGTGCTGTCTCAAATGTCTCTCTGATGGTGGCGCATGTGTTGGATCATTCGGTTCCCTTCCTGATGGTTGAACTGAGTGGTGCCAATCTATGCGTTTTGGCATGCCGACTATCGACATCGCAGATAGAATGTCAAAAGCCTCAAAACAAAAGATTGTTAATAATGCAATACAATTATCTGTATCAATTGGGGTGTCTGTTATATAAAACTTGCGTATACAGTGTCACGAATCTTGCAGTTCGGTTTTCAGCAACTACAATGCTTTGTGCAATGGTAATTTGTGCTAGTTAGATGCTAGTTTATTTCAGAGATGACAAAACGCTGTTATAAAAGCAAGTAATTGTCTGGTGCTGTAAGATATAATTGAAGGGTGAACTTTGATGACATCAATGCAGGCATTAGGCGTTATGTCATCGCTGAGTTTTTAATTTTGTCTAACTTGCACTATCTACAATACTTGCCAGCCTGGATCTGATAACTGGGATAAAATATGTATAAACCTGCTTTAAAACGTGGTTTCGCTTTGCCCGCTTACTGGGATAAAATCAGCTGACATCACAGTATTTTTTTAGAATTGCTTCAGTAGGTATGTCATGTGTTTCTAGAGATTACCTTTTACAAACAAAAAATATAACAAATTAGGAACATGTGTTAGATTCGAATACATTCATTTTTAGGGTTCCGTAGCCAAATGGCAAAAAACGGAAGCCTTATGGATTCGTCATGTCTGTCTGTCTGTCCGTATGTCACAGCCACTTTTTTCCGAAACTATTAGAACTATTCTGTTGAAACTTGGTAAGTAGATGTATTCTGTGAACCGCACTAAGATTTTCACACAAAAATAGAAAAAAAAAACAATAAATTTTCGGGATTCCCTATACTTAGAACTGAAACTCGTTTTTTTTTTTCATCTATCCCATACGTGCGGGGTATCTATGGATAGGTCTTCAAAAATGATATTGAGGTTTCTAATGTATTTTTTTTCTAAACTGATATTAGAAACCTCGCGAAAGACACCCCCCTGTAACTTCTAAAATAAGAGAATGATAAATATATGATGTACATTACCACGTAAACTTCCACCGAAAATTGGTTTGAACGAGATCTAGTAAGTAGTTCTTTTTTAATACGTCATAAATCGTAAACCGCAATTTACCAAGTACGGAACCCGACGTGCGCGAGTCCGACTCGCACTTGGCCGGTTTTTATTATATCATAAAGTTGGATATAGAAATATCCAACTTCATTTTAAATTATTTTTAACTGATCTGCGATTCTTTCGTTTTAAATCTATCGACAAAAATTATGTAACACCTTCGATTTAAATCTATCGACAAACATGATATATCACCTATCTAATTAGTATGTGGAACTCAATGATTTATTTTATTTTCCCAATAAAAGATGCTAAATTCTTTACAAATTTATATTTTGTATATAAAATATTGCGAGTTTAACCCATCTGACCTCAATAAGCTCATGTTTGTTTACGTAGGAAAAGGTCAGGGTGACACTTTTATAATGTTTTTCTATAGCTACATAATTTAATTTATCTATTTTCAATAGGTAGTCTTTTCTTTGGATACGAATCTTAAGGAAATATTAACACCTTATATTAACCTTGTTTGTGTCATGTCAATAGTAAAGGTATAATATAGAATTTTAATGTAAGTTCTAAAAGTTTTTTTTTTATACCTAGTCGTGATTTAGGGAAGCTCACCTTTGTTAAAAACAAGAACTTACTGACAAATAGACAAGCATTCAATGTTATTATGTAATGCTAATTTTTGTCGCAATAACGTCTAACTTAAAACATATTTATGTAAGTTAAACAATATATATGACTAGCTGTTCCCCTCGGCTTCGCTCCCGTGGACCACCCCACAGGACCCGTTTTCGGAATAAAAAAATAGCCTATGTTACTCAGCAATAATGTAGCTTTCTATTGGTGAAAGAATTTTTTAAATCGGTACAGTAGTTTCGGAGCCTATTCGGTACAAACAAACAAACGAACAAAAAAATATTTCCTTCTTAGCAATACATATAATAAATCTGTAGAAAAGTAATTTTGTACATCGAAAAAATTTCCAAAAAAAATAGCCAGTGTGTTAAATGATAACCAACAAAACCCATTTGCAGCATTTTTGTAATTTTTGTCTGTTTGTCTGTTTATTTGTGCACGCATCACGTGAAATGTACGAAACAAATGTAGATAACTTTTATACATAAAAATTGTGCGTAACTTGAAGAATCACTTAGTTTTTGTTTCATCGCAATCGGTTCACTCTATCAAAAGTTAGATGAATTTAAAGTGTTCAACAACACACGCAATTCAGATACTCTGACAGATGAACTCGATATTCGATAGATGGCGTTGTGCATTTGAAGTCATTTTCTGAATGGCGGTGTTAAGATTATCTGCGAAAGAATGATGACCTTAGAAAAAAAAATGGTAGTTAGGTATGTAGTAGGGTTGCCAGACAGATGACGGGAGCGAAGCCACGGGCACAGCTAGTAATACATATTAGTATAGATTGACTAGAAACCCGCCCTGGATACGCACGGGTAGCAATAGCAATCTTCTTCAACTATCATTGTCATATGTCAGCCAATTTACACAAATTCTGAATGCATTATACACCTAAACCTTCCTCATCAATTACATTGGTGAAAACCTTATGAAAATCCGTTCGGCAGTTTTTAAGTTTACCGCGTACAGACTGACAGATGCGGCGAGAGATTTTCTTTTATGATAATTTAACTATAGTAATTGTTATAAAAAAGCGCATAAACATTCGGTTCAACCAAGACACATTTAGCAGGTAAGTTAAGTACCCAGATTATGTCCCTTTCAACCAACAGTGAAGGAAATAGTAACAAGGAAATCCTTATACCATTCTATAACCCGTTCAACGTAAATTGTGACTGACAGGTTTCTATGTGGCAATAACATGTATTTGACAGCTTCAGGTAGCTACGTTGTACCGCCTAAGGTACCTGGGTATTTAACTTTCGTAATAGGTAAGTCATCGAACTTGGACGAAGGACGAAGTTCTCTGGAAAAAGGATTTTGTACTACGGCATTCGATGTCTGGAGGATTAACAAGATGTGCTGTACCCACATGATGAAAAGAGACAGCAAACAGAGAGATAATCAAAAGGATTCTTTAATAAATCAGCAATATCAGCAACCAGGTGATACAGGATAAGATTGGGACATCCTGACTGTTCTATAATACAAACTTAATCATCAAATCCATTGTGTCAGTGTTAATAATTCAATCAGCGGAGTCCCGCCGGTATTGCATTAAATCTAACTGAAATAATCGAATTATACTGTTTTAATACAGGTGAGTAGTATTTAGTCAACAATTTAGCGATTGATTCGAAATCAAAGATTTCTGAAGTACGCAGATCATTAAAGTATAATGAAGCAGTCGAAGTCGCAGTGACGACAGAATGCCACCTGCGTTCCGTTGTTTCTGCCTACGTCCATGGTAAAAAAAGCTTGAATTTATGTGTGTAATGAACAGATTACACGGAGCATGAACATAATTCTGCAATTTGACCTTTCTGCAGTCAACAGACAACTGAACTTGCACAAGTCACACAAGTTAACACCACTTCTCAATATGCTCACACCAAAACGTATCGCTCCAGATGGCACCAACGCTAATAGCACACGCTTTGCGCTCAATGTCAACGCACGCCCGCAAAACTGTGACTAATTGTCAAACGGCGCAGGCGCAGAGGCCGACGCGGGCGGTGATCGTGGCGCAAAACGGTGATGGTGGGTAGGTTAATTGTGAGGTTAGGTTAATCTGCATGGTGTGTAATTAAATGGTTGGTGGAGATGAATTGAAGCTAAAAGACGTGATGATGACAAATACAAATAGTTTGTTCTGCTAGCGGTTTCAGCTGCGCGAAATGTTAAGAAAGAAATTAAATTTTCTTATCCCAAGCAAGGGAGTGGAGGGGAAAAATCCATCCATCCAAACTTTCATATTTATAATAGGTATTAGAAAGAAGTAAAATATAAGTTAAGTAATAAGTATAAATTATAAGTGGGATAATTTAGGGCATCGGAGAAGAATGATTAAAATGTGGTGAGGAAAGTTTTGAATATGAATGTGGATGGCTATATAATACGAGTAGGAGAAATATTATATAGCTCGAAAACACACTCGCTTATTATTGAAATGACGACTAGAAGAAAGGTATGAAAGATAGAGATATATTTCGTCGAACCCAAATTAATTAACATTAAAAAAAAAGAAAAAGGTAAGAAAGAATTATAATAAGGATTAGAAAGTCCTAAAAAAGGTAATAATAATTCTCACCTCAATAATCATAGTAACTACACAGAGAGAGAAACAATACATCACCGCCTACCATGCTCTCTTTGTAACAACACCTGCACCCTGAAGGACCTTTGTAAGGCAAATAAAAATGTTGTTGACGTAGAAAAAAAAGAAAAAGAAGAAAAGAAAAGTTTTTAAATGTCACAAAACGCCATACAATATAAATACATGCTTATGCTAAGCACTTAACAGTAGTATTAGTTGTACTTAAAGTAAGTTAGTAAAAACGAGAAATAAATAAAACAATAAGAACATTTACTACCTACATTTTGCATAAAAACAGAAAAGGAATAGGGTGAAAAAGATACCAGGCAGATGCATGTCGTGATTGTGGCAAGAAGGCTTCCACTTAGCATAATGCTGTGCCGTGGGGGACCCAAAGCACGGCGCTGATTTTCAGTGGTCGCCTAGAACGTGACGTACGGAAATCACATTTGTTGTGTTGTGTATGTAAAAATAGATACAAAGAATATAAAATAAATACGTGGCTAATTTTTATACCCATAATATTATTATCTAAGTTATCTACACAAAGTCACAATGAAACATCTTAACTTATTTTATTGGGGTGCTTGTTGATCCCTAACACATTTACTTCATACATACGCAGTAGAAGCTGCACAGCTTAATACTGATGGTTAAGAATTTCAAGTTAGTAATGCTATTTATAAACTGCGATGCTCATAAAAGATAGCACTCCATAGATTACGCATCAGCAATAATCAGCATTCTGGCTTATCCATGAACATGATACTTACATTCTACGAGAACGTTAAACCTTGAAGGGAAAGTAATTATAGACCAGCTAGCTTACGCTCGTGACTTCGCCCTCCTTGGACTAGAGTCAAAGAAAATTTCTAAAATCGTAATGATTGTCAAAATTCCAAACATTTTGGATTTACTACGTGACCTTTCGATAGCGCATAACCAACTCATATATTTTGGACTTTTTAATAATATCTTATCGCTGATAGGGATACTATCACAGTTACTTTTAATATAAAAATTGCCTATTATGTTTTGTGAAATCACGCCCATGATGATAACGTTTGTTTTTGTCAAGTTTTCCATGTTTTTTTGTGATATTAAAGTCTATCCTTCTCCGAATCGTGTTTCAGTTCTTTGCCAAATAACGTTGAAATCAATTCAAAAGTAGAAGCGTCAAGTTGTATAACTTTTATAGTGTAGGGACAGACATCACATCATCAGCCTATTAATGATCCCACTGCTGGGACACAGGCCTCCTCTCTGTGAGAGGGAATGGGCCGTAATCCACCACGCGGGCCCAGTGCGGGTTGGTGGATGTCACATGTCTTTGAATTTTTGGTTCTAGGACATGCCGGTTTCCTCACGATGTTTTCCTTCACCGTTTTGAGAGCAGTGGTGATGAAATAATTTACACAAAGTAAAGCGCCTACCTGGGCTCGAACCCACGACCTACAACTTGTAAGTCGCGGCCGATACCACTGGGCCACCACTACTCAGATAGGGACAGACATACTTTCATTCAATTTCATTCAACACAGAAATAGCAAAATGAGAAAATACACTTACGCCACTTTCGTCGATACGCAACGCTTGGCAGATGAGATGCGGCGATAATGTGCATTTACTTCCCTCTGCATGTCATGCGTGGATTGTAGAAAGTCGGTACGGGCTCGTCTAGTAATGATATCACTTCATTTGCAGATGACGTTATCTTTGTTTATGTGCTAATTTATATGGTAATTAGGTATTGTGAGGTCTATGTAAGTGTCGTCTTTATCTGCGTTTGAAGACAATCTGATATGTCTTAGGTATCTACTCTTTACCGCGTCTTCCTGCAATAGCACAATATGCGGCTTCAAATCAAGCTGTTTCATTGCTCAACACCCTGAATGATCAGCATCCGGAAGTGGACATATTCCACTCCAATGTCCGTGTATTTTTAAAGGGTTGCAAAGAGTGTTTTAGCGTCTAAATGAGTTAATTGGAAATTATGTAATATTGTTGAATTATTATTACGAAATTGTTATTGTTGAATTATTACTGAATTTAAATTATTATTGTTGATTTTTTATTATTAGACTGTTATTATTGAATTTTTGAATTATTTTTTATTGAATTATGATTTGTTTATTAATTTTAGTTTAATTGTTTTGCCTGTCTGTGTTTAGTATACGTGAATTATTTGTCTCATGTGATTATATAAATTTGACTCTCTGCACGTGTTGGGTCAAACTGTGAGTGAAGAGAGTAACTGTAATTGTAATAAATAAATAGATTTTTGGAAACGTCTTCTTACTAGAGACCGAGAATACAATGGAAGAGGCTTATTCAAAATCTTACTTACGAGTACGGTAAGAGTACACCACACTTTAGATCGACAGATAAACTCATTAGTTCAATACCCTATTCACCTTATGTAACTATAACACCAAAAATAGATAGTCATAATGTGTCCATATGGGCAAATGACCTGCAATTATTATGCCTATACAAAATAGTCATCATTAAACTGATTTTGGACAAGTCCGACCGGAACGGATTGACTCAGCGTCCAAAATGGATAGAGGCAGTTTCTGAATTTGCTTTTAAGTTTTTGTTAGTGGGAGGCCGTTGTTAAATTATGTATATTTATAGGCTGTTGATAATGACTAGGATTCTAACCATTGGGCTCCTACATAAAATGCTTATTTTTTTACTGGATAAGGCGGTGTTCGACCAGATTCAGATAAATCAAGTGTTAGACCTACAAGCTCTTTATGGCTTATCCGATTTATTTATATGGCAAGGGAAAAGATCCTCGCATTCACTCCGCTATTATATTCATATCATCTTACCTACCAGGAAACAGAGGACTTGTTGGCAGACATCGCTCGTTAAATCCCGATCGAAATACATTCTTCAATACCCTACACATTTCATATTCACACACATAAACACACTACTACATTTCACACACACATAATTTTGAAATAATGCAGATAACTCAAACA
This sequence comes from Orthosia incerta, assembly GCA_948252205.1. Lineage (NCBI taxonomy): Eukaryota > Metazoa > Arthropoda > Insecta > Lepidoptera > Noctuidae > Orthosia > Orthosia incerta. The sequence goes on along the minus strand of OX411745.1, from coordinate 6,167,626 downwards.
TAACTCTATTTATTTATTTTTATTTATTAAACTTTACTGTTAGCGGCAATATAATATTATTTGTTATTAGAATATTAATCTCAATTAAATTAAAAAAATTGGAAATATTAAATTAAATTTTATTAAATACCAAAATAATTTACTTATAAATTAAATTACGAATAAATAATTTATATATATATTGTGACCAGCCAGGAAGGAACCCTGACACCTGAGATACAGGACATGTCCTAGTTTGGGTGTCATAATGTTTCTAGCTTTTTGCATGTACTAATGTAGCCTAATCATTGTATTTCTGTAAATTCTCTCAATGTGTATTAGGCTTTGAATGAATAAATTATTTATTTATATTTTTGTACAAGAACTTCAATTTCGGAAACAGGAACACCGATTTCCGAAATTAACTTATTTTTCACTTTTTAGTGTTTTTGTTTGGAAGTCGGTTGTAATTTTTGTAAAAAAGTTTTTATTTTTTTACTTTTTAGTTGTGGTACATAATGGACCAGTTAGCTAGGTTAGCTTAGGTGAAACTTAAATCAACAAAGCCGGTGGAATGAGAGTATACCAGGGTGAACTGTTCACACCTGCGTACCCCTTTAAAGCGTACCAGTGTGATGTTATGTTATGAAATGGTGTAAACAATAACCAAATATGCGATTGCAGCTATCCCGAGTGATTTGCCGTCATTTATTGAAGAGTTCTTATGTATATCTCCGAAGTTCTTCATCAAATCTTGATGAAAATTAATGGGACCACATGAAACATCAGCTTTCGAATAAAAAAAGAGTCATCAAAATCGGTTCACCCAATAAAAAGTTGACGCTGAGATAACACACATAAAAAAATACAATCGAATTGATAACCTCCTCCTTTTTGCGAAGTCGGTTAAAAATAGGTTGCATTTATAAACCTATCTATCTATCATTCTATCTTCTTCTTCTGCCTTTATCTTGTTTATTGTCCCTGTTTATGTAGTTTCAGCCCTCCTAGTAATAACGTCTCTTCTGTTGTGTTATTATCATCTTCTTATCATGTCATTCTCAATTGTTCGTAGCCAGGTCATTGGTGGTCGCTCACGACCTCTTTTTCCGTCTTCTATGTTCATGAATCTTTTGGCCATATGGTCAGAGGATGACCATATGGTCATCACAATAGACTCTTTTAGTGATATCACTAAAAGAGCCTATTCTAAATGCTACATTACCAGAGTTCAGCTCATCTTCAAAACAATCAAACATTTCTAAAAAACTCAACCGATAAAATGTACACCGCTTACTCTACTTAACCGTAAAAAACCGTGAAGTAAGAACCATTACATAAAACGACGCGTGTTTGCAATACAGATCTGATTCTATTTGAGAGAAATTTCTTTTTCTTCGCCAAACGAACGCGGTTGACCGACTCGGAAGCTATTATCAAGTTTTTATGATGGAGTTACTGAACCAGTAAGTGTTGCACAACTGTATTTGCTGTGTTTATTACCTTATCATTTATCAATCATTAAGTAGTGTCTTGCAGTTATGACTCGCAGTTTTATTAGGACTTTTAGCACTATATCGCAGGGCCATATCGTGCCATAATTCAGGAAGGATCAGTTTTGGGATAAAGCGTTGCCCCTGAAGGCAATGTTTATCATGACTAAAAATTTCGATAACACTTTCAATTGCCTTTTCTATAAGTAAAAATAAATATTAAAAAAACACTTTTTTATTTTTTTTGTAAAAAAATGTGGGAAAATTTCGCGTACGCAGACTTTTTTTTTTTACCAATATATTACAAGTCAAAACTGGAATAATTCATTAGAAATCTGATAGCTTATTTGGTAACGATTCCAACACTCATGTATGGCTCCCATACAAAGCTTTCGAGTTATCAGCATTTTAATCACGCGCGGTGACGTCGCGTGACGTCAGCCGGCCGACCAGTCACCCAAGGGCGGATCGTGCGTTTTCGGCCGCCACCCACGACTGGTTAAGTTATAATTCTAATTATTTTACCCTCTAAGAATATCGATTTTCCTGTCGTCAAAAACTATTCTTAAGGGTACACTAGTCGACGGCACGAACTATTTTGTGCGCGGGGTTAAAATGAATTTTATATCAACTGACAACACGTGCGGACGACCTTTGGCAGTCTAGATATCATAAAAAAACGACTTAATTTATCTGTTCAAAATAAAATTATTTGCATTGTTGAACTACTAATCTATCCCTGTATCGAGGCCGTTTTGCAATTTTCCGTCTTCTTATGGTATTTATTTGCGCCCAAAAATGAGTTAAAATTAGAGTATAAATGTGGAACTTTCGACGCTCATAACTTTCAAATATTTTATTTTTTTACTTTTTTGCTTCCATACAGGGCTAGATAATGATGAGACAAATTGATAATACTTTTTATTTTGAACGTACATCGTCAAACAGTGGAATAATCCCTAGACTACGTTTGTATGGAAGAATTTTCTAGTGTAACCTTAAAACGGACTTATCTACGCAGTTATTTAGTTCGATAACGAACATAGATGGTTTATGTTGTCTACAACTCTACACTGTCTCACTGCTGGACAAAAACCTACCCCCAAATCCTTCCAAGTATTCTTTTCCTGAATCACCTCGAACCGCCCTTGCAGTAGGCGTCTAGGTCACCTCGCCATCTCTTCCTGGGCCAGTTAATGTAGTAAATTATGTCAGAGTCAGAAAAGCCCTAAAAACCATAAATACTTGTCAAATTTTTTAACAAGTTCTTTGACTCTTACTGTGATGAATCCCTTTTCAAGCAAAAACCAATCAACTTTTATCTCCATATCTTTCTCCACACACAACACCAATGAATAATACCATTGATTAACATAACTACTTACATAAAGGGCGAACAAGTTCTCGGCTGACCAGACACTAGATATCGTGGTTCAATGTCCTGATGCACTGGCTCCTACGCAATGCCATTGGCTTTATCCATACTCATATTATAAATGCGAAAGTAACTCTGCCTGTCTGTTACCATTTAACGAAATTTGGTATGGAGATAGTTTGAGACCCTGGGAAGGACATCACATCACATCATCAGCCTATTAATGTTCCCACTGCTGGGACACAGGCCTCCTCTCTATAAAAAGGAATGGGCCATTATCCACCACGCGGGCCCAGTGCGGGTTGGTGGATGTCACATGTCTTCGAATTTTTGGTTCTAGGACATGCCGGTTTCCTCACGATGTTTTCCTTCACCGTTTTGAGAGCAGTGGTGATGAAATAATTTACACAAAGTAAATTGCATGCTCGAACCCACGACCTACAACTTGTAAGTCGCGGCCGATACCACTGGGTCACCACTACTCTCAAAGGACATAGGATAGAAATAGGAGGGAAGGACATAGGATAGTTTTTATCCCGAAAATCATTCCTAACTGGGTAGAAAGTGGTGTGGAAGTTTTTATGGTGAACCAATAATTTATCAAGTAAAACGTATTACATAAAAAAAACTTTATACAAAAAAATAACTACCGACTTCCAAATAAAAACACTACAAAGTGAAAAATAACTTCAGTTTCGGCAGTCAGTGTTCCTGTTTTTGTTTCATCGTTTTTTTGACACCGACTGCCGAAATTGAAGTTATTTTTCACTTTGTAGTGTTTTTATTTGGAAGTCAGTTGTATTTTATTGTAAAAAAGTTTTTATTTTTACTTTTTAGTTTTGGTACAAAATGAGCAAGTTCTATAGTAAGGCACCTACCTATAATGCCCAATTATGGCAGAATAGATAACCCGAATAACATAAAACTTGAACAGAACCGATGGAATGACAGTGTATAAGAAAAAAACAAACATACAGCCAAACGTGGAACTTCCTCAAAAATAGGCTGTTTGAAGTAGATAGGTACTAATGGAACGCAGATGAAGTCGCGGGCAAAAGCTAGTTATAATATTAACACGTTTATTATTGAATGTGAATGCAGTTTGGAAGAGCCTGCAAGGGTGAGGGTGAAAGTTTTATGCGTCATTTTATTCTACTATAGCTTATTAGCTTTGTAGCCTTAGCTACAAAGTATACAGTATTAGGTAAGTGAGTTTGTATATAGTCGTCTTGATTGTTTTTTTTTTTTTTTTTTTTTTAGCTTAGTAATGATGTTTTTTACCCGAGTGCCGAAGGAGGGTGATGTTTTCATCGGTCTATGTATGTATGTATGTTTGTTACGTACCAAACGCGTTGGTCGAATTTGATGATTCTTACGTCAATCGCCCTTGCGAGTGTCACTGGCTATATCAAAATTGGAAAATAGAAAAATTGCGGCTTTTGGGCGCCATATTGTCCCCACAATATTTTTATTTCTTTCAAACCCACCGTGTGGGGTATCAAAATAAATTGAAAGGTGATTTCAAAAATATGTTTTAATGTACCTAATTCGAAATAAATAATGTTAACTATAAATAAAAAGTTAATTCAAAAAATAAAAAGACCCGACTGCTTAAAAAGCAAACTAAAAAAACGAAACCATGATGAAAATCATGCTGCGCAGTTGGAGGATACATCTGGTTTTGGTCAGTCAGCTCGCGAATAATTATGTATCCTTCGACTCGATGGCAGTTGGGTTTTTTATACAATATTTTGTTTTGGTTCACTTTGGTCTGTGTGTATGTAATTAAAGCTTGCAAGTAAAATTTGCTCTACTTCCTCGTGTTCGATTGAGCTAAGCAGAACCGTTTGTTTTTCATTTCGATGACGTGACGAAGTAATTGCTAAACTATGGTGAAGATTATTATTCCGACGAAGAAATGCAGTTTGATGTTATTCTTTAGTTTATAACTTTTCCACAAAGTTCTACTTCTAGTTCTTCTCTAGACTCCAAGTTACGTCTCAAAATCGTTCGTTTCTTTAAACCATGTCACTGCAGCGTGCTGTCAAATTGTACATGGCCAAATACAATACTCACTCAAAACTGGATCAAGCTAGGTCAAGTTTAACTATTACTTGTCAAGCTATTGTTTCACGACAATAGTTTTGCAATCTCACTTGAAGCCAGGTCAGTGGATTCTCTGCATAGAACAGTGTGTGAGGCAAGACTGGTAACTGATTCCCCATATTTTTTTATCGAGTTCCTTTACTGTCAATAATATTCACTAAAGGTCACGAAAGCAACGTTCCATATCCCTTGTACATATCGGCCAGTTCAGTGTCCTGTGCTCAGCAGAGCATTGTCTGCATCACAGCGGAATGCTGAGCGTCGCGTTTTCTTGCTCATCTTCACAGATTGCCGACACGCGCCGCGGAACAACGGAATACTTGCAACTACGTGCGCTCACGCAAGTGTGCCACAGGGCAAGTAAACACAGAGAATTCACTTTTTACAATCTGGAAATAAAACTGGTAACGACGAACCTAACTGGTACCCACTTGGAACTTGGAACTCATTTATTGTTCGTGCACCAATTAACACTCAGTTGGGTTACATGATTTATATTCTGCCCTTCTTGGCACCCAGTTAGGTCACATTCACTACTCCTCATTATTGGCGCCCAATTGGGACGCATCCACCGCTCTTTGTTAGTACTCAGTTTGGACAAATTCATTGTAACCTGATTAGCATCCAATAGGAAATCACACACTGTGTCGCAATTGGTATACCCAGTTGGAAATCATTCATTAAACTCAATGGGGTGTCAATTTAACCAAACGGCTAAATTTGCACCCCGCGTGCGGCTATTTCTTCCACTGTTACTCATATAAAATATCGTTGGTTGGCTTTCTGTTTCAATTATTCTGTGATGGTTGTGACATTTTATTGGGGAAATGGATTTGTTGTAGTTAATTTATAGGGATACATGGCAACATTTTTCCTGTAAACAAGAAAGTGCGAAAGTGTTTAATAAATAGATGTGGATAAGGATAAAATTAATCAATAATGTAATCATTTTATTGCCTAAAGATTGAACACATTATGGAGATTGAATAGTACCAAGATGAACTATCTATTTTTAGATTTCAATATTTTAAGAAGGTCAAAATCAAACTATAGATATACAATTTATTCAAGTTTATTGTACGAAAGTAACCTTTATCCGCCCCTTTCTAGGACTTAGGTCGTGAGTTCGTGACCGATGCAGTAAGATAGTAAAACTGCATAATCGGAACGTGGATAAAGTTTCAATATCACATCGATCGTATCTAAAATGCATGGTGCCTTTGTGCATTTGTGCGCGTAAAGTATAAAATAAAATAAATAAATACACTTACACGATAGACACGTGTGATGAAAAAAATCAAACAAATGTGTGTGTGTTAGAATATCGACTCGACATCGTATTTTTATAAGCAAATGTTAAACTCTAGCCAGACAAAGTGATAGCCTATCACTGATACCACCGATTTTGGACGTCTTCAGAAATCACAATTTCTGATCTCTCCACTTTGTCCAAGGTTTAAAATCAAGCAAATCACACTATTTAGATAGATACTCTATTACAATTCCCAGTGGTTTGTGAATCCGATCTTAAAATACGTACCTACAAAATTAATCTTACACACCATTACGTTATCGGAACATCGGCGGAGAACCTGAACTTAGGTAAATACATAATGGTCACACGCAGTGAGCAAGCGAGATCTAATGCTTTTTCTTTGTATGAGAGCCTAGTCCTGTGATTTACATTCAATGTTATAATTATTTATTATCAATAAGTAATCAACAGCAATTCGCAGAGTAATCCGTGCTACCATTAGATTTGATTCTACCAGTATTAGTTTCGACAACCAAATATGAGATTTTTCAAAAAAATAAGCTGTTTATAGATACAGTGTGTCTTTCATAAGTCGGGTAGACTGCAGAGTCAATTAACGCCTAGAACGCTACGGGGCCGTTCTCAAACCACTCAGTCATTCAGATAACCATCCTAGCCTTAGGTTCATTCCTATCAGATGAAACGTTTAAGAAATAGCTCTTTGTAACTAACAGACAACGCCTACATAGTTGGATAGACGCAAGACAGACAGCGTTTAGTGTGATAAAAAATAATTCAAACATAACATCACGCTTACATTCCGCTAAGGGTTAGGCAGAGGAGGTGCACTGAACACCCACATTTCGCCAGCTATGTTTCAGACCAATATAATAAATATAATTAATATAATACATATAGGGAACAAGCCTATTGCCATCAACCGGGCCATAATCCGGGATGCTATTGAGAAATTTTAGATGGAAAATACCAACTATACTTTGCCGAACTCCGGAATGCTATTGAGATTTTCTGTAAATACCATGTTTCTAGCAAATAAATATTCTATTCTATTCTATTCTATTCTAACAACAATACTGCTCTATTACCAATCCCAATTCAAATTAGGTTCCTTTTCAGCCCATTACAATACACTTAGACAGCTTGAACTTTTCAAATCAAATCCAAAATGGCGCCGACCTACAGACATTGAGACACAAGACACATAGACACACCTATTATGCATAACAATGAAAATAAGTAATAGTTCAATATTACCGGTACAAAAATATTAGTGTCGTAATTCAGATCAAGTCGTGACTGGTTCGTGTATTAATATTATGGTATGTGATCAAGGATCCTTGAAGGTTTATTTGTAGTGTCTTCTTTGATTATATCACAAAGAACCTACTGCTGTTGATTGTATGACTTTGTTGAAAGATTATTAGTTTGGCACCAACCTAAAAAATCAGAAGAATTTAAACCTCAAACAAAGAGTTGTAGACTTACTACAAAATTTATATCAATTCACTTTTCTACGAAGCTTTAACAGTAGATAAAACTTGTGAATGCGCTTGAGTTGACGATAGTCATTTTCTGTACCCTACGATCATCATTTTAATCAGCATGCCTTGCATGCATTGCATTTATTTACATGTATTTGCTTCATCATAGTCGATTAACTATTTGAGATATCTTTTACCCGTGATATACTTATCATTGAGGAGTTCCAGTGGCCATCTGTGATCTTCTTCATCAGTGCCACTTCACCAAATGATACTTTCTGAGTGCAAAAGATTGCAGTGTTGATGAAAATACTAAAATCGCTATAATATTTGAGGAGTTCCCTCGATGTCCATGGGATCCAATCATCAGATCCTGACATGATGACCATAGAACCATCTGGAAAGTATACACTTTCAAACAAAAGAAAAAAAAAAACAAATCGATCCAGGCGTCTTTGAGTAATCGGGGAACATACATAAAAAAGGTTACCCTGGGGTAGACGAGACGGTAAAAAAAAGGTATCCTATGTTCTAATCCAGGCCATGGTCTATACGTGTGCCAAGTTTCACTAAAAATCCAATCAGCCGCTAAGACGTGAAAACCTAACGTAGCGAACAAACAGACAGAGTTACTTCCGCATTTATAATATCATTATGGATTATTTTAATTACTTAGGTACATAAACACAAAGAAAGGAAGCACTATGAATTCATAATTAATCTTCATACACAATAATTTCACAAACCGTTAACAATCCAAATTGCTTTCATTTAGCAATCGTGCTTGAAATAATTGTACCAATGTATTTGCAATTTATTTGCAAGAAACTGAGGTGCGGAACTGTGTTCATGTTAATCGAAGTTAATAAAACCAGTAGTAAGGTTTGAATTTGGCTAATTATGGATATTGCCGTTGCTACTAATATTATACTCCGATTTACCAGAAAAGCTCTCGGTTTCTAAAAGTTTAAATGATTCAGTAGGCTCTTATTTGGTAAAAAAACCTCCCTGTGAAAACGTGAAGTAAGCTTTAAGCAATTCGCCTAAGTTTTCACCGTGAAATTTCTGCAGAATAGACAGGCTGTTTTCAAATTTCATGTCAAATGATTTGATTGGCTGTTGTACAGGTCAATTCAAAATTATTAACGGCTACGAAATTCACTTTTTGATGGGCGGTACCCGGGTGGGGTAACTCAAACTCGCTGTTAAATTCATTTGTTGCTGTCCAGCAATTCGCAGAGTAATCCGTGCTACCATTAGATTTGATTCTACCAGTATTAGTTTCGACAACCAAATATGAGATTTTTCAAAAAAATAAGCTGTTTATAGATACAGTGTGTCTTTCATAAGTCGGGTAGACTGCAGAGTCAATTAACGCCTAGAACGCTACGGGGCCGTTCTCAAACCACTCAGTCATTCAGATAACCATCCTAGCCTTAGGTTCATTCCTATCAGATGAAACGTTTAAGAAATAGCTCTTTGTAACTAACAGACAACGCCTACATAGTTGGATAGACGCAAGACAGACAGCGTTTAGTGTGATAAAAAATAATTCAAACATAACATCACGCTTACATTCCGCTAAGGGTTAGGCAGAGGAGGTGCACTGAACACCCACATTTCGCCAGCTATGTTTCAGACCAATATAATAAATATAATTAATATAATACATATAGGGAACAAGCCTATTGCCATCAACCGGGCCATAATCCGGGATGCTATTGAGAAATTTTAGATGGAAAATACCAACTATACTTTGCCGAACTCCGGAATGCTATTGAGATTTTCTAGATGGAAAATCCCAACGATACTTTGCCAAACTCCGGGATGCTATTGAGAAATTCCAGATGGAAAATCCCAACTACACTTTGCTGGACTCCGGGATGCTATTGAGAAATTCTAGATGGAAAATCCCAACTACACTTTGCCAGACCCGGGATGCTATTGAGAAATTCTACATGGCAAATCCCAACTGCACTTTGCCAAACTCCGGGATGCTATTGAAAAATTCTAGATGGAAAATCCCAACTACACTTTGCCTAACCCGGGATGCTATTAAAAAATTCTAGATGGAAAATCCCAGCTACACTTTGCCAAACTCCGGGATGCTATTGAGGAATTCTAAATGGAAAAACCCAACTATACTTTGCCGAACTCCGGGATGCTATTGAGAAATTCTACATGGCAAATCTCAACTACACTTTGCCAAACTCCGGGATGCTATTGAGAAATTCTAGATGGAAAATCCCAACTACACTTTGCCCGACCTGGGTATCGTACCCAAGACCTCATGCTCGGCATTAGCGCTTGCAACCACTAGACCAACGAGTCTTAAAAAAAAACTTCAAGTAAAAACATAAGGTAACCTTTTGTTTAATAGAGCTTGTCAGTAAATTAGTAACCGTTTATTTCGTGATTTTAATTTCACACTCAATTAATTACTAATAAAGGCAGTGAATTAGGGAGGCTGCCGGATTTCCTTGACTAGCTTCTGCCAGCGATCTCGCCCGCGTGCAAAGTTTTTTATCATCCTCCATAAATAATTATAGCTTATGTGCTCTTCTAGACTATAATCTATAGCTGTGCCAAATTCCATCCAGATCCGTTCAGCCGTTCTGGCGTGATTGAATAACAAACAAACTTTCACATTTATAATATAAGCAAGATTTTCAGGAACTTGAGAATGTTGCCTGAGAGAAAGATTCCACTAATATCTTTATCATTTTACTGCGTTTAGAATCAAATCAAAACCCATACTACAAAGAAGTAACAATGCAATCGCCATGCCACAGATAATATAATACTAGCATACAGAGCCGACGTAACTAGCGTTTTCCCGATAATTTTTTGTACATCGTTCGCGTTCGATTCCGTTCCATGGCGATAGATAGATGGTGTTAGCAGTTACTTCCAAGTAAAAGGGGTTACTCGGTGCATGAATATTTGTTTCTTTAAATACAGTGAAGATTTATTTTATAGTATTTTTATACGTTTTTACAGTTTCATTGCACCAAAATGTTTTACAATACAAATTTAGACAATCGTGTGGAGTGCCTCAGAAAATTAAAACTGCGCCATCTATTGGCATCAAATTTAAATGATCCGTTCAAATAATCCTTGAAATGTGAATCAAGAGCCCAATATTCCATAATTTTGTGCATAGGAGAGTTGATTAAACAAGAACATACAATTTTTATGTTAAATTCCAGAAAATGTTAATTTTACACACAATTCAATAACAACTCGGTGCATGTCGTGCCGCAGTCTTAAAATTCTCTGATGAATTTATAGCCTTGCCGATAAAAATTTAAAAACATTTCACGTTTCACACCCAAAATGTCCTCCTTTCCTACCTATTCCTACAACCAAATTGTTTTTGCAGTTTGGTACGGAATTCTAAATTTGCGAAGTCTGACACGCACTTAGCCAGTTTTTTTTAAATAAAATCGTCTATAATCTGTGTAAGTTTGTTGGGGCAAACCATCAGAAGAGCGTGTATGTGACAGATGTAGACTGCCTTTGCAAGAATGCTTATAGCGTCAACATTTTTTATGTAAATTATGAAATCTAGACAATTCAGTCTAATCTAAACGACAATCTTAACACACGTTTGCAACATATTATATTTGAACACGCCAAAGTAAATAGAATAAAGCAATTAATTGGGTACCTGCATAATGGGCAATTTGAAGTAATTTTAATTGCTACAATACCATCAGCAATTAAGTACGGAATGGAAATCATGTCTGTACTTTATGTTGTAAGACTTGTAAGTATTGTAACTGAGGTTTCTTCATACGGCAAGGTAAGGGCGAGTTAGTTCTAGCTTCGCTTCGCTTAAATTCCAATTTAGTGCACTGAGGTTTGCTGTAAGAGAACCCAATTCTGGGTTAATCTCGCCTTTGTAAATAAACATTCCTCTTGCTACAATGTTATGATAACTTTTTAAATAATAAATAGAGGCCTTATTTCTGTTTAATTATTTTCAGGAAATTTCACTTTTAAAACAATGTTAATACATTCAGCGAAGTTAATAGCGATCAGTATTTTTAAAGCCTAGCATAGGAGACTTTATCGGCTCGAAGAAGGTAGGTAAATGAAAACGTTAACACAATACAATGACCAGGAAAAAGTTATTCAGAGACTTGAAAACTGATAAAGGCACTGCATTGGTTAGAAAACAATTCAGATTCATTGCCAAATATGGTCTGAGGTTAGAACGGAGTTTGAATTTTATGTCAGCCAGCAAGATGGTAGCAAAACTAACTGACCAGGGTTCACCATCCTTTTCAGGCCTTTTCACCTAAAGGTATGAAAAAGTCTGAATTATTAAATATATATACAGGTGCCATACAAAGAAACCGTGCCGACGTAACTAGCGTTTTTCGTCTGATTATACCGATATTTTTTTGTAAATCGTTAGTGTTCGGTTCCGTTCCACGGCGATAGATAGATCACCATCTATATCCGTGGAACGGAACCGCACGCGACCACTCGAAAACTGAACCCTTACGTAAGAGAGAGTAACATAAAGAGTCGTTACCACAAACAATGGGTTTGAAATTCGCAATAAACAGATTATTCGATTATTTAACAAAGAAAGGGATCTGTATTGTCTGTAGGGTAATTTTCTAACGCTTGCCTAACTTTCCGTTTATTAATGACCGCATTCATATAGGGTTATGAACCAGTAATTAACGATTACCTAAACAAAGTTCCTACTTGGTTCCCTTTTGAACGCAGTCGGGCAATCCTTAAACACCCAAATTATGGTAAATCAAAAGACCCGTTTCTGAAACATTGTTTAATTTATCTGCTGTCAAATTTCATCTCTAGACTTATCAATCAAATCCACCTATCGCAGTCCACAACAGGAGACAGTATTCTTCCAAATTACTCCCGGTCCTCCGCCATTCACATCTTCCATCCCTGGTACCTTTTTAAATAGTCAATCCGTCTAGTTGTGGGGCGTCCCACGTTAAGCCTGCCGATTCGCGATCTTCACTTCTCGGGACTCGAAAGCTAAGATTTGAAAGAAAAGAAAAAATAAGTATTTATTGCCAGTATTGCCACAGTGCTTAAACCAATGATATTCTAATAAACAGATACGTTATACACTCACAAAACAATCGAAAAAAGTGTCCCGCGCAGTAGCGGCAGCACACATACACACTTTTCATTCATCTGACATTTCACTACAAGTCGAAAGGGATGGCTTGATAAAACCAACAAGAAAAAAAAGAGACAGCTAGTGTTTGTCACTTGCGTGTGAATGTAAACAAACATTATTCTGACCACCAATGTCTTTTTCTTTTGAAGTTTCGTGACATAAACTAAAGAGAAAAGTCACAATTGTGACGTATTCGAGTCTTCACAATGCGCGCGCTCATATCTGTTAACTAGAACATCATTAGCTTAAACTATAATATAAACACAAAACAAATGAAAGAAAAAGAACGTAACAGAACCTAGGCGATATTATTTTGAACTAACGAGAGATTGCCCAATTTCTCAATGTAAGCAGATGATTACAACAATTACCTAAATCCTCTTAATACCACCTTCATTTTCAAATATTATTACTAGGTAATTATTTTCTTTCATACCTCGATCTTCTCACACTACAACCACGTCTTAACATCGTATCACGTTTTTAATTATCGTGTAGTTTAATTACGACTGATATGTTCAAAATGCGGCTAATAAGACCTCGCCTGTAAGGTCAAAGGTACTAAGAATATGGTACACTTTATTTTTATGATGCGTTCGTAGTCTGAATGATATTCTAGTGAGACAACGTAGAAGGTCGTGGAATAGTTCTTTGTTGAATTAAATGTCAGTTTTGATCTAATAATGGTAGATATTAATACACTTTTATTAGCTTGGTATCTATGTATCAATGTAACGGAATCATTGAAAGTGATTTTCACCCCCTTTAATACGTCGGATTGATTTAAAACTTTGCACAGTTATCAAGGACCGATGGCGATGCAATAGTTTAAATAGTTTGTCCCATTATCCTTACAAGGATCTTCAGGATTACCGACTTTTTAGTTCAATTTACCATTAAAGTGTGTTTTTTAGTTTTTAGAACTGCAATTTATTTTTCATCTGTTTTCGGTTTCAAATCACCATGATTTTTATAACCTCTGCAACTCTTATAAATGATCCATTCTCTAGTACTCTTATTAAGAATTTAGGATTTAATTAATTGACTACTGACTACATTGGATACCTACATCTAGAAGCTGATTCCTTTAGGTTCCAATATAACATAAATCCCTTGGGCCGCGGCAGGCTCTTGGAGGAGACCAATATCTAGCAGAGGACGTATTTTGGCTGAAATGATGATGGTGATGATACGGGACCAAAAAATCAGTTAAGTTCTGAGTGAACTGGCAAATAAGGTGAAATGGCTCTTTCCTTCTTTGCAGTCGGGTAAAAAGACCTTTGAAAAGAAGGAGATAGAAAATGTAAACACACAGTTTTGTGAGTCTGAAAAATATTCTAACATTGTAGTAAAATGAACACTAATTTTATCAAAGCTTGACAGCAAAAACCGCACCATTTAAAATGTAACACACACACACATTATTGCACTTGACAGTAACATTTTATATAAATATGTAACATCAATCATTACAACTATCTGTGGCCTTCAACCGGTCACGGATAATTTTAGCTAGTATACGGCCGGGCAACTAAATTGTGGTATGCTGTGTTTCCGCCATCCGTGTGTGGTATTAGGGATGGCAAATATAAGTATATTTGTTCAAATCGTTGATTCACCATAAAGACGTTCACTGCTGGACATAGCCTGCCCCTAAGCGTCACCTCATCGACCGGTCATGTGCTTATCGCATGCAACAGACTCCTGAAACCCTCACTAGGTCATCGGTTGACCTCAGCGGCCTTCAAATGGAGATTACCCAAAAATTATTAATAGATTCACAAGTTCCTCTGAATAAGGAAGTAGATTTGCGGGTGTTACCCAATAAAGCGCAGAGAAGCTTGATCGGATCAGACATGTCAAAATTTATACCAACATACAGTGAGCTAAAAGAACCACGAAGTGAAATCCATGAAAGCAAGCGACGGTAGGCAAACCAAGGAGACCATGTAGGGACTCCTATCGAAAGGAGAGCATTTAGGAAAACAATAATTGTCTCGGAAAGGGAGAGGCTTTTATATTGTTATGAAAAAATTTAGGCTAAAAACATTGAGGTATTAATGTACTATGGCTAAAAAGAGACAGAAAAACGAAAGTTTATTCTTTTTAACCGACGTCAAAAAGGAGGAGCTGTTCTTAATTCGACTGTATTTTTTTATGTGTATCATCTCAAAACTTTTTATTGGGTGAATCGATTTAAATGATTCTTTTTTTTATTTGAAAGCTGGTGCTTCTCATTTGGTTTCATTTAAATTTGGTGAAGATCTGATAAAGGACTTCGGATATATACAACAGAACTCTTCAATAAACAACTGCAAATCTTTCGAGATTGCTGCAATCGCATGTACGCTCTAAGGACGTACACAGATGTGTACACTTCACCCTGGTATATTTTAATTTCAACAGTTAAATTCAAATTGCCTGTTATTCGGGTAATCTATTCTGGCATAATCAATTAAAGAAGTCGGTGCTCCTATTTTTGTTTCGTCGGTTTTTGACACCGACTTTCGAAATTGAAGTTATTTTTCACTTTGTAGTGTTTTTTGTTTTGGAAGGTGATTGTATTATTTTGTAAAAAGTTTTTTTTTTTTTTTTATCATTACGTGATGTTTGATAACCCTAATATTAATAATGCTTAAACATTTCAAAGACAATGACTTATAACTGTCCTCTAAAATTACCAAAAATATGCGTAACAAACGACTCTCACGTTTTGATTGTTATCTAAGCATGTTTTGAAAGCTCACAATGGTAAAATTACTTTTTCTGTATGTTTACTTTGGCAATTTCTACTTACTTGCTGCTATTTGGTCTATTGTTTGTGAATATCAGATTGACAGATGATTGTCTGATGACATGATCATGTTAATATATCCATTGACTATTTGAACTTCCGTTGAAAATTTTTAAGAAAATCATTATCATCACATTCACTCGCCATTGACCTGGTGGTCGTATATAATATAGAGGTCTCAAGAAAGCCCAATTGCCAGAACATATAACCCAAGATAGAACAACTTGGCGCAGGCAAGTAAGGAGACCCGAAGAAGAAGATTCTTCAGGTCTCCTTACTTGCCTGCGCCAAGTTGTTCTATCTTAAGATGATCCATTAATTTTGTTAGTTAGATGATATAGCTTTCTAATATTTTGTATAGTATAGCAAAATACAAATTTTAAAACGGAACCCAACATTCTATTGAAGGCTTGAAGGTGTAATTTCATTACACCTGTACAAAACACAATCACCCACCATGAGCGTGGTGGAAAGTGTGGCAACATTGCGGAACATTGTTAATATTCATGATGTTGCTAATGTAAATCCAGTGTTGCCAGTGTTACGTTTTGTGCGGCTAAACGTTAGATTGGAGAGATTAGCCGTTACATAGCGTGGTCTAGACGGTGAATAGAAGAGTAATTTTGTGAATTAAGAGTTACCGCAAATAACCTGTCTGTTGTGACCGCTTTATTGCGAAGTGTTACAAATTAATTTAAATTAACATTGATCAAAGAGTAGTCTTCATAGCTTAGTGGAAGTTATAACTCTCACCGTCAAACTATAATCTTTGATAGGTTTCCCACTGCTAGACACTGGTCTTTCTCAAGCACTTCAACTTCAGGTTCTCCACATCCGCAACTACCTTTGTTACTATATTTATCTTCAGAGAGCATAGCCAAAAGATTGTCAACTTTGTCATCATCATCTTCTTGTCCTTTTCCCACGTCACTTGCGGTTGGCGCAAAACGTTTCCTTCTTCAATTCTCCACGGTCAACCGTCAAGCAAGATTTACTCTGTTACTCTGCTATTATAATATTGAATTCAACTTCTTGATAATGTCTGAGTAGATAAATCAAAAAGAGGAGCTTGAGTCTAAACAATAACAGCCGCACAGGTCGATCTTCATGGTTAGGCAAGCCGAGGTCGGTACGTGGATGGGTGACCATCTTTACATAACAGGCTTCCTCCGTTCCTCGGAATGTACGTTTAGGCATTGGTCCCTGCTATCATTTGAAGATCTTTGGCAGTCATTTCTTATAGTCAGAAAGAAGCCAGGTAATGTGACACCAATACACACTGACACAGTCTTGCTAATGTGTATCGCTTTACCCAGTTCCTGGGTTGTGTAGGTCAGTTTGGTAGTTGCTTCATGTTAAATATTGGTACTCAGCTGGAACCGGTTAAACTGGAAGCCGATCCAAATATAGTTGTCTTCTTCTTTTCGAGTCTATGGAAAACTCTTAGATATTTTGGGATCACTAGGCAGCCATGCCAATAGCAGTGTCAGTGGCGTTCATTAGGTCCTGCAAGGAACAAGTGTGTGGGCACTTGGCACACTCCACGAGTGGCGTTAACATAAATTGCACTGCGATTCTAAACGCCCGGCGCACCCTCTACAGCTATCACTCGGTAACGCAGAGTCTAGCTGACCAATCTTTTCACCAAGATGGTAAACTCAATATAATTGTGAAAAGACTAAGCAAATTGATTGACTGAGTAAACCAATTGAAATCGAATGATTGATATTAAAACCAATACAGACTACAATTTGATTGAAAACTCAGTGTCATACATAACACTACGCAAGTTTGACCGACATTTTTAATTGGCTTTGCAATGCATAGTAAGGCTAATTGAAGAAAGCAGTTGTGTTGTATAGCATTCAACCAATTACATGTGGTTATCAAACCATAGCGGTGTGCAATTGTTAATGGTTATCGCAACCAGTCTGCAAGGTTAATTTTGGTTGAAGAGGTTTTGTGGCGTCATGGTGTTTCGGTATGATTTGAAGTCTTTAAAGCAGATTTATAAGAGTTCGGAATGTATTGTGTCTGTCTGCTGAAAAAAATTATTAAATTAAGATTAACTTCACCTTTGTTAAGGCCGTACCCTGACCAAAAAATCAGCATGAGATATGAGCATTCCTATTGGCCTAGCGGCACTGGTGGCGCATGAATTACGGTAGTGAATACGCCCAAATTTTAGAATAAAATCTTTATAAAATCGAATATTGGTCTTTTGAAAAAAATAAAACTTTCAAAAATGATCGTTATCAAATTATCTATCCATTAGTGTTAGTATCAAAAATAATTAATGAACACTTTACGAGGAGATGCATGCTATCAATAATTATTTCACATTTTTATGGTTTTGTTGGAAGGAGATTAGTGACACATATACCTCTTTAAAAAAAAAGTGTACTACAATTTTAGAATCAACATTATGTAGAAATTTTATGTATTTTTATTAATTGATATTTCTTTTCAAATAAAGAGTAGATAGCTCTTAAAAACTGCACAAAATTCGACTAGCGCGGCGTTTTGCTCGGGGACGCGCCTTAACAAGAAGAAGGACCATATATATCTTATTTCAAGCACTGAAAACTATAGATAAATAAAAAATATAAAAACAATGAAGAAAGTCAGGACTAACTCCATAATTAATGTGTTTATTTTGGCTCTCGTTTTTCAATCTGTAATTTACCTCTACTACTGCTTAGCTGACCGCTGGTTTCGTTAACACTGCAGCACAGCCTTATATATTGCCTTACGTTTTGAATGAACACTCATGCATGCACAATAACTCATTTACATAGCAATTTAAGATACGAATATCCAGTCCAGCTACCTTAGATTCATGCAATTTTGGTATAGAGTACCTAAGTATACAATATCAACATTGTTTACTAATCAATAATTCTCAGTTAGCCCGAAACTCAATGTGGAAGCAATGCCCTTTGAATAATTTATAGCAATCTGACGGTAGGTGTGGTCCTTCGGCAACGTTTTATTAAGGCTGTTTCAGATTGATCGCGCAATCGTTATCGCTACAGGCTAAAGGTATAAGTGCTTAGCTGGTTTGGCAGTCGTCACTATTGGTTATTAATTGAAAGGTTTGTTGGGTACAAATAAGGAGATAAAACCTATATGAAAATTTTAGAACTATTTTGCTATGGTGCTTTTTTGTTAAGCTGGCGGTTGATTGGCGATAACCCAATAATCATTGATTTCAATATCAAGATTTATTAGTAGATTAAATTCTGAAGAGTAGTACTTAAATTGTTATTCGTTTTGATGTCTGGCATCTCCCACTTGTATCACTTTATGCTGATGGAACCGCAAGATGAAAATTGTTAAGTTTGCTTGGATAAGCTAGATCTCTAATTATAACTTCTCACAGTTTTCAACTTGCACTTTAATAGACAAGCTTAATATAAAATGATTTAAAGTATTGATATAATTACGTACTTGTAATATAGAAGCTTTTACTTTTTACAGATTTTTCTCGCTAAAAAATTTATCATTAACGATATCTTCTACCTTTTCAATTTAAGTAGGATTACTTAATTATATAAATAACAGTTAATTAATTAACATTACCAAGATTTTCTTGGTAATAAGTTACAATATTTATAAAGGAAGACTAGAAATAGGACTGGCCCAAGAAGGCAGCCCTGTGCCACGCCGCAACTATTTGATAACCCGTTACTAAGCTTTTCTATTCTGGCCCTTTGGGTTCATGTGGTCTTTTGTATGGGTCGAGCTGTGAGCCACTGAAATCTACTTTTACGTGTTAGAAGAAAACTGTAGGGATAGACCGGTGATAAAAATAAACCTTGACGAATAGAAAAGGAGTCGAAGGCCAAAGAAAAATGTATGGATTGGGGAGGAATCGAATGATAAAAAAGACAGTGCTTGACATACTAGTATGGCAGATGTTGCGCCGTCTCTAAATATATAAAAAATGATAGGAGTAAATTATACAATAATGAGATCACAAATGCGCTTTTCATCAAAATTTATCAACATTTTAAGCAATGTAGCTACCTACCTGCTTGAACGGGAGAATAATATCTAGGTACCCATTAACTAAACAGTAATATGACTTACATGTCATAAGATCAGTAATTACAAACGCGCACCTCTACTAATTATGTTGTTGAACAATACGTGATATAATGGCGTTTCTTGTCCTATATGTTTAATTGAGCTTTGCAACCCCTAATTAGGAGGGTAATCTTATAGATGGTATCAATTTTAGTGGAATAGAATAATAGATTTTAATTGCAAGCTTGCAAAAGCCTTCAAGAGGGACGACAGCTAGTACTTAAGTGTACTTCGTTAATCTTGATAAATGTTTACAAAAGAGAAAAATAAAAGGTGTTGAACTCCAAAAGGTATACCTGGAAGCCGACTACCTTAATCACCCATTATCACCGGTGCACCAGAACACGTTGCACGCCGTGACCGCCCTAGGGATCAAACCAGCACATGGGCGCCAGACGACGCAGTGTATGGCACCCTTGGTTCCCCTGTGACGGGTCAGGTCAGTGGCCCCACCACCTACCACTTTTCGGCCGCAGGGGATAGGATCTCCCTGCAGCCTCCGCCATCAGACGGTGGCGGCCCCGTCCAGGCCGCTAAAGGTCGGTAGAGCGGCGCACCACAATACCGGCACTCCTCTCCTGCCGCGGCCTCCAACCCTCAGCCGCGATATCGTATGGGAGGCCCCATACGACATCACGGCCTGCCTAAGTTGCGATGTCACCTCTGTTACCAAGGGGCACCGCAACCTACTGGTTGGCCGCTTGGTCGTCGGCTTTATCGGCAAAAGCCCTGACGAGCGGGCCCTCGGGTTCCTCTTCGCTTCACTGTGGGTGACCAAGCCACGGTGACTGAGCCCCCCCGCCTCGACAATGCGGGGACCCACCGGGGGGCCAGCCAACTAACTAGTATCACAACAATTGTGGAAATAAAAGCAGAGTTTGTGCAATCGAAACGTAATTATTTATTACAGAATTAAAGAAACAAGAACAATGCGTTATTTTACTATCTAACCATAGAAAAAGTTAAGTACAAGATCATTAAGCTAAGTTGATGTCGGGTGTTATGTCCATGTAATTCTCAACAAAAACACTAAAGATTGACGAACTTGACTGATAATATTTTCAGGTAAAAAGTATCCTTCCACTAACTAACTACACAGGTACTCGTACTAAACACCAGAGTCTAATGCTTTTATGCCTTTTATAGGCAATGCTTTCCTTTTTAACCGACTTACCAAAAAGGAGGAGGTTCTATGTTCGACATTAAGTATGTTTTTTTTTCACCGATATCTCCGTCAATTGTGGACCGATTTAAAAAAATCTTTTTTTGTTTGAAATAGTATGTACCGAAATTTGTTCCATTTTAATTTGGTGAAGATATGATGAAGAAATTCGGATATATACAATAGAACTCTTCAATAAATAACGGCAAATCTCTGGGGATTGCTGCAATCGCATGTCTGTTTATTGTTTATACCATTTCATAACATAACATCACGCCAGTACGCTCTAAAAGGGTAGGCAGATGTGTACTGTTCCCCTTGGTACACTATCATTTCACCGGTTATGTTCAGTGTCATGATATTCGGGTAACCTATTCTGGCATCATAGGAGTCCATAACGCAAAAAAAATACGAATCAATTCCACCGATTTCCAAAAATAAAGTTATTTTTCACTTTGTAGTCTTCTTATTTGGAAGTCGCTAGAAAGTTAAAAAAAAAAGTTTTTTTATAAATGCTGGCTAATCCAATGATGAAGCAAATGAAATAAAGTATCTTAAAAAAATAACATAATTAGGTTTTCAAAGTGCTAAAGAAGAAGCGTTAACGCAATAAAAGTGCCTCTTTTCGGACTATTTCTTGAAAGCCAGACAATAAGAGTGCATTGTTTTATTAATTAACTAAAACTATTTTGTTAAGATTAAATCTTGAGATAACACACAATCTGTTGATCGCTAAACTGTCTGAAGATTGATGATGACGGCACAGTTATGCAAATAACTAATGGCCTGACAAATTATCTTGTAGAACTTATTCTGTTTTAACAGCTCATTAAAATCTTGATTATGTGGCAATTAAAATGTTTATGTAATGCTTGATTACCTACTTTATTACCGAAATCTATTAGTCTAAACAGCGACATTGATAAATCACTGTCAAAAAAATCTCCTCCGAAAACTGTTACGTTGACACCTAAACAACAATACTAAGATTTAGGGTTGGTATAATTCTAGGAGTTCATCACTCCTTTATGTGGTTTAATATAATTACTTAACCCAAAAACCCTTTTATCCTCTTGGGGCAGTCTGTATAAAAATGGCATATTAGATTATGTAAATAAAACTTTTCCAACTGTTGTAGTGCATCTCTCCCTAACAAAAATCCAGTAGTATAGTCCTATAATAATAGTATCCTATAGTAAATACGTATATTTACAGGCGTTATATTATGTATAGTTTCCAACTGTTTTGTGCCACTGGCTCAAGAGGTTTGAACCAACATTAACATCATCCTGATTCCATACTTTAACTACATACCAACACTAACCTAATACCTTTAAACGAGCAATTCGTATATATATATTATGTATGTATATATAAACGAGCAATTCTTGTATATATATTATGTATCTTCTTCTTCTTTAATCGGTCCCTCATTACTGAGGATCGTGGTCACTGGACCCCTTTGAGCGGACAATCTGCCTCCATCGATTCCGGTCTAAAGTTGCCATCACCACCTGCTGAAATTTGCTTGAGGAGGTAGCATCCTTCACTTGGTCAGACCATCGTGTTGGCGACCGGCCTCGTGCTCTTTTCCCTTCGGTATTGCCAACAATGACCAGTTTTTCCTTACTTCCATCTCCACTTCGCATTAAGTGACCGAAATAGGTCAAAATACGCTGTAAGCATACTGTAGACAATCTGGTCTTGATATCGAGTTGGGAAAGGATAGACACATTTGTGCGTTTGGCTGTCCATGGTATTCGAAGCATCCGCCTCCAGCACCACATTTCGAATGCGAATATTATGTATACGTGTATGTATATGTGTTCTTGTGTATATATATATAATTAAAATGAAATTTAAGTGGTTGTTTTCCCGCGGCAGAACGACTTGCCTTTAGGAGTACTTTCGAAGCATAGAGTTAAAGTAAAAAAATAACGATGTTTTTATTTTAAAATAATTTAAAAAATATTCATCAACTCGAAAAAGTGAGTAACAATAGTAACTTGTAGGTACTAGGTACTACTCGCGTCACCACCGTATTATTCACCGTAGTACCTTTTACCTACAAGTTAGGTACTATTGTTAGTCACTTTTTTGAGTTTATGTTTTTTTTTTTATTATTTTAAAACAAAAACATCGTTATTTTTTTACTTTAACTCTATGCTTCGAAAGTACTCCTAAAGGCAAGTCGTTCTGCCGCGGGAAAACAACCACTTAAATTTCACGGTGTATATACAAGAATTGCTCGTTTATATAATCTGAATCTCGGAAACAGCTACAACGATTTTCATGAAATTAAGTATGCAGGGGGTTTCGGAGGCGATAAATCGATCTAGCTAGTTTTATTGTTAGAAAACGTGGTTTTCTCTATTTTCACCCGAGCAGAGCTCGGTCGCCCAGGTACTACCAATAATAATACAATAATTAAAATACCAATCATTACACCAGCAGGAGCAGATGTATGAATGTATTGTCTTCTGCTGTAGAATGAGAAACATACGCATAATATCTGTATCACAGACATAAATCTAATAAGATGCTGATAGAAAGTCCCTGCATCCAAATTGCGGCAAAGAAACTGGGCGTCCTAAACAGAGTGAAGCGATACTTTATGCCTGGACAGCTATTAACTCTTTACAAAGCGCAAGTCCGATCCTGCATGGAGTATTGCAGCCACCTCTGAGATGGCTCAGCTAAATATCAGCTTGCCGCGCTTGACTCGGTGGAACGCAGAGCCAAGAGACTAATTGGCGACGTCAAACTGGTGGATGCCAAGCTTCACAGCTTAGCTCATCGCCGTAAGGTTGCCTGCTTGTCGGTCTTCTACAGACTGTATTTTGGCGAGTGTGCTCATGAACTCCACGACCTCATCCCACCGGCCCCCTTCTACCATCGGACATCTAGACGCACTGCAAGTTGCCATCCTCACCTAGTTGCTATTCCGCCAATTCGCACCAAGCGTTTCCAAACATTCTTCATAATGCGCACAGCAAAAGAGTGGAACTCACTGCCTGTGTCTGTATTGCCGAACGCATACAACCCGAATCTCTTCAAAGTTAGAGTGAACAGGCTTCTTCTGGGTAAGCTCACTCCATCGTCGACTTTGTCTCTGTCACCTCTGACCTAGACTAGAGTCAAGAGCAAACCCATCTCGAATAAAAAAAATAAAAAATCTGTATGAAAACTAAGACCAAAGCTTACCAAAGGAAATGTTTTCATTGTTCCGGCCATCTTTTTTGTTATTTTTAAAGCTTAGCATATCTACGGCATAAATATGCATTGTTCTTGATTTCAGTTGATGTCTGGTGTCGATCTCTCTGTGGCATCATAGCTCCTAAAGGGATGAACTGATTTCGTGTTTTTTTTGTTTGAAAGGTGACTTTATCTAGAGTGTTCTTAGCTATGTAATATGAAAATCGGTTTAGACGTTCAAATTTATGGGCGTTTTACTGTTTAAATTGGGTTGTTTTCGCACGTTATCTAGTCATAATTACGTGTTCAATAGATTGTCGATGGAAGCGTGTCTACTACTAAATAAATTATGTAGCATGAAATAAAAATGTGTCGGTGGTTATTAGGGTTCCGTACCCGAAGGGTGAAAACGGGATCCTATTACTAAGACTCCGCGCTCCATCTGTCTGTCTGTCACCAGGCTATATCTCGTGAACCGTGATAGCTAGACAGTTGAAATTTTCACAGATGATGTATTTTTGTTGCCGCTATAACAACAAATACTAAAAACAGAATAAAATAAATATTTAAGTGGGGCGCCCATACAACAAACATGTTTTTTTGCCGTTTTTTGCGATAATGCGCGAGTCCCACTCGCACTTGACCGGTTTTTAAATTTTACATCTTTACACGCGAAGTAAATATATTCGCGTCATTTAGTTAGATGTATCTCTTTGATACAGCCTAAATCGAGGTTAGGCTAAGACCACTTGTTAATGTTGAATTCAAGTCAAGTACCTACTGCGTAGGTACCCAGTTTCTTATAATTTGTAATAAGCGGTTTCGGAGAGGTGGAACGAATTTAGTACTTTAGGCCACTAAACAAGTTGCCGCATAGAAGCACTATGTTTTAAACTTTTGTTACGGCCATGAGTTGTCTGCAAAGCTGAATATAATACTCATTTCATAAAAATCTGTGTAATTATGCAATTTAAATATCCGACAACATTTCTCTCGGAGAAATATTTCTCTCATTTCTCTCGAAAGTGCTCGTGGCTATATAATAACAGCCGCACTGGTCGATCATCAAGGTTAAGCAACGCTTGACGAGAACGACGCAACGCAGACCGTGGATGGGTGACCATTTCAACATACCGAGTTGCCGCCGTGCCTCGGAAAGAACCGGCTGTCATTTGAAGATCTTTGATAGTCGTTACGGGTAGTCAGAAGCTTGAGATTTGACACCAGTCTTGCCAAGGGGTACCGTGTTACCCAGTTACTGGGTTGTGGAGGTCAGATAGGCAGTCGCTCAATGTAAAACACTGGTACTCAGCTGAATCCAGTAAGACTGGAAGTCGACCCCAATACAGTTGGTGAAAAGCTATGCAGATTGTTTGATTCCTCTAAGGACCAATTTAATAAACCACCAATTAAATTAAATCTATACATATATGAATGAAACCCTATTTCTCCTGGTCACGCTATAATTTTGCAATTTTTATATAACATTTTTGTTATTGTTAGGAGAAAGTTCTTAGATAGAAAAAAAATTGTGGGTTAGTAGACTTAGTAGGTAGGTAAGGTAGGTACATAACCTACCTTACCTACCTACTAACCCACTATTTTTTACCCTACCTACATAGTTAGGGTAGGTATGTAGTTAGAGTAAGTATGTAGGTAGGGTAGGTAGGGTAGGGTAGGTAGGATAGGGTAGGTTAGGTAGGGTAGGTAGGTAGGGTCGGGTAGGTAGGCAAATAGGTAGGATACAGTAGGTAAGGTAGGGTACGGTAGATAGGTAGGGTAGGGTAGGCAGTTGACGGGAGCGAAGCCGCGGGCACAGCTAACAAACAGTAAAATATGCAACGACTTCTGAGTACGCGTAAAGCGTTACATTTGCAACCATTACATTGTACGAACTAGGCCTTCTACTTTTAGTGCCTAACTATTCTATTTAACTGCACAAGCAAAGGTTACGCAAGCCGAATTCTTGAAGTGATCTAGTCGCACTACGAGTTTTAGCTACCTAGGTCCTAGGTGCCTGCGTTTATTGTCAAAACCTAACCTAGATTCTGGAAATAATTATATCGTTAGAGCGAGTTATGGTTATAACTTTATACATAGAAGGCGAATATTTTAGGAGATTTGGAACTTCGAATTGAAATAAGCTGGATATACTGGACTGGATTAGTTCTGAGATAGTTCGGCAATACTGAGGAATTTTAAATATCTGTTTTTGAGGTAGGCAGCAAACTAGCTGTATCAAGCTTCAGTGATCACGTGCTGCCGTGCACAGCGAGGCTCAGGGGAGGAGGTCGCTTTTTAGGGTTCCCTACCCAAAGTGTAAAAACGGGACCCTATAACTAAGATTCCGCGGTCCATCTGTCTGTCAGTCTGTCTGTCTGTCCGTCTGTCACCAGGCTGTATCTAATCAACCGTGATAGCTAGACAGCTGAAATTTTCACAGATGATGTATTTCTGTTGCCGCTATAACAACAAATACTAAAAACAGAATAAAATAAATGTTTAAGTGGGGCTGCCATACAACAAACGTGATTTTTTTTCCGTTTCTTGCGATAATGGTACGGAACCCTTCTTGCGCGAGTCCGACTCGCACTTGGCCGGTTTTTTAGTCTCCCCAGGGATGTGCCTTAACTGATGTCTTTTGAGAGGTAAAAGTCCTTTTTCCAAAACTTTTGAAGGTTTCCCAAGCTGAGACAGTGCTGAATGAGTATTTAAGCAGGATATTATAATAATATTATATTTTTTTCTTGGTGGTCAGCTGAAGCTACTGAACGCCACATGCTACGATACTTACATAAGTACTCTTTTTGCGTTTAATTCGATGTTTCGCCCACCTTTGGAGCCAAACATAAATGTTATGTTCTTCTACCATACTTGGCGATCGGATTAGTGATTAATGATCGGTATTTTGTGATGTCCTGTATCAATATGCTACTTTGTCCCTCGTTCACAACGGTTTCTCTTAAACAAGTTCTTAAGATGCCATATACCATCATATTTTACCGAACATATCGCACTAAGAAATAAAGAAACACACAATAAGCATTGATTTCAATCACCACTTTAAACACATAGTAGAAATTCATGTTGTCTAAACAATTAGCCTTATCAAATCTTCGTGTGTAACTGCACTTATATCTACAAATCTAAGAAAAACTTAAGGTTACGAGTAATTTAGCAAATGTTATGTCATTACGACAGTTACATAAGTACTGTAATTCATGTAATTGCGCGTCGCATCATGAAAACCGTTCGTTTTGACGTCGCATATGCGCTTATGTCGCCGCTGAAGAATGATGACAGGTTAATTTTGAGCTTTAACATCGTGATGTCTCATTTGGCCCATTAATAAATTGTCATCATCATCATCATTATCATTTTAGCCGAAAGACGTCCACTGTTGGACATAGGCCTCCCCCAGGCGTCGCCACATTGACCGACTTCAGGCGTCTCGCATCCAGAGCATTCCCGCAACCTTAACCAGGTCATCGGTGCACCTAGTGGGAAGCCTTCCAACGCTTCGCCTTCCGGTTCGCGGTCGCCATTCCAGTACTTTTCTGCCCCATCGGCTATCCCACTACCACTTAAGTTTCGCAATTCTTCGGGCTATGTCGGTAACTTTGGTTCAACTGCGATTGTCCTCATTTCTTATGCTATCACGGAAGGAAACAACGAGCATAGTCCTCTCCATAGCCCTTTTGGCTTTCTGTTAAGGCCCATTGTGAGAGACCACATGTCGGTCCCATAGGTAATTACTGACAACACATACAAATAAATTGTATTTGGCATGAATAAAGAGCCTTCTCGAGTGACTACTTCTTAGGCAGATACTTCGGGTACTCATTGCATGGTCAGCCCTGCAACCAATTTTACTAACCCATTTCTTCTTTTATTGTCGACTAGCTGTCTGGCTTCGCTCCCGCGGACCACCCCACAGGAACCAATTTCGGGATTAAAAATAGCCTGTGTCACTCAGGAATAATGTAGCCTTCTATTGGTGAAAGAATTTTTCAAATCGGTCCAGTAGTTTCGGAGCCTATTCGGTACAAACAAACAAACAACAAAATCTTTCCTCTTTATAATATTAGTATAGAAGTATAGATTGACTAGCTTCTCCAAATGTTTCCGACCAGTTTATGGCTACCTGGAAATCTCTTTAATTTCCCACGTTGACCTGACCATCTAATCTTTCAACGCGTTATTTTTAAACGTTTAATTTGATCTTTATATATTTCCTATAGAGAATAATGCCGTGAAAAATTGCCGTGGTTAGCCTGAACAGCATACACTTTCTACATGGCAAACATAAAGCAAGAACACTAGACCATAATCTATGCGGACTATCTATATCACTCCTTGCAAAATTCCTAAAGAAAAGGACCACAAGTAGCTTGATACTCTACTGCCGACGGAGGGTAATGTGTTTATCAGTCTATGTATGTATGTATGTAAGTAAGTAAGTAAGTAAGTAATTCTTTATTTTGCAAATATGGGTACAGTACATGGTGATAAACAGATAAAAACTAGGTTTGGCCATATTCTACCAAGAGGCATGCAAAAGTTATAGTTTGACGCTAAAAATATAAATAAAAGCAATTAACTGACACACCGAATAGTTTAAAATACAACTTACTATATCTAGGTCACCGCAACACAATTTATATGGATACAATTATACATTTAATTTAAGTTATTTACTCACAAACAATTAACATTGTGTAGAATATTGGATACATTATTACAGGAATAGCTGGAACATAATTACAGTAAAATTATCGCTTGAAGATTAATTTAAATTATTGTAGCAAATTGTATTTTTTTTTCAATTATTATTTCAAATCAATCAATAGGTCACGAACAATTAGAATGTCAAAATAATCAATTATTAAGTCAAATTTCTTATATATTATGTATATATGTTTGTCCCTACGTGGCGTTCTAGAGAGAGTCAATTTTGAATATTTTTACGTCAATCGATTTGTCTTAACCTTGCAAGTGTTGGCTACATTAAAATTGGAAATAGAAAAATGGCGGATTTTGGGCGCCATATTATGGGGGCCCAAAATCCGCCATTCAAATCCGCAATAAGGTACTTTTAACAGCAAGCATCTTGCTAATCAATCTACTTAGCAACTACTGAGCTGCAACGCCCCCACAGAACACCTATACGGATACTCCAGCTTATTTTCAAATTAGCTTCACAACATCATACACAGTACATAACAACCAATTCGGAAACCGCCACTATAAAGGCTTCCATTTAGATTAGGAAGCATCAAAATACCTTGATGAGCAGCTTCCTACAAATTACTCTATAACAATCAGCGTTCAACCTTTGCCAGAGGTCACCAACATAAACAATGATATTACTACAGTGTTATAAGAAATAGCCAGCACCACACAGACGACGGAATTATATCAGCGGCGGCTACTAAAGTCGCCGTTGCGAATGAAATTCGTGCCCGAGCAATATGTATTAAGCTGGGCACTATGGCAGTGCCCAGCTGGCAATAGTGTCTGCAGGGTAGAGCACATTGCTCGTAGAACACCCGTTCAATGGTGCTGAAAAGTTCTGGAGTGGCGACTACAAACCAGAAGACGTTGGGTTGGAAGGCCTCCCACTAGGTGATCCGATGACGCCTGGAGAGTGGACCAATGGACGTATTTTAGCTGAAATGATAATGAGGATAATGACTGCCATAGTCAGAATTGTCAAGGCCCGTCAACTTCTATGAATGTACGGTGACACTCACTGACACGCTTGGGTTGTATGGAAAGTATTCACAATGCTGTCTCTAGCAGTGGCCACCGAGGCGATTCCGTGTTCTATAGCCAGCACTTATGTGCAGCCGTGCATTGAAGTTTTAGCAATAAGTAGTTTTAAAACAATTGTTTGGGATGATTTTTATCATGCCATTTTTAATATTGTTATGATTGGAGGTCTGTTTTTTGTGTGAAGGGTTAATCTCGATAAAAAAGCTTTGCAAGTTTATCATTGAATTCAGCTCTGATTATAATGAAACTTATAGGTAAAATTCTGAGATCTTTACATAAACACCTTCTGCACACTGAAAAACCTTAACGAGGCAAATGTATAACGCTGTCGACGTGGCTGGTAAAAAAACACATTTAAATTGGGAATTATAACGATGAAGTACAAGAAAACGCAACAAAGTTTAGTAAGGAAAATCAGGTTTCTTACATGGATTTAAAAAGTCCCAAAATGTTTGTTTAAATATATATATATGTGTATAATTCGCCATGGTCAGAAACAATCTTAAGTTTAGATAACCCATCTTCCGTTGATAAAAAATAATAAATTGTCTCCTAAAACACAATCCTAAAGTGTTAATTTAATTTTTCATATATAAACACGTAACCAGGTAATGTTTTGATTATAATATATGCAGCCTTGCAATGATATTACTTCCC
Organism: Orthosia incerta; assembly: GCA_948252205.1. Classification (NCBI taxonomy): domain Eukaryota; kingdom Metazoa; phylum Arthropoda; class Insecta; order Lepidoptera; family Noctuidae; genus Orthosia; species Orthosia incerta. Next base: position 6,137,074 of record OX411745.1, on the reverse strand, counting down.
CTAATTTTGGAAAAGATTTTCCTACATAGATTAGAACAGTCAACGGTTTTTAACGAAATTAATTACTAAATAAAATATGCATTTATTCATATTTTTAATGATCTGCATAAATGAAACAACTAACTTAGATAATATATAGGTACCTACTTAATTTTAATATTGCAAGGAGCCCTCCAAATATGTATGCAGGTCATCGCCCACTACCTGCATTAAAACAAAAAAGACTTCATGAAGAGCTCAATTTATTATTTCTGGAAAAGATTAGCCAGTCAGTACAGTTGGCAGTAAGTACCTAGGCATAATTACAAAAGTACCAACCATAAAAATTCATTGGGATAGTCCTAATAAAGTGGAAAATGGAAATTAGACCCATTTATCAGTCGCTAATATTACAATCGTAGTAATTGCAAAGTTTGCAAAGAATTGCAAGGTTGCTAGAGATATTATGCGGCTAATATCACCGACAAATTGCTACAGTCGCAGTCACAAGTGATAATGACGCGTTCACCACGGCGAAAATGTCTGTAAATTGCTATATGCAATTTCAAGCCAAAAACGTCAACTACTGGACATAGGCTTCTCCAAGTGTCGCCACATTGGCTGGTCCCGTGCGTTTCTTATCCAGCGGAACCCCGCAACCTTCACCAGGTCATGCCATAGTAACTTATGAATGGTGAATCTCACAAAAGCAAGGAAGCCACTTGCACACTTTTATGTAGTACTGTACAGTACTGTAACTTGTGTAAGTTACAGGCATGTGTATATTCAGATGGGTTAGGCCTTTGACAGGGTCTGGCACGCTAGTCTACTCAGCAAGCTTCCTGCTTATGGCATCCCAGCCGGTTTTTGTAGCTGGATATCAGACTTCCTCAGTGAACGGTCGATCCGAGTAGTCGTTGACGGCTGCTCCTCTGACCTTAAGGCTATTAATGCCGGTGTTCCTCAGGGGTCTGTTCTCTCTGCAACTCTTTTCCTGCTGCACATCAATGACCTACTTCTGCCTGGTATTGTTGGGTACGCAGATGACAGTACTGTTTCCGAGAGATACTTCTCCAGCGCAAGAACCGGCGGGGATGAAGTTCGTTCCTTGAGAGAGGCTATGGTGGAGCGTACTGATTTGACCTTAAGTCTTGTCTCCCGTTGGGGTGATGACAATCTGGTCTCTTTTAACGCCACCAAAACACAGGCATGTCTTTTTACCGCAAAGAGGACTCATTTCATCAAAACGCCTACTTTTCGGGGTGCATCTGTTCCTATAACTGACCGGCTCGAGCTCCTTGGCATGGAGTTGACATCCAGTCTCAACTTCGGCGCCACCATCGAGTACAAAGCCCAAATTGCGGCAAAGAAACTGGGCGTCCTAAACAGAGTGAAGCGATACTTTATGCCTGGACAGCTATTAACTCTTTACAAAGCGCAAGTCCGATCCTGCACGGAGTATTGCAGCCACCTCTGGGATGGCTCAGCTAAATATCAGCTTGCCACGCTTGACTCGGTGGAACGCAGAGCCAAGAGACTAATTGGTGACGTCAAACTGGTGGATGCCAAGCTTCACAGCTTAGCTCATCGCCGTAAGGTTGCCTGCTTGTCGGTCTTCTACAGACTGTATTTTGGCGAGTGTGCTCATGAACTCCACGACCTCATCCCACCGGCCCCCTTCTACCATCGGACATCTAGACGCACTGCAAGTTACCATCCTCACCTAGTTGCTATTCCACCAATTCGCACCAAGCGCTTCCAAACATCCTTCATAATGCGCACTGCAAAAGAGTGGAACTCACTGCCTGCGTCTGTGTTTCCGAACGCATATAACCCGAATCTCTTCAAAGTTAGAGTGAACAGGCTTCTTCTGGGTAAGCTCACTCCATCGTCGACTTTGTCTCTGTCACCTCTGACCTAAACTAGAGTCAAGAGCAAACCCATATCGAATAAAAAAAAAAAAAAAAAAAAAAAAGGAGTGTCTGTGTTGATAACCTAAAGGTCTTTGAATAAGTTGTCGCTATTGAACTGGACTTTTACCAACCCACTTGGTTAAGAAGCAGAATAATTCATTTTGGTTACTAAAGAGCCCAAAAACAAGAGATATAAAGAGACCCATAAGAAAAGTCAGGGGGTCATACCGTGATAACTGGTGAAAAGACCGGGGGCCCTAATCAACTATTGGGTGACCCCGGGTTGATATGATGATTATGATGAAGATGACAGGATTCACAGATGCTGTTGTGAAACACTCGCTGGGCAATAAATAAAACAGTAGACTACCTACTGCATTGACCTTTTTCGAGCTTTGACCGTGGGAATAAAGAAGAAAAATTAAGCAGTCTTATCCAATCTTTATCACCATCAACAATTATATATTTATCCTCAAAACTATCACATTACCATTAAAACCCGGAACTCCTCACTAACAGTTGTCTGTCCGTCTGTACGTCTTTGTTCCAAACATTATTGTGTGCGAAACGTTAACGTTCGCAGATTTTTCGTTTCGCTTCGTCTCTTCGCCTTTTAATTGCAGCTTTTGGATAAAAAAGATAATGTGGTGTTTTGGCATATTTTCTCAGTGGGTTTCCTTTTGAATGGACGGGAGTTCTCTTACCGTGCTAGGCATAAGTCTCGCCTTGCTATGCTATGCATTATACTTTTATTACTACTACCTACATATATCTAAAATTGTTTAGTCTAACTTTTCTTTTTTTTTATGTTTACGTTGTGTGCATTAGTGGCTTGTGTCAAATATATGTGTTTTCTTTCTTTCTTCATATTCTCTTGATCGATTTCGGCCAATATCATCTGATACTAGCCATCGTCGCGGGCGATATTATAGTACACAAGTGTGTGCGCAAACACAAGTGCACTCCCACTTCCATGAGACCCGGTATCCACCAAAATGGAAGAGACGAGCGGAGATGTGAAGCTGGAAGGTTATTTCCAACAAAGCGGAAAGGGGATGCGTAGCGGAGAGGAGATGTGAGCTGTGAGAACACGAAATCAGTCAAGTGCTGTCTACGAAAGGAAGACGCCGTGCAGGGAAAGAGGCACGCGAGGCGGGCGCTCGTCCGGCCGCCCGACTACACTCATCTCCGCTCTGCCGCGCCACTTGCTCGATCGCGGCACATTATTCTATAGAATATATACTTAGAAAGTATTTGTGTGATGAATTGAAAAAGCCACATTGTTACTTGCCCGGATTTGATCCTTCGCTACGACCTCAAGCACGAGTGGCGTGGTCTTTGTCACTAGGCCAACACGACATTTTTATTTATTTTTTACTTCACAGACCTATAACAGAGCAGTCGAAAACGCCGTATATTGGAGTATGCTTAATGTCCAATTAGTTACACACAATTGAACATATCTGGGTTTTCCTGCTCAACCTTTTGCAGTTCTGACCATGATATTTGATGCCATCAAAAGATGTCGTGACCTGAAACAGTCAGTAGGTTAGATATTTATTGAATACATTTCCTTGACTTTATAAAAGTTTTGAGACAACTTATTGCAGAGGCGACTTTAAATCGCATGTGACTGCGAACAATAAACTTCTGCTTGAAACTTCTGATATACAACTACCTAAGCCATCATATACATACTTTATTTATTTAATTATAAAAAAAAAAAATTGCCCCACACTAGGAATTTCTTCCTGTATCGTGGGTGCGTTTACAAACATATAAACTCACATACACAATACCCAGAGCCGGAACAACTATCTGTAGGTACATACAAATATTTGTTCCATGCGGGAATCGAACCCGCAACACGCAGCGCAGCAGTCAATCGCTCAACCACTGTTTCCTTTATTCTTACGGTTTTCTACTATTGCAACGATACACAAGCTTACTTTGCTCACTATTTTAGTGGTAGCGAGCAGTCATTTCGTTACACTTTTCACAAACTATTAGTTACTTATTTGGGGTAAAAAACCGGTAAAGTGCGTGTCGGACTTCGCACATTTAGGGTTCCGTACCAAACCGCAAAATCAAGTTGCTTGTTATAGGAAAATTTTAATCGGTGAGGCCTATTCGTATTAATATTCGTCAGAGAATTTTTAAACTTCGGTGTTGAATGTTGCAGTTTTAGGTCAGCGCCATCTTTTGACCGATAGTGGAACTAATAAAAAAATTGTTGATGATTTATGAAAAAGCGTGCTATTTAGTGACATCGTTTTATTTTTCCTGTAATCTTAACATAAACTTCTATCACAGAATAATTTCAGATTTTTCTCTATGCAAACTTCGGCGATAAGGGTATTTTTTTTTTACATTTTGGCCTTTTTTACATTTACGACCTAATAAATAAGTTTTTTTGAGAATCTGCAAATAGCGCTCTTTCATTTGCCACCCCATGCCCCAGTAACCCCACTTCGAATTTTATGAACCCCTTTCAGTCCCTGTTGCAAACATAATTATACATTTTTATTTTTATTTCTTTCTTATTTGCAAAATAGTTGGGCAAACGTCATCTAAAACTATTTTAAATTTCAAGTTGATAGCATTAGTAGTTCTTGATATATCCATCTGTGACAGACGGACAGACAGAGTCACACCATAAGGGTTCCTTTTTACCATTTTGGTACAGAACCCCAATATTTCTATGTGGTTACTTCTGCTCGTAGTAGTAGTATGTAGCAGCGATATTAGACCATCGATAGTTAGGTAGTTAGTACTTATAGTAGCATGACTGTCGAAGGAGATAAAAAAATGCAAAATAAAAAAAACTGACAGTAACATACACAAGACACAATCGTGTCAAAAATCGCAACTCTACAAACCTTGTATATCTCACTCCTGTCGTGCCGAACAAAAGTCTGTGACTATCACGGTAAGGCGTGACTGATCGTGAATGGGCGTCAAGCCTTATATCCTTGACAGACTAACATAGCGGTTATATAGGATCTTGTCTGTATTAGCTTTCACTAATTTGTACCTTTCAAAACGGTACAAATATCAGACTTTTCTACTACTTGCATAGAATAGAAAAGGGACTCCCTTTTCCGCACCTAGACTCCCATTTGGTCCGTAGTGCGTGGGGGTTGTGGCTAAACTAGACAGCCTAGCTCCATCCAAAACACAGAAGCTCTTGGGGGCTTCACAGGCTTCGCGGAGCGACCTCACTGTTCCGAGGATTTCTTCACGTAGGGAAGACACGGCCTCGCAGTCCTTCAAAGTGGGCTGTCTGTGGCGCCTATGTTATAAAGATGTTTTTTAAGAGGGGTGTGACCCGTAATTGATCCTATAATTATTCTGAGGTTATTTTTTTGCAGATAAAGGTGCTATAGATTAAAATATTAATTGCAAGTTTACCACACTTACATTACAAAATCTTGACAGAATCTTTCGTAAGCATAAAATTATGTTGACCGTAAACGAAACTAAACCGTATAAAGTTCCTAAAATAAATTAGGCCTTAGAGTTATGAAGTTAATACATAAACGACTATAGAACAAACTGCATAATTCAAACGCCTAGGTATTGAATTTAATCAAAACAATCAACACTTAAGAGGAAACACGGGCAGAGAGCGCCGCCTGCATTTACTTAGTAAAAAGGTTCGGCTGAGGTTTGGCTCTCGTCTCTTTCCTCCTCCAATATTGGACCAATTTAAGATATATACTATGTCCCTATGTTTTCCTTTTTGATGATACAAAACATAATCGGTATTACAGTATCTTTAGAAGCACTAGAGCCCTCAAAAAATGCTCAAAATTGCGCTGTCAACAGAGGCTTAGTGTACAAATTTGACAAATATAAATGAAAAAAGGAAAACATAGGGACATAGTATATATATCTTACTTTACCAGTTTATGGAATATCTTTTAAATTTATCCAATATTGGAGGAGGAAAGAGACGAGAGCCAAACCTCGAATTATGACTTTTTACTACGGAAATTCAGTAGGCGCTCTCGTCCCATATTTCCTCTTAAGAGGGCATTCTCACTTGACGGACTTGCTCGTGGGTAATTGAGCATAATATGGGCCAAGTCTAAGTCCAACGAGTGAATACCCCACTTTAGATCGATAACAAAACTATTTAAACAACTTCTCAGACAAGCTAATAACAATCAAATTATTTATTACGTAAAAATAAGAAACTACAACCAGACCAAGACACCATGTCCGATGCTTTCATTGTAAGTACTACTAACAAAAATGACGCATCAAAAGTTAATTATACACTTTCGCGCTCAAAATTAACGAAACGGAAACAAGATGAAAAATTTGTTAATTGTCAAAGAAAGTGAACGAAATTGTTTTACATTGTGCTTGTAAAAGCTGAACGGTGGAACCTGTCCTTTACTCTTGACGGAGATAAGTGAAATTTTAACAACTTATTATAAGCTAATGGTTTATAAGTAAGCCGAGATGTACCTAGTTTGAACTACGCTACGTATCTTTTTTTTAATCGTTGTGTAAATCATTTTTATTTCATTATTTGAGCTAATGAATCATTATCATGATGTAACGCCATTCTTAGAAGATATGTGACGTCTAGGCTCACCTTCTCAAATCAAATCAAAATCAAATAATTTATTTCAATAATTCTAAAATTGTAGTTCTAAAAACTAAAAAACACGCTTTAATGGTAAATTGAACTAAAAAGCCGCTAATCCTGAAGATCTTGGTGAGGCTAATGGGACAAACAATTTAAACGCGCGGTATAATCAACTTTTATTACTTGTAAATTTTAATTTTTGTTTGACTTTCAAAAGTACTTTGACTTTGACTAAATTATTGCATTGTCATCGGTCCTTGATAGGTGTGCAAAATTTCAAATCAATCCGACGTTTTGAAGTGGGTGAAAATCACGTTCAAAGATTCCGTTACATTGATACATAGATACATACCAAGCTAATAAAAGCGTGTTAACATAGATACATAGTTACAAAGATACATACCAAGCTAATAAAAGCGTGTTAAAAAACGGAGATTGTAGTACATGGGCATATACAAAGTTAAATAAAAGTTCATACCATAACAATTACAATCAGCTAGGTGGGTGAAGTTCTGCTTTAATAGCTAGGTTACAGAATAACCTGTATTAAGAAAAAATATAAATAATCCGTAAGACTTTTGTTGGAGATTTGTAAGTGTTTCAAGAACAGTAGAAGAAGAAATGGTTTTTCACTATGCTGAGATGTAGTAATAACTAAAAACTAGCGTATTTTTAAATACCTCTTTAAAATCACCAAGGGATGACTATAAAATAATAATAATAATAATAATATGAAAAATTCTTCAAAGTGGTCCGTTTATCTAGAAAGAAAGAAAGAAAAATTGTTTATTTGCGCCAGGCACGACGCATACCATAAAAAAAAAAAAATAACATACAATCATTACAAAGTATGCGTCACAACTACGCAAAACGGTCATCGCTCAGCATAATGCTGGGACTCGTGTGCGAGACAGAGCCACAGCGCTGGTTTTCAGCGATAGCCGGTGTCGACTGGGTGACTCTGAACCAATAAAACCTTAGTAGCAAGTGACGGAGCGAACAGTATAATCTAACCAAAGTAGTTATACCATCTTGTTGGTTAAATATCTCGCATCGCATTACCTGTAGCGAAAAGCTCAACTAGAAGGTATTTGTATTGGCACGCATCATATGGAGTCTATTATAATGCAGGTGCCCGTCAAACACAATCCCCATCTTTCTGTTCTTTACCTATATTACTTGTGGAACCTGTTTCCTTCCATTCTACCCTATGAACCACTAGCGCTATCATTCAATCCCCTTTCCTTCATATAACAATTGTAGTTCCTTACATTCACAATTCTTGCATCTTTTCTTCGGTCGCACACAAAAATAATACAAATCAAAGTTTTGCACAGTTTCAGAATTTAATATATCATAAAAATCTTGCAGTGTCATAACAGAATCCACTTCCCGATACCAAAGAGTCAAAAGCAAGGACGATGCCTCTCTCATAAAGTCAAGAGCATCTAACAAACACATTTTAATATTTTACAATGCATGTCCTCGAAAAGAGCGTTTTCCAAGCAGCCAAACTGTGCGGAAAGTGTCACTTTTTTTTACTAGTGCTTTTTACTTTCCTGTACTATTTTAATTTTTAACTCCAACGTCAGCCCGCCGCATAGAGTTTTTATTATTTGAGAAAAGTTTTAAAAATTAGTTAAGTACCTACATATTATCATTCATATAAAAGGTAAATCAAAACTAATACTTCATTTAAGGCGTTTTTATTACTCTAGATTTAGATTTTGATCAATAAATAATTTTAAATAAGTATTCATTATATATGTTTGGCAGAATGAATATTTTGCTCGTGCCTTTTTGCGTTACGACGTGACAGCTTTTATTAGTTAATCTGTGGATATGCTGAGCGCCTTTGAATAAGCGCCATTTTATTAATTTCTTGCTTGGTTCAGATATATTTTTTTATTTCCTCGCACAATGCATAGTAAAATGTTGTATGATACACGTGCGTAAGATGATTTCCGACTCGTCTCGATTTATCCACTCACTCGCTTCGCTCGCTCGTGAATAAAAATAGCACTCATCGGAAATCACATACTTCCCGCACTTGTAGCATAAATAACTATTACCACAACATTGCAAATTGCACACGATAGTGATGTTAATATAAGTGTAAAAAAGACATTTACCGGAGTGGCTGACCCATCGAAAGAAACAGTATCTAATCGCATAATAAACAATACTATTCGACGTTTGGTCTGAGGCACAAGAGTCAGCGATTGGAAGATTCAACATCTTTCAACTTTCACTTTTATTTTTCACAAACAAAAATATATGAGCCAGGACCATTTTTGGAACATCTTTCGAAAGAAAGCAAATAAAAAAAGGCGATTAATTATGTTTCATTTATTTATTGATATTATTTCCTGCTCTGTATATTTTGAAAAAATACTGTTAATCTGAATTTCAAGGCTAAATGTATTCTTAATTATAGACGATATATAAATTTGGACCAAACTCAATTCTTGAGTGGTTAGGCAAGCATCATATAAAATTAACCATAATCGATTTCCGGGGTTACTTACAATTTTAAGAATAAATATTCAGATTTTGTGTTTTCTAGTTGGTTTTAATTTACAGACCAATATATCTACAAGAATATTTGTTTAATACTTTGTGACATGCAACTTACAGGACAGATTTCCCGTCATGCCTATCATCAATGCATATACGAGCCCTTCATTTTCTGACATTAGCATCAGCTTTATTCATCGCTAATACGACTTTAATGTCCGCCATCGCCTTTCACTTAAATAGCAATTAGGTACTGTTTAATCGCAAAACTCCGTGCGAAAAGCATCTATTGTCAAAAATAACGTGTCGAGGCTGCGCATAACCAATGGCGGACAGACAATAGCTTTAGCAAATAATATTTATAATGCAAGGCTGCGCGGGAGTCGCGTGGAGAATTCACACTTCCTACAGGTAGATTCGAACTTAATGGAGGCTTGGGACACTAGGCGATTCACTGCGCAGTAGAATTGATGTGACTGCGGCAGTGATTCGAGTGTGCAATAAAAAGCTTTTAATCGACCCACAGCACTTGTTTGTTTTGCTTTAAGTTATGTTTTCTCCTGTTTGTTTGGCTCAAGTTTTATGTTTAGATACAGATGTTTTAATATCAGTAGGTCTTGCCTTTAGTTTAATATTTATAATAAGTACATGGCTGTGCAGGTGCCGCGTGGAGAATACACAGTTGTTTGTTGCGTTTTAAATTAATGTTTTCTCCTGTTTGGTTGGTAATTTTTTTATCGTAGTACTTATTCATATGCTAATAAAATGTATAATTTTATTGTTTACTAATGTGACAGGCTTGAGTCGCACATTTTTATCACAGTTTGGAAGCAAAAACCGTAATAAAATGCGTGACTCAAGCCGGTCACGGAGGCCGTGCTCGCCCGGCAGGTTCTGTCTGCCAAACCATACCCAACTAAGGCTTGGGGTCAACTTTTCTATCTACTAGATGTTGTTGTTGAAGTGCAAGAACTTAGCATATGTCCAGTTTTCTTTTAGTTAGTTTTGCCCTCTGACCTTATTGACCTCATAGACAAGAAAACAGCCATGTAAAGTTACCAACAAGTTGACAGTTCAATTTCTTATGTATATATAATAAACTAGTACTTTACCTAATTTATTGTATTGTTATTATCATACCGACCAGTCAGCCTAGCTTACTGTAGAGCTAGCATCATAAGCTTTGTTCTCTTGGTCGGAACTCACAACTCTGCGATATGCGGTGCCGAACACATAATCGTATGGATAACGTCTAGAATGGTCCTTTGTTCCGTCGCAGTATGCGTCAGCGATGAGGAGAACTATATGTGTCCAGCACTGCATACCGCAACGTTATGCATTCCGTGAGCTTAGTTCGAGTTTTTACTCGCGCTCATTCGCGTTAACGTAAACGTCAATTTGTATTGAAACTGGTTAAGCGCCGTCTGCTGACTGTAAGGAGAAACCTCTTTTTTACCCGACTGCCGAAGGAGGATAATGTGTTTATCAATCTATGTATGTATGTATGTATACATTAAAACTGGAAAAGAAATAATGGCGGCTTTTGGGCGCCATTTTGTGGGGGATATTTTTTTTTGACATGTTTCAAAATGAAGGGTTTTAAGAGGTGATTTCAAAAATATATAACACTTATATGTTTAAATGTACCTAATTCTAAAAAAAAAATAACTAAAAAGTTGTAAATAAAAAAAGCTAATTAAAAAGATCAAAAAAACCCAACTGTTTAAAAAGCGAACTAAAAAGGCGTAAACAAGAAGAACTGGCTGACCAAGTCCAGATGTATCCTCCGACTGCACAGCATGATTTTCTTCTTGTTTACGTCTTTTTAGTTCGCTTTTTAAACGGTCGGATTTTTTGATCTTTTTTTTGTATATATTTTGACATAAGAGATCGTTTACATTATCACGATCGAGTTCGGTGAAAAACTCAGAATAAGCACACAGATCAAGAGAACAAAACATTTAAGTCAAAGTCAAATGTATTTATTCAATTAGGCCACTAAGCGGCACTTTTGAACGTTATTAACAATTAAAATTTACAAGTAATAAAAATTGATTCTACCGTGCATTCGGCAAAGTAGCTTGTTATGGAGAAGAATGCTCAAGAAACTCCATATTTAATCTTTAAAAAAAAATTTTTTACAATATTAAAGTACATATATTAATAAATAAATTATATATAATTTGTACCTATGCAATTGTTTTCAGTGAAAATTATAAGTAACATTATCTTATAACATTGGCTTTTCTTGCAAATACCTAAGTAAAACATTACTTTAAACAATTATTCATTTTGTTACAGGATCACTCAAAGCAGCTATTGGAACACCTAACAGAGTCTGAAAAAATATTCCTATTCGGTGCCAACCCTCACGGTACGTACGAGTTGTTTTAGTTAAATCTCACACAATTACCGTTAATTAATTTTAATGATACTAGAGATTAATAAGTGCAGATAATAATCGAGCCAATAATCTTATCTATTTAGTGTTTGTTGCAACATTGTTTTCAAGAGCATGTATTATTTGGCGCGAACTTGTGAACGTAATAATTATGCACTCATTTGTTATTTCACTGACATTGTACATCACAAACTTGTTAAAATTACAAATGAGTATTTATATTCTGGGGGCTGACTAAAACCTCTTAGAGCGGTATCAATTTGAGATCGAATATGGGACAGATATATGTATATGACTTGTATACATCTCTCACTTACTCGATCTCAAATTGATGCCGCTCTAAGAGCTTAGGGTCACCCCCCTGATCTTCTTAATTTTGGTAACCATTTCTTTATAAATGTGTGGCTTAAGTAACTTACTACTATACTACTACTAAAGTATATAGCAGTCCAATAATTTTAATCAACCCCATACTACCTATGTATAATTAATTCAATTATATTTCTACCTCGTCATACCTTAATATTGCCTCTATTCTCGTATCAATTCATAGTTTTAATATACTCACTGCTGCTTCTCTGGTTTTACTAACTACCCATCAAACCACAACTACGAAGAACGTAATTATTAATGCGTATGAGCAGAACACTAATGATCAAAGAAAAACAGAAAGTATGCTGTTTATCAAGCCGCGAAAGCTGTAGAGCTCAGATAAGGTGAACTAAGGTGTCGACAGGCATTGGAAGAAATAACTTTTTGATACACAAGCCGTATTTGTCAATCAAGACTTTAGGGTTCACCATGTCACACATGACATCATTATAAGAAACATCATTATTCATCACATCATTATTTGTCATGTCTATACATTGTAAGAAACTACTCATAACACCACTGATGACCGTTTTCTAAGATCCTCGGCTAAACTCTCAGTTATAGATTTCAAAGAATTTCTTCCATAAATAACACTCAGGTTCCCAAAAGCAATATTAAGCTAAGAACATTGATCTCCAGTTAAGATTCAGCTGACAATTTTGTTTTAGAACCTTTTCGTAGAATTATTGACCATTTTCGTTTAAAACGATCATTTTCTCATTTTGTTGTTTGCAGACGGATTCGTTTATTATTTTATAACTGCTCCTGTGGTTTTTTTACCTACGAGAAAATAATGTCTTTGCCATAGCCCCGAAAAAACCAATGTCCACTAAATTTAATATTTATCTTTCAATTCCAGAAGCACAATTCGAAGTAGCACATCTCAAGCAGCCAAAGCGTCGTAAGCGCTCATTCCTCTACGACGATCAAGACCTAGTCGGGCTCAAGAAGCATCTAAACATAAAACTTAGCCCCAGAAACAGTTTCCTAGACCCTCAGTTCCTGCTGATGAGAAGGTGGTCCAACAACACCGAGGTGGTACTGGACCATGCTGATGAGGAAGTGGATAATTGTTACTATAGGGGTAATAATGCAGCTCTCTATGTTTGTGAGGATGTGGTAAGTTCAAAACTGCTAGTTATATGACAGAACGTCCCTTTGTGCCACCTGTTCTATATCCTGCTTGAGATATGTGAATATTTTGTTTCCTTACAGCAACAAAAATGACAGCGCAGGAGCGTTGTTATTTTTAATTAATTTCGTTGTAGGAACTAAAACAGTTGAATCCTTTCTCTGCATATCATCAATCTGCATTGACTCGGTAGTTGTAGGGGTTGGGATAGTATAGCTATGATTTCCAAAAAAATACAGAACAATAGGTAAATACCATAGGCCACTAGAAATTGTTAATCAGATTTTAATGCCAAACCAATTGTTACTATACCAAAATACATTTAACAAAGAAAACGTAGAAAAACTGATCACACAATAAGCAGTAAAAGCTGTTATTATATACATCCGTTGTTTAATACGTAGTCATCATTAGAGTCCGAGATATCTAGGCCGAAGAAATTTTAATACCCAACGATTAATTCTAGACAATCATAAGAAATTTTAATTGCACTTTCATTTCTTACTTACAGAGAGGCTTAGTCAAGTCTAATGACACCTACTACTATATACATCCACTGCCAGAAAGATTTCACGATGACCATGCAAAAGCGCATGTAATAGTCAAAAAACAAATAGATCAAGTCAATGAAGATGACACATGTATAGAACGAGAAAACATTATGCCTGATGAACCACAACCGGCTAAAACATGGTCGAAACATAGAAGAAAACGTGAAGCACCAGTCAGTAATGTAAATAATAATCTAGAAGGATTCAAAGTTAATTTAGCACATAGAAATAAGACTTTAACAGACTTTATACAGAAACTATCGAATGGAGCGAACAGGCAACGAAGAGCAATACTACCAGCAGTGTTTGTGGAAACTGCAGTATTCGTAGATAGAGACTTATACAAACATATGACTGTCAACTTTCCTAAAGACACAGAGAGAGAATTAGTGAGATTCGTACTAGCAATGATCAATGCAGTACAGCTAATATACCACGATCCTTCGCTTGGAAGGCCAGTGAACTTTATACTCAAAAGACTGGAGATTTTGCACGAGGACCCAGCCAACCTAAAGAGACCACATGACATAGATAGGTTTCTGAGTAACTTCTGTACGTGGCAAAGGCTAGAGAATCCACCGGGAGACAATGATCCGTTACACTGGGATCACGCACTGATATTAACTGGATTGGATTTGTATGTCGTCAACAAGAATGGAAAAGTTAGCAGTCAAGTTGTGGGTAAGTCAATTCTTTTACCATCTTTATCTATAAACTAGCTGCCACCCACGGCTCCGCCCGCGTGTACCAAATATCTTTATGTATTATTATAGCCTATGCGTCATTCTGATGTATAAGGTATATTTCTGTAAAGTTGCATCAAAATCCGTTCAGTAGTTTTTGCGTGAGAGATTAACAAACATCCATCCATCCATCCATTCTCACAAACTTTCACGTTTGTAATATAGTAAGTAGGATGTAAAGATAAGTGAACGCCTATGCAAAATGATTTAAATATCAGGGATCTCATAAATGGTAGACAGCACAAATCAGCTAATCAGGATCTAAATCGGTTTTATTTTATTCGTTTATCCTTGCACTTGAGCAACATGCAACTGTTAACCTTATGAAATCCTCAAGGTGTTTTACTAGACTCTACCATAAAAAATAACATAGAAATTGGTTCCATCTTCAGAGAAAATGAAACGTCCGCGAAAGTAGGTTTTAGTTGTGGCATGGTTAATGGTGAAAACCGTATGAATACTTATGAGTATGAAGAGACTACCACGCACTTTCGTTTATCAACTGCTCTTACATTACTTATAAAACTTACTAAGTAAAAGCCAAACGGTATTGTGAAAAAAAAAAACGCCATTCATTATAGCAACGATAATTTAATTTTAAGTAGTTTATAACGACTCAATATTACGCCTATAACTTTTGTTATTACGATTCGTGACGCTTTCAACAGCCATAAAGATCTACATGCAATTGATGTGGCAATATTGATGTGTGATCATTATAATAGGGTTTTTTGGATCAAAATGATCATATTCATGAAAAGCACCAAAGAATAAATGTTTTCAAAACTAATCAGAAATAAATCAAAATATATCAATTGGAAGAATATGAAATAATGAACTAAAGTACAAGATAATCAACACATATAATTGTGTAGAAAAGTCGTTTTTGTATATCGAAATCATTTCAAAAAAAATAATTATAGAATACATTACCAGCATTTTTGTAATTTTGGTCTATGCACGCATCACGTAAAATGTACGAAACCAATGTAGATGACTTTTGAAGTATTACTTAGATTTTAGGGTTCCGTACCCAAAGGGTGAAAACGGAACCCTACTACTAAGATGCCGCGGTCCGTCTGTCTGTCTGTCTGTCACCAGGCTGTATCTCATGAACCCTGATAGCTAGACAGTTAAAATTCACAGATGATGTATTTCTGTTGCTGCTATAACAACAAATGATCCTAAAAACATAATAAAATAAATATTTCAGTGGAACTCCCATACAATAAACGTGATTTTAATGCCGTTTTTTGCGATAATGGAGTCCGACTCGCGCTTGGCCGGTTTTTTGTTTTTATCGCAATCGGTTCACTCTATCAAAAGTTAAATAAATTTAAAGTGTTTAAGAAGTAAAATATCACAACACACGCAGTTCACATACTCGGACAGATGAACTCCATGTTCGATATACTCGTATGAGAGATGGCGGTGTTAAAATTCTCCGGGAAGTATGACCCTAGAAAAAAAATGGTATGTAGATAGGGTATGGTAGACAGATGACGGGAGCGAAGCCGCAAGCGCAGCTAGTGTATAATAATATGAAGATTTCGCGCTATAGGGCTTGCGGGTAAAGGGAATCCAACCATATTTTTTCATCTCAGGCTCTTCTTCAAATTCCAATAAAAGATAAATTGCAGCATCTCAAATGATTCAGAATAAGTAAAATGGAATGTTTCGAAGTAAATGTCTTATTTTTCTTTCTGCCTAATACAACAAACCAAACAAACCATTTTTCTCCAGGATTGGCGCCAGTAGCTGGAATGTGTACCGTAACTAGTAGCTGCACAGTCAACGAAGGGAGGCATTTCGAAAGCGTCTACGTGGTTGCCCATGAAATCGGACACAAGTGAGTTCCTATCAATACCGTTGTTGGACGGTAAAATGCTGAAGTTAAGCATAGCTAATATTTTTTTATATATATTTATGTTTTAATGTAATAGCAGTACACTACAGAAATTATTTCACACCACTGCTCTCAAAAACGGTGAAGGAAAAACATCGTGAGGAAACCGGCATGTCCTAGAACCAAAAATTCGAAGACATGTGACATCCACGTGGTGGATTATAGCCCATCCCCTCTCACAGAGAGGAGGCCTACTGTGTCCCAGCAGTTGGAACATTAATAGGCTGATGATGTGATGTGATTTGAAAGGTTGTCTGGTAGATATCGCTGTCAGCGATAAGATGAAAATTATGTTTTTCCTTGTAAAATAGATGTGTAACATTTATGTACGAAAAAGTATATTGTATTCTATTCTATGCTATTCTATTCTATTTTATTCTATTCTATTCTACACTACTCTATTCTATTCTATCCTATCCTATACTAATCTAAGAAACAAGTTTTCCTAGAACAAAAATTCGCTCAATCCGAATTGGGTGGATCAATCATCCCCTGTCACAGAGAGGAGGTCAGCAGTGGGAATGTTATTTGTGCTTATGTTACTGTACTGTTGTTAACTTCTTACATTTGTCTTCTTTCCTAGTAAAGACGACTGGGAACTGACTGCTAATTTAATCTCATATCAGTGATCTTGTTTATGTAAATGTTACGTTTGAAATATTTTGGGTTTCATTGCCAGACCATGTTTTTATTCAATCATCTTTCTATAAATTGCATTTGCAGTTGGTAAAAATTTCAGTTTAGTCATTATAATTTAGTCTACAGACATTTCTGGTGAAATCATTAGCACAACTATGTGATTTGTTTTGTTAGTTTCTAAATTCAATAAGATTTCAGCAATCATTGTGGTTTCGATTTAATTGGTTTATATTTTAGGGTAGGTATTTCAACGCAATACAATCGTCATTATTATAGTTCTGTAACGTTAGCCTGCCAAGTCAAGCATGAACTGCCGTTAAATTCTAAAATACTCAGTTAATTTGAAATAACTATTAAGCACTGGCTGGTCTGATCTTTGACCTTGCTTACCATCATTTAGTTTGGATAGCCCAATTACTGAGAGCCACCGTGAAGCTATGAAGAATTTTATGTTTACAGTTATATCACAAATAAAATCAATGACGTTATTACAATTACAGTTGACCTACAGCAGAGTTAGGTCAAGAAAGTTATTTAACTGAAAAACTCAAGCGGAATGATGATGATTTAATTGTTATTTGACTGATTTCGTTTCAGTTTTCAGATCCGCTTTCACGATTACATAGATACGACTCATTGCATAATCTCAGATTAGGTTTCATCTCAACTGGGAATTATCAAAATCTTGAAGAGATAGAAGATTATCTAGCAATAAATGTATTAAAATAGACACTATTTTAGTGTCACCTGTTACACCTTCTTTTTGTACCTGCTCTTACCCTATGCTACCCACATGGGGTACCTCTCATACAATCCATCCATATTTCCTTTGGTCTCCCTCTCCCATTCCGTCAATATTTGTATTCATAACCATTTCACTACAAGTTTCTTATATTCCAGTCTTGGCATGCGTCACGACGGACCCCTAGCAGACAACGGCTGCGACCCGAGCGCCTACATCATGAGCCCCACGCTCGGCAGCGGCAAGATCACCTGGTCGCAGTGCAGCAAGAATTATCTGCAGAAGTTTCTGGAGTAAGCATTTTCATCAGGTTGACTTGCAGACAGTTCTGATTAGACTGAGTGAAGAAACTCATTGTAGTGACTCTTAATACGTCAATATGCGAAACAGTAGCTACTTGACGCAAACACCGTCATATACTTCCTTTTTTATTGTGGGGAAATCCACATTGATTGCACTTTGCATTGTGATTAATGTTTTTAGAAACATTAAAAAAACTGATGTCCCCGCCAAAAACCGCATCCGTCTGATCGACACAATTATATACATTTTCAATGGACGAATACAATGATTCGACTTAACGAGACAGTCACTGAACTGCAGGACTTTCTTTCATTTCACTTCTCACACAATCCATCCATCTTCAGTCAACTAAATTGTGATACTTAACAGTAAAATAATATTATATTTTTACAGCACAGTACAATCTCGATGTCTACTGGACCATGGCAACTCAGCTGGTCAGTTGGACCACAGTGCAGAGGGCATCCTACCTGGAGAAAGATTTGATGCTGATCAACAATGTAAGAAGTGCTTTAATTTTTTTTGCTAGCCTGTATAATCCCATTTCTTTCGATCTTGTGCTTCATCTCGCCAATTCTTGAGGAAGCCATCCAAGGCTTTCATCATCCAATCTACTCTATCCAATTTTAAAATTAGCCAAAACTAAATGATTTCCTGTTAGCACTATGCATGGATCATCGAATGGCCAATTTGGCATTGAAATTGCAACTGGAATTGGTTTACGTTAGACATATTCAAGGTATTTCCATCACTTGACTATACTTGAATGGTCTCCGCCACAGAATCCGCTATCTATATCTATCGTTCAATTATTTAGTCATATCTGCTGCTTTACAAACAAACATATGAGACAGACCGCATAAAATATAATTAATAGTAAAAAAAAGTACCAATGAGTCCAAACACGATGATGCCATCTTGTCTGGTTGAGACTTGGCTATTGTCACCTTCTGACTCCATCATGGGACCAGCTTCATAGTACGATAATATTATTTAATGTTTCCATAGTTCCATAGAAGTGCTTGAAAAATAGTGTATCTACACTCACAACGTAATGTTCCAAATATGAATTGAAAAAATATTGTAAACACGTACTTTATATTCGTGGATAGGTAAAATAAAAAAAACCATTACAGTGCAACATTTTCCTTCGATTTACAAACAACTGCATCATAAAATAACTTTTTAATTTTTATAGCACACTTTTACTTTTTAATTTATTGGCGCTTATGGACTCAATGAATTAATGTAGAAAAGTAGTGTCATTATCTATGGATACGTGCGCTGCGCAATGAGAACCTAAATTGCCCGCCATACCACATATTTTTCCGTTTCCACTTTTGTTTTATTTCAACTGTATGAGTGAAGATAAAATAGTGTATGCAACGGCATATAATTAGGTATTAAAACACTCGCGTGTTATTATTATCACATTCAGCTTCGCCTCATGTGATACACCCACGCTCGTGTTTTAGTAACCCCTATTATATGACCTTTCTATAAACTACTATTATCTACACTCACAACGAAATGTTCCAAATATGAATTAAAAAAATATTGTATAAACACGTACTTTATATTCGTGGATAGGTAAAATTAAAAAAAAAACCATTACAGTGCAACATTTTCCTTCGATTTACAAACAACTGCATCATGAAATAACTTTTTAATTTTTATAGCACACTTTTACTTTTTAATTTATTGGCGCTTATGGGCTCATTGACTTAGTGTAGAAAAGTAGTGTCATTGTATATGGAGGCGCGAGCTGCGTGGTCATGCGCAATGAAAACCTAAATTGCCCGCCATACTACATCTTTTTCCGTTGCCACTTTTGTTTTATTTCAAATTTAAGAATGAAGATAAAGTAGTGTATGCAACGGCATATAATTAGGTATTAAAACACTCGCGTGTTATTATTATCACATTCAGCTTCGCCTCATGTGATAAACCCACGCTCGTGTTTTAGTAACCCCTATTACATGACTATTGCATAAACTACTATTACTAGACGCCGGACACGTTTGAAAGCAAAGTAATATAAAGCTTGTAATAACAATTACAATTTCAGGCATGCTGAAATACGGACGAGGGAGTCGACACTCAGGAGCTCAGAGTTTGGAAGACATCTGCAGAGACCTTCACTGTCAGAGAGAAAGATATACGTGGACCTCACATCCTGCTTTAGAAGGGACCAGGTGTGGGGAGGATATGGTAAGCTATGCTTCAAAATCAAATCAAAAGAACAAGAAGGAGATGATGATACAGATTCTCTTGATCTGTGGTTGGTTGACTATAAAGTATCTGTCTTTCCTTCTCACCGTTTACAAGAAGCCTTAAATTTCTTCTAAAGAAACTCACCATAAAATCTTGAAGTACCTCCCAAGCAACTGGCTTCTTCTGTTTCTGGTTGGTTTTTGATCAAGCCAATTATTCATGGTACACAAAAGTTTCATATTGCTACAGCAAGATCATTCGTTTATTGTGTTGGCCACATAATTATTTCAAATTAAAACAGCGTTGTATTTTCTTTCCCATAACTACGGAGCTTTAGGGTTCCTGAAACTGTTTTCATTTCGTTCCTCACGCAATCTTCATTCCCAACAGTACTGCCGCGGCGGAGAATGCGTGGAACGTGAAGGGTCTACCGTTATCAGAGGCTCGTGGGGGCGCTGGGCCGGCTGGTCCGAGTGCGCGTCCGCCTGCCTCGTGGATGACACGCATGCGCCGGCTGCTGCTGGGGTAGCAGTGGCTACTAGGAGGTGTAATAGACCGAGGTTTGTATATTATTGAAATATGAGCAACTTGTCAATGTAGCTAAGGTGTAATATTGAGGAAGAAATCGTGGTGGCCCAATGGATATGACCTCAAGACCTCGCCTCTAGTTCTAGAGGTCGTTGTCAAATTCGACCAAGTACCAATTTGACTTTTTAGGGCTCCGTACCCAAGGGGTAAAAACGGAACCTTATTACTAAGACTCCGCGATCCGTCTGTCTGTCCGTCTGTCACCAGGCTGAAATTTTCACAGATGATGTATTTCTGTTGCCGCTATAACAAAAAATACTAAAAACAGAATAAAATAAATATTTATGTGGGGCTCCCATACAACAAACGTGATTTTTTTGCGATAATGGTACGGAACCCTTCGTGCGCGAGTCCGATTCGCACTTGGCCGTTTTTTTATTCAATTTCATATTAGTTATGTCCTTTTTGAGTTTATCTTGGACATCGATGACAACGGTGAAGGAAAACATCGTGAGGAAACCTGCAGCCTAATTGCGTAACTGAGTTCGACAGGGCAAAGGGTATGACTTCATGAAATATTATGACAAATCCCCTTCAATTTTTTTCGGTATTGCCAACAATTATTAGACGCTTTCGAAAAGAGTATCTTCACTATGAAAGCGTAAAGAAAATAAAGTGCCCTGCCGAACTCACTAACGAAATATAGGCTGCTTGACTTAAATAGTTATAATATGTCTGAAATCGCCAACCCGCCTTGAACAAACGTGTTAATTAATGCTCGTGCTTTCTCTGTTTGAGAAGAGATATTTGCCTTGCAATGGGACAGTTACAGGCTCGTCTATACCAATATCCCATCAAAAACATAAATGTGAAAAGAGGAGCCAAGTTCAATATTAAGAATATGCGCGGTTGTTGATAACGCCGACAAAAGAATTGAGATCTTAATGGGTGCCAAGTACTGTATCCTGAAATTTATTTACAAGAACATAAAACATTCTAAAATAAATTTAAAAACACAATTTCATGATTTTTCTGCGACAACAATAGTTGCTGTTTTAAAATATAACTTCTTGAATTTGAATAGTCGAATTATTTACATAAAGCGGATAACTTAGGATAAATTCTAGCTCAAGATTTGACTTGGCTAGTTTTAACATACAAGTAGATAACTTAATAAACTTATCTTCTTTATGTTACACACAATTTACGTTTTATGGTAACCTGGATGCCAAATTTGAACTTTCTAGGTCATCTGGAACTGAGTTAGAGTTTTGATCTATAGGTCAGTCAGTGATAAAAATGACGATTTTTGAACGTTAATATCTAAATAACCGTTAGAGCTATATTTATGAAATTTTGGTTTATAGTTCATAGATTTTAATACATAAACCAAATTTCATGTGTTTATGTTAAATAGATTTTGAGTTATTAAGATGACAAAAGTGGCTTCAAATGGTTCGTGTAATATTACACACAGCAGCTGCGTCGCCAGTTCCTTTTTGCTTGAACTTGGCTTGACACGATGCCGCGTGTCTAGATTATAAAGAGGAAAGATTTGTATTTTTGTAAGTAACGAATGAACTTAAAAACTACTGGACCGATTTCGAAAATTCTTTCACCGTTGGGAAACTACATTATCCCCGGGTGACATAGACTACTTTTTATCCCTGTATTCCCACAGGAACGGGCACTACGCGGGTGAAACCGCGAGGCGTCCGCTAGTATAATATAATATTATACTTAGTGATTGCGCGTCCTTCTGCCTCGACGACATGTATGTTCCTGCTGCGGCCAGGTTGCACTACTGCAACTTGGCCGCAGCAGGAACATACATGTCGTGAATACTCCGTCTCGTGCGTGGGTAGCCACGTATTAGATCGAGGTGATGTCCAAAACATTTGATGACTTAGCAGTGCTGGCCAAGTGATAACGGCCTCTAGTTACGTTTCGTTGGTCGTGGGTTCGAACTTAGGCAGGCGCTTAACTTTGTGTAAATTATTTCATCTCCACTGCTGGACCGCTGGAGTAGAACAATTGGGATGTAGTCTATCTCACTGCTATTCTACAAACAGCTCACAGCTCATTAATCAGTCTTATTGCCATGTCTACACGAGTGGCACATCCTTAGTAGGAAAACTCAAGCCTACTCAAGCTCTTAGAGCTTATGGTTACCCACCAGTTGGCTTGAGTTTAGAGCAAGGTTATTTTGAGTGTGCGTAAGGGACAGATGTATATGACGTGTGTGCATGTTCCTTTTTCCCAGTCGCACAATGATAGTTTTGACACCTCATGGTACGGGGGCTGGCTTTATTTTCTAAATTGAAGGTGTTTCTCTGACTTCCTTGCTAGATATATTGTGGTCAAATCTTTCAAAATATTTTAAAAATCATGCTGGCAAGCACTGTATTAAACAATTTTATGTTACAGACATGATAACGGCAAGAACTACTGCGTAGGACATGACAAGAAATTTCAATCGTGTCACGCTCAACAGGTAAATATGAATCCTCAAATTCCTCAATATTCTTGACCTTATAATGGAGAACAGTTTCTAAATATCACAATATTTCCTCAATTGCAGTGCAGCAATGTACCAAGAATGACAGTCAGAGAGTTCGCTGATCAGATCTGTTTGAGAGCTCGTGATGTTGACCCAGATCTCATTGGGACTGGACTGCAGAGGATCGATTCTGATGGTGAGATTTCGACTATTGTTAAAAATAAGGGATACAAATAATTTTATCAGAGCAGTGGTAGCCGAGTGGTATCGGCCGCGACTTACAAGTAGGTCGTGGGTTCGAGCCGAGGCAGGCGCTTTACTTTGTGTAAATTATATCATCACCACTGCTCTCAAAACAGTGAAGGAAAACATCGTGAGGAAACCGGCATGTCCTAGAACCATACATTCGCAGACTTGTGGCATCCACCAACCCGCACTGGGCCCGCGTGGTGGATTACGGCCCATTCCCTCTCACAGAGAGGAGGCCTGTGGCCCAGCAGTGGGAACATTAATTGGCTGATGATGATGATGAAATAATTTTATTGCTATCGCCAACATAACATACTGATGACCTGGTTACGGCTGCGGGGAGCCGTTGTATGCAAGACACACAGGACCATATAGCGACACTTGGGGAAGGCCTATGACCAGCAGTGGACGTCTTTCGGCTGAAATAATGATAATAAAGAATGTAAAGTCTGTACCAAAGCAACTTTCAGTAGGTCACCATTATCTCAAGAAAATATTGAATACCCGATTGCTTTTGGGAGGAGACATGTTCCATCTCCAAATAGACTTCGACTTTAGAGTTTGACCGTTCACATGCAACCCTCACGCTCCCATTTTGACTATTTGTCCAAACAGGTTACCAAATAATTACATTTCGTGTCGAGCATAAAAAGTCGAGATTTTAACACGAGTGATGTAGCCAATGCTACATGCGAGTATTAAAATAAAGCCTTTTTATGCGATACACGAACGTTTCATTTGCCACTACCTGATGAACTTACTTAATTAAATGCAAATAAGTTCCAACAACAATTTATTAGAAACGTTCAAACTAAAAACCACAGACTATTTATACACAATCAACGCACGCTTTTTCGGTTCAATATCATTCTGCCAGTTAAATAAAGTTAAATAATCCATACATAAGTGATTTCGTAACTGTTATTTCGTCATGTAGTTTTTATTTTATTTTATACTCTTGTGTTTAAATGTTCATATTTCGAAACGAATGCTTAGGCAATGTGTTACATAATAGAAAAACGATCTTTTGAATTTTCCTCATATTTTTCTTCCTAATACATCCTCATGTTCTAGACGTAAGCAGCGCCTGCGCAGTGTGGTGCGACACTCGCGGCGGCGGCTACAAGTCTCGCGGCTGGAGCTTGCCTGATGGAACAGCCTGCTCTAATGTGTCTCCAATGTTCTGCATCAGTGGGATCTGCCAGGTAGCTATAATAAATTGGGCTTCAACAATCAACAGCTGGGGAGCTAAAATTCAGCCCAATACAGCACGTAGTATTATATTGGTGAAGCAAGTTTCACACTTCACTCACAATGGGCTTCATCAGAAGGCTTACCTGAACCGCGCGGTTTGTATAGTAGTGCGGTAGCGAAGACAATGTATCTATCGATTTGCTTATCGATGAAATTGACAAAAAGAGATGCCATTTGGAATCATAACTCTAAGAACTATTCAAATAATATAATAAAAAGGTCTTGGGAAGTATTATTACTTAAAATTTTCTGTAATAATAATGATTCTAGTTTTCGGTACAGTTACCATTCTCAATCAATGTTGATGCCAAACTGGCTCGCGTTTCGCGTACAATG
Source organism: Orthosia incerta (assembly GCA_948252205.1). Taxonomy (NCBI): domain Eukaryota; kingdom Metazoa; phylum Arthropoda; class Insecta; order Lepidoptera; family Noctuidae; genus Orthosia; species Orthosia incerta. The sequence goes on along the minus strand of OX411745.1, from coordinate 6,112,192 downwards.
CTACCATGTGAACGCTCCAACCGCGTGGCGGTCATGTGAACTTAACCTTAAAGTCACCCAAAGGGCAAAAAAAAGGAGAGAGCTACGAGTATGCCCCGCGTTTCCTTACGTGATCTACTCAGAAATGAAGACATCCGCAAGAGAACCAGGGTTACCCAAATAGCCCGAAGAATTGCCAAACTTAAATGTCAGTGGGCAGGGCACATTGCTCGCAGAACGGATGGTACTAGGGACCGAAAAAATCTGGAGTGGCGACCATATACTGGAAGACGCAGCTTTGGCCGTCTTTTGGCTGAAATGATGAAGATTTCACACACCGACACGATCGTAAAGTGTATTAAATTCTCATCAAGAAGACCAGCTCTCCTGGTCCTTTTAAGACACATTCGACCTCTTGACGAAACAATCTTTTGTTTTTGTTCCAGAAATTCACATGTTCATCAAGCCCGGACACCGAGTTTTCACTAAAGCCAAGTGACTGTGAATGGGAAGCACTTAGAACTGCCACACCGCACACACCACCGTAAGTAAAGACGGTATTTTAACCTTCTATATCCTTATACTTTTTTTTGCTATCGGGGCGAAAAGCCTTCAAAAGGCGCCCGAACTTTTGGGGTAAAACCTGGGAGTGTGGACTTTTACCTCACTTAAACTACCCCAGGACCACTGTGCAACGCCCGTTAGGGCACATCCCTGGGGCTTGGGGAGACTAAAAAAACGTCTTCCCTGAGCCTCGATGTGCACGTGACCACTGTGCCACCATCTTTCCTGGAGTCACTTGGTGACCGGAGAGTCCCGACTGCTTATGGGTTTCAGCGTTTTAGGCATCGAAACGGTTGCTTCCCGAAGCCTTCCTTTCCGAGTGAGATCGGCTCTCTCACGATCCCGCTCGGTGGCCTTCTTGTGGATCCTACTGATACCTACCATTTTTTCCAGCGTAAAGACTTCAGGCACGTGGCGCCGTGCAGTAGGTGGACAATGGCGTCCAGCGTCAGGCTGCCACTACCACTGCATCTCCCCCGGCGCCGGCGTCAGGCTCGTCAGCTCAGCGCACAGGGAGAGGCCGCTCACTAGCATACAGCTGTGCTCGCCTGACAGTAGACCTGACTCCGTGAGTACCTATTATGAAAGATCACTAAGCAATTGATGGACCGATGACTTGGTTAAGATTGCTGGAATCCAGTGAATGCGAGACGCACGGGACCGTTCGATGTGGCGACACTTGGGAGAGGCCATTGTTCAGTATTGTGGATTTCTTTCGGCTGAATTCACGATGATGATGATGAGTAAGCGTCCAATACTATGTAAGTGAAGCTTAGTACACGTGGGTGGTTTCGCCATGGGCTGGACACCTTTACGAGTTTGAGAACATAAAGACGTGTCCGGATGCCGTAAAATGAATCAATTTAGTGGTAGTCTGAAGACAATGCTAGCACCGTTTGGTAGCTACTTTGACACAGAGGCTAAACAGTAAAAGTAGAACATCACTCCGATATTCTTAAAACTTCAACGCTTTTGACAAGCTTCATTGAATTCTGAAATGCCAAATTAATAACAAGTTTCTGCAGCGTATAGGTGTCAAAAAGTGTGGTGTGCTAAATCTATTTTCTTTTTCAGGGTTGCACTCAAAGAAAGTCTCCATACCAGTACGCTACCATGGTGTGCACCAAGTACAAAGATAGAGTGAGAAGACTGTCAGGATTGGGGATGCAGATTTCACCGGCCCTGGGTAAGAAACCACTCAATAACCAAAACTAACATTATAAGGTTTTCTTCATTAGTCCACTCTTGGCAGAGCGGTCGTGATGGCCATATTACAGTGACACTTCGGGCTGACATGATTCGCGTCACGCACGATCCCGATACGACGCCATCCTTCTCTGTGAGCTGTGACTCGTGTGCACTCTTGCAATGGGCCGCCTACTGCAGACATCTGGTCGGTCCATCGCATGGGCGACCTGCGGACGACGACTCCCCTATGAGTACATACTATTTGATAAACCAACAATACTTCTTATAATAGTATCACACGATAATATTATACTTTCAAGAAACAGTCACTAATTTACACAAGTTCATGCATCCTTCCTACCAACACATCTTATTCACATATTTCTTATCTCCTATTACAGAGGATCCCGACCGGCCGTGTCGCATAGCCTGTCAAGACGAACGAGTATCACATCGGTTCTACTTAGTCAACGGACACGAGGGCTGGTTCCCACTGGGAACGTCGTGCGGCAAGAGAAACGCTTCCTATTGTGTTAGCGGAAAATGCTTGGTAAGTTGAACTATTTTAAACAAAACGAAAAATAACAAACTATAAAAAAAAAACTAATAATAAAAACGAAACTGAATCAATGATGTATTGGATGTGGAAGACATTTGGTCTTCGATACAAAACTGTCTTGATTTGATTCGTGTGTTTGATTTTCATATCAGCTTCCTATTCCAAGAATGAACTAATAACTAAGTCTTAGTCAGTCGAATGATCACATTTGTTTTGAACTAAAAAAGCCTTTTCCTAGTGGAAAAAGCGTTTTTAGTTCAAAAATAAATGTTATTGAAATGGGAGAATTTTTGGGATGGGAGGAATCTCTCCTAAATCTATTTTTCTTGTTACCAGCATAATTTGTGTCCCACTGCTGAGCCTCATCAATTTCCTTTCGAAACTCTTTGTCTTGTGCGATCTCTGGACAACTCCTATAGCAATGTTTTTATAATTTTTCCCAGGAATTCGGCCCCGACAACACCCCACTATCCGAGATGGTTTTCACTCTCCCACTTCTGAACCGCAACAGTAACAGCGGCAACAGTAACAGCGGCAACAGTAACAGCGGCAACAGTAACAGCGGCAACAGCAGCAGCCGCGTCACGTGGCGCACTTCCCGACATCGCCGCAGTCTGCGCGACCAGAGGATCACTGTGAAGGCCACGCTCGACCAGGCCCACTTACATGATATTATTGCGAGGCTCAATCTGACTAGTAAGTAATTAAACTACAGTGCTCACCCATCCGTTGCTGAACCGCGACAGTTACAGCAGCAACAGCAGCCGCCGCGCCACGTGTAACACTTCACGACATCGCCGCAGTCTTCGTTCAAGTCTTCGTCTTTTTGCTCGCCTTTTCCCGCTACGCAGGGTCAGCTTTTTACCCGACTGCCGAAGGAGGGTGGCTTATCAGTCTATGTATGTATATATGTATGTGTGTTTGATCCTATGTGGCGTTCTAGAGACCAAACGCCTTGGCTGATTTTGATGATTCATACGTCAATCGATTCGTCTTAATCTGCGAGTGTCACTGGCTACATTAAAACTGGCTACATTAAAATATGAAAATGAAAAAATAGCGGATTTTGGGCGCCATATTGTGGAGCACCAAATATCATTTTCTTCCAAACCCATCGTATGGGGTATCAAAATAAAGGGTTTTAAGAGGTGATTTCAAAAGTATACACTTATATGTTTAAATGTACCTAATTCTAAAAAAAAATACTAAAAATTTATAAATAAAAAAAGTTGACTAAAAAAATCAAAAACCCCGACAGCTTAAAAAGTGAACCAAAAAGCCGTAAACAAGAAGAAAATCATGTTGTGCAGTCGGAGGATACATCTGGTTTTGGTCAGCCAGCTCGCGAACATGTATCCCCCGACTGCACAGCATGATTTTCTTCTTGTTTACGGCTTTTTGGTTCGCTTTTTAAACACCGACTGTTTTTGATTTTTTCAATCAACTTTTTTTTAAATATTGAAGCGCAATTATGCTGGTAAGGATCGTCATCAAATAGGCCCAACTTCTTCGTGTCTCACTGGAAATTTTTCATCCAAAAAGTTTGGTGCCCACCCCAGGCTAATAAACATTATACGAAACAATGTTTTCTAAGAGTTTATGGAATTGTGAAGGAGGTTCCTTAGTTCTTGAAAACAACTGCAAACTAGCCCGATTCGTTGCGCGTTTCCAGTAAAGGATGAATCCAGTATCTGTTGTGTTGCCCATTTTGAGCGAATTTGCACATCATTATTTTGTACCAAACCCCTAATAAATCAATTTGCCCTCTCTTGCAGACAATTTGACGGACCACGTAACCTACTTCGACCCAATACCGGAGAACATTGAAGTGGACTTCAACAATCCGATACACATCGCTCCTGAAGACACACTACTAAGAAAAGTACCGAGGCCTACGTGGGATTGAAACTGAATTTATGACAAGACTAGATAGAAGTTAAAATACCACTGTTGAAGATTTTATACTGGTAGTTCCCCATGCCTGCCTATTCTTCTCCAAACAGTGTTAAGATCGGCTTTCGGTCAAACCAAATGCGGCTGAATACCAGTATACCAGTAGATAATGTCCACTATCTGGGAAGAGTAGAACAGCTACTTCTTTGAATGGGCTTTAGCAGGACAAAGTTGTATTCAAACTTGGATTAGTTATTGTAAAGAGAATTAAAAGCGAATGTGCTAGTTTTTAGCTGCAAATAACACTAGCTTATAATGTGGAACCTCCACAAAACTTTACAAGACTTGACATTTTAAGTACACGGAGAAAAGTACATTTATTGTCAAGTCCCAAGTATAGGTATTTTGGCCCAAAGTCAAGGACCTAAAACCAATATTTGGGCATGATAAAAAAAAACATATTAGGCATAATGTAAGCCTGAGATAAGCCAAATAATATGAAGAAAACAAGAGTTTTTTACATTCAAAGTCCAAGGCATTATTTTATATGTTGCATTGCATCTAATCATGAAATTTTGTTTTTTTTTAGTGCAATTTTAAGAAATGAAGTCTCGTGACAATTTTAGTTTGTTAAAACAAATATAATTTTAAGTCATTGTACATACTTGAAGAATCATTGTGATCAATTTTAGTAATTTATTAATAGGGATTTTTATACCTTTGTTATTAAGTAGGATTAAATAAATAAAAATAAAGTTATTTTATACAATTTATTTGTTTCATTTCCGAGGCACTTTCATTTTAACTGTGTTATAATACAAACTTATTAAAAGCTTTAATTGTGGGTATACAGAATATTTCATAGATATAAAGAAGCCTATAATACTAGTTGTAGAACTGCAGTTTCTTTGTACGTAATTAGCAAGAAGAAGAAGTGAGAACAAGATATCAAAAAACCGGCCAAGTGCGAGTCGGACTCGCGCACAAAAGGTTCTGTACTATTATCGCAAAAAACGGCAAAATAACCCCGTTTGTTGTATGACAGTCCCACTTAAATATTTATTTTATTTTGTTTTTAGTATTTGTTGCTATAGCGGCAACAGAAATACATATTCTGTGAAAATTTTAACCGTCTAGCTAACACCGTTCATGAGATACAGGCTGGTGACAGACGGACAGACAGACAGACAGACGGATCGTGGAGTCTTAGTAATAAGGTCCCGTTTATACCCTTTGGGTACGGAACCCTAAAAAAAAAACCTTTTCACAAAAAATTAACCGACTTCCAAAGCAAGAGCACAAATATAACTTTTGTAACGGTAATTAATCGGTAGGTCGGTTAGTCGGTTAATTTTCTGTAAAAAGGTTTTTAACAGCATATTTAAATACAAGATAAGTTACTTGGCTACAATTGTTTTTATGAATAAATCTTGCAGTTAGCGTTCTTCAATGCATGGAGGAGCCGAGCAGGATCGGTCAGGAACCATTGCCAAAGCTTTCGGAGACACTGCTTATCACCATTCTGAAAACAGTAATAAATTAGTTTAGTATTAATGGCTTTTTACTGTACTAAATATCTAAATAAATAACTATGAAATCCACCTGTTTACAATAAAACGAACTGTAGCATTTTGAACGGTACGTTAATTCCGAATTCGTAACCAGGTAGCTTTAGGACCGAATTAGAGTGCGCTATGGTTTCGTTACGTGGAGACGTAATGCCGCCTCCACACGCTTTTGAAATTTGCTCTTTTTAGCGGAGAAAAGACACGCCTGTGTTTTAGCGGCATTGAACATGACCAGATTGGCATCACCCCATTCGGAGACCGCCTCCAAGGACACGCCCCACCACGGCCTCACGAAGAGACAGGACCTCAGGCCCAGTAGCCCGTGGGTTGGACAAGTATCTCTCAGCAACAATGCTGTCGTCTGCATACCCAAAGGTGCGGTTTTAGCAGCTCATTTATGTGCAGCAAGAATAATGTCGCTGAGAGTACCGACCCCTGAGGGACCTCGGCATTAATATCCAATTGGTCCGATGAGCAGCCATCTATAACTACTCGAATGGACCGATCCCTCAGGAAGTTTGCAATCCAATCACACAGACCAGCGGGCAGACCGAATGAAGGAAGCTTACCAATAAGGCAGACCCTATCAAAAGCCTTCGAGATGTCGAGGGAGACGGCAAGCGCTTCCTCATGCCTCCCCATGGCCTCACTCCAGATATGAATGGCATACGCTAGAAGATCCCCAGTGGACCGATTTCGGCGGAAGCCGTATTCGCGGTCGCTAAGGATGTCGTTGGCTCTAGGTATGCCAGGAGCTTACTATTAAATACGCGTTCCATACTCTTACAGAGTATGGACGTTACAGAGATGGGTCTGTAGTTGGCCGGGTCAGCTCGACTGCCCTTCTTGGGCACGGGCTGTACGTTGGCTTGCTTCCAAGCATTTGGCACTTTTCCAGTCTCATACGAAAGGCGAAACCGGCGTGTCATGATCGGAGACAATTCAGGCGCACAGGTTCTAAGAACAATTGCTGGTATACCGTCGGGGCCGCTTGTCTTATTAACGTCGAGGTTGCGCAACACCTTACATACGTCCTTTTGATGGTTTGCTTTCTCCTCAGCGGAGTGCGCCAGTCGGGTTTCAGCAGTGGTGGTAGTGAGGGACGCCTGAAGTTCGACTCGACCGTCTTAGCCAGAGACCAAAACGCTTTACTACGTGGTGTGCATTCGGCCAATTTGATCGAACCGAGCCCTTCGCAGCACTTTCTTGCAGGACTTGGCAGCCCTGTTGTAGGCTTTCTTCCTCTGACTCACGTCACTTGCCTTGCGCGTTCGAGCTTCGACCCAGGCATGGTACGCCTCATGTTTAAGCGCATCGGCGCGGTTACACTCGGCGTCAAATCAGGGTCGGTCTTCGCTAAACATTGTAACGTCAGAGAACGGAATGTAGTACTCCATTCTCTGATGCAACACATCCGTCACTCCGTCCGCGCACGAAGTAGGATCAGCCGAAGAAAAGCAAGTAGGCTGCCAAGGATAGGATGCGAAGAAAGATCGCATCCCATCCCAATCTGCTGACTTGTACCGCCATACCCGCAGGGTGCCTCTTGGGCTGGGATCGGGTGGGGAGTAGACGGATACAGATTTCACCAGACAATGGTCGGAAGTACCCAAAGGTGGGGATACCGAAACCGAGTAAAGGTCTGGATCTGTTGTCAGTAGAAGGTCCAAGCAATTAGCCGTATGCGAATCAACATCCGGCACCCTCGTTGCCCCCTGGACCAACTGAGTGAGATTTAACGCTAGCGCAAGCTTTCGTGTCTCTCGCCCAGCATGATCAGTAAATTGAAACGGGAAGAGCCACTCCTGGTGGTGGGCATTAAAGTACCCCAGTATCACTAGTTGGGCGGTAGGGTACCGTTGCTGAACCTCATCAGCCGCCTCACTTAGGTATTGTGTAAGCCCGGTTGTCTCCTGATCCCCGCTGTGCGACCGATAGACACAAGCATAGATAATCTTATCTAGGCCTGTGTCCACCATGGCCCAGAGCGCTGAGAATCGAGAGTCTTCAAGGTTTCGAAGACGCCGAAAACAGATGTCGTCACGGGCGTACATGCATACACCCGCGCGAGGCTTAAACTTGTGCTCCAGGGTAAATCCTGGGTAAAAAAGATACGCCACGTCTGAAGGACATCCAATCTGCGTCTCTGAAAGGAACAAATGCGCTGGTTTATCAGTCTCTAGATGATGGTGGACTGCATCAAGGTTTGAGTGTAGACCTCTGATATTACAGAGGTGCACCTTATGTCACAGTGAGTGCTGCCGCTGTACAGCTTTTTTCTTTGTTTTCCTTGCAATGATTGAGAGTGAAGAAGGGTAAGGAAGTGAGATGAGGTTCCACGCTGGCAACCCACAGACACGCGCCGAAAGGACGCCATCATTAGGGGACTGGTCTGGAGACCGCGGGGACGCCTGAGCCCCCCCCCGGAAATGTCCATCGGGCACTGTCTTCTGGTCGCCAACCAGCACGAAGGCGCCATCCGGGATTTTTCGACGGTTGGCGGGGCAGCCTTTCGTGTGTGGCTGGCACACTACTTGGGACCCCAACTACCTGCTGTCGGCCAGCGGCCGACCGTGCCTCGGATCCCGCTACCCTCCGCAAACAGTCTCCCGATACGTCCATAACAGCGCGCGTAAGGCTGGTCAGCCTGCAGTGGATCAGCTATCTCGACCCAGCTCCTCTAGTGGCTACTCCGAGCATCGTACCGGAACACGGCTAGGCCGTTTGGCGGTACATCTTTGCCCGGTGGGTGGTCGCAAGCCTTCGGCCGAAGCCTACCACCAGTAGGTGTCACCTGATTTGCACCACCCGGGGACCACGTGTATGGTATCAGAATGGGGTACACTCCTACGGACGTGGGTGACTCAGCCCCCAAAATGATGATGATGATAGTCTTACCTTAACACTAGTAAACAGATGACTAGCGTCTAGGACCTTCTTGTCAACAGTGTCCATGTGTTGTGTGAGTGTGTGCGCGAGGGTGGCTACCGTGATGTCCCAGATGCTCGGCTGGCGAGTGCAGCCGGACCAGATGTATTTGCGGAGGGCTTGGGTTGATTTTTTTCTGGGGAATTAGAAAAATATAAAAATTAGAAATTATGGTTCTAATTGTCATAAATTATTGGTTACTATCAGATTCATTTAACTTGATCGACCAAACAATTTCCCTTGCAGTCCTGTATTGATTATGTCAATTTTCTTTTAGATAGAGCATTGTTAAAAGCCCACCTATCACACAAATATCGAGCAGCGTTTTTCGCATGATATCAAGCGCAATTATATCAGCCTTTAAATACAAATAATAAAAAACTTATTTGCTATCTTACGCAGGTACAAAACGGATCCATTCGATTATTAGTAGGCTCATTTTCATCTAGCCATTGCTGTCCCGCCGCTGAGCTTCGGATTCTCCCTCAATCAGAGAGCCGTGGTAGCCCAGGGGTAACGGCCGCCGGCCGCGACATACAAGTTATACCGGGCTCGAACCACTGCAGCCAGGCAGGCGCAACTTGGCAGGTAGAACTTTGTGTAAATTATTTCATCACCACTGCTTTCAAAACGTTGAAAGAAAACATCGTGAGGAAACCGGCATGTCTTAGAACCAAAAATTTTAACACATGTGACAAATACCAACCCACACTGGGCCCGCGTGGTGGTATACGACTCATTCCCTCTCACAGAGAGGAGGCATGCACGCACAATGGCCCAAATGGGAGTCTTAAGTGCGGAAAAGGGGGTAAATCCCTCAATCAAATAAATAAACCAAAAAAGACTCACAACTCCACTGCAAAACTCTCCTTCCTCCTATACCCATCATCAACAGAACCCTTCATCTCTTCCACCTGATACTGCATCTCTTGATACAGCTTCACCAGCAGACCAGGGTCTCCCGACTTCGCGCCGAGAATGTGCAGGAATGCTTGCACTAACACGTCTGATTGATGGAGTTTGAGTTCACAGGAGGACTGTTCTGAGCATATCTCGTTCATTGAATCCTGGAAAAGCAGAAATGTTTTTTAATTAAATACAATTTTAAAGAGAGTTTACATTTAACACTTGACAGCAAACATAATCTTGTCCTAGATTCAAACTAAGGGTGCCTGACATTGTAATTATTACGAATGAACGGGGTAGAGCCTGGAGCTACGTCCCAAACAATGCCTCACCTCATCCCTCTGTGCAAAAAACATATTTAATGCAAAGGAATCTTCGATGCAACGAAGAATGCCTTGTAATTAGCACAAGACAAGAGAGGCCTATTACCAGCAGTGGGCAAAGGCAGTGGATATTGATGATACTTAACCGTGAGCACTTTGAACTACGAAAACTACCCCCTACATGTCAATTTGTTATAGGGATGTGGTTGGCTGGATGTGTACGAATTATAACAATTGCCACTTTTAATCGCAACAGCTTGTGCCCAACTATGTGTGTATATGTTGGTGTAGGTCTCCAGTCTATCACCCCCGATGGGTGTCCGCAGTGTCGAGGCGGGGGACTCAATAGCCTCAATAGCATGGTCACCCACGGTGAACCGAATTGAAACCCGAGGAGAGGCCGCTCGTCAGGGCTTTTACCGATAAGCCGACGACGTAGCGGGAGAGGAAATACGGTATTGCGGTGCGCCGCTCTCCTTACCTTCCGAGGCCTGGACGGGGGCGCCACCGTCTGATGGCGGACGCGGTGGGGCCGCAGGGGAGGAGAGGTGTGGGTCGCGGCTAATTTTGAAAGAGAGTTACCGCGGCCCTGGCACAAGCAACTGAAGAAACACCGTCAGTAAAAGTCTAACACTGCCCTTCCGCTTCACCCATAGCGGGATAAGTCATTGGATGATTTCCAACACAGAAAAAAAGGGATGAGAAGTGTCGGTATAGCGTTGGCCGCTCTTCTTATCCCCTGCGGCCCAAAAATGGTAGGTAGCGGGGCCACTGGCCTGACCCGTCATAGGTGGACCAAGGGTGCCATACACGGGGTAGTACAGTATGCATGAGCAATTCTCCACGAAAAAAGTGACCAGTGAAAAAATCTGGTAATTGAATTCTTGGCAAGACTGTGGTACACCCTTGCACCATATGTCCCATACCGGTAGTTAGTACCTGCTGTGATTGGCGACCGTGACTAAACGTGGTCAGGAGGACTATTATACTCATGCTGATGACTGGGCTAGCGTTAGCCACGGCGTACTGTCGTAAGTGAGCTACTAACTGTAGGAACGCCTTGACTGAGCGCAGTTCTATACACTCACTACAAGCTACATATTACTCACAATTCTGCTGATCACTGCGCTAGCGCCGGCCTCTGCGTACTGTCGTAAGTGAGCCGCTAACTGTAGGACCTCCTCGACTGAGCGCAGTTCTATACACTTACTACAAGCCACATATTACTCACAATTCTGCTGATCACTGCGCTAGCGTCGGCCTCTGCGTACTGTCGTAAGTGAGCCGCTAACTGTAGGACCTCCTCGACTGAGCGCAGTTCTATACACTCACTACAAGCCACATATTACTCACATTTCTGCTGATCACTGCGCTAGCGTCGGCCTCTGCGTACTGTCGTAAGTGAGCCGCTAACTGTAGGACCTCCTCGACTGAGCGCAGTTCTATACACTCACTACAAGCTACATATTACTCACAATTCTGCTGATCACTGCGCTAGCGTCGGCCTCTGCGTACTGTCGTAAGTGAGCCGCTAACTGTAGGACCTCCTCGACTGAGCGCAGTTCTATACACTCACTACAAGCTACATATTACTCACAATTCTGCTAATCACTGCGCTAGCGTCGGCCTCTGCGTACTGTCGTAAGTGAGCCGCTAACTGTAGGAACGCCTTGACTGAGCGCAGTTCTATACACTCACTACAAGCTACATATTACTCACAATTCTGCTAATCACTGCGCTAGCGCCGGCCTCTGCGTACTGTCGTAAGTGAGCCGCTAACTGTAGGACCTCCTCGACTGAGCGCAGTTCTATACACTTACTATAAGCCACATATTACTCACAATTCTGCTGATCACTGCGCTAGCGTCGGCCTCTGCGTACTGTCGTAAGTGAGCCGCTAACTGTAGGAACTCCTCGACTGAGCGCAGTTCTAAACACTTACTACAAGCTACATATTACTCACAATTCTGCTGATCACTGCGCTAGCGTCGGCCTCTGCGTACTGTCGTAAGTGAGCCGCTAACTGTAGGAACTCCTCGACTGAGCGCAGTTCTAAACACTTACTACAAGCTACATATTACTCACAATTCTGCTGATCACTGCGCTAGCGTCGGCCTCTGCGTACTGTCGTAAGTGAGCCGCTAACTGTAGGAACTCCTCGACTGAGCGCAGTTCTAAACACTTACTACAAGCTACATATTACTCACAATTCTGCTGATCACTGCGCTAGCGTCGGCCTCTGCGTACTGTCATAAGTGAGCCGCTAACTGTAGGAACGCCTTAACTGAGCGCAGTTCTATACACTCACTACAAGCTACATATTACTCACAATTCTGCTAATCACTGCGTTAGCGTCGGCCTCTGCGTACTGTCGTAAGTGAGCCGCTAACTGTAGGAACTCCTCGACTGATCGCAGTTCGTGTCGTAGTGCTCTGTAAACTATGCGGTCTAGGCAGAGCGCGCGGTGGGTTGTTTCTAGTAGGTGGGATAGGTCAGCGTGAATTTGTCTGGAAAGGCAATAAATTCATAAAAATGTAGGCGAGCAGTCTTCAACAAATGGTGGGTGTAAATCATACCTGCCTTCATTTTTATTTTAGTGCTAGCTTTCGCCCTCGTGAAAGTCGGCAATTATCTTAAGGAAAGGTGTAGTACCTTTCCGTAAGATAAAAACACTAAACACTTTACATTTAAACACTAAAAAGTGTAAAATAACTTTCGTTTCGGAAGTCGGTGTCGCAAAACGATGAAAACATCAGGTACGAAAGACATAGTTATTTTACAGTTTTAGTGTTTTGTTTTTGAAGTCGGTTAATTTTTTAGTGAAAAAGTTTTTATTTCTCTCTTTTTAGTGTTGGTTCACAATCACTACAAATTGAGCAAGTTCTCGTAGTAAGGTACCTAAAGGATTGACAATAAACCCATAATAACTCAATTTACACATTGGTGTTGTTTGTCGCTAGAGTTCGGTTGAAAAATTTGTTTTTTTCTCCATATCTTGAAAACTGCCAAGTTAGGTTGATTTTGATGAAACTTGCACGACCTAAGTTTTTTTTTTTTAAACGGTTCCCCACGCTGGGAATTTCTTCCTGTATCGTGGGTGCGTTTACAAACATATAAACTCACATACACAACACCCAGAGCCGGAACAACTATCTGTAGGTATATTTGTGTTTTTTTGTAGGTAATATTTGTTCCGTGCGGGAATCGAACTCGCGACACGCAGCGCAGCAGTCAATCGCTCAACTACTGCGCCAACCGTGCGCCCATAAAGTTGAGAGATACTTAATTCAATAAAATCAAAATGATCAAAATCAGTTCAGCCAAACGCGGGTATATCGCGGACAAACATACATACAGGTCAAACTGAGAACCTCCTTTTGAAGTCGGTTAAAAAGAATCATAATTATGTCACAAATCCACCTAGCAGTTGAGGCGTGATTAATTAATGTGTACCCCCGTTAGTGCAGATGTCCATAGGAGGTAGCGCACACTTACCATCAGGCTGTCTACCTAATTTCCAATCATCATCATCTGCCTAGCCTTCTCCCAACTATTATTATATTGGGGTCGGCTTCAAGTCTTACCGGATTCAGCTAAGTACCAGTGTTTTACATGGAGCGACTGCCTATCTGACCTCCACAACCCAGTTACGGGGTAACACGGTACCCCTTGGCAAGACTGGTGTCAGATCTCAAGCTTCTGACTACCTGTAACGACTGTCAAAGATCTTCAAATGACAACCGGGACCAACGGCTTAACGTGCTTTCCGAGGCACGGAGGAAACCCGGTCACAGACCGACCACGTCAAGCGTTGCTTAACCTTGATGATCGACCCGTGCGGCTGTTATTATTTAGCCACGAGGTCCTAATTATCAATCTTGAGCAAATAAAAAACACAGACCTTCACATTTATAATATTAGTTAGAGTAATTAAAACTATAACATACTGTCTAACAGCCAGATCACAGCAAGCAGCGGTTTCAGCAACCAGTGTAGTCCTTGAGTCTACAAGCTGTCTCACTGCATTTTGTAGTTGTTGGTAGATGATGGCTTCCTCTTGCTCTAGCAGATCCACTGCGCTCTGAGCTTCCATCAGACATGACCTGTAAGGTAGTTTATTTATTAATTTTTTTTCTTCGAGATTCTTGGGACCCTAGGGTCCCGGACCTTTGAAATGCGTATCAGGGGCCGAAACCAATCCGCAGAGGCCTTGTTAGACATGTAGGATGAAATGTGACACCAACCGGCGATTATCCCTGTATGCAATAGTCACTACGCAAGACAGGGATGGGTCCGATATATCAAAACGTAACTTATATCGGATATGGGGTTCGATATCATATCATATCGATATCCATATAAAAATATCCGATATCACAAAAACTGTATGTATCGTATCAAAACTACTTGCGACGAACGAACGAATAACTCAAAACTTAAAACCGTAACAATGCACAAACGTACGAACAAAACGCAAACTTCACAACCGTTAGGAACCGTATCGCTGTACTACTGATATCGATATCTAAAAACCGTTTCCGATATCGATATGAAAACTATATATCGGTTACGTAACTGTTTGCGCAAAAAACCGAAAACGCCCATCTCTAACGCAAGAGCATCCAAGGACAATCCCCGGCTGTTGCAGGACTATTGCAGAATATGGAGACAAAACACATTGGGCTATATGGGTTTGGGATGTTTCGTGGATCGATTACCTAAAACTATAGGAAGACTATTGGCCCTTGCCTGACCACTGTTGATCTACGTGGCTATAAAAAATGGCAGGGGATGACTTGCACACTCAATTAACGCACAGTACTCATAACCGGCGCGCGTGTATGACTAGATTTATGAACGTGAGTGAAGCTAAAGGAGTAAGTAAGGATCGTAAGCAGATGGCTTTCTATAATTTTTGCCTACCCCCATGGGAAAAAAGACGTGTGTTTATGTTTGTATGTTAGATGACTGCATCATAGTCAACCATGGCTTAAGCAGAACCTTAAGCCATGGTTGTTGTCCCTCAGCTACGAAGAAACAGCAAGTAATAGTGACCATCTCGTGAGCCAAATCCTTCCAATATACACGTAGACACATTATCACATACGTGCACACACACACACAAATACACTCGCTCACACACTCACACACAAACACATTCACGCTGGACTTTGATTTTTATTTTATTATTAGTTTGATATGTACCTTAGTTTTAATTTTACACTGTTCTGTCTGCATAAGAATTAATTGTAATTCCTCCTCGGAAGAGGGCACTGGCTCCTGTAACACAGGTCTATCACCTAGCACAGGAGTCAGGGCATCCATGTATTTGAATGTTTCTTATGTAAATAAAGTTATTATTAATTTATTTATTTATAGTATATTAGACCAACATTTTGTTTTTATTTATTTATAATCACCAATTATAACAGCTTTGCAGTTTGATCCAATATGATGCCACAAGTAACAAACACACAAAATTACATAAAACTAAAATAACCTGGCAGCAAAATTGCACACAATAAAATAATAATAAGTATTCTTCTTCTTCTTTCGTGTGAGGTGTGGCCACCTCTGGTGTCAGAGTTAATTAAGCCGCCTCTGGGAATCTCACAGGCCTCTGACTTGGCTATTTCAGACTTACATTAATTATGTAAGTCCAGGTTTCCTCACGATGTTTTCCTTCACCGTTGCCTGTGATGTCTATGATAAACTTAGAAAGTACATATGAATTTGAAAAAGTCACATTGGTACTTGCCCGGATTTGAACCCACGACCTCAAGCACGAGAGGCGAGGTCTTAGCCACTGGGCCACCACGACAAGTATTAATATTATGTGAATGAATGAAATGAACCATGCCAAAGTCTATAGCTGCAGGCCTATTTCAATAATTATTAGAGCCCTTTGAAGAAATCTAGACAGGTTTTGCCCAAATATGTCTTCCGACACTTTACAATTACTTACGTAATTTGGCTTGGATGAACATCTTTATAGTTGGCCACTAAAGCCACTTTAGCTTGCTCACCAGACAGCTCAGCTTTTGATTTTATGAATGTCCACATCGCATCTGATAACCTGCAAAATATAAAAATAATTTAGCTTAGGGAAGCCGTTGCATAGACTGATAGAACTTGGATACAGTAATATGGAAAAACCGGCCAAGTGCGTGTCGGACATCGCACATTTAGAGTTCCGTACCAAACCGAAAAATTAAGTTGGTTGTAATAGAAAAACCAGCCAAGTGTATGTCGAACTCGCGCACGCAGGGTTCCGTACGATTATCGCAAATAAAACGGCAAAAAAATCACGGTTGTTGAGTCCTACTTAAATATGTGTTTTATTCTGTTTTTGGTATTTGTTGTTATAGCGGCATCAGAAATAAATCATCGAAAATTTCAACTGTCTAGCTATCACGGTTTATGAGATACAGCCTGGTGACAGACAGACAGACAGACGGACCGCAGGGTCTTAGTAATAGGGTGCCGTTTTTACCCTTTGGGTACGGAACCCTAAAAATGAGGGAATTTCAAAGAAAAAATCTGGTTTATCAATATATTAGTAAAATATACGTAATAATAAACATTATCACCAAATTTTAAGTTCATATGTCTAAATATACTTCGGAACAAAATTTTGTAAAAAAGTGCTGACTTTGGTGGCTTCTCATTCCATTGTATTCCAATATGTTTTTAAACAAAAAAATACAGTATTTATCTACTCAACGAGCTCTAAACAACGAACTCCACGCAATGGGGTGAGTGAAAAAAAAATCACGCCCACCTATAGCTGTATTGCAATATAAGGTTCAATATAAATCTAAACTAATATTATAAATTACAATTGTTTGGTTATTTTGCTCCCTTTTATCCAGGTACGTATAATGTTCCCTTGGGATCATAAAACACTTATCACGGGGACGAAGCCACGGGCGGAAGCTAGTTTATTGTAAACACTGAATCATAAAAGCAGCACTTTACTTCTAAGGGCCGATTACACCAATGAAACTAACCGCGATTAGTTCAACTGAACTCAATTTGCGTTCTGATTAGTAGTTTTTCAGCGGTCTCAACAAATCAGAACGCTGTATTTAGATAAACTGAGTTTAGTTTAACTAATCGCGATTAGTTTCATTGGTGAAATCGGCCCTATGAAAAGATCTGTAAATAATTAAAAAGAACAATTCTTATCAAACAAATGAAGTTTTATTTCCCACCTCTTCTCCAAAACCTTTGCTTCAGCTAGTGCAGACCTCTGTTTGTCATCAGATGTGGTGTCATTTTCTCTCTTGGCAAACTTCTGGGATGTGTACAGATCAAAGTGGGACCTGAACAGTGCCTGAGACTGTCTGTAGGTCTCAAATGGACCAAATGTGAAGAATTTGTTGGCATTATCCTGAAATAAGATGATGAGATGAAATTATTACGGGTCTGTCATTATGTTTATTTATTAAATCTTTACGAACAAGTACAGTGGGAGCAGTGGTGGCCCAGTGGTATGGGCCGCGACTTACAAGTTGTAGGTCGTGGGTTCGAGCCCAGGCAGGCGCTTTTCTTTGTGTAAATTATTTCATCACCACTGTTCTCAAACCGGTGAAGGAAAACGGGTTATTGGACGACTCGCCCGAAGTTAACTCGCCCGAATCGGGCGAATTTTCCACTTTTAAAAATATTCATTTTTCTGTGTCGATTCGCCCGAAGTTTATTTCTTCATATTATTTTCGAGACGGGTGAGCACGACTGTACTTTTATATAAAAAGTACAGTACTAAAATAAAATTCGGGTCTCTAAATAATTTTGGAGTGGTCAATTCGCCCGCCGATAAATAAACTTCGGGCGAATCGACACAGAAAAGATAATATTTTTAATAGTGGACGATTCGCCCGATTCGGGCGAATTAAATTCGGGCGAGTCGTCCAATAACCCAGGAAAACGGCATGTCCTAGAACCAAAAATTTGAGACATGTGGCATCCACCAACCCGCACTGGGCCCGCGTGGTGGATTACGGTCCATTCACTCTCACAGAGAGGAGGCCTGTGTCCCAGCAGTGGGGACATTAATAGGCTAATGATGAACAAGTACAAAGGCAGTCTTAATACCTTACGTATTTTTATACTAGTCGACCTAAGGGTGGTGCAGTGATAAAGCATGGCAGGTGCAATTAAGGCCCAGTTTTTAAATCCATAATTAACTCAACCAATGTTAAATATGCTATAATGTCAATAAGTTGCAGAATTTATTAATTGCAGAGCAGTGCTTTTTCCAATCCCGGGATTTCGGGATTGACGAAATGCAATCCTGGGATAATTCCGTATGTGATGTCTAGCATATTGGATCAGTATTCTGAAGCATGGACAACAACATTTTTCTTCTTCTTGTTCTTTCATTTAGGCCCAGTTTATTGAACGCTAGTTAACTCAACTAACTAATGGTTAAATATACTAACCAGTGGTTAACTCTTGACCCTTGCAGAATTTTTATTCGTTAACATAATTGAAATAGTAACGGTAATTATTACACAGCAATAATAGGGTTTAATTTAAGATGTCGAAAATTTTGTATGTCGTTTTTGTGGCGAATAAACACTTTTTCTTTCTTTTTTATATTTTTTGGATGTAAAGCAAAAAATAGGGATGTTTCCAGGATATAAAAATGATAATTCTATTTAGTGCATCAGTGAAATTATCAAATAATATTGGACCCGAATTTTTTTGCTTTATCAAATAAATAAAATTTACAAAGATAAATTGCATCAAAGTTCAAGATTGGGGGCTTGTGACGTCACTTTGTTAGTACAAAATGTAGCACACCGTAACGTCACACGATAATTCAACGCACTGTTCGTCGTAATTTTGACCGAATAAATAGATATTTTTTGTCAACTTTCCTATTGTATTGATTGCATGGATTGTTTCATTTGGTATTCTGTAGTTTCTGGCCACCCCCATGGGAAAAAGGAGTGAGTTTATTTAAGGCGATATAAACCCCCCAATGTTAACGCAGTACTGGAAGTGCGATCGCTCTATGCCAAAATATCAATATTGAACCTCCTTTTGAACAGTTTTGTTTGCAAAATAGTATTTGATTTACATGTGCTATGTTGGTTATGAAGAAATTCCAGCCATCAATTTTTCTGTGTAAAAACATTTTTAAACATTCAAGTCGTTTTGGAGGAGTATCCAATAGTAGCGAAAAAATACCGTGTTGTTAATTTTTTATTATAGCAAAACTATATGTTATACGAAAAAACCATGTGTTAAAAAT
The DNA here is from genome assembly GCA_948252205.1 of Orthosia incerta. NCBI lineage: Eukaryota > Metazoa > Arthropoda > Insecta > Lepidoptera > Noctuidae > Orthosia > Orthosia incerta. The sequence continues at coordinate 6,093,022 of OX411745.1, read as the reverse complement.
AATGTACATGAAACAAAAATTTTTTTTTTTTTCAAACCTTTTATCCCAGCCGTTACTAAGGTGTATGCTTTAGAAAGTTAACGTTTTACGGCACTAAAGCGGATGTAGGCCCTTAAGTATTATTTAAAAGAAATAAATATTCAAAATTGCAATACCTTATCACAATGGCAGCTGCTATACACATCCAGTGTATCAGAAATCACATTAATCACGTCATTGGTGCTGGTCTCCACTTCTTGAGCGAGGGTCAAGCACTCTTCAGCGGCAGCACTCTCATCATCCTTCCACTGTAAGTGCGAGGAATTTAACTTTGATATCTCCACAGATAATTCTGCTTTTGTTAATCTGGGGAAGATATTTGGTTGAATAAGAAAATATGATACATTATATTATTATATACAAAGGGCTAGGCAGTTGTACCTAAATTTTCCCATGTTATAGGGGAAGCATATTAAATTATTAGTCTGGAAACATACAAGACAATATTATATTCTTAGCTACACAGTTTTAAATACATTAGTAAAGAAGAGAGTAGCTAATATGTCTCAAACACTAACACCATACACACACACTCATCACACACATCTGTTAAACTAGAATAGAATAAGAATTACAAAAGTTATCCTAAGAATATTGTAAGTCTACTGCTGCAACATTCAAACCATATATTCATATTTTATTATGTGATACTTCCTGCGGCTGAACACTATTGGGCGCACGGTTGGCGCAGTTTTTGAGCGATTGACTGCTGCGCTGCATGTTGTGGGTTTGATTCCCGCATGGAACAAATATTTGTATGACCTGCAGATAGTTGTTCCAGCTCTGGGTGTTGTTTTTGTGAGTTTATATGTTTGTAAACGCACCCACGATACAGGAAGAAATTTCTAGTGTGGGGCAACGTTAGTAAAATAAAAAAAAACTGTTGCCCAAAATACAAGCTCAGGCTTAGCTTGGAAATCAGTAGCAGTACCTTTTGTGCAATACATCAATACAATGATGTTAGATTACTCTAGGATAAGATGAATGTAGTACTGGCGACAAAAGTTTTTTTTTAACCAATAACATGCCAAGATCTATGACATACAAATTAGGATTCAATTATCTACACATTAGAACAATAGTTCAAAACCTAGCAAAGAGGTAATGTAGGAAAAAAAAATTTTCTTTGTATTTTTTTTTATATAATGAAGCCATTAACATGTCGCTGCCTGTAATTTTTGGCTGCCTTCATGAGAAAAGATGCGGGTTGAATATACAAATGTAAAAATAAAGCCACCATGCCAGTTTCAACTTACTGATTCTGTCTCTTCAAGTCACTAAGCACCGTCTCTTGTTTTTGCAACATATGATACCGTTCCTGGAGCATTTTGATGTCCAGTTCAACATCCTCCTTAGCATCCTTATCTCCTGGTAGACAAATACCTTCATACTGGTCCTGTATGCCCTTTATAGAAGTTTCTATATCTTCTGGGGAGAGAAGTTGGCCTTTCTTTTCTAATTCTTTGTATCTGTAAGAAAATATGATGATATTTTTTATCACATATATTCAAAAAGAGCTAGTTTATTCTTCGTAAACAGGGACTAAAATAGCTTATTAATCCCGAGGGACTAAAAGTGATTTGAATTAGGAATATAGACATTTTAGTAAATGTTCCAATCAGCAAAGTGGTGAATCACAAAGCATGCAATCCAAAATAGGATTACATCGCTAAAATTGATAATGACGAATTAATGAGGTTAAAGAGCTATTGTAATTCTATTTTGTACCGCACGGGAACATTGTATTGAACAAGTGACTGGCTGGAAAACCCCCCATGAGCCATATTAAAAAATAAATCCACAACTGTAACAGATGGTACTAATAAAATTGTTACAATGCACTTCCAATATTGATCAAATATAAACATTAGCCTCTCATTATTTATATGTTATGTCTTATGGTTCCTAATTGAATGTAAATAAATAAACATAACATTCTTGATCATAAGATGCACTTACTTATTTTCTCATAGAGGGTGGTAAAAAGCAGTGTCCTCACTATTTTAAGCTCGAGTGTCGTACTTTGAACTTTAAATAAAACACTCTCGCCTTTAAAATAGTTGTTTGCTCCCTAGATAAACAATCCACAATTTTAATTATTTATTTTTGGTCAGAGGGAATCTTTGTTTTGAAATAAATATTGTGGTATATTATAGTTGCTCCCTCTGTACGAAAACTAAATAACTAGGTATATCTTGCATTACTACTACATTAAAACTTAGATTTCGAATTTGGAATCAGTAACAAAGTGAATCAGGAACAATCATTGTTAGAAAAGACCTGAATTTTGCTGTTGATAGCGAAAATATGGACAAGAATTGATGTCTGTATTAGTAATACTACTTACCGACATTCCTCACGGGCACTCAGAGCATTGTTGTGATCCAAATTGTTATGAAGCCAGTGTAAAACGCCAGCGAAGTCCCGGTCGTTGAACATCCACTCAAAAGACTTTTTATAAGTATCCACACCCAAACTGTGGAGAAATGGCACGAATTCTTCATCGGAAATCTCATATACAGGGTTCATTTTTGAAAATTGTGTGTAATTTTCACGTTTTAAGATATTTTTTTCATAAAACGTTCGCAAACCGTTAATGTTTTCCAAATATCAAATTCAAAACAATTTTAGTATGACACATTGCTTTAGGGTTGCAAGACCTGATCATAGATATCTACCATTAGCAATTAATTTTTGGTAATTTATTTTGGTGAGCATAGCATTAAATCAAAAATAATGTTTATAATTATTATAACAATTTTATTACAATAGTCAATTATTGCGATACATGCCACAAATCACACAATCACGACTGTTGTTCATAACTGGCTAAAAAGTGTTGTCCTATCGAACACCCAATTTATTTTCATACAAGCTTTATATTTCGTTGCATAATTGCCGGTAACTTGACAAGAGTACTTAGATGCACAAAAGTTTTTTAGGTCTGTTTGGTTCCAATCCGACAGTCTGGTCGTGCTCAAAGCTTGCTAAAGTTTGTTAGAAAACAAACAAACTTACAATAAACAGTACTAATCTTTGAGTGTCATCTAATCCGGGATAGTATATCGATGTCTAATCGTATTACCCTCCAGTGGATCAAAGGGAATAGTGGATCCTTAGGCAATGATGCCGCAGATTAACTTGCGAAGAGAGGCTCCGATATGATAGCGCTAGGCCCGTACCCACTTTGCCTCCCACCTCTCTCGCAAATTCGTGCGTGGATTCGCCAAAGATCGACCGAACTTCATAACAACAGGTGGTCACGCGCAACAGAATGTAGACACTGTAGACAGACAAAATTGGCTATATCGAATGTATAATCAAAAACTTCTCAAGTTCAGCCTGAGTAGAAATAACTTAAGAGTAATAAATGTATTAATAAGAATAATTACGGGCCATTACCTCTTTAACAAACACCTTTTTAATTTCGGCTCCACTAACAGCCCACTTTGCAGGGGCTGGCTTGACACCTAGGAATAAGCCGCCCACGTCATCATGGAATGCGAGGCCGTGGCTTCTCAACGTGAAGAAATCCTCGGAACCATGAGGTCGCTCCGCGAAGCCTGTGAAGCTCCCAGGAAGCTTCTGTGCTTTTGGGCGGCGCTAGGCTGGCTTTATTAGCAAGACTACCACGCACAACCGGCCGAATGAGAGTCTAAGTGCGGAAAAGGGAGTCACCAGAGGTTACCAAATGGGACGCAGGGAACAGGGAACGTTTGGCACCGTTCCGAACGCGTAAATGGTTGGTCAGTTGACACAAGGACTGACCAATCGCGTTGCGTCTACGTTCCGTTCGCTCTATATGGCGGTTGGTTGGTAAGTTCTTTCTTTCTATTGCCGTATGCTCCTTAAGTTAAAGGGGAAAATCTACAAGTCCGTGATTAGACTTCCTATGGATCTTAATTTTGGGCTGTGAAAAAGATGAATAAAACGAGATTGCATTTAACAGAGAATCAGATGAGAATGTTGAGATGGATGTGATGAGAATGGATAAAGTGAGAAATGAGTATATTTAGAGGAAGTTTGAAAGTGGCTCCAGTGATAAAAACCGTTTGTCCTGGTATGGTCATGTGATGAAGAAGGATGAAACGCATGTAACTAAAAGAGTTATGAATATAATTGTAGATGGATAGAGAGGGAGAGGAAGGCCAAAAAAAGATGAATGGACTGTGTGAGAAATGATATGAATGAAAAGGGAGTCAATAATAGCGTGACTGGGGACAGGACGGTATGCAAGAAGAAAACGTGTTGTGTCGACCCCAATTAACATGGGATAAGGACAGGAAGATTATGAGTGATCTACTTACCTAAATAACTACAAGTGACAAATAGTAAAAATACTACCCTTTACTTCTTTTGAAATTAATTGGCAACACTGAAAAGCTGGTTTACAAAGATAGCTTATGCGTGGCTTACGCTTATACTAACTCTATCATCATATTTAGATCACGCCCGGTATTCCCCGTGGGCTGTACGCTATTTGTATAGCTATGTCATGTACAGTCATATAGGCAAAGATAGATTCTATGTCTAGTCTCTCAGGGCCAAGTAACAAGTCTAACAATGGGGCAGTCTGACGATATCTTAGTTAAATATCCTTTACAACTGTATCATTGAAACTTAGTTGTTCTCCAACCAGCGTTGCCAGAACGTAACTTTTGTTACATTTTACGTAACTTTTGACCTTCTCATGTAACCTCCATGTAACACGACTCAAAATGTAATGTGTTGTTTACGTAACTTTTAGGACATAATAAAAATGTCGAAATATTTTTCAGCAAACAAAACATAATCGTGAAACGGAACGTATCTAAGGAAGTTTTCGTTCGTCGTGTTGTCGCACCTGATTTTGTGGCACACAAATTGACGTTTTGCTTATTCACTCACTCACTCACTCACGTATATTTTTAAATCTTCAATCCCACTTACTCCGGCGGGCGAGAGCATATTAGGCTTAGCATACACTGCGATTTTAATTCGCACGTTTTTTTTTTCTGCTTATTCTGCGACCTATGGCATTGTATGAAGCTGCACGTATTGCGGTAAAAATAAAATTCACGTGGCAAGAAAGCCGTGTTTTGCCTCAGAATCCACTGCACCGCGGCGCAGATTAAATTCGCGCGAACATTTTGAACTCTATGAACAGGTAGAAAGATACAAAAATCGCGAGGAATTTAATCAGCAGTGCGTGTTAGTTAGATTCAGTACGCGGACAAAAATTCGCACATAAAATAAGGTAATGTAACTTTTCTCACGAAAATGTAACTTTTTGAGATGTATCATGTAACATTTAACTATCTGTCACTGGCAACACTGTCTCCAACTCTTAGCTCCTAAGTTCCAGCCGAGAAAGTGTATATCAAGGAAAAAGGCAGGTCACTCTGCTATCGAGATACTAAATACCTACCTACCTAATTTGTTTAATTGAATAAAATCGATTTTACGCCTCGCATGAGTAGTGAATCTAACTTAGGTATCTATAAGTCATCAACATCATCATAATTTAAGCCGAAAGAAGTCCACTACTGGTCATAAGCCTCCCCCAGGCATCGCCACATTGACCGATCCCGTGCGTCTCGCATCCAGCGCATTCCCGTATTTATAGGTAACTTATTACCTATAAATACGGGAATGGGAATGGAAATATTACTCTTGTCCGTTCTTCTCCACGTAGGCTTATTCCGAACGGATGGTAGAATCACTTTATTAAGATCCAGCCATAGTTGTCCCCCCAGCGACGCCCTGAGCCGAGGTTCGACCCCACAGGGGGTAGCCCTCAGCGTTGTCGCTTAGGATTAGAAATTTGTGCCTGGCTGGAGGCTATATAGCTTAGTCTCCGCAGGGAAGCCCGGTTAAGTAGTTGTCAGTCACTTTGACCGAACTACGAGACGCCCCATAGAAAAAAAAAAAAAAAAAAAAAAAAAAAAAAAAAAAAAAAGGAAATATTACGTTTAACAGGTACAAAGTTAAAAAAAGCTGCTGGATTTGCCATCTAGTTTTTTTCTATCCTACTACAAACACCAACAGTTGCAGTTTTCAATTAATATAACAACAAGCAGAGCCCTAAAATATCTGTTATTACTTACACTGTTCCGCTTTCCCGAGCCAGACAAACAGACCCGAAAAACCCAGACACCTACATTGAATGAACCCCACTCAATCCAGAACATACTCATACCACTCCAAATTCCCGCGTTCTTTGCTCTTGACCCTGAACTTGTCCCAACGTTCAAGAGCGAGGATGCCGAAACAGAGGGTCCTGATTGGCTAACTACATGCCAAATTGTCACTTCCCTCGTTCTTTGTGTCACCATGATAAAATGATTAATCGAATGACGCCGTAATTTTTTTGAAGTTTCTTTGTTTGGACAGCATTTGTTTGGTTTGTAAGCAGAATTTGCGTAGCAAAAAAAATTCTAAATCTATGGCAGAAGTTATTTGTCTTTTGTTCGTTGAGGAATGAAAGGGACTGATGAACGAAAGATTTTCTTTTTACCAAAGCATGAATCTAGTCTTCTAAATCTAGACAATATAGCTATTGGCCGCCAAACAGAATATAATTAGATACCTTCAGGGGTGCCACTTTATCGCTCGAATCGCTCTGCGCCTACCAGAGCAAAAGAGAAGTAGTTAGAGGCCAAAGCTGGTCCAATGTATAAGAGACTTCAAGCTAGCCCAATTGTCAGAGCTAAACACCCAATACAGAACTACTTGGCGCAGGAAAGTGTGAATAAGTGCCGACCCCAAATAATGGGACAAGGGAGAGAAGAAGAAGACTTTCAGGAGAGAGACTACCAGCAGCCAACAATGGCTCATTCACGCTAGAAATGGCATCTGAAAAGCAACGGCATTCCTCCTAATATCGCAGTTTTTAGGGTTCCGTACCCAAAGGGTAAAAACGGGACCCTATTACTAGACTCCGCGGTCTGTCTGTCTGTCCGTCTGTCACCAGGCTGTATCTCATGAACCGTGATAACTAGACAGTTGAAATTGTCACAGATGATGTATTTCTTTTGCCGCTATAGCAACAAATACTAAACACAGAATACAATAAATATTTAAGTGAGGCTCCCATACAACAAACGTGATCTGTTTGCCGTTTTTTGTGATAATGGTACGGAAGCCTTCGTGCGCGAGTCCGACTCGCGCTTGGCCGGCTTTTTTCTGCTTTTCAAATCCGCTCATTCTCACTTTTTATTTTGATATATCCCGTTCAGGTGCTTGAAAGAAGCCTCCCCGAGCGGCGCTAACCTCAATCGTAATGCGATTCCAAACGCCCGGCGCAGCCTCGTTAGCACTCGGTAACGCAGAGTCTAGCTAACTAATCCTTTCATCACGATGGCACACATAATATGATACTAGCATAACGATGGTAAATGGAAACGGTGCATCCCGTTGGTTCGATAGTGTCAGCAAACCATATTACTGTTCACATCGTCAACTGTCGTCTTTGTCCACATGATAAGCAGTCCTTCTATTGTGTTTTATTATGCGAAGTGTTCGTAACCGCTCGTGCGACGTCGAGACTACTCGAGTAGTCGCCGTCGATGTGGACTCGCTTCCGTGTCCACTACATGCAAAATTTTCTAGTAAGGGTCCATTGTTTTACGGCATGACATGGAGAGTATGTCAGAAATAGAAAATGGTTGTTCTTATCCATAGATGATTAAGACATCCGCATGTAAACCAGGCTTACCAACATAGCCCGAAGAATTGTCAAACTCAAGTGGCTGTGGAAGGGCACATTGCTCAGAGAACGGATGGTCGTTGGGGCCGAAAAGTTCTAGAGTGGCGACCGCGTACCGGGGAACCCAGCGTTTGATGGTCTCTCTTTACATGGACCGATGACCTGGTTAGGGCTGCAGGAATTAGCTGGATGCGATACGCACAGGACTAATCCATGTGGTGACACTTGTGGTAGGGCTATGTCCAGCAGTGGCCGTCTTTCAGCTGAAATTTTGGTGCTTAGATGCTTGGTAAGACTTCTTATGTTTGCCATTGGGATTCCTTTTTTCAACCAATTTAGCCTAAAGCAGTCCACAACTAAACGAAGTCCTCTCTTAACTGCGCCACAACATCAGTTCTTCCGCCTTCCACATCTTGTCTGTCTAAGCCTTTTCTAAGGTCATCGGTCCGCCTAGCTGGGGTGCGTCCCACAATACGCTTGTCGGTGCACGGTGTCCACTCTAGGACTTGTCTGCTGCACCGGCTATTGATCCTTCGAAAAAGTGTCCGGCCCACTGCCACTTCAGCTTGCCAAATAATATCTAACAAGTTTGAACAAGTGTACACATGTGTACTATACATTGGTGATCCCTAAAACCATAGAGATATAAAAACAGACGGTGCCATGGTTAACTAAAATATTCAGCAAAGCTGTTTCTAAATATCCATAAAAAAAAAATTTTGCAAAAAATTTTTACCGACTTCCAAAAAAATTACTACAAAGTGAAAAATAACTTTATTTTTGGAAGTCGGTGTCCATAACGCAAAAAATGGTACCTATGAAAGACACCGACTTCCAAAAATAAAGTTATTTTTCACTTTGTAGTTGTACCTACCTAATAGCCAAGTTGTTTTGTAACCTATAACGCCAGAATAGATTACCCAAATACCATGAAACTTGAACATAACCGGTGAAATGAGAGATCTGCGTACCCCTTAAGAGCGTACTGGCGTGATGTTATGTTATGAAATGGTGTAAACAATGAACAGACATGCGATTGCAGCAATCCCGATAGACTTGCCGACATTTATTGAAGAGTTCTGTTGTATATCTCCGAAGTTCTTCATTAGATCTTCACCAAATTAAAATGGGACCAATTTCTAAACATCCTCTTTCAAACAAAATCGGTCCACAATTGACGGAGATATCGGTGAAAAAAAAAAAAAAAAAAAACATACATATTGTCGAACATAGAACCTCCTCCTTTTTGGTAAGTCGGTTAAAAATCAAGTAAGTTTCATGATTTTTCTGAGTTCCTGGTTCGGTTACCAGCCAGGTGCAATCCATAAGTCGTAAGCATCCTCTTTCCATTTCAGACTATCATACACCAATGGAAACGCACATTTATTGCCTACATAGGAAATAGGCGACATGAAGCACCCTCAACATGGTAGCGTTGTCCTCACAAAGAAAAACAATGCAGTCAGCTTGTTCAGGCACACAAGCGATTCTCTCAATCATCCTTTTTATACCCAACCTTACCTTAACCACACACGGTTCAATATCCCATGGCTATCGGTGTAGGAGTTGTATTGAATGGGTGTCAAAAGTCCTTATCGACGTGGAGAGCTCTAGACTGCCTCGTGCTTCATGAATGTCTGGTATTTTCTATTTGACTCGGTTTTCGCTAGCTTGCTGAATGCAGCCACTGTGTCGAGGGCTTTACGTAAGCTGTTATTGGTTGGTAAGCCTCTCATACAATACAAAGAAATAATTTAGACATTAGTTGTCGGCACTCGGTGTATTTTTAACCCTCGACGGAAAAAGAGGAGTGTTGACGTGTGTTGCTATGATCCAGAACTCTTTATTGCTTGCATAGGAAGTAGGTACAGTAACTACATATTACATGAACTTTTTGTTTTACAGATAACTATAAAATGAAACTAGAAGGTAGGTAATTTAGTTTGCAAGTAGCGTGATTCATTTTTATCCCCCGACGGAAAAAGAGGGGCGTGTTATAAGTTTGACGTGTGTTGCTGTGTACCTGTGTGTCTGTCTGATGCCATCATAGCTCCTAAACAGATGAACCAATTATGATTTAGTTTTTAGGGTTCCGTACCCAAAGGGTAAAAACAGGACCCTATTATTAAGACTCCGCGATCCGTCTGTCTGTCTGTCTGTCCGTCTGTCACCAGGTTGTATCTCATGAACCGTGATAGCTAGACAGTTGAAATTTTCACAGATGATGTATTTCTGTTGCCGCTATAACAACAAATACTAAAAACAGAATAAAATAAATATTTAAGTGGGGCTCCCATACAACAAACGTGATTATTATGACGTTTTTTGCGATAATGGTAGGTACGGAACCCTTCGTGCGCGAGTCCGACTCGCGCACGAAGGGTTCGAAAGGTGAATTTTTCGAGAGTGTTCATTAGCTATGATTGGTTAAAATCGGTTCAGCAGTTCAAAAGATATCCGCTTTTTACTGTTTGAATCTGGGTTTTTTCGCAGGATATCGTATTATAATTACGTGTTTCGATAGATTGTCGATTTGAAGCTTGTTTACTACTAGGTATATTTTATTTAGTTTAAATAGCATGAAATATTATTTTATTATAAATTAAAAAAGCCCCCGACACAAAAACCTATAAATAGCAAAAAATAAGCCTCGTACTCGCGTCGGGTAACCGCTTAGTAAATAAAATAAACTGCTGTAAATGTTGGCGGTGAAAAGTACTAAAAACCGGCCAAATGCGAGTCGGACTCGCTCACGAAGGGTTCCGTACCATTATCGCAAAAAACGGCAAAAAAACACGTTTGTTGTATGGGAGCCCCCCATAATTCATTTTATTTTAATTTAATAATTACTATTTTTTGAAGTGAATATACAACTAAATATTACGTGAATATTTCAAGCGTATACCTGTTACCGTTATTAATATCGAGCAAAGAACGGCAAAAAAATCACGTTTGTTGTATGGGAGCCCCCCTTAAATATATAATTCTTCTGTTTTTAGTATTTGTTGTTATAACGGCAACAGAAATACACCATCTCTGAAAATTTCAACTGTCTAGCTATCACGGTTCACGAGATACAGCCTGGTGACAGACGGACAGACAGACAGACAGTCAGACAGACGGATCGCGGAGTCTTAGTAATAGGGTCCCGTTTTTACCCTTTGGGTACGGAACCCTAAAAAGGTTGACTGTGAACCGTAAGTATCTAAGTACCCACTCTTAAACAAAGCGTTACGGGCGTTTTAAAAGATTAGGTACGCGTCAAATCTTGTGAGAGTCATGCAAACAGTGCATCGATAAGTGACTTGCTCTTTACACTTGGACAGGCGCTTTGAAATATTAATACGAATTTAGGTTACCTTACGACATACAGCAGTGAAGATAACTACTTGTTAGAAACCATGTATCATTATTATTAAATGCAATTGTAGGTCTACGATTATTATTAAATGCATTTGTGGGTCGCGAGAGCAGTGGTGGCCGGTGGCCCGGCGGTATCGGCCGCGATTTACAAGTTGTAGGTCGTGGGTTCGAACCCAGGCACTCCAGGCAGGCGCTTTACTTTGTGTAAATTATTTCATCACCACTGCTCTCAAAAACGGTGAAGGAAAATATAGTGAGGAAACCGGCATGTCCTAGAACCAAAAATTCGCCCGCACTTGGCCCGCGTGGTGGATTACGGCCCATCCCCTCTCACAGAGAGGAAGCCTGTGTCCCAGCAGTGGGAACATTAATAGGCTGATGATGTGTTAATGCGCTACGGAAAAACATACGTATATACAAACATACATCAACTTTTCGGCTTCGCCTTAGTCGGGTAAACACCATTCTTCAGACGAGCACACTTTTACTATTCTTTCAGTTCTAGATCACAAAGAAAAACACCCTCATACTTTACGCCAAGCAACTCTTTTAAAAGCAAGGGGTTGTATACAAAAGAAGCACCCTATAGGTACGTAGTGGTATAGTAAGGGGTTGTATACAGGGCGTGTCTAATTAAGGGGGCTATAAAAAGAACATCTATTTGTGTTAGTAGTTGTCTGTCTATGTCAGTTTGTTTGTTTGTCTAGGACGCGCCATCGAGCGTCTGTTCTTTCTAATATAGGTGGACAGTGCATGGAACGGAGTCGAATTGTGATTTAGTGTTTTTACCGACTTCAAAATAAAAGGAGGTAATCAATTCGACACGTAGGTATATATGTAATATTGTTGGAATTGGCCAATATTCACATATGTTACTCAAATTGGGCTTCTAAACATGTGTGCTTGTCATAAGTGTATGTTTGTTTGTATGTATGTATGTTTGTCCGCGCATTTCTCCGAAACTACTTATCGGATCGTGACCATTATTTTTTATTAGATTAGGTAGGTACCTCTTAACTTAGGGAATAGTGCAAGTTTCATCCAAATTGGTTCAGCAATTTTCAAGATATGGAACATCCAACTGGGGGTGACCATAAGCTCTTAGAGCGGTATCTATTTGATATCGAATAAGGGACAGATGTATATGACTTGTATACATCTGTCACTTACTCGATATCAAATTGATACCGCTCTAAGAACTTATGGTCACCTCCCTGAACTCCTTAGTGACAAACAGCACGAATGTCTTGATTGAGTTATTATGGGTATTTTGTCAATCCTTTAGGTACGAGTGCCTAACTATAGAACTTGCTCACTTTTTAGTGATAGTGTAATAAAACTAAAAAGAGAGAAATAAAAACTTTTTCAAAACACTACAAAGTGCAAAATAACTTTCATTTCGGAAGCCGGTGTCTTTGGTACCTACTTCATTTTTTATCGTTTTTGGACACCGACTTCCTTTTGTTTTGTGAAAAAGTTTTTATTGTGTACCTATAATGCTATCAATAATGCAGAAGAACAAATGGTTAGAATTTCTAAATATTCGTTTTATATACCTACTAAAGTAAATTTTAGGAAAACGAATAAAAAAAATAAAATATCGAGATCCTATTGTCTATAAATGAGACGGAATACTTAGTAGGTAAATGAGCTCCAGATCAAGTTTTTGTGCAAGATTTTGTGTCAAAATGCGCTAAATCTAAGAACTTAGGCATAGCACGCACTGCGATTTTTACTCGCGCGAATATTTTTCCGCCCATTCTGTTACCTATGGAAATGTATGAAGCCGCACGCACTGCGGAAAAAAAAAACGCGCTCAAATTGTACTAAAAAATTCGAGCGAATTTTTATTCGCGCGATAAAAAATCGCAGTGCGTGTTAAGCCTAAGGCACTGCGAATGTAGACATTATAGGAACTGGGCACTGTTGGTTCATTCATTCTGATTTTCTACACATATTTTTAAAAGGGCTTTGAATCTAATTGGGCTAGGTATTTACCTATCAAATTGAAATTTCTTCAAAGTTGCGACCCTCAATGACAATGCCATGTGTGGAGGCAATAGGAAAATGTTCCAAATTCAAGGCTACTCCATAGTTCGCCACACCTCACCTCAAACAATACAAACAGAGTCAAAGTCAGGATCATCTCGTTGGCGCCCGTACAAAAGGACCGCCATAAAGAAACGTAAATAATGTGTAAATAAATAGAATCAGCACGACTCGTGCCCGCCCTCTTGGCGGCATAGCGTAATAATAGCGGTACGAAGTAATAGTAGTTTGTTGTACCTAGGTATACCTACTTTTAGATACTTGTATAGGTGAAGAAGAGTTACAAACAAAATGTGCTATATACAGTTGTAATCTCCAATGACGAACGACTGATAGACTGAGAGGCCATCTTTGAGAAAACAGCACGTATATATACATTTTGGTAGAATTAATGAATTCACACATGAACACACGCCATTTTCCCATGAGGGTACATTACTTCTTTTGCTTCACTCACGTTCATAGACAAACACGTACGCCGGTTACGAATACTGCGCACCTGGCCTTTCTGAAGAACATCAATGCATATAATAAATCTGTAGAAAAGTATTCTACAATGCATGTCAACAGAACCTATTGCCAGCATTTTTGGAAGTTTTGTCAGTTTATCTGTTTGTCTGTTTGCCTGTTTGTCTGTTTGCGAATTCATTAGGTACGCAATAAGGCTGCTGGTAGGCAGTCGGGGACAGGGCATCAGAGAAATCAGAAATTATAGGCAAGTAGATAGATACAATTTATGACTCTTTAAAACACTCTTTAAAACCACTCTTACTAAACTCCATCAAATGACAATAAAATACCAATAAAAGAATCAGCCATTAAAAATCACCTAGCATCTTAAAATAACCGTTTTCATCATACCCATAAATTGTTACAAAATAATCTATGTTTAGAGTCATTTATCAATCACCACTTAAATTCATTAAGCTTTTATAACATGTCAACACTGAACACGGTTGATTTAACAGGTCAGAACTATTTTCGGAGCAGACCACATTTTTTAAAGTGTTGCCATATTGCTGTGATGGGTAAAACAGTCTGTGGAGGTTTGATGGGATTTTTCTGCCTACGCTTTTGATTTTGGGTTTAGTGCTTTTAAATTGTTTCCAGCGTTTTATGCTTAATTAAGTAAATTCATCAAATACCTATCTTCCTACAATAATGCAAAGGTTCGCCATTAGATACCGCATTACAAACTTCCCACTCACGAGGATTAAAATGACACCGATAAAAGAAGAAATGTGTTAATCTATTGTTCAAACGATGACACCATTGAGTTTATTTCTTTTAATTTCCAATTAATTATATTTTCACAATTATTTCAAACAAAAGCAATCACAATGTAGAAGCAAAGATTTAACAAACCTACAATTTCATTGATGTTGCTTGATATAAACACAGCCAGTCTTAATATACGATTGTACACCTAAATTTAGCCTGAAATGACCACTGCATCGGATTACGGCTAATGCACATCTGACGTGGGATTTCGTTTAATTGCTCACTAATTAATGAACATCGACTCACTATTTACATCACGGCTAATAAAACATGGACATCGTCTCGGTAGTTGATGCGTCTTTGAGACCGACTGTCGTAGGGACATGGTTATGAGGTATGCTAAGCTTGGATTTGTAGACGTCTCTTTTTGACATCTGGCTACCTACCATAAACTTTTAAAATAATTGCCAAGTGCAGGGCAGTTCAACTTAGCATTTTAACCTGACAGGTTTTGTGTTTGTACCATGAGCATTTCCCGCTGAGCTGCATCATGTCAACTTTTGACCTGCTACATAGTCTCTGGTCAGTAATCTAACAGCAGAGATTATTAAAATAAAACTGACGATTGTTGAATGTATAAATGTCAAAAAAGACTTGATGGTATGGATATGGTGGAGCGGACAGATTTGACCTTAAGCCTTGTCTCCCAGAGGGGTGATGACAATCTGGTCTCTTTTAACGCCACCAAAACACAGGCGTGTCTTTTTACCGCTAAAAGGAGTCTGTTCGATCAAACGCCTTCTTTTCGGGGTGCGTCTGTTCCTGTGACTGATCGGCTCGAGCTCCTAGGCATGGAGTTGAAATCCAGTCTGGACTTCGGCGCCTCCATTGAGTAAAAAGCCCAAATTGCAGCCAAAAAACTGGGCATCCTAAATAGAGTGAAGCGATACTTTACGCCTGGACAGCTTTTAACCTTATACAAAGCGCAAGTCCGATCCTGCATGGAGTATTGCAGCCACCTTTGGGATGGCTCAGCTAAGTATCAGCTTGCCGCGCTTGACTCAGTGGAACGCAGAGCCAAGAGGCTCATTGGCGACGTTGAACTGGTGGACGCCAAGCTTCACAGCTTGGCTCATCGCCGCAAAGTTGCCTGCTTTTCGGTCTTCTACAGACTGTACTTCGGTGAGTGTGCTCAAGAACTCCACGACCTCATCCCACCAGCCCCCTTCTACCATCGGACATCTAGACGCACTGCAAGTTATCATCCTTACCTTGTTGCCATTCCACCAATTCGAACCAAGCGCTTCCAAACATCCTTTATAATGCGCACAGCGAATGAATGGAACTCACTACCTGCGTCTGTGTTTCCGAACGCATTCAACCCGAATCTCTTCAAAGTTAGAGTGAATAGGCTTCTTCTGGGTAAGCTCACTCCATCGTCGACTCTGTCTCTGTCACCTATGACCTAGACTAGAGTCAAGAGCAAAACTAAATAAAAAAAATTACAGCCTGCTGAAATGCTGTGACGTAGTCACTCACCGGTTGAAATCACGTGATCGCTGGCTGGCCTGCTTTTTGGCGCGCTCATGGTACAAACTAGCACGACAGGACATTTTCCGTCTAAAATTGACCTGCTATAAGAGTTCATGGTAGGCCCCCAGTACTTATTACGAGTAACTTCTGCAACGGGCCTCGCCCGCGTGAAAGTTGGAAATTATCCCAAAGGAACACTCCCAGTTTAAAAACCTATATGTCCTAATCTAGGACATTCCATTACATGGTCTAACAATGTGCTAACTTTCAACTAAATACGTTCAGAAGTTAAGACAAGATAAATAAACGTCATAATGGCGGGACCAACTCTTGTAATTACCTAATTACCTAACAGACAGACTTAACAGACAGTGTTACTTTCATATTATCTTATATATACAATTTTCGTGTCACAATGGTTGTCTGCAGACTTCTCCGAAACGGCTTTACCGATTCTTATAAGAAAAATTGTGCATATTTGGTAGGTCTGAGAATCGATCGTAAACTATTTTTTAAACCCCTAGGAAGGGTAGGGTAGGTAGTGTAGGATAGGTAGGGTAGATAGGGTAGATGGTGATGAATGAATTCATAAAATAAAACTTCGATGTCTTTATGGCAAAACCACGTTTGCCGGATCAGCTAGTAGGTAAATTTATAATATTTAAGTAAGGATGCTACAACATTAATTACCATAAACTCACATATTTTTTCACTCAAAGGCAGAAACTATGAACACCACCTGTTTGTCATTTGTATAATTTGGAATACTTTGGTAGCTATGTGCCTGCTTTAAATATTGAACCAGTAGAATCTAATCTCATCAAACCTTCAAGAAATGTACTATTTCTAAGTGGCATACCTACCTTTACTCCTGCCTACCTATCTGAAGCATTCGCACGATATTTTCTTTTGATCTTAGGCATAGCACGCACAGCGATTTTTTTTCGCGCGAATTTTTTAGTACAATTTGGGCGCGATTTTTTTTCCGCAGTGCGTGCAGCTTGATCCATTTCCATAGGTCACAGAATGCGCGGAAAAAAATTCGTGCGAATAAAAATCGCAGTGCGTGCTATGCCTAAATGTGTCTTCACTAAGCTTCTCAAACTGCTAAGTTACTATCAGGTGCTAATCATAATCAAACAAAATGGTAATTCATTTCCTTCCGTTAGTAAACACAATGTTGTCGAAAAGAAAGTTATAGCCCAAGATGCCACTGCAAAAATCTTCAGGTACTTTTTTTAATTACTAATTCCTTATTTAAATAACTTGTAGTTTATATTTGATAGTTAACTTCGGACACAGATAATATAATACTAGCTTAAAGATGCCTCATAATACAAAGAAACCGTGCCGACGTAACTAGCGTTTTCATCTGATTATACCGATTATTTTTTGTAAATCGATCGCGGTCGGTTCCGTTTCACGGTGATAGATAGATCACTATCTATATCCGTGGAACGGAACCGATCGCGAACGATGTACGAAAAAATAATCAGTATAATCAGTACAGTACGTCGGCACGGTTTCTTTGTATGGGATGAGACATCACTGCTTCAGATAAGTGTTTCAAGTGGAAGGAAGAAAAAAAAAAGAAAATGTTACCAGCTCACAGTTAAATGTAAATAAATAGGTAAACTGGTAACCCATAAATTGCGGCTAACTGAGAGCTGGCTGATGTTGCTTATGCACCCGCAATACAGGAGGAATCCCTAGTGTTGGGCAAAGTTACGAAACGATTGCGGATATTGCCAGGCAAACCTGCAGGAATCTATTCTACCTGCTATCAAGTATCTTTTTAGGGTTCCGTAGCCAAATGGCAAAAAACGGATCTCTTATGTATTCGTCATGTCTGTCTGTCCGTCCGTATGTCACAGCCACTTTTTTCCGAAACTATAAGAACTATGCTGTTGAAATTTGGTAATAAGGATGTATTCTGTGAACCGCATTAAGATTTTGACACAAAAATAGAAAAAAAAACAATAAAACTAAAATAATAATTAATACTTAGAACTGAAACTCAAAATTTTTTTTTCTTCAAACCCATACGTGTTGGGTATCTATGGATATGTCTTTAAAAAAAAACCGCCCAAGTGCGATTCGGACTCGCGCACGAAGGGTTCCGTACCATTATCGCAAAAAACGGCAAATAAATCACGTTTGTTGTATGGGAGCCCCACTTAAATATTTCGTTTATTCTGTTTTTGGTATTTGTTGTTATAGCGGCAACAGAAATACATCATCTGTGAAAATTTCAACTGTCTAGCTATCACGGTTCATGAGATACAGCCTGGTGACAGACGGACAGACAGACAGATGGACAGACAGACAGACAGACAGACGGATCGCGGAGTCTTAGTAATAGGGTCCCGTTTTTACCCTTTGGGTACGGAACCCTAATGATATTGAAGTTTCTAATTTTTTTTTTTCTAAACTGAGTAGTTTGCGAGAGAGACACTTCCAAAGTGGTAAAATGTGTGTGTCCACCCCATGTAACTTCTAATATAAGAGAATGATAAAACTAAAAAAAATACATGATGTATAACCATGAAAACTTCCACCGAAAATTGGTTTGAACGAGATTTAGTAAGTAGTTTTTTTTAATACGTATCATAAATCGTAAACCGCAATTTACGTGCGCGAGTCCGACTCGCTCTTGGCCGGTTTTTTAAGTAGTATTAAGTTTTATCAAAAACAATGTACCTGCAGATTTTTGCAGTGGGATCTCATACTATTAGGTACTTAAAATTCGACATCTTTGTAATTCGTCAGAAATACCGTAAGACCAATTTGTAAGTGCTGATAACAAACGGAGAACGCCGGATTTCCTCATTGTCACTTACGACAGACATTTGGTAAAGAGAGGTGTTTATATAAATGAAACGGCAACTGTATGCTGAGCCGATATCATCTTGTTGTAGAGAGGATGAATAGTGATAGTTAGGTATGGGAATTGCAGTAGAAGGTACCTACTCGATATTCAGTCGTGGAGTATAATATTTATTGAGTAGGTATATGAAGTCGAAGCACGTTAAAGAAAAAATAAAAGTCATTGAGCCGACTTTTACCGCGGCCTGGAACTTAGTACGTAAGTTGAAAACATTCTTGTTTATTAAGATATTTTTATAATTTTAGTCTGATATGAAAGGTATAGGCGTAGAACCATTTTATCCGTTTAAATCATGCAAATCGGTCCACGCGCTTATCTGATATTATTACTGAATGCTAAGTGGAAGGTTATATACGGACGCCCGTACCGCGATACGTTTGTTTTGATCGTGTTAGCGACACTGCCCTTTTTTCGTATCTTTTTGAAATATTGGTTTTTACGACCGAAACCTAAACCGAAACCGAATTTCAGCAAAAGTCGCAGTTTCGGCCGAAACCGAAACTTCCTTACAAAAATCATGTTTTGAGGGAAAAATAAAGAAAACGTTATTATAATCAGTCAGTCTTTATTTTTGTCTTTAAATCACATAGCTATGTAGGCTTCGACATTTTCACTTATTGGTATGATAATCAACATTACAACCCCTCATTTAAGAAAATATTTTAATTGCTCCTTAAAAATACTTAAAATAGATGAGGTGTTTATTTTAATAGTTAGATTCTTCTTTTGAATATTATACATGTTTTAAAAAAAAAACTTGATCATAAAATTTTATAAGTCGATTTCATGAGTGTGTTAATTTTATAAAAAAAATAACAAATATGGGACATAGGTAAGTATCTAAATGTACCTACAACTTGAATACCTTGGTATTAAGTATTAAAATGAAACTCATACATAATATTATCACCACTAATGAACTAAGTAAGTACCAAGTACCTAACTAATGTTTGATTAGGTATAGCATTGGCGAGAGATTTAAATCATCCAAAAAATATTAAGATAGTTAAGTTAACCTTTATTCTACTATTATTAGTATTAGTTTGTTATAATGAATAATTTTTTGATGTTTAATAACTACTCTTATGCTATATCACGTAAAACTCACAACAATCAAAACGAACTGCAAACACAAGCCAGTCACCACATGATTAAGCACATGGACGCGGCTAAATGTCTTCGCCACTTCTCGTTTGGGTGGAATTTAACGCACCAAAGATGACCGATCACAGCGCGAGAACTTCCGAATGCAGTTTCGGTTTCGGTCGTAGTTTTGGCAGGTTTGCCGCCGAAACCGAAACTAAACCGAAACTCGTTTTTCTTTGCAAAACTCGACCGAACCGAAACCGAACTTTCGGTAGGACACTAATTAGATACATTGGTAGACAGGTGTTAACGACTTTTATTGTTTTGTTATCTGGTGGCGACTTTAGGCATAATTTCCCATACTTCCGTCTATTAATCTCATTATAGAAAAATGAAGGTGAGAGAAACCGCTAGCTAGGCTGGTTGTCAGTATCCGTCTAGATTTTTGGAAGACTCTGTTATAATGTAGCATGGTACTATAATGTTGCTAGAAAGACGAGACAGTAAAATAAACTTAGGTCACGGGAACCCAGCGCTAAGAAAGAAAATTTGGTTCAAATAAATACCACTAGATGGCGCGATATGCACCGATTTTATATTGAATTGAGTGTAAAAATTTTTTTTTCTGGAATTGAACATAAATATTGTATCAACTACTATCAATTCTCCTAAGCACAAAATTATGGAATATTGGTAGCTCTTAAGTCACATTTGAAAGATTATTTGAACAAATCATTTAAAATTGATGCCAATAGATGGCGCGGTTTTAAATTTCTGAGGCATACCACTCGATTGTTCTGTATTGTAACACATTTAGGTGCAATGAAACTGTAAACACGTGCATAAAAATACTAGAACACAAATCGTCACTGTATTTAAAGAAAAAAATATTCACGGTCCGAGTAAACCCTTTTACTTGCAAGTCGCTGCTAACACCTTCTACAAACAAAAAATAATCAGTTTAGTCAGACGAAAAACGGTAGTTACGTCGACACGGTTTCTTTGTATGGGATAAGGCATCTGTATGCTAGTACTATATTATTATTATTAAAGTGGTTTTATTTTTCAACAAGCCCGCCACATCACTCCACTGAAAACCAGCATCAACAGTGGCGACCACCAGAAAAGCTACGATGCAATTAAGCTCGTCTGTTCCCAGTCTTTAGTAGTATCTACTAGAGTAACTAATAGTTACCTACTCCCAAATAAAATCTACTTTACCTAGGTATCTTTTACTGTCTCGTCTTTCTAGAAGCTAGCTAAACAGTATCAGGTCCTTAACCCTATCTGTCTGTACCTACCACATCATCAGCCTATTAATGTTCCCACTGCTGGGACACAGGCCTCCTCTCTGTGAGAGTGAATGGCCCGTAATCCACCACGCGGGCCCAGTGCGGGTTGGTGGATTTCACATGTCTTCGAATGTTTGGTTCTAGGACATGCCGGTTTCCTCACGATGTTTTCCTTCGCCGTTTTGAGAGCAGTGGTGATGAATTAATTTACACAAAGTAAAGCGCCTGCCTGGCCTCGAACCCACGCCCTACAACTTGTAAGTCGCGGCCGATACCACTGGGCCACCACTGCTCTCTTCTGTACCTACCAGAAGCATTTAATTACCGTAATCATCTTCTAATAAGGACAGTCAGTCAGTATGACAACGAGAACAGTGATTGGACATTACAATTTTAGACATGATCATACAATAATAGTCTAGGAAATCGCAAGTAAATGATAACGTTATTATATTCGCGAGAAGGCGAACAAAACAGATGTTTACCCCAGTTCATTGGCACTATTCTGTCCGGCGAAATCCTGCTAAAATAATTAGATTCAAACGGTGTTAATTATTGTTATAATTGAGATCGTTATGCGTGCTGTGTTCAATTGAAATTATGGAAAGTGTGACTGCCAATCAAACAACGTGGAATCACGTTTGTATTCCAAGATAATCTACCTAGTAAACCTAGTACCTACCATAGTTTTTTTCTTACACGGTGTTTCACTCAATAAGTTTAGAAGAGCAGTCTCGGAGGTACGGGAGTGCGCAAATCCTTTAACTTAGGCTAATTACGAACATATACATCCTACTCCTATTTTTTATTCTGTCTGGTTATCATTTTGTATGTTTATATTTTTACTTTGTTTTTAACTTTAGATTAATATTTATATTTTGAAATTTTAAATAATTCAGTGTTTCTGACCACATGGTGTAAGCTGCGTATACCTGTAATAGGCATACATACCAGCACCTTTATTTTTTCTTTGTTTACTACAAACTGTTTTGTATGTAATGCTGTTGGTGTATAATAAATAAATAAATAGTTGTATGTTTATGTTCCACGAATAGCGGGCGAGCAGATTGCGATCAACTGGGTATAAGTCCAAATTCTGGGCAGCTACTGAGTAGCACCAGATGCATCAAGAACCCAATAAGACTAAGCCAGACCCGGAAACCAAACCTGAGGCCTCAGTCTAAGGTCTACTCGGCAGAAGAAGCAGTTGAATCAATCTGCCTATCCTTTTCCCAACTATATTGGGGTCTGCGTCTTACCGGATTCAGCTGAGAACTAGTGTTTTACATGGAGGGACTGCCTATCTGACCTCCACAACCTAGTAACTGGGTAACACGATACCCCTTGGCAAGACTGGTGTCAGATCTCAAGCTTCTGACTACTCGTAACGACTGTCAAAGATCTTCAAATGACAGCCGGGACCAACGGCTTAACGTGCTTTCCGAGGCACGGAGGAAACTCGCTATATAGAAATGGTTAGCCATCCACGGACCGACCTCGTCAAGCGTTGATTAACCTTGATGATCGACCAGTGCGGCTGTTATTGTTTAGCCACGAGTTCCTCAGAAGAAGTTGAAATTTCTGGTACATATTAGCATTCATTAAACTTTCTCCTCCTCATAGTCTTGTTAATGGTAGCTGGACCCAAAACAAATTAGCTAACATCATCATCCTGTAGGTACCTATCGATTTCATCATCTATCTTAAACAAATTCTATCTTAATTTTAAATCCACCCGCCCGATATCCTATTTTATTCAATCAAACGTTTCCTTTTCACATGACTCATCGGAAAAATCCAACCCTGTACACAAAACAAACAAAATTATTACAGGCAACAGTGTTTTTGAATGCAGCCTTATCATTACATCTATCCAATCATGATTGTACCACCCGAACCACATGCTATATGCTAACAACAGTTGCATGTCCCTAGGGCATAAAGACATCACTGTCGCATATATTAACAGCAGAAACAATTGCACATCGCATAATATGCTTTTGTAATGACATGTGTGGCTAAGACCTCGCTTCTCATGCTTGAGGAATAGGGGGCAACTGGTAAGTATTAGAGAATGGGATTCGGTTGCAGAAAGAAAATACTTATTTTTAGTGCAACAGAAAAATATAATTTTCCGACTTTTATTACTACGGTTGCTAGGACACGTTAAGCAGTAGACAAGATGTAGTTTATATTAAACTCATAGGTTTGCAACCTCTAACACCGCCCCTTAAACTTATCTTGTTAACATACATCAGTAGCCAAACCTAACTCGTTTACAAAATACTTATGTTTCTCTACCGACAAAGGTTTAGTCAAGACATCCGCCGTCATTTTGGACGTTGGCAAGTAATTTATTTTTCTGCACCATTGCTGACCGCCTCCCGGACGAAATGATGACGTATGTCTATATGTTTTGACCTACCATGAAACATACTACTTTCAGTCAATTTCAAGGCCGACTGATTATCATTGAAAATAGTTATTTCAATGTTACTACCTATACATTCGTGCAAGAAAGTTTTTATAAACAGTGCTTCTTTACAAGCATCGGAGAGTGACATGTACTCCGCCTCAGTACTCGATAATGCAATGGTACGCTGTTTCCTACTTTCCCAACATGTAATAGAATTCCCAATTTTGAAAACATATCCCGTATAAGAACGTCTATCGATTTCATTAGAAGCCCAGTCTGCATCAGCAAAACCCGTCACAGATAAGCCAGTTTTCTTATAGGTAATGCAGTATTCTACTGTACCTTTAAGATAACGCAACACGCGTTTAGCTGCTTTCCAGTGGACATCGGAAAAACAGTTATTGAATTGGCTTAATACGCTTACAGCGTGACATATATCAAGACGCGAACAAACCGCTACATACATAAGACAACCGATCAATTCTCGATACTCCAAACTGTCATCCTTTTTATCAGCTTTGTTCAATTTTTGGCACTGCATTGGAGTTTCAACAGATTTGCAATCTTGCATGTTGTATTTCTCTAATATCTTTTTAATATAGGCACTTTGATCTAGAGTGATCTTGCCATGATCTTTCCTGATTCTTAATCCTAGAACTCTTTCTACAGGACCAAGATCTTTCATCACAAATTCTTTCATCAGCAATGATTTAGTTTTAGTTTTTTCCGCATTACAATTGCTGAAAATTACTAAATCATCAACATACAACGCGATAATTACAAACTTGTCGCCATTTTGCTTTATGTATACACATGGTTCAGAGACCAATCTCTTGAACTTGAGTTTGTTGACAAGAACATGATTGATCTTTTCATTCCATGATTTAGGCGCTTGTTTTAGACCGTAAACAGCTTTGTGTAGTCGATACACCTTGTTATTACCTCTACCTTTTTCAAAACCTTCTGGTATTTCCATGAAAATGGTTTCTTTTAAATCACCGTTTAGAAAAGCTGTTTTTACGTCCATGTGGTCAATCTCCATATCGTTCTCCACAGCCAAAGCTAATAACATTCTTATGGTTTCGTATCTCACTACAGGTGAAAAAGTTTCAAAATAATCCACTCCATATTTTTGTGTAAATCCTTTTGCCACTAGACGTGCTTTGTATTGTAATAGTTCACCGTTAAGCCCTCTTTTCTTCTTAAATATCCATTTGGTCTTTATTGGCTTTGCACCTTTCGGCAAATTGGTTAAGGTAAAACACTTATTGTCCAAAAAGGACTGATATTCGTCTTTCATAGCAGCTCGCCACTGCCTGGCTTCAGAACTATTCAACGCTTCTTCAACTGTTCTTGGATCATCACTGTCACACGCTTCCCCCGTCAAAAAACCACACAGGAAGGAATTCTCATCAGCTTCCAAATATTCTGCTCTCGAGTCATCTGTCTCAAATGAAACATCTGGAACATAAGTAGCATCTGAGTGATGATCTGTGACCAAGCTACTGGTCGAAGCCTCGCTATCGTTAGCATCATCAGTAGTCACAGAAGTTTGTTCTGACTCTGTTCTATTCTCGGATACATAAGAAGTCTTAAGTTCTGTAATCACATTTGATTCCACTTTAGTGAAATTCAGATGCTTGAGGAATTGATTCTCAATGAACTTAACATTTTTCGCTATTGTTAGCTTATAGCTCTCAAGATCCAAGAGCCGGTATCCCTTTGTGTTCTCACAATATCCCGCAAATATGTAAGGTTTAGATTTGCGATCCAGTTTTTTTCGATTATTTTGCACAGCATATGCTAAACAACCAAATACACGTAAGTTATCTAAGTTTACCTTATGTCCAGTGTAAATCTCTTCTGGAGTTGCACCTCTAACTGCCTTTGTAGGTGAACGATTTTTTATGTACACCGCTGTGTTCGCAGCCTCAGCCCAGAATCGTTGATCCAAACCTGCTTCCAGAAGCATACAGCGCACCGCCTCAATAATCGTTCGGTTCGCACGTTCGGCAACTGCATTTTGCTGTGGACAGTGAGGAACAGTAGTATGATGCCGGATTCCACACTCACTCAAATACTGCTTAAATCTCGTATTGATGTACTCGCCACCATTATCGCTTCTCAGGATTTTAATTTTTTTATTAGTCTCGTTCTCTACAAGAGCTTTAAAAATCAAAAAACACTCAAAAACTTTGTCTTTCGATTCTATTAAATAGCAAAACGTCTTCCTAGAAAAATCGTCAATAAATGTTAGCAAATATCTCGCACCGCCTATAGATTTCACTGGCATAGGGCCGCACACGTCCGTGTGAACCAGTCCTAACACCTCACTTGCACGTGAAAAGGATTTCTTAGGGAAAGGTAAATTAGTAACCTTACCTTCAATACAGGCGATACATTGCTCGTATGTGGATACATCATAGTCGATACCAGCCGCCATACCACTCTTGAGTAGGTTCATGCTGCGACTATTCAGATGTCCAAGCCGACGATGCCATAAACCCTGAGATGGAAGATCTACCTGGGTACTCAAGGAGACGCTTGCTGGCATACTGTGTACGCGCGAAACGGAATTTATATACGCATCCCCGGTTTCTAATTTATAAAGACCGCATGCATCCCGTTTTGCTACAGCTATTACCTCACCGTTTTTGTAAATTTTACAAAAAATCGATGTAAATTTTACTTCAAAACATTTTTGTGTCAAAATACTGACAGATAACAGATTACATGACAAGTTCGGTATAAAAACTACATTACTGACAGTTACCCATTGGTTTTGTAAAAAAAGTATCACATTACCACGACCCGATGTAAAAAGTTTTTCACCGTTCGCAACGCTTATTTCCTTTGGCGTATCACACACAAAATCATGCAAAATGTCTCTACTATTGGTCATGTGGCAAGTTGCACCACTGTCAACGTACCACACATCTCGATCCAGCTTCACCGTCAGAGCCGACAACGTAGTCGTCCTACCAGGAGTTTTCATAACCTTCTCCTCCTCTTGACAACTGGAACTAGATGATTTATCCTTATGCGGTGCTTTCTGTCTGCAAGCTCTAGCGTAATGACCTAATTTTTTGCATCGAAAGCACTTGGGACGCTTCGAGATCGAAGTCGAAGTCGTTAGGGCATTCTGTTCCGTACCTTCTGCATCACCTCGTCTCTGTGCCTCCTGGAGTAGTTTACTTTTCACCAGTTCACTTGAGAGAGAAAGGCTACTATGCTCTAACGTCATAATGAGTGGGTCAAACTGCTTGGGAAGCCCACTGAGCATTATTATAGCAACGAACTCGTCTTCCAGAGAAGCATTTATGTCTTGTAGTTGTTGGGTAGTATCTAGAATTTTTGTAACATACGCCTCCATACTCACAAACTGCTCTAATTTTAAGCTAAATAGCATTCTGAGGAGACCTAATCGTCTACACAGACCTTTATCCTCGAACGATTTCTGTATATTCTTCCAGGCATCAAACACAGTATTGCAATTCCTGACAACGGAGTAAACAGATGGCTGAACACTGAGGCAGATTCGTGCTAGCGCTTTTGCCTGTTTCTTCTTGTCTTCGCATTCCGGTTTATTTTTCTTATCGACCTCGTTGACACATTCAAACAAGTCTTCATGAATAAGCAACATCTTCATTTGAAATTTCCAGGTGGTGTAATTATTTACCCCGGAGAGTTTTTCAATTGCGACGGACTGGTTACTCATTTTCGCGATTTCGTAATTTTTACTTGATAATATAATTATTTATATCATACGCGTTCTGCTTCCTCACGCTCTGCTACCATATTAGAGAATGGGATACGGTTGCAGAAAGAAAATACTTATTTGTAGTGCAACAGAAATAAATTGTAGTTCTAAAAACTAAAAAACACGCTTTAATGGTAAGGATAATGGGACAAACTGTTTAAATTATTGCATTGTCATCGGTCCTTGATAAGTGTGCAAAGTTTCAAATCAATCCAACGTTTTGAAGTGGGTGAAAATCACGTTCAAAGATTCCGTTACATTGATACATACATACCAAGCTAATAAAAGCGTGTTAATAAATAATAAATTGTAGTTCTAAAAACTAAAAAACACGCTTTAATGGTAAGGATAATGGGACAAACTGTTTAAATTATTGCATTGTCATCGGTCCTTGATAAGTGTGCAAAGTTTCAAATCAATCCAACGTTTTGAAGTGGGTGAAAATCACGTTCAAAGATTCCGTTACATTGATACATTGATACATTGTTACATTGATACATTGATACATAGATACATAGATACATACATACCAAGCTAATAATAAAAAAAAAAAAAAAAAAGAAAAAAAAAAAAAAAAAAGCGTGTTAAAATATAATTTTCCGACTTTTATTACTACGGTTGCTAGGACACGTTAAGCAGTAGACAAGATGTAGTTTATATTAAACTCATAGGTTTGCAACCTCTAACAGTAAGTAGGTACATATCAAAATATTATTTGAAAATTTTTACGGCTTTGGGTCAACAAGATGCTTATACTGTGAAAATTTTAAGACTGGTAGCGCCAACCGTTTGGTTGTAAAACATGAGTACCAATATAATTTATAATTCATATGGACTTTCAAGTTAATCTTGGATATAGCTGACATGAGTGATAGCAAACATCGTGAGGAAACCTGGTCTAATAGGTAGTTAAGGCCGTACTCTGACCAAAAAATCAGCATGAGATATGAGCATTCCTATTGGCCTAGCGGCACTGGTGGCGCATGAATTACGGTACTGAATACGCCCAGATTTTAGAATAAAATCTTTATAAAATCGAATATTGGTCTTTTGAAAAAAAATAAACTTACAAAATGTTCGTTATCAAATTGTCTATCCATTAGTGTTAGTATAAAAAATAATTAATGAACACTTTACGAGGAGATGCATGCTATCAATAATTAAGCTCGTGGCTAAATAATAACAGCCGCACGGGTCGATCATCAAGGTTAAGCAACGCTTGACGAGGTCGGTCCGTGGATGGGTGACCATTCTAACATACCAAGTTTCCTCCGTGCCTCGGAAAGCACGTTAAGCCGTTGGTCCCGGCTGTTATTTGACGATCTTTGACAGTCGTTACGGATAGTCACTAGCTTGAGATCTGACACCAGTCTTGCCAAGGGGTACCGTGTTACCCAGTTACTGGGTTGAGGAGGTCAGATAGGCAGTCGCTCCATGTAAAACACTTGTACTTAGCTGAATCCGGTAAGACTGGAAGCCGACCCCAATATAGTTGAGAAAAGGCTAGGCAGATGATGATGCATGCTATCAATAATTATTTCACATTTTTATGGTTTTGTTGGAAGGAGATTAGTGACACATAAACCTCTTTAAAAAAAAGTGTACTACCATTTTAGAATCAACATTATGTAGAAATTTAATGTGTTTTTATTAATTGATATTTCTTTTTAAATAAAGAGTAGATAGCTCTTAAAAACTGCACAAAATTCGACTAGCGCGGTGTTTTGCTCGGGGAGGCGCCTTAATATAAGTTTGAAATCGCCAACCCGCCTTGAGCAAGCGTGGTCATAAATGCTCGTGCCTTCTTTGTGTGAGAAGACGCCTTTGCCTTGCTGTGGAACAGAAGCACAGGCTGGTATCATGATTTTATATGCTAACTAGTATTTGCTTGGTGCGCGAGCTGCAAGCAGCTCGCGTGTTGTTGTCCCTACACCTACCCTACACCTACCCTACACCTACCCTACACCTACCCTACACCTACCCTACACCTACCCTACACCTACCCTACACCTACCCTACACCTACCCTACACCTACCCTACACCTACCCTACACCTACCCTACACCTACCCTACACCTACCCTACACCTACCCTACACCTACCCTACACCTACCCTACACCTACCCTACACCTACCCTACACCTACCCTACACCTACCCTACACCTACCCTACACCTACCCTACACCTACCCTACACCTACCCTACACCTACCCTACACCTACCCTACACCTACCCTACACCTACCCTACACCTACCCTACACCTACCCTACACCTACCCTACACCTACCCTACACCTACCCTACACCTACCCTACACCTACCCTACACCTACCCTACACCTACCCTACACCTACCCTACACCTACCCTACACCTACCCTACACCTACCCTACACCTACCCTACACCTACCCTACACCTACCCTACACCTACCCTACACCTACCCTACACCTACCCTACACCTACCCTACACCTACCCTACACCTACCCTACACCTACCCTACACCTACCCTACACCTACCCTACACCTACCCTACACCTACCCTACACCTACCCTACACCTACCCTACACCTACCCTACACCTACCCTACACCTACCCTACACCTACCCTACACCTACCCTACACCTACCCTACACCTACCCTACACCTACCCTACACCTACCCTACACCTACCCTACACCTACCCTACACCTACCCTACACCTACCCTACACCTACCCTACACCTACCCTACACCTACCCTACACCTACCCTACACCTACCCTACACCTACCCTACACCTACCCTACACCTACCCTACACCTACCCTACACCTACCCTACACCTACCCTACACCTACCCTACACCTACCCTACACCTACCCTACACCTACCCTACACCTACCCTACACCTACCCTACACCTACCCTACACCTACCCTACACCTACCCTACACCTACCCTACACCTACCCTACACCTACCCTACACCTACCCTACACCTACCCTACACCTACCCTACACCTACCCTACACCTACCCTACACCTACCCTACACCTACCCTACACCTACCCTACACCTACCCTACACCTACCCTACACCTACCCTACACCTACCCTACACCTACCCTACACCTACCCTACACCTACCCTACACCTACCCTACACCTACCCTACACCTACCCTACACCTACCCTACACCTACCCTACACCTACCCTACACCTACCCTACACCTACCCTACACCTACCCTACACCTACCCTACACCTACCCTACACCTACCCTACACCTACCCTACACCTACCCTACACCTACCCTACACCTACCCTACACCTACCCTACACCTACCCTACACCTACCCTACACCTACCCTACACCTACCCTACACCTACCCTACACCTACCCTACACCTACCCTACACCTACCCTACACCTACCCTACACCTACCCTACACCTACCCTACACCTACCCTACACCTACCCTACACCTACCCTACACCTACCCTACACCTACCCTACACCTACCCTACACCTACCCTACACCTACCCTACACCTACCCTACACCTACCCTACACCTACCCTACACCTACCCTACACCTACCCTACACCTACCCTACACCTACCCTACACCTACCCTACACCTACCCTACACCTACCCTACACCTACCCTACACCTACCCTACACCTACCCTACACCTACCCTACACCTACCCTACACCTACCCTACACCTACCCTACACCTACCCTACACCTACCCTACACCTACCCTACACCTACCCTACACCTACCCTACACCTACCCTACACCTACCCTACACCTACCCTACACCTACCCTACACCTACCCTACACCTACCCTACACCTACCCTACACCTACCCTACACCTACCCTACACCTACCCTACACCTACCCTACACCTACCCTACACCTACCCTACACCTACCCTACACCTACCCTACACCTACCCTACACCTCCCCTACACCTACCCTACACCTACCCTACACCTACCCTACACCTACCCTACACCTACCCTACACCTACCCTACACCTACCCTACACCTACCCTACACCTACCCTACACCTACCCTACACCTACCCTACACCTACCCTACACCTACCCTACACCTACCCTACACCTACCCTACACCTACCCTAAACCTACCCTACACCTACCCTACACCTACCCTACACCTACCCTACACCTACCCTACACCTACCCTACACCTACCCTACACCTACCCTACACTTTGTTCCAAAAAACATAACCCTAATGTTTGCTTGTCGTCGCCAGGCACTGAGTTTCGCTTCACCCACTCAACCTTCGTTACGCTACGGAGGTCGCCGGCTCACTTCGCTCGCCACCTCCCCCCTGCGCTGCACTCGGTCTCGTAGGATCGCTCCACTCGGGATCCCTACGCTGAATCCGTAAAAAAAACTGAAAAAAAAAGATTCGCCAAAACGGGGGGGCAAGGGGGTCAACTTTGAAAACTGGTTCGTTTGTGACTATAGCATTGCCCCTTTATATGAATCTGAAAAAAGAAATGTTCCAAATGTTCCAACTTTCGAGATCCGCTTAAAGGGGGGGAGAAGGGGGGCGAGGGGGTCAACTTTGAAAAATGGTTTTTACTTTTCCGAGCCTCCTCTATACGAATCCGTAAAAAAAAACAAAAAAAAAGATTAGCCAAAACGGGGGGGGAGGGGGGAGAAGGGGGGCAAGGGGGTCAACTTTGAAAACTGGTTCGTTTGTGACTATAGCATTGCCCCTTTATATGAATCTGAAAAAAGAAATGTTCCAAATGTTCCAACTTTCGAGATCCGCTTAAAGGGGGGGAGAAGGGGGGCGAGGGGGTCAACTTTGAAAAATGCTTTTTACTTTTCCGAGCCTCCTCTAAACGAATCCGTAAAAAAAACATTCTACGGGTACCTTAGTTTCCGAGATACGATAGAGGGGGGGAGGAGGGGGGAGGAAAAGGGGAGGTTTGGGACTTTTCCCATACTCACGGGAGTTACTTGTTTACGCATCTGTCAAAATATACCCACCTCCCCATCCACCATCTGGGAGAACAATTATGTCAATGAGTCAGTGAGTGAGTCAGTGAGTGGTAATGCAGTTTTATATAGTATAACTAGTATTTGCTTGGTGCGCGAGCTGCAAGCAGCTCGCGTGGTTGTTGTCCCTACACCTACCATACACCTACCCTACACCTACCCTACACCTACCCTACACCTACCCTACACCTACCCTACACCTACCCTACACCTACCCTACACCTACCCTACACCTACCCTACACCTACCCTACACCTACCCTACACCTACCCTACACCTACCCTACACCTACCCTACACCTACCCTACACCTACCCTACACCTACCCTACACCTACCCTACACCTACCCTACACCTACCCTAAACCTACCCTACACCTACCCTAAACCTACCCTACACCTACCCTACACCTACCCTACACCTACCCTACACCAACCCTACACCAACCCTACACCTACCCTACACCTACCCTACACCTACCCTACACCTATCCTACACCTACCCTACACCTACCCTACACTTTGTTTCAAAAAACATTACCCTAATGTTTGCTTGTCGTCGCCAGGCACTGAGTTTCGCTTCACCCACTCAACCTTCGTTACGCTACGGAGGTCGCCGGCTCGCTTCGCTCGCCACCTCCCCCCTGCGCTGCACTCGGTCTCGTAGGTTCGCTCCATTCGGGGTCCCTACGCTGCCTGGTCCACTCCCACCGGACAGGTTTCGACGACCGATATTAGGTAGGGGAGGTTGGGGAGAGGAGGGATGAAGGGAGGGAGAGTGGAGAGTTTTGAAAAATGATTTCGACTAAAGCATTGCCCCTTTATATGAATCTGAAAAAAGAAATGTTCCAAGTTTCTCAACTTCCGAGATCCGCTTAAAGGGGGGGAGAAGGGGGGCGAGGGGGTCAACTTTGAAAAGTGGTTTTTACTTTTTCGAGCCTCCTCTAAACGAATCCTTAAAAAAAACAAAAAAAAAAGATTCGCCAAAACGGGGGGGGGGGAGGGGGGAGAAGGGGGGCCAGGAGGTCAACTTTGAAAAATGGTTTGTTTGTGACTATAGCATTGCCCCTTTATATGAATCTGAAAAAAGAAATGTTCCAAATCTCTCAACTTCCGAGATCCGCTTAAAGGGGGGGAGAAGGGGGGCGAGAGGGTCAACTTTAAAAAATTGGTTTTTACTTTTCCGAGCCTCCTCTAAACGAATCCGTAAAAAAAACAAAAAAGAAAGA
This sequence comes from Orthosia incerta, assembly GCA_948252205.1. Taxonomy (NCBI): domain Eukaryota; kingdom Metazoa; phylum Arthropoda; class Insecta; order Lepidoptera; family Noctuidae; genus Orthosia; species Orthosia incerta. The sequence goes on along the minus strand of OX411745.1, from coordinate 6,059,438 downwards.
TTCGCCAAAACGGGGGGGGAGGGGGGAGAAGGGGGGCAAGGGGGTCAACTTTAAAAACTGGTTCGTTTGTGACTATAGCATTGCCCCTTTATATGAATCTGAAAAAAGAAATGTTCCAAGTCTCTCAACTTTCGAGATCCGCTTAAAGGGGGGGAGAAGGGGGGCGAGGGGGTCAACTTTGAAAAATGGTCTTTACTTTTCCGAGCCTCCTCTAAACGAATCCGTAAAAAACAAAAAATACGGGTACCTTAGTTTCCGAGATACGATAGAGGGGGGGAGGAGGGGGGAGGAAAAGGGGAGGTTTGGGACTTTTCCCATACTCACGGGAGTTACTTGTTTACGAATCTGTCAAAATATACCCACCTCCCCCTCCACCATCTGGGAGAACAATTATGTCAATGAGTGAGTGAGTCAGTCAGTGAGTCAGTGGTAATGCAGTTTTATATATTATAATTATAATAACTAGTATTTGCTTGGTGCGCGAGCTGCAAGCAGCTCGCGTATTGTTGTCCCTACACCTACCCTACACCTACCCTACACCTACCCTACACCTACCCTACACCTACCCTACACCTACCCTACACCTACCCTACACCTACCCTACACCTACCCTACACCTACCCTACACCTACCCTACACCTACCCTACACCTACCCTACACCTACCCTACACCTACCCTACACCTACCCTACACCTACCCTACACCTACCCTACACCTACCCTACACCTACCCTACACCTACCCTACACCTACCCTACACCTACCCTACACCTACCCTACACCTATCCTACACCTACCCTACACCTACCCTACACCTACCCTACACCTACCCTACACCTACCCTACACCTACCCTACACCTACCCTACACCTACCCTACACCTACCCTACACCTACCCTACACCTACCCTACACCTACCCTACACCTACCCTACACCTACCCTACACCTACCCTACACCTACCCTACACCTACCCTACACCTACCCTAAAAAACATAACCCTAATGTTTGCTTGTCGTCGCCAGGCACTGAGTTTCGCTTCACCCACTCAACCTTCGTTACGCTACGGAGGTCGCCGGCTCGCTTCGCTCGCCACCTCCCCCCTGCGCTGCACTCGGTCTCATAGGTTCGCTTCACTCGGGATCCCTACGCTGAATCCGTAAAAAAAACACGAAAAAAAGATTCGCCGAAAGGGGGGGGGGGGGAGGGGGAGAAGGGGGGCAAGGGGGTCAACTATGAAAAATGGTTTGTTTGTGACTATAGCATTGCCCCTTTATATGAATCTGAAAAAAGAAATGTTCCAAGTCTCTCAACTTCCGAGATCCGCTTTAAGGGGGGGAGAAGGGGGGCGAGGGGTCAGTTTTGAAAAATGGTTTTTACTTTTCCGAGCCTCCTCTAAACGAATCCGTAAAAAAAACTGAAAAAAAAAAAATCGCCAAAACGGGGGGGGGGGGGGGGGAGAAGGGGGGCAAGGGGGTCAACTTTGAAAACTGGTTCGTTTGTGACTAAAGCATTGCCCCTTTATATGAATCTGAAAAAAGAAATGTTCCAAATGTTCCAACTTTCGAGATCCGCTTAAAGGGGGGGAGAAGGGGGGCGAGGGGGTCAACTTTGAAAAATGCTTTTTACTTTTCCGAGCCTCCTCTAAACGAATCCGTAAAAAAAACATTCTACGGGTACCTTAGTTTCCGAGATACGATAGAGGGGGGGAGGAGGGGGGAGGAAAAGGGGAGGTTTGGCACTTTTCCCATACTCACGGGAGTTACTTGTTTACGAATCTGTCAAAATATACCCACCTCCCCCTCCACCATCTGGGAGAACAATTATGTCAATGAGTCAGTCAGTCAGTGGTAATGCAGTTTTATATATTATAACTAGTATTCGCTTGGTGCGCGAGCTGCAAGCAGCTCGCGTGTTTTTGTCCCTACACCTACCCTACACCTACCCTACACCTACCCTACACCTACCCTACACCTACCCTACACCTACCCTACACCTACCCTACACCTACCCTACACCTACCCTACACCTACCCTACACCTACCCTACACCTACCCTACACCTACCCTACACCTACCCTACACCTACCCTACACCTACCCTACACCTACCCTACACCTACCCTACACCTACCCTACACCTACCCTACACCTACCCTACACCTACCCTACACCTACCCTACACCTACCCTACACCTACCCTACACCTACCCTACACCTACCCTACACCTACCCTACACCTACCCTACACCTACCCTACACCTACCCTACACCTACCCTACACCTACCCTACACCTACCCTACACCTACCCTACACCTACCCTACACCTACCCTACACCTACCCTACACCTACCCTACACCTACCCTACACCTACCCTACACCTACCCTACACCTACCCTACACCTACCCTACACCTACCCTACACCTATCCTACACCTACCCTACACCTACCCTACACCTACCCTACACCTACCCTACACCTACCCTACACCTACCCTACACCTACCCTATACCTACCCTACACCTACCCTACACCTACCCTACACCTACCCTACACCTACCCTACACCTACCCTACACCTACCCTAAAAAACATAACCCTAATATTTGCTTGTCGTCGCCAGGCACAAAGTTGCGCTTCACCCACTCAACCTTCGTTACGCTACGGAGGTCGCCGGCTCGCTTCGCTCGCCACCTCCCCCCTGCGCTGCACTCGGTCTCGTAGGTTCGCTCCACTCGGGATCCCTACGCTGAATCCGTAAAAAAAACAAAAAAAAAAGATTAGCCAAAAGGGGGGAGAGGGGGGAGAAGCGGGGCAAAGGGGTCAACGTTGAAAAATGGTTTGTTTGTGACTATAGCATTGCCCCTTTATATGAATCTGAAAAAAGACATGTTCCAAGTCTCTCAACTTCCGAGATCCGCTTAAAGGGGGGGAGAAGGGGGGCGAGGGGGTCAACTTTGAAAAATGGTTTTTACTTTTCCGAGTCTCCTCTAAACGAATCCGTAAAAAAAACAAAAAAAAATGATTCGCCAAAACGGGGTGGGAGGGGGGAGAAGGGGGGCAAGGGGGTCAACTTTGAAAACTGGTTCGTTTGTGACTATAGCATTGCCCCTTTATATGAATCTGAAAAAAGAAATGTTCCAAGTCTCTCAACTTTCGAGATCCGCTCAAAGGGGGGGAGAAGGGGGGCGAGGGGGTCAACTTTGAAAAATGGCTTTTACTTTTCCGAGCCTCCTCTAAACGAATCCGTAAAAAAAATATACTACGGGTACCTTAGTTTCCGAGATATGATAGAGGGGGGGAGGAGGGGGGAGGAAAAGGGGAGGTTTGGGACTTTTCCCATACTCACGGGAGTTACTTGTTTACGAATCTGTCAAAATATACCCACCTCCCCCTCCACCATCTGGGAGAACAATTATGTCAATGAGTCAGTCAGTCAGTGGTAATGCAGTTTTATATATTATAACTAGTATTCGCTTGGTGCGCGAGCTGCAAGCAGCTCGCGTGTTTTTGTCCCTACACCTACCCTACACCTACCCTACACCTACCCTACACCTACCCTACACCTACCCTACACCTACCCTACACCTACCCTACACCTACCCTACACCTACCCTACACCTACCCTACACCTACCCTACACCTACCCTACACCTACCCTACACCTACCCTACACCTACCCTACACCTACCCTACACCTACCCTACACCTACCCTACACCTACCCTACACCTACCCTACACCTACCCTACACCTACCCTACACCTACCCTACACCTACCCTACACCTACCCTACACCTACCCTACACCTACCCTACACCTACCCTACACCTACCCTACACCTACCCTACACCTACCCTACACCTACCCTACACCTACCCTACACCTACCCTACACCTACCCTACACCTACCCTACACCTACCCTACACCTACCCTACACCTACCCTACACCTACCCTACACCTACCCTACACCTACCCTACACCTACCCTACACCTACCCTACACCTACCCTACACCTATCCTACACCTACCCTACACCTACCCTACACCTACCCTACACCTACCCTACACCTACCCTACACCTACCCTACACCTACCCTATACCTACCCTACACCTACCCTACACCTACCCTACACCTACCCTACACCTACCCTACACCTACCCTACACCTACCCTAAAAAACATAACCCTAATATTTGCTTGTCGTCGCCAGGCACAAAGTTGCGCTTCACCCACTCAACCTTCGTTACGCTACGGAGGTCGCCGGCTCGCTTCGCTCGCCACCTCCCCCCTGCGCTGCACTCGGTCTCGTAGGTTCGCTCCACTCGGGATCCCTACGCTGAATCCGTAAAAAAAACAAAAAAAAAAGATTAGCCAAAAGGGGGGAGAGGGGGGAGAAGCGGGGCAAAGGGGTCAACGTTGAAAAATGGTTTGTTTGTGACTATAGCATTGCCCCTTTATATGAATCTGAAAAAAGACATGTTCCAAGTCTCTCAACTTCCGAGATCCGCTTAAAGGGGGGGAGAAGGGGGGCGAGGGGGTCAACTTTGAAAAATGGTTTTTACTTTTCCGAGTCTCCTCTAAACGAATCCGTAAAAAAAACAAAAAAAAATGATTCGCCAAAACGGGGTGGGAGGGGGGAGAAGGGGGGCAAGGGGGTCAACTTTGAAAACTGGTTCGTTTGTGACTATAGCATTGCCCCTTTATATGAATCTGAAAAAAGAAATGTTCCAAGTCTCTCAACTTTCGAGATCCGCTCAAAGGGGGGGAGAAGGGGGGCGAGGGGGTCAACTTTGAAAAATGGCTTTTACTTTTCCGAGCCTCCTCTAAACGAATCCGTAAAAAAAATATACTACGGGTACCTTAGTTTCCGAGATATGATAGAGGGGGGGAGGAGGGGGGAGGAAAAGGGGAGGTTTGGGACTTTTCCCATACTCACGGGAGTTACTTGTTTACGAATCTGTCAAAATATACCCACCTCCCCATCCACCATCTGGGAGAACAATTATGTCAATGAGTCAGTCAGTGAGTCAGTGAGTGGTAATGCAGTTTTATATAGTATAATATAATAATGTAGAAAGGACCAATAAAAACAATTGCTTCGGTACACAAACTACGGACCACTATCAAAAAACCGTTGGTATAAAACAAACATTGCGGATAAAAAAAAGAGGGCGATGCGGTGAACGGGTTGGGCCAGGGTTCGTTAAACTTTGGTCTACTTAAAGTAGCAATTGTTATTTTAATTGCCAGACCACCAAGAAACATTTGATATAAAGAAAATCAAGCTGTAGAAGATAATTAGGCTTTCCATAAAAAATTCGATGCAAACAATTTTCGTCTGTAATGTCAACTTCAGGGGTAATTAATCGTACAGGTTAATTGTTATAATAATATTAATAAAGGTAGAAGAAGGCAAAAAAAACTGGCCAAGTGCGTGTCGGACTTCGCACATTCAGGGTTCCGTACTAAAACGCAAAATCAAGTACCTAACCAACTTGATTTTTCGTTTTGGTACGGAACCATAAGGTAATAGGAAAAATAAGAGAGCTACATAGAGAAATGAGCTTTATCAGTATTTGTTAATAAACATTATCACCAGATTTGAAGTTCATAGGTCAATGAGAAGTTAAAAAATTCTTCGGAACCAAATTTTGTAAAAAAAGCTGACTTGCTGACTTGCTCTCATTCCTTTGTTTTCCAATATTTAACAAAATACAGTATTAATCTACTCAACGAGCAAGTAGCCGTATTGCGTAAGTGGAATGCCTCAGAAATTAAAAAATGCGCCATCTACTGGCATCAATTTTAAATGATCCGTTGAAATAATCTTTGAAATGTGAATTAAGAGCCCAATATTCTATAATTTTGTACTTTTAACAAGTACATACAATTATTATGTTCAATTCCAGAAAATGTTAATTTTACACACAATTCTATTGAATTTTGTGTACATGTCGCGCCATCTAGTACGATTTATTTGAACCAAATTTTCGTTGTTAGCAATGAGACCCCGTGACGTCAGTGACAGCAACAGGACTCCTATTGGACCCTTAGGGTACGGAACCCTAAAAAGGAAAAGAAGAGAAGGCTTGAATGTAACTAGAAGAGTAAGCTATTGATACGAGTATGATAGCAAATATAAATATATAGAAGATGTTGCACCGACACCAAGGATCATTCATAATTCTCAATCGAATCAGTATCAAGTCTGTTCTATAATAAAATATACTTACGCTAACCCATCTTTGAGAAACCCTAGCTAAGGGTAATTGCACCCACCTGACCCGCCCTATACCTCCGGCACATGACTCATGTCCGTGGGGTTTCCCTCCAATTAATACCTGATGGCTGCACTTGATGTATTTGCGTTCGTTATTTATAACAGCAGCGGTAGAAAGTGTAGTTACTTGAGGGAATTTCTAGGCCGGTTACCCGCCGGTATCTTTGAAGGGATATGTTTTTATCCGACTTCATTAATTTTTAAGGGGTTCCGTACCCAAAGAGTTATTACTTAAACTCCACTGTCCGTCCGTCTGTCACCAGGCTGTATCTCATGAACCATGATAGCTAGACAGTTGATATTTTCACAGATGATATATTTCTGTTGCCGCTATAACAACAAATACTAAATACAGAATAAAATTCATATTCAAGTGGGGCTCCCATACAGGAAACGTGATTCTTTTGGCGTTTTTTTGCGATAGTGGCACGGAACCCTTCGAGTGCGAATCCGACAGGCACTTGGCCGGTTTTTTTTACTATTGATAGGCTCGCACTTGACCACTATATCACCTGAACTATCAGATGATATTGTGGTCGACGGTGAAGCACGCTTGGCTAGAAGAAATCTATTCATTTTTGACTTAAAGACTCCCAGGTTGTAGCTATCAGGAAATACATACTTCATCAGGGAATTCCACTCCTTAGCTGTACGCATAATAAAAGTATTCCCAAAACGTTTAGTGCGTACCTATGGGTGGGCTGTCCACCATGTACCGATGAGGCATTGCCGTACGTCTTGTTGTGTGTTTATGGTGGAAAGGGCTAGAAGGAATTAGATCGTGCAATTCCATCGCACACTCCCTGAAATGTAACCGATAAAAAACCGACAGGCTGGCAACTCGGCGTCGATGTTCAAGGCTCTGGGTCTAGATTCGACCTCATTGCCGGTGAGCCTCTTGGCCCGTTTTACTTTTACTAGTCCCGCTAGCCGCTACTTGGTGACGAGTTCTTGGAGTATGTAGACTATTTTGTGGCATAATACCAATAAACAATATTTACCCGCCACATGAACTAGCGTGCTGTTTGACGCACGAACCGCGTTATATTGTAATTTATGGCCACATTCGCTTCCCCTTCGACCACAACGGAAAAATAAATTACCTACGTCTATAGACATCCCGGCTATGCACGGTTCATGGGGCTTTACACGTTGAACCGCTCATGATGGTGGAGGGTTTTCTGAAGAAAAATCAATAAGAAGTTAGGTTCTGTAATGGTAGCCTGCTGAAGGGCTTCCTTCATAGAATGTAGGCTGGTAGAAAAATAGTTCCGTAAAAATAGTGGCTGGATTTTATGGTCATGCTAATTTAGAATCAGTTTAAATATTTGAGAACTTACTGAGTGTGGTGCTCGTTCCATTTATGGCGTGCTTAATTTAATTATACAAACACTCTCACAACGGAACCTGTCCAGATCTGAAGTTTCTAGTAATGGTGGAAAATAAATTAGTCCTTCCATTATACGCGAAGATATTATTGCCCTAAAAGGGATATCGAATTATCGACATGAAATGTCGAAACGTACGGTACCTAATTTACTATACATGACCACGGTAAAGATATCTAACAGTATTGTGACTCGGCCCTGTCCTTGAAATAAGTGCCTACAAGCGCGCGTCATGTAAACATCCGTTAGGGCCGCCCGCCTAGTGTTATCTCTGGGTGCGTTATAGAAGAATTCAAGCAACCAAAAACAGCACAATATGGTCTATAATTGCTCTCTGCCATATTAAGTAAGTAAGTAATTGTACGTATTTCAATCAAATATTCACAAATCGCACGCTTACTGCTTACAAAACCATCACACCATTCGTGAATGTAGGCGACTGTAGTGTATCGAGTGTTGGCTGAACTCGAGACGCGTAGTTATGACTTGCGGTCCAACCGTTTGTATGAAGATAGAATACTGTTATATCTTTACCGTGACATGACTGTAGATTCAAATCCAACTTGTAGGTACAACAATTGAGACAGTAAAGGTGCTAACACTGCTGAAAAATGTTTTCATGTTAGGTTGTGTTAGTAAACATTGTGTAAAGTATCTAATTATATAGTGTAGTAATGTTAGTAAGCATCAGTGTAAGAGCACTCCAAACATTTAACAATTCCTAACAGACTGTAACAATTGCTCAGTTATAGAACTGACCGATGGAAAGTTCAAAAACTACATCCAAGTACGAATGCTGTAACATGGAAATATTGTAAAACCAAACCATTTTTAAAAGAGTAACCATGGAGTTTCTTGCCAGTTCTTCACCATAAGAAACGACTAACCCGAACAGTGCACCTTTTGTCGACGTTTTATAAGTGCCCATTACAGTGTAAAATAAAAAAAAATGAATTTGTGATCTGCATATGACATAATAATCCGTTTTTTTATTGTCTTTATATCTATACTATCTATATTATAAAGAGGAAAGATTTGTATGTGTGTATGTAACGAATAAACTTAAAAACTACTGGACCGATTTCAAAAATTCTTTCACCGTTGGAAAGCTACACTATCCCCGGGTGACAAAAATACAAAATTAAAATCTTTCCTCTTTTTTATATTAGTATAAGTATAATAGTATACATATAGATTAAAATATAAATAAATGATAAATCCATAAATAAATTAAATAAGACATAAACTTATGAGTTGTGTGTAAAGTATTCTACGTCATTTGAGCCAAACAGTGACGTAAATATACCAAACAAAGCTAAATTAATTAATATTTTGATTGTTTTAATAGGTTCAACTAATCAAAATCAATTACTTACACTTATCTTTCCGACGAATTTCTAAGTACAAGGACTAAACAAAGACTTATTTCGATATCCTAAAATATACTCCTAAATACCTATCGGTCTAATGATACATTTCACGAGCCCTCTTTTATCCTTGCAATTTATACCTTATGCCAATAACACAAAGTTTCATTTGAGATTTGCAAATACTACAAGAAATTGGTGCAGTTCAGAAGTTCACATGTAAATACAACACACGTATATCATTGCAATTTAAACTTTATATCAAGCACTCTAAAGGCCCATTTAAATTTGCGAGGAATTTTTCAAGAAATTGTTATAGTTCAGGAGTTCACAACTTTTGATGGGCCGTCACTTTTATCTCCTTTCGTATGTAGACTAGGAGCTTATAATTAATTGTCAAGTTGATGTGTCATGTTAAGCTGTCTGACTCCTTGACTATGAGTGAAGGGCTATGATTGATAGATTTAGCATTTTAGCTGATTGGTTTCATTGGAACTGGGGTTCGTTCTAGATCTCTCTAATTGCCTGGATTCCTAGAGTTAATTATAACTTAGAAAGCTAATTCATAATTAATTTCCATCTTTTATGGTGCTCCCACACCGCTGTTAAGATTTTTTACAAATATTTTCTAACATCAATACATTTACTAACAATTTATGTTAGCAATCAATCAAAATCATTTATTTTTATTTTACATAGGCCTACATGGGCACTTATAAAACGTCGACAAAAGGTGCACGGTTCGGGTTAGTCGTTTCCTATGGAGAAGAACCGGCAAGAAACTCCATGGTTACTCTTTTAAAAATTTTGTGTTTACAATATTTCCATGTTACAGCATTAGTACTGGGATATGGGGGGACAACGTAGGCCCGACAATAAGTCGTACGAAATTAAAAAAACGAACATAAAAATACTGTAAAACGAAATAAAAAGTTAACAAATGTTAACAATCATCTAGAAATCTAGAAAGCCTACAATGTTCACACATTCACAATTGGTAAGAGAATCTATAAAAAGGTGAAAAAAAAAAAAACACTAAATTTAACATGTGGCACAAATACTGTTATCAGTGCTGTAACTATTCTTAGCAAAGGGCTATAATGATGATTGAAAAAAATTGTAAAAAGTCTAATTGAAAGAGAAAAAAAATGAGGTTGAGAATAGTTAGAGACATCCATATATTTGTGCCGTTTATGAGTTACCAGGGATGCCGCATGCGCAGAAGGAGCTACAGCCATTTTTTTTATCTTCAACGTAGTCCTTGATTTTATAATATGCTTTTTTAATAAGGACACGTTTGATGTAGTTTTTGAACTTTCCATCGGTCAGTTTTCACAAATCAGTCATCACAAATTCACGGGTCTCTAAGATACACCTCGGTACGTTAAAAAAAAATCTGTTGAAGAAATTTGGTAATATTCCTGGTACCTATGCCTCTTGGATACCTAGCAAATTAGGTTACCAACATTCCAAAAAATAACTCTTCAAAAAGTACAGTAATTTGTAAAAGAAACCCTGCCATGAAAATACTTTACCATACATAATAACTTTAATACTTGTATTAAATTAACCACAGTCCTCATACATGAACCAAAAAAATAAACCGGCCAAGTGCTGGTCGGACTCGCGCACCGAGGGCTCCGTACATTACAAACAGCTACATTCATCAACATAATGAGGTAAACATACTAAAGCTCATAGGACCAAACATTGCTCTAACGAATAAACAAAAAAACCGGCCAAGTGCGAGTCGGACTCGCGCACGAAGGGTTCCGTACTTGGTATTGGCTGTGACATACGGACGGACACGAAGACAGACAGACATGACGAATCCATAAGGGTTCCATTTTTTGCCATTTGGCTACGGAACCCTAAAAATTACTTTTCCAATTACATTTTATAAGATGGTCGACTATTACTCTTAATCGTAAACATAAAGCCTACTTAGCTGTGATTGTTTTCCTTTTAATTTCGTTTATATACTACTGCCGTGAATTTTTTCACATATCCGAAAGCAACCATTTAGCTGGCAGTGGGGGGTTGAATCGAAAAATTGTTTTTAACCATAATATTTTTGTATTGCCTATCCAACGATACCCCACACCATGGGATAGACGAGAAAAAAAATCTTTTCAAACTTTATTTTTTTTTGAATTTATTTTGCCACTTTGTCGGCGTGATTAATATGTATATCCATGCCAAATTATAACTATCTAGTACTAAAAGTCTCTGAGTTAAGCTGCGGACGGATGGACAGACGGACATGGCGAAACTATAAGGGCTCCTTGTTGACTACGGAACCCTAAAAATGCACTACAATTTACTCACAACTTACAAGTAAGTGCCAACAGGTCGATACAAACTTAATGGAGGCTCTAAATTGACCTTCGCTGCACAGTATCCCACCCCTCACCTACACCATTACCTACATAATCTAGCTATTGCGCAGAGCGACCCGCCTCGTGTGCCGCGAGCCGCCAGTAGGTTCGAATATACCTATACCTCGAGCCTCTCACGAGAATCGAACTCATGATCGCGAGCATCCTTATTCTGTTAATAGCATATAAGTGGCCGCGGTGATGCAACGCTATTATTACGACCCATATATTGGCCCTTCGCCCTAGGGTCCTGAGGTACGAAGGGCATTACGCTATAGCTATTTGTGAGTTGGTAATTTTGTTTATGTAGGTACTATTATCTACTGGATTGGTCTCTCAATGTTGAGGCTTAAATCGCCCGTGAGGTTGATGTACATTGTTCGCAATACTGAGTTCAAGTTCAACCAAGTAGTATTTTGGGTGATTCGAAAAACATTTGGCCGAATTTCATTTCACCTAAAACTTTAACTTTTCAACTATTATCGTTTCGTATTTTTTTATTACATCGAAGCCAAGTCTGCCACTGTCTCAGTTGACTTATTATCAATTCGATTATTTTCGTTACTCCGACGTTTCATCTGGTCGAAAAACTTTTACCGAATTTACACTTAGCCGAAATAACATTTGTTCGAAGTATTTATTTTTATACGCATATCAAAATACTAAGTGAGAGAGAGCGAATACAAATGTTTAAAAGAGCGATTAGAAAAAAAAATGTCGCCGGAGCCCCGCTGCGGGGCTCCTATTTCTGTCTGCAGGGTCTAAAGTAACCTAAATTCCCGAACTCTCTTTGCTCGCTCTTGGACTAATTCTTTGAAATAATTAATTGATAAAAATGTCTTATGTATGACAGCTATTTTAATAAATCATTTGCATGAAAATTCAAAATAAATACGTCAACATAGACAAGACTGAGTGAAGTCAGTTTTGCAGCGATTCGTTTCTGTCACTAAATTTTGTAGCAGAACATATTGACTTTTTATGACACTATTTCAATTTTAAATTGAAAATGCTACCAAGTAACCGGCTATATATTTGTGACCAAATAATATTCCGTAAAATTTTGTTTAGGTGTAGTGAAAATATGGCAAATGAAAAAAGTTCAAAAGATGCTTCGGCCAAAAGCAAAAAGTTATTTTGTAAATCGGCGAAATGCAGTTCGGTAAAATAATACATATGCCACATCATACTTCGATGATCTGAAAATATGTCAAGTAATGCATATAGCAAAAATAGTTTTCGGTAAAATAAAATTCGAACAAAAAAATCGGCAAAGTGAGCGTTTCCCAGTATATTGTTTAAAAACTCACTGTACAGCGTTCCTCGGGCTCTCGCGCGAGATTTCACAGCCAGCATAATAATGTGAATAGCGAAAACGCTGGGAGAGGATGCCCTGAAAGGACTTACACGGATATTATTATTGTTGCTCTTCAGAAACCTAACACTCAAAAGCGGTGTGCGTGTACGTTTGACCAAAATGCTTAGCGTGAACGAAGCAAAAGGATTATTTACATAAGGATCGTAGCAAGCGGCGCTTCATACTTTCTGCCCGCCCTATGGAAAAAAGCGTGATATTTTGTATGTGTGGACCTGCACTAAACCTTCTATTTAGGTACGATCTGTACCTTGCTGGAATACCAGTATCGCCGGCACTTCTAGACATCATCATGTTTGAGTATATCTTTGGCCTAAAGACTCCGCCAGATAACAGAAACTGGCCTAGTGCGAGTCGGACCCGCGCACGAAGGGTTCCGTACCATTATCGCAAAAAACGGCACAAAAATCACGTTTATTTATTTATTAAAACTTCATGCAACATACAGGTACATAGGCGGACTTAATGCCTGAGGCATTCTCACGTTTGTTGTATGGGATCCGGATAATTTAAATATTTATTTTATTCTGTTTTTAACAGAAATACATCATCTGTGAAAATTTCAACTGTCTAGCTATCACGGTTCATGAGATACAGCCTGGTGACTGACAGACAGAAGGATCGTGGAGTCTTAGTTATAGGGTCCTGTTTTTACCCTTCGGGTACGGAACCCTAAAAATAAAAGTCATTGATCTAACTTGTACCAAAAAGTATAATTACGTAACTTGAAAACATGATTTTTTGTTTATGGAGATATTTTGATAAATTTGTCTCAAATGAAAGGTATAGGTGTAGAACCATTTTATCCATTTAAATAATGTAAATCGGTCCACGCGTTTATGAGATATTAACTCATTACTGAATAGACCGATAGCGCTAGGTTTTGAGGTTACAAAAATATTAAAGTTGTTTGTGTTTTGCATATAGTTTCAGGACCATTTGCCCAACCTAATACCTAACTTTGTGTCATCCTAGGCATTTGCATAGGTAGAAATTTAGGTATTTGTCTTTTCGACCAGTATTGGACGAAAAGAAAATTAGAGATGAAAATCTTACTTTCATGATAATAACGAAGTAGTAACTGATGTACATAAGCATTTTGTGTCATCTCTGTCCACGGGAATCCTAATACTTAACCAGTACCTAACACGTAGCCCAACTAGCTCTAAAAGAATATTATAATAGGTAAAATAGGTGTTACGTGTTTTTCAGTACTGATATCTGTTGTTTAAAATATTTTGTGTCGAATTCATCCACGACTTTTATAGATATTTAATTTTTTTACTACAACAACCTGTAAAATCCACAAAAGAAAATGCAAGTTATTAGAGTTTACGTACTTTGATTATTATGGTATAACAAAACACTATTCATAATTTGTGTCATTTTTATCCACGATATCATATTATTTAGAAAAAAAACTAGACTTCTTCGCACGAAGGGCGAGCGCGTGTAAAAACGCGGGCGCGGGCGGCGGGCGGGTGCCGGCCAGCCAGACGCGCGGCGCGTTTCTTTGTTTACATTCGGTATTTGTAAGTTGCAACAAAGAAGTGCGTGCGTTATTTATGATGTATTCGATTGATTAAGGCCCACTTCCACGAAAAACTTTCAGAATTGCTAACACGAGGTTCAATTGACAATATTGTATATCAAACTGTCAATTTAACCTAGTGTCAGCAACTAACTCTGATTTAAGTATTTTGCGCAAGTTAGTTATGAAGCTGTGAAAGACTTAAATGCAGGTATTGTAACTCATTAAGGCATGGTTTTCAACACAGCATTTTTTTGCATTGTTTATTATTTATTTTCAGCTGCAGGCATAAGTTGTTTTGTACAATTGTAGGTTTCATGTTACTAATTTTAATTGCTCTTTCAGTTTTGTTAAAATCACTCCAAGTATAATTTTTGCAATGTTACGATGTACAGATTTTAAGCATTTTTAATATAGCATTGTAACTACCGTTACAATGGGGTCATGAAAACTTTTGATAGATTTTTTCTGTGAATATTATTGTATCTTATTGTACGATTAAAAATTATACCGACAACATCTTTGATAAATATTATTGTAAGCATCAATTACAATTTGTGTCAATGTTACATTCGGATAAAAAAGACAGGTTTCATAGTACAGGAAGTACTATGGAAGAGCTAATAAAACTCGTTTTTTAATAATTATTGTAATTCAATTAATATTCACAACACTTTGTGCTCTGGTGGTCTGGATAAAATTATCAATTCCTGTGACTACCGTTCGCACAGCGAAGATCAGGCGACAAGCAGACTCACAGATTACCTCATTGAAGCGGCTGATGTGGCACAGCAGCGGTACCCTTACGGCTAATTAGTGACACGGGGGGACTTTAATGCTCACCACCAGGAGTGGCTCTTCCCACACCAGTGCATTGATCATGCTGAAGGAGAGATGCGTAAGCTTTCGTTAGCGCTAATCAGCGATTTGGTTCAGGGGGCAACGGCAACGGGGGATGTTGATTCGCACACGGCCAATTGCTTGGAACTTCTGCTGAAAACCGATCCAGACCGATAGGTACTCTATGTCGATAACTTCACCTTGGGTAGTTCCAACCGCTGTCTGGTAAAGTCTGTGTCCGTCTACTCTTCGCCCAAGAGGCACACGGCGGGTTTGTAGGTATAAGTTGGCAGATTGGGATGGGATACGATCTTTCTTCGCATGCTGATCCCTCATCTTGCGCGGACGCCGTGACTGATGTGTTGCGTTGGAGAATTAAGTACTACATTCCGTTCTCTGACTTACCAATGTCTAGCAAAGGCAGGCCACGCAGACGCGCTTAAACATGAGGCGTATTTGGCATGGATCGACGCTCGAACGGTTAGTGCGAGTCACGTAAGTTAGAAAAGAAGGCCTTCAACAGCGCTGCCAAGTCCTGCAAGAAGGAGTTGCGAGGGGCTCGGTTCGGCCACATTGGCCGAATAGGGACATAACTAGCTTCTTACCCAGCAGGTAGTAAAGCGTTTTGGTTCCTGGGTAAGTCGGTTGAGTCGAACTTCTGCCATCCCTCACTACGACCACTGCTAAAACTATCGACGGGTCGCTAGCCCACTTCGCTGAGGAGAAGGCAAACTTATTTGCCTCTCTATTTGACGTTCGTAGGGTTCGTACTCGGCAACCTCGACTTAAACAAAGCTAGTGACCCGGACGGGATACTAGCACTTGTCCTTAAAACTTGTGCGCCCGAACTGTCTTCGATCTTGACACGTCTATTTCGCCTTTCGTATGAAACTGGAAAAGTGCCGAATGCTTGGAAGTAAGCTAACGTACAGCCCGTGTCCCAGAAGGACAGTCGATCTAACCCGACCAATTACAGACCCATCTCTACGTGTGCTGGCATACCTAGAAGCTAAATACGGCTGCCGCCGATAATCTTGAGTAAGGCCATCGAGAGGCAAGGGGAGGCGCTTGCCGTCTCTCTCGACAACTCGAAAGCTTTCGATAGGGTCTGGCACGGAAGCCTTATTAGTAAGCTTCCTTCATCCGGTCTGCCTGGTAATAGTATGTGTGATTGGATTGCAGATTTCTTGAGGGATCGATCCATTCGAATGGTTATCGATGGCTGCTCGTCGGACCAATTGGATATGAATGGGTCCCTCAAGGGTTGGTACTCTCAGCAACTTTATTTTAGCTGCACATGAACGATCTGCTAAAAACTTGGGTATGCAGACGACAGCACTGTTGCTGAGAGGTACTTGTCCATCCTTGTCCTTTGTGATGGTATGGTGGAGCGTTTCAGTTTATCCTTGAAGGCAGTCTCCATATGGGGTGATGCCAATTTGGTCAGGTTTATGCCGCTAAAACCCAGGCATGTCTTTTTTCCGCTAAAATGAGCCAATTCCACTCGGCTCCTTCCCTCGGAAGTGTTAACGTTGCGATAATGGACCATTTTGAGCTTCTTGGCATTACTTTTAACACGTTCCTCAATTTTGGACCATACATTTAGGCAAACGCTCAGTTGGCTGCCAAAAAGTTGGGGATCCTCGCAAAAGTGAGACGTTTATTTACGCCAGAACAGTTGCTCAAGTTTTATCAAGCGCAAGTTTGATTATGTATGGAGTACTGTTCTCATTTCTCAGACGGATCTGCCAAATACCAGCTTGACGCACTTAAGTTTATCAAAAAACGGGTCAAGAAGCTCATCGGAAATGAGGCACTGGTCGAGTCAAAGCTCCAGAGCCTTGAACATCGTCGCCGAGTTGCTAGCTTATCGGTTTTTTATCGGTTGCATTTCGGGGAGTGTGCAATGGAATTACATGATCTAATTCCACCTAGCCCATTACATCATCGGACTACAAGACGTACGGTGATTTGCTATCGATAGATGGTGGGGATCTCACCCATACGCACTAAACGTTTTGGGAATACTTTCATTGTGCGCACAGCTAAGAAGTGGCATTCCCTGCCGGAGTCTGTGTTGTACGATAGGTACAAGTTGGAGTCTTTCAGTCAAGAGTGAATAGGTTACTTTTAGGTAAGCGTGCTTCATGTTCGACCACGTCATCGCTTAACATCAGGTGAGGTAGTGTTCAAGCGCGAGCATATCAAATATAAAAAATACGTTCCCCCTATTGCAATGCATACCACGCAGTGGATAGTAGAACGATGGTAGATGATTAATTATTATTATTATAGCAGTGATGGCCCAGTGGTAACAGACGTGACTCACAAGTATGGTCGTGGGTTCGAAACCAGGCACGCGCTTTACTTTGTGTAAATTATTTCATCACCACTGCTCTCAAAACACAGAAGTAAAACAAAAAACGAAGACTTGTAACATCCATCAACCGACACTGGACGCGCGTGGTGGATTACGGCCCATTCCCTCTCCCAGATAGGAAGCCTAAACGCACAATGGACAAAATGGTAGTCTAAGTTCGGAAAAGGGGGACCATGTATCCTATCCTAATGCTTACCACGCCTATCGTTTGCAATTACTTCTTCACATTTTTTTCTAATCATTCTCTTTTCTCACATATCTGTAATATTGAATGAGTCTAAAAACATTACTATATATATACACTACTCTTAGTTTTTCTCCAAGGCCATTTATGCTGATACGATTATATTCAAATGATGAAATAAAAACCTATTCTCGATGTCAACACCATCTTTCTTAACAATGATAACATTTAAAGTAAGTGATTATATTTGAGAATAAAAACATTATAACTTAAAATCAAAATTATGGTTAAAATATCACATCACACATCATCAGCCTATTAATGTTCCCACTGCTGGGACACAGGCCTCCTCTCTGTGAGAGGGAATGGGCCATTATCCACCACGCGGGCCCAGTGCGGGTTGGTGGATTTCACATGTCTTCGAATTTTTGGTTCTAGGACATGCCGGTTTCCTCACGATGTTTTCCTTCACCGTTTTGAGAGCAGTGGTGATGCAATAATTTACACAAAGTAAAGCGCCTGCCTGGGCTCGAACCCACGACCTACAACTTGTAAGTCGCGGCCGATACCACTGGGCGACCACCGCTCTTGTATTAAAATATAAATAGTCCAAAATTTAAAATGTATTACATTGTATGTCATTTTAAAATGAATTTAACACAAAGAAACCGTTGTTACCCAAACTTTTGTGTATTGGAACTTGATTTACAAGTATACTTTAGTAGAAACATTTTTCATTTTTAATTACAATGAATTTATTTTATTTTACAAAAGTACTGATTTCATCTATACTAATGTTATAAAGAGGAAATATTTTTTGTTTGTTTGAACCGAATAGGCTCCGAAACTACAGGACCAATTTACAAAATTCTTTCACCAATAGAAAGCTACATTATTTCTGAGTGACATAGGCTATTTTTTTATCCCAATAACGGGTCCTGTGTGGTGGTCCATGGGAGTGAAGCCGCGGGCAACAGCTAGTATGACATAAAGTTGTAACCCAATGTGTAACTAAAGATACAATGTTATTCATATTGGGTGTCGATACGTGGTCTCATACTAGACGTTAATACAGTGATTGTTAAAGAAAGAGGACTATTGAAGTTCATAAAATCGAACATTGTAAGGGATGACGGAAAAGCAGACTGTTTTAAGGAGCGTGCTGTAATAAGACTAAACTTAATCACTATCACCACACAACAAAAATATCTAGAATTTTTTGCTTCGTGTATATTTTGTATTGCTGACTGTACACTGCCTACTCGAAGCGGGGCGCGGGATATCGAGAAGCCGTATAACAAAAAAGCGGTAGGTAGGTACGCCGATACCTACCTACCGCTTTTTTGTTATACGGCTAATTTGAATCTGAAAACTATAGGTAGGTATGCCGATACCTACCTACCTACCGCTTTCAGGTTCAAATTCGAAGCGAATCGAAGCGTCAATCTAATATAATATTTACCATATTGACCGTCTTCTTAGCATTGAAAATTGACATTCGTAGGCAATGAGAATGCAGACACGCGCGCTTTGTACATAATTCGCACGTCATTATTTTCATCTCTATAGGTTACCTACACATTTGTTTATTACGTGGCGGAGATAAGAGTCAATAATTACTCAATATGATAGTTATGTTATTTATATAGGAAGCCTTCGCATCTAAAAAGAAATCGTACCGAACGAACATGATTGTGTGCGTACGTAATGCCGCCTGACCGCGTCCGCCCGCTTCGACCGCCTGCTTCGACCGCAACCATTGTTTTTGTGTTTTATTCATTTAAATACTTATCGTGCATGAAAATGACACAAATTTACAATGTCGATTTTTCATGCATTTATGATATTGATTATGTGAACTCTAATGATTATAATATTTTTTTTAAGCGTTTGTAGCTTGGAAAAACAAAACAATTGAAAATCTTAAAATTGCGTGCCCTAATTTGGCACAAAATTAAATAATAGGCATGTATAAGTGATCTGAGAAGGGAAATAGTTATTTCACAAACTTTATTTTTTTTTCGCACTGTTTTTACATACTGACCCTATTTCAGTTTGCACTGGGCAAATATGACACAAATTGGGTTTGCACACTCCACAGGCTATCCTAGATATGATACCATAATTATTTTAAACTATTTTTTTTTTTGCCAGTTTTGATTTGAATAAAAATAATCAACCTCAAATCATCGAATTACTGAACAAAACGCAATAATAAGCTACATAGGTACGACTGTATCCATAGGCAAAAAATCAGAAACTTTAGAATTTTTTAAACTTATGACATCAAAATTGGCCAGCGCTATCGGTCTATGAATGCCAAGTGAAACTCTCTTACCGTGATACGTTTGTTTTGATCGTGTTAGCGACACTGCCTTTTCATTTTTTTCGTATCGTTTTGTAATATTGGCATACATTGGTAGACAGGTGTTAACTACTTTTATTTTTTAACCGACTTCGCAAAAAAGGAGGAGGCATTTTTTTTTTTATGTTTGTTACCTCAGAACTTTTTATTGGGTGAACCGATTTTGATGATTCTTTTTTCATTCGAAAGCTGGTTTTTGTCATGTGGTCCCATTTAATTTTCATCAAGATTTGATGAAGAACTTCGGAGATATACATCAGAACTCTTCAATAAATGACAGCAAATCACTCGGGATAGCTGCAATCGCATATCTGTTTATTGTTTACACCATTTCATAACATAACATCACACTCAACACTGGTACGCTTTAAAGGGGTATGCAGGTGTGAACAGTTCACCCTGGTATGCTCTCATTCCACCGGTTTTGTTTATTTAAGTTTCATGTTATTCGGTTAATCTATTCTGGCTTCACTTTGGGCGTTATAGGTACAAAGCCTATAGAACTGGTGCATTATGTACCTACCACAACTAAAAAGTGAAAAATGCAAAAACTTTAAAAAAAAATTACAACCGACTTCCAAACAAAAACACTACAAAGTGAAAAATAACTTCAATTTTGGAAGTCGGTGTCAAAAACAAAAAAAAACGAAAACAGGAACACCGACTTCCGAAATTGAAGTTATTTTAAAAAAAAAACTTTTTGACAAAAATTACAACCGACTTCGGTTGTAATTTTTGTTAAAAAGTTTTTTTTATCATCTGGCGGTGAGGTCGTCTGGATCTTTTTCCTTGTATTGTGCCTGTGAGTTTTTGTCGCTGTTTCTGATGGGAAACATGATCAATAAATTGGTAGGTGTCTCCTTATTTTGTGAAAGCAAACAAAATACGAATTATGTTAATCTAGCTTTAACTCTATCGATAAAAATATTATTTACGAGCAAATGCACTACAGCAAATTTAATGTTATATTTTATCAGTTACTAGCCCGCGGCTTCGGTCGCGTAAAAAGGGTTTTATCATCCCAAGGGAATACAAAGTATCATATGTTCGTCCCAGGGTCTCAAACTATCTCCACGCTAAATTTCATCTAAATCGGTTCAGTCGATCCAGAGATACTCCCTATCCCTACAACCTCACAAACTTTACCTCTTTATAATATACCTTACACCTATACCTGTATATATACTATTAATTATAGTATAGAAATAAAAGTTGAAAGGAAACCGTTTGCCCTGGTATGGTCATGTGATGAGGAGGGATGTAGCGGAACATCCGTTACATCCCTCCTCATCACTAAGAGTTGTGAATATAAATGTGAATGGATTGAGATGGAAAGGACGGCCAAAGAAAAGATGAATTTACTGTGTGAGGAGTGATATAAAAGAAAAGAGAGTCAATGATAGCGTAACAGGGGACAGGACGGATATGGAAGAAGAAAACGTGTTGCACTTGCACCGTCCCTAAGTGACAGGGGACAAGGGCAGGAAGATGATGATAAGTTTTAATAGTCAACTAGACATTAGAGATAACTACTTTTTAAAAGTAGAGTTAAATCTCTCTAGATTCAAGAATAGAATAGAATAGAATACTCTTTGTTATGTTCACCATATAAGTTACAGAAAAAATATACGAAGAAAACATTACACTGGGTGACACAATGGGCGGCCTTATCGCTAAAAGCGATCTTTTCAAGACAACCTTTGGATGGATTTTAAAAATGAAAGGAAAGACAGTACTGTAGGTAGTCTTTGGTGTACTATTTATAAATAAAATAAATACAAATATATATATTATATATAGACAAATCTAGAGTTAAATCTGTCTAGATTCAAGGTGGGCATTGTAGTCGCGGTGAAAATAAAAATGCGTCATTCAATTTCACAAATTTTATTAACAATATATTGTAATCGTTTTCGTTCAATCTTAATTTAAGGCACAATTTGCAGTAACTTAAAAAATCCTTAAACCTTAAATGTATTCAACTTAGTGCTTCAAAGCACATTCTCTTTTCTCTAAAAATACATTTACTAATACTGATACTATGTATCTACAATTACTAATGCAATAAATAAAATACCCAAAAATATTTCGTAGCATTAGGGTAAAATAAATTATTTAACGATCATATAAAGGCATCGTCGTACTTATAAGTAATTCTAGTTGGTCAAAACTGTTGTGAATAAAAAAAAAAAACTTAAATAATTTCTAGTGAAAAAAATTTTATACTAGACACAAAATTATAAGTAACCGGGCAGACGATAATATACAACGCAAAAACATATCCAATTGGTGGCAAAACTTAAAAGCTTTAAAGGACTTTAAAATCTAAATCTTTACCATATTTAACTTTCCTGAATAGCATTATAATCACACAGAAACTCCCATTCAAAAATATTAACTTACTCATAAACTATCTAACGTCTAACCTGTTATGGTCCACACAAAATGCATCCTGTGGCGGAAACGCATCCCCGTCATACTTTACTTCATAAATAACTTAGTTCATACAAAACTATTTACATGACAATAATCATTGTGCTTTCAGACACATAATACTTAAGTTATAACTTAAACCTACGAATAAACTTAAGAGGAATATGGCGGACATTTTCAGTTGCATTTCTCAATCTTACTTTTTTTATAAAAAACACTTTCAGTGTTTTTTTTTCTTTTGTTCTCCCTACAGTTTTGAAGTGTTGTTGAGTATCTGACTTATACCGAATTTAAATTTAGAAAAAGCAGACTTAAAATTATAAGAAATGTTCAATCAGATACACAAACAGTTTAAGTAACGGATAAGTATGCATAAATGAAGTTTAGCAATTCAGAAATCGGCAAGAATCGAGCAAAATCGGAATGAATCTCAGGAATGTTTGAATGGACTAATGTACCAGCAATAGTCCAATAAGTTTTGATTAATAATGACAAAAACACTTCGTTTCGGGACATGCCCTTTGGGCTCGCCAGTACACGACGCAATCCCTTCCTCTGAATGGTAGAGCCAAGTCATAAAGACTTATCTTCAATAGTCTTCTTTCCATTTATAAGCGCAAGGTATTTCTTTCAATACTTCCTACAATTTTATAACCAGTCTTGACTAAATATATAACACTATGACACTGTCACTGGTCTTCGCTCGTCATACAACAAAGTCCTCACTGTATGCCGGCTCTCCTGAGACTTGAGGTCACTGGTCTTCTGCGAATGATCGTATGTGAAGTTAGCGCTGATAACAACCTGGAAAAGCAAAAGTTGATTAATAACTAAGTCAGACGGTTATTAATGTTAGCTGTTTACTTTTGCAAAAAGAAAACAGTTCCTCGTGATCCGAAGGCATTCTCCCTTGTATGAGAATACTTACAGAAATGTAATCTTCAAGAATCTTTTACAATCAGATGATGAATTTTGTCAGATTTATAGGTCTGGAAAAACCTTTGAATTTCTTAAATACCCAATATAACGGAGATATGTCACAATAATTTTGTTTCATGAATTCATTGCAACATTTACGATGTTGTTTATCTAAGTTAGTCTAAAGAGCTCACATTATGCATCTTGCTCTAACGAAATATATTTACTATACGTCACTAAGTTTTTTTCATTTATTTATTTTTCATTTATTTATTCACAAACAATTAACATTGTGTCGAATATTGGGTACATAATTACAAATATTGGTGGAACATAATTACAATAAAATTATCACTTGAAGATTAATTCAATTATTGTAGCAAATTGTATGTCGACATAAAAAAAAATATTACAAAGCATTATAATCAATGATAATTCAAATATTTCACAAAATAAATTTATAATTATAATGTCAAATTAATCAAATATGTCACAAATAATTAGCATATCAGTTGAATACAATATATTTCACGTGCAAATATAATGTCAAATTAAAATATTTAGTTAAACTTTAAAGATTAGTCGATGTTTTCCATATACTAAAAACAAAATCAACTACATTTTATCTATATCAACATTAAAAATAATACTTACAGCATAATAAACAGTAACGAGTCCAATAACAGTGCCGACGAGCACATCCCACCAGTGATGCCTGTGGTCGGTGATCCTGGTCAGCGAGCAGGTGGCCGCGTACGAGATGCAGAGCAGCTGTAGGATGGGCACGAGGAAGACGCTGCGATGAGACCAGTCGAAGGCACGGCGTTGGAGGTACCACTGGAGAGGGAAGAGAATACAAATTAGTAACAGGTGCAACAAGACACATAGGCAGTAAAGTTGGTTGTTTTGCAGCAAGATGCGCAGACGACATTGTTGCCATCACAGGTAGAACTCGGATAAGGGTGGAACAAGAGCGTGGGTCAAGGGTGGAACAAGAAGCCCACCTGAGACCGAAGTCCGGGAGGGTTACGGGTTGGCTAACTTTTGTGGGCTTTGGGACAGGCTATTACATCAATGACTTGTAAATATTGGCTAGCTTTACCAAAGCGATACCACAGATAATATAATACTAGACGATACTAAGAAATTCTGTATGCCTAGTGGACAAGCTATTTTAGCTTTAACTTTAATGGCGTTTTATTGTTTATTGATATTGAATTGCTTTGAAAGATAACTGTAAACCCAAGGCGTGGGCGACAACAGTATTCAATCATGCAGTTCAGAGTTTCGGAGTTTGTCGTGCCACTTCTTGTTTCCTTTAAAGTACCGGGTAGTGGAGCGGGCAGGCGTTTTGGGGGACTGTCTTATGTAAGTTTTGTGTGTTAAAAAGTGCTGATTCTCGGCTCAATTTGAATTCAAGACGTTTCATCATCTTCTCTGCCGTTGTCCCATGTCACTTTGAGTCGGCGCAAAAGGATTTCTTCTTCCATTCCGTCATGTTAACTGTCACGCTATCGCTGACTCCTTTTCCTACTTCTCACACTGTCCATCCATATCCTCACACTGACCTTCCTTCATATCACTCCTCACACAGTCCATCCATATTTCCTTTCAGAATACAGAATACATGAATTTTTATGTTGCTTATGTTTTAAAACTTACCGCAATGAAGAAACCGCAGTACACTGACAAAGAAGCATGCCCTGAAGGGAAACTCCTATAGGAGTCCATCTGGTACCATGCGGCATACTTTTCAGATGTGCACGTGAAGTCACTTACAAACTCGGAACTGGAACAAAGTATTAAAAACAAATTAATATCAGTGGAAGCATAAGTAAGGCTCTTGAAGACGATTTGGATAATTTGGAGAATTTTTATTCGGAATACGCTGACAGGGTACATGACATTTAGCATATTATGTTATTCCATACATTTTGGGTTTTTAACAATCTTTTTCGCTGATAAAAGGACTCTGTAATGGTGATGGTCGAAATACCAAAATTGTAGGTATTGATCACGTAACATTTCGATAGCGATTGACAATGCCATAAGTAAAAAAAAACCGACCAAGTACGAGTCGGACTCGCGCACGAAGGGTTCCGTGCCACTATCGCAAAAAAAAACGCCAAAAAAATCACGTTTCTTGTATGGGAGCCCCACTTGAATATGTATTTTATTCTGTATTTAGTATTTGTTGTTATAGCGGCAACAGAAATATATCATTTGTGAAAATTTCAACTGTCTAGCTATCGCGGTTCATGAGATACAGCCTTGTGACAGACGGACTGCGGAGTCTTAGTAATAGGGTCCCGTTTTTACCCTTTGGATACGGAACCCTAAAAAAAACCTATCGCTGGAGTCTAGGACCTCTTAATATGTATGCATAGTAGGTTTATGGAGAACGACGAGGATATCAATGATTTGAAATTTTACAGTTTCACAACACTCAAATTGAGGATTCATCCAATTATTCTCTACTAAAACTTTTTTTACGACCCTACCAGTGTCAATAATCTCATGAATTTCCATCCCCATTGACACTTTGATGTGCCCACGTCAATCTTAAGATTAGATAAGTAGTCTGAAGATGTTCAAGATCACTCAATGTCAAATGTATTGCTCCTACGAGCCGAATATATTGGTATATAAATGCGGATGTTGTAAAATGTACAGTCAGTGACCGCAAGTCTCTGGGAAGAACTGTCATTGCCTTTTTGTTTCTTTGCTATCGAACCATCTTCGTCTTGTATTTGGGAAAAACTTCATTATTAGAAGCATCAATTTGAAAAATGCAATAAAATTCATTGATGCACATAGGACCACTAACGCAATTAACAATCCCGAAGGTAAAATGTCATGTCACTACTAATACTTGGTGAAAAGTTTGTGACTGCAGTTTGTGATTCTTATTCTTCTTGTAGTAGTCGATGGCGTTTTTAATTTTGCCTTGGACGAGGATTTTGGACGAAATTTCTCCAATTTATCCGTTACATAAATTGGAGAAATTTTGTTCAAAATTCAATATTAGTCTGCCTTAGATTTTACATCAGGAAAGGTAAATTTAAGGTCCTTTGAAATACGTAAGAAAATGCTTACCCATTGCAAGTTTTGGCAGCATCAGGCTCGCATAAATCGAAGAAGGTAGGCCTAGGGCTCCCGACGAGGCCCTTCATGACCTCAACAATACTCAGGTTGACGATAATACCGTAGATATAAGTTCTGTATAAATAGAAGGTATTCTTGCAGGTCCGTCGAATTCTTGATTCAGAGAAGTCACCGTATAGGAAGGTGTACTCTGTTATAGCGATCTGGAAAGCAAATAATGTCATATTAATTTAAATAGGTATTCAAGATCAACACAATTTATATGAAAATGATCTGTCTGGAACCAAAAAGCTCTTCAGATTTAATAATTGTACCATACAAAAATAATATGGACTAGTAGTACCAAAAATTTATCGATTGTTTCTATGAACAATATTGGTTTAAATAAATAGGCTTATTCATTTAATATCCATTTAGGGTAATAACCTCGTTTCCATGAGTGAGGAAAAGCCATGTCAGTACACTTGTACTTTTCAGGAAAATTCTTATAATTTATTTATTTTTCACCTACTTTACGCACACAGAGATGTAGGTAAACTATATACAGAGGACAATTTGATGCTTTTATCTGTGGTCAGTTGTTATTAGTTGCACAGGCTTATTTACCTAGGTACCACTAAAGTCTGTAGTAACGTTATAAACAGACAAACACCATGACGCACTTTCTGCACCGCGTGCATCATTTGGTTCTCGGCAAAGATTTACCTCTTCCTCAAAAAGATGACTTATATGTTTTGCATCCTCTTTTGCGTAAATATAAACATGTTGTGATCCCTGCTCCATTTCCCTAACTTACTCATCATATTTTGTCTAGCATTTTTCCAGCTATAGTCGGCTTACGGTTTCTTTAACTAGATAAAACTGAATGTCATTGTTATCATTAGCAGTCTCGTGACTGCAATAGTCTTTCCTTCTCTTACGGAGAAAACGTGTGTGATTCGTTCGTAACACCGTAACACGATTAGCGTTTGTAATAGTACAAGCTTTTATTTAAATTGCCTAGTTAGTTAGTTATTATCATGTATGGCTCAAAACTTGCAACTGAATTTAAAAACAGTTATCTCCCACCAATTTTTAATTTATTTTTTGATATTTTAATACAGAGGTAACTTAATTCTGAATTCGCCAAACTTTTACGTTTGATAGTGAGAGTCGCTCTTTAACATCACAATCTTTCACATCCTTACGTACTTGCCTACTACTTATATATTATTCTGTTTGATTCAGCTTAAATTTTGCATAAGTACCTATATATTTGGTTTGGATTACAATGCTCGGTTAACAATATCAATATTATAACTCACAATATCTACTTACGAAAACTAGCGGCAATCCGAACAAAGTTGACATAAGCATCGCAGTGTTGACCGTGTCTCCGTTGAAGGGGAAGCTGAGAGCTGGGTCGTTGCAGTAGAAACCAGCTTTGTGGTTCGGGATGATGCCCAGCTCAAAGAGTCCAACCAGGGCTAACACTGTGGAAGAAAGAAAACCGTTAGAAGGTGCTGAGTGGATAGAGTAAATAAATTATTATAAAAAATCTGTTTCTATAAGCCCCGAAGTCTGTATATACATAGATATGTACGATGAACGTATGTCTACGCGAGACACAATGTACATTGGTACTACTCGTTTAGAGTTTGTCGGACACTCATCAAACTCACAAAAAATCTGCTGGCTGAAACTAATAATACATCCATAATATGGAATATATTCAAGATCCTGATATATCCCAATATCCGATACTTAAATGCACGCCATAAAGTTCAGTTATAAAATAAATAATTTAATCAATACATTAGAAATAAGAGGAGAGAGGGAGAGCAGTGGTGGCCCAGTGGTATCGGCCGCGACTTACTCGTTGTAGGTCGTGGGTTCGAGCCCAGGCAGGCGCCTTACTTTGTGTAAATTATTTCATCACCACTGCTCTCAAAACGGTGAAGGAAAACATCGTGAGGAAACCGGCATGTCCTAGAACCAAATATTCGAAGACATGTGACATCCACCAACCCGCACTGGGCCCGCGTGGTGGATTACGGCCCTTTCCCTCTCACAGAGAGGAGGCCTGTGTCCCAGCAGTGGGAACATTAATAGGCTGATGATGTGATGATTAGAAATAAAACCAAAAACTCATTCATAAAAGGCAAATCGGACAAGTATCCCACGGATTGCGCAGCTCATACGCATTGTATATCAAACCATGCACGTCATATAAGTAATGAATCAATTTAATAAACTTATTGGTCATAAATATTAGGTACCTACAAAATAAATGGATTTATGAATAAATTGTACACTTTGTTTTTAGTTTTGACACCTACGTAGTCTTATTTATAGTGTCGTCCAACAAAATCGAACAGCAGAATTGTATATAGCTCGCGTTAGTTATGATTAATTTCTCACTGACATAATACATAATGTTCATGTTAACACATAATGTTTTGTGAGATGCAACTGTTTGCGAGACAGAATTACTTTTCCGCAAACAATCAATGGAGAAACTGATACACATGGTATTTTTATTTTTATTAAAGATGAAAATTAAAAAGGAAAAGGCGTATTAGAAAGAATAGTGACTAGATAATAAGATGCTTGTGTTTAGGAAGGGGTTGATGACTGAGATAAATACTAATAGAGAAGTACAGAAGATGACTTGTTGCGCTGACCTTAGTTAATGAATTGGGATAGGAGCAAAATGAGGATTAAGATTAAAGACTGACTAGAATTTATGATAAACAAATAGTAACGCTGGCACAACTTGGAGCAGGAAAGTGAGACCCGAGCCCGAATAATGGGACTAGGGAAGGAAGAAGAATCTAGTAACGCTAAATGACATGGTCTTACTGTACCTACACTAAATCAGATAGACCTTCTGCTAACTAGTAGAACTCAGATTGAACTGTCTTCCGGGTATCCCAAAACGTATAAGGAAATCTTTAGCTCCGTCATAATAAACCCGGAACGAACAGTCCAAATCTGACTCTAGTATTATCTAACGACTCACTCACGCAATATTCACTCGCTCTCCTGACATTGAAATGGACGTCGCCCTCCATTATGGTCAATTTATTTGCCAATCCCCCAAACTGTGGATGTTGTTGAGTTCAAAGTCAATGTCAAACTACCAGGAACAGACTACAACTAATATATCCTGATACATTGCGGTGGCGCTGTCTGCAAAGGCAGAATCAAATTCGGTATAAATGAAATCTAGTTTTACTGTTTGCCGTGGTTCAAGCTATACTGGACTACTGTCGCAGATTCGTAATGCTGTAATGATAGCAAGGATTTCAAGGTGAGAGGTTAGACTGGTAGATGTGTGGGATTTGGCAGTTCCTGTAAATTATGCTGTTAAAGAGATTCCTAGAGAAACATCTCATCTAGGAATGTTGGCGTTAAGTTTCATGTGTTTTAACTGTTGGGAATGAAACCAGTTAAGGTTTCTCTACGATCAAACCAAGTGATCGAACTAAATCTTTCTACAAACAAAATTGTTTTGGTGACACGGACCCTAGGAAGAAAAACCTTACAAGAAGATATCGTCGCGAACTGACGCAGATAACCTAGTGAATCCTTCAAGGCTATTCTAGGCCTAGTGTGAGCCTATTTGTGTGCGTAACATAAAAATTCATAGAATCGCAAACTTCAATTTTGTCAATGTCAATTCAAACAGCATTCATTGCGTATTTTCGGCTTGGACTCGAACACATATGGTATTACTAACAACTCTGGAATCTGGACTTCAAATAATTAGCTAGACTAATTAGCTAATCTTTATAGCAGCTTAGACCGATAAGCATCGATGCAATCTCATGCTAGCTAAGCACAGCTGTGCATTGTGTATGCTAAGCAATTGGAACGCTCATATACACGTGGTAAATGTTAGGAGATTAGATAATTTATACAATGATAGTCGTTTTAGATAGTATATCTGGAATCTACTATACTTTTTATGACAGTTTAGTATACCACTTATTATCTACATATTAATACATTTGTCGTGTTATTTTAAGCCTAAAAATAGTGTTAGGTACTGTTATATTGTAGCCAAGTCGTATAAGCAGTGGGGTCTGACTATGCAGGATGCATCGGTTGTAGAAAGACTCGAATCATCTCTCGTCAAGGTACACTCTGTAAATGTAACTGCAAAGGACTAGCGTTGCCTGCAACTTCGATGTGAGTAATTTGTATGTTTTGGTTGTTATATATATTCTATATCTTGAGCAACGTTGTCTTCATTCTAAATAATTGCCTACCTACATATCTCACTATTCCTTGAATCAAATTAGTGACAATAAATGGAATGACACGTAGGGCACGTTCTATTTCAGTTTTATCTATTACAATTCCTGGTACCTATTGCATGTGTAATAGTTCGATTCGTAGTGATTTTTACTCAACATCAACACCCTTTTTTATAAAAAAAATCTGTACGGTTTAGCAACTGATTTGAAGATTCTAAATTCAAATTCTATTTAAGAAGAATGAGTGCAGTTCCGCACTGCAGCCGTTCCTGATCCGATTTTTTTCGGATCTAGTGCGCAACCCCTTCTATTTTTACTTTTTATTTTCTATAGGTAATAGTACTACGACTAACTTTGGACCGGCATTTCTCGGATTCGGATCTGATACAGTGCGGCACCGCCCTAAGAATTTACTAGTCGGTTGTTGAACATTAAACATCACAGATCTTATTAAAAATAATATCATAAATGGGAAAAAAAATTTCGACAACATTTTATTTAAATTATTATTTCCTTTTTCCATTCTTCCTTTTCTAGAACCGCCTATAACATAATCTACTCCACGCCACGAATCCCTGATGCACCGCACTTCAGATAATGTTCCACAGGAGGCGTAGATTACAAACAGTGACGTAATGTATCTAATGGTCCAATTGCAGTGCATCCGTCACGTTGAGACCCACGTTACAGTCCCATGTGGAACAGCTACGTGGTCAGCTAGTTCAGTGTTCTGCCACGCTTTAGCAAAAGGCGTAATTGAAAGATTGTACCACTATATCGTAACCGATGGCCGACTTTTTAAGTAGTTAATCGTAATTATTAATTAATGAATGGGTTTGTACCTATATATATATATTTTAAACGTTGCCCCACCCTAGGAATTTCTGCCTGTATCGTGGGTGCGTTTACAAACATATAAACTCACATACACAACACCCATAGCCGGGAAAACTATGTAGGTCATACAAATATTCGTTCCGTGCGGGAATCGAACCCGCGACACGCAGCTCAACGCTCAACCACTGCGCTAACCGTGCACCCAAATAATAGGAAGACAGCAAATTGTAAATGAATCCAAATATAAAAAATGTTCAAAAGTTCACCAATTAAAATTAGTACCGCTACTCGACAATAGATGGCGCTGTTCACAGTTTTGTATATTTTTGGTTGGAAAACTGATCGAAAAATACGATTTAAGTAATTAATTCATATTAAGTGAAACTCCACCATTATCGCTTATCTTTAATCAAATTAAGATGAATTATGGTTTCGTTTTCGTTCATTCACAAAGGGGGCTATAATTACCGTATAACGAATATATTGAATCGGGAATCGATTACAACCGATAATGACCGTTAAATCGAAAGCCTATAAATAGGTACCTATCGATTAAAATACCTTTTGAACGACGCGGGAACAGCGGGCGACTCAACGGGGTATTAAATTTAAGGTAAACGTTGCTGTTTTCGGTGAATAGTGAGAGTAACAAATTAACAATGAAATAAATTAATAGTAGGTACCTACGTAGGTACAAAAAATACAACAATAAACTTAATTATTTTAATGATTTCAAAATGATTCAGTTTTCAAGTCAATCAAAATGCCATAATTATCGATATAAAAAAAAAATGTTCTCAATGGCTGCCCTAATGAACGCTTGTCAAAAGGTCGTTGACACGGTTTTTTTTCGTATTTGTAAACAGTGACTGCGATTGCGTGCATTCTGCCACATGCTGTGAGTGTTACCAGCTGCAAACTTTTAATTATACATTAAAACTTTTTTGATTACTTTTCTTATCAATATTTTCTTGAAAGTGAAACGATACAAATTGAATTGTAAGATTTACTATTCATATATATTGTTGTTTGTAGTGATTCCATAGTATTTTAAAGTTGTATAAACACATACAGCGCATTGTCATGTTATACGCCAAAGTATTCATAAAGTGACATAATTATGGACAAAAATATTTTCTAAGGACGCAAATAAAATTGCCGCCGTTGTCACATAGCCGCATCTATCAAGTACCAGTTTATTTTACTGAAATATGATGTAAATAAATGCGACTTACTGAGTGTGTCTACTCGTCATAGATGTAGATGTATCTGGTTTTCAGTATTCCAAGCACGTAATGTTTGTATTGAATAATTATTCCTTGTAAGTATTAAAGTGCAAATGCATTTAGAATACTGTATTAAACAGAAGATAATAGGGAGATGTTTATAGTTAATATAGTACTTTGTAATATATAAGTAATTTGTAATCTTGTAAAAGGTGCATTTTTTTATAATCTATAGGCTTGCGTTTGACCACTGTCTCGCCTGATGTTAAGCGAAAACGTGGTCTACGGTGAAGCACGCTTGCCTAGAAGAAACCTATTCACTCTTGACTTAAAGACCCCAAGGTTGTAGCTATCAGGGAACAAAGACTCCGGAAGGGAATTCCACTCCTTAGCTGTGCGCACAATGAAAATTATTAGCAAAACGCTTTGTGCGTATGGGAGGGATGTCCACCATGTTCCGAAGGCGCATGGCTGGTATGGCTATTTGACAATTTAGCATGCATAAGATACATTGTTACTAACATCTTAGTATTAATTAATTTAATTTATCAATTATTATCGTACTAACATGGGTAATGTAGCTATACTTTTAGTTTTTTTACTTTCTGTGTGGGCTGTTAATATCTGATAAATAAATTATTATTGTAATGTTATTATTATTATATAAGCACCCAGCTATATAAAACATACTCAAATACGACTAGATAGATAGGTTTTTTTTTGTAAAAAAGTTGTGCTGAGATTTTGTTGTTCCTATAATAAAGTATTATTATATTCTTTTAATCTACTTTAGGTACTATTTTCAATAAATGTTTAAACCAAATCCAGCAGACAAAAAGAACTTCAAAAAGTATTAGAGATTAGTTTACTGTAGCTTTGCATGAAAACCTGCTAGAAAGTAACAAAAAATCTGTAAAAAATATTCCCACATCTTTTTTCGTGACAACCCTTAACTTGACTATATGAGGTCTCCACGTGTGTTTCATCAAAGGACTTTTTACCTTTTTTGCATTCGAAGCCGATAATCTATTTTTAATTACATTTTCAAATGTGTCTCTTTTATTGTTAAAAAGTGTAATTTTTTACTGTTTTTTTTTGTTTGGGACAGCTACAGCTCTTTTTCAAGGTTTATTTTAAATGACTTAAACATTTTTTGTTGGTACTTTAATTATTATTATTAAGTTATCCAATTTAATTGATATTATTAAGAACATAAGCATCATATATTTATTATCTCGATGTCAAAGTTGCTCTATAAGTATTTTGCAGCTGTGCAGTAAAACTAAAAATAAATACCTACATAAAATTTTTTTTTTTCTTCGAATAATTTTGCTTGCCTACTGCTAGAATACGGCCGTACTATTTACTGTTTTTCTCACTTTTATCAATGTACTTTCCATAATTGCAAAATAAATAACTTAATTACTTACTTGTTAACTCAATAATAAAATTAATGATCAATAGTTTCATACAACGTGACGTAGAGGGTGTTGTTCATTACAATAAACCAATAATTAGGTATTGTTTTTGATGTGTATTACAGGAGGAAATTCCTGTTTCCGTTGTAGGTACCTACATCCGAACATTTATTACCCGACTGCGGTGAAGCCCAAAAGGAGAGTTATGTATTTGTTTAGCTTGAAAGTCCGTACCTACCCTAATGCCTACCACAATATAGATACCTAAATAAGAAGCAATTAATAATGTATTTTGATTTAAATTATTATAAGAATTAATAAATTATAATCAGTTGTTTACGTACACAGTTTAAATAACAATTTATAACTATTTACAATATTGTAACTATTATTTGTATTGCGTGTGTTGAGGTTTGTTTTCGTTTAGTTTTTCCTGAAGCAATTACAATATTGAAATGAAGACTTCTACTACTTCAAAAATATATGTACTTACATATAAATATGAACACTTATTATGGCAAAAACTAACATAGCTGGCAGACGTACTAAATATAAATATAAGTCACCATATGAATTCATAACAAATAAAAACCGGGTACATTCTAAAATACGCATGTAAACGCGTTGCATTGATAGAAAAAATAAATCAAGTAAGGTATACGCGCGTAAAACCAATTTATAAGATTTAATTTTTAGCATTTTATTTACAATAACTTTCTCACTGAAAACACAACATTACAGGCACAAGAACAAGGTTTAAAATTGACCGCACGTGTCTTCTTCCGAAAATAAATCAGTTCAATTTATTATTACTGGCAACATTATATCTGTCTTCGTTGCAATGAAACCGGAGCCATTTTTGGTAGTCAACGAATTACGGCTATGCATTTTTATTTTATTCGTGTACGATAATTAGTTGCATCCGTTATTGGTACAATATCAATTAATTGAATAATTTATTCAATTAATTCTGGATGCATAAGTCTTTGGAGAGCTTCCTTATTGGACTTGAAATTAGAGAAAAAACCTGATGCGCCATCAATGCTCCACGGGCCAAATCTGTTTCTCGGTATCAATTTCGTACGATACCACACACGAAGTTGAAATAAAATAAGGGAAATGGCTTAAAATTTGAGGTTTATGGAGTAATTAGAGACGGATGAAATGTAAACTGGAACAAGAACTTTAGAATAGTTAATATATCGGCTGAAACCAACGACCTTTTCAGAAATCGCGTTTATGTATGACCGCCGCTCGCAGGTGTGTCAAACAAATTTAGGGTGTTATTTATGCTAAAGTGACATTATTTTCTTTCAGTGACAAGAATCGACCTATATTTTGAACTTATGAAAATTTTATGTGACTTTTAGGAACCGCATGTCAATACCATACACTTGGAATTTTGCGACAGTCGTAAAAGGATATATGCTCTATTTATTTATTTAAATAAAAGCATACTGGTCGGACAAAATCTGACTGGTTGTATAGTTTGAGTTGATCGACACGAAAGAAGAAGAATTTATTTAAACTTCATGCACAAAGGTACAAAGGCGGACTTTATGCATTCTCTACCAGTCAGCAAAGGGTGGTGCTATAATTTCATCGCCACCCTTGAAGAGCTGCTGTTTCGGCCGATATAATCGAGTACATTGTGTCTACTATTCTAGCATCAATTTGTGCAACGTAACATTCACAAATTTAACACACATACAATGTTGATAAAGGTACTTACAGATTACAAGCAGAGGAACATCGATGCCTAATGTCCACCACAATCCATTTCGCGTCCAGAAGCTACTCTTAGTAGACTGTGACTCCACGTCTCTTCTCTGTAACAAGGAAAAATACATCATCATCATCAGCATAATTAATGATGTTGCTACAATATCCTAAGCATATGACCTTTTTTATCTTACGATGATTTGGTCGATGATGGAGCACGCTTGCCTAGAAGTAACCTATTCACTCTTGACTTAAAGACCCCTAGGTTGTAGCTATCGGGAAACACACCACACCTAATATTTACCTCTATATATTTTATAGATTGACCAAAATAAAAAAGTACTATTGAGGCTCTAGAAAAGTATCTAACATTTTATCAACAAAAACGACGCGAAAGCGATTGATAAAATGTCAAAAATGTATCTATGGGATTGCCAATAACGCTATCGAAATGTTACTAGACTAGATCAATCTCTTATATTTTGACATTTCGACAATCGCCATCGCTGTTAAAATAACACTTTGTTTAGTACCTTTAGTACTTACGACCTTTACTATATTACCATATTAAAAGTAGGTAGATCATTTATTTCAATTGTGGGACTTAAAAAAACCAGCCAGGTGCGTGTCGGATTACGCACATTTAAGGTTGCGTACCAAATGTAGAATATATTGGTATAAAATTATTAAAATATACGTAATTATGTCAATGGGAAGTTAAAAAAAATTTTGGAAAAATTTTTGTGATAGACGACGGACAGATAGACATACAGCTGGACAGACAGACACGTGAGTGGCAGCAATAGAGCTCCGTTTAGACCCTTTGGGTACGGTACCCTTCAAAGTAATTCGAGTCTCATCTCCTTGAACAACTTTTTTGAGACTTATCAGACACAACCAAGTCCTTAAGCCCTAAAAATCCAATCGAAAAAGTAATAAACCAGACCCGGATTTAACTTTGACGGATAAAATAAACGCTTATTCTAAAAGTACTTTCTAGACGATGAATAAACCAAGGAGTCTCAGCTATTCACTTAATCCTAAGTGGAATCCTAATAAGTCGAGCGTAAAGGTAGGATTACCTCAGACCCTTTCAGAGCAAGGTCGGTTCGACCTTGGCGCCTGTGACCTTCGAAGGTCGGCTAGCCTTAAAGGTTTGTGAGGGTAGTGAACTCTAGTAGAAAAAGGAGGGTAGAAGGTCTAGTTGATGCAATGTCTATTGGAAAACACGCGCAGAAATAGATAGATATTGTTTTTTTATTGGGACAATCCCGCCGCACTATTCCCAAACCACTGCAACTCCTGAAACCCAGAATCAACAGTGGCGACCACCAGAAAAGCGCCGAGGCAATGAAGCTCGACGAAGTCCCGGCGAATGAATTTAACTATCTTGGATCCCGCAACGAAATTAATCAGAAAAGAATAACGGAGGAGTAGGAAAAAATATAGTTTAGGGGAACAGTTCAAGAATATCATATTCTAGTGATATCTAGATGAGCCTTTTTCAGAGACTATGGTTACCTACATCTAATTATGGTATGGTAAGTAATGAGGAGGAATGAAAAGCATGTTACTAAAAGAGTTATGAATATAAATGTGGATTGATGGAGAGGGAGGAGACGGCCAAAGAAAAGATGGATGGACTGTGTGAGGAGTGATAGGGAAGAAAAGGGTGGGTATATCTTGTTGCTGCGATGGGTTTTATATATGAATATACAAGTTCATTGCATTTCTATATATAGAGCAGGTATATAGTTAGCTGCTCTCAGCAGTCATGGACAGTAACTGCATAACCCCTCAATCAATCAATGCCTTTAATTTTGACAAATCTACAAATTCATTGCATTCTATTTTGTCGAGCAGATTTTTTTAAACATTTGATATATTGGAATGTTTCTTTCAAAATCCTTTGGATTATCAAAAGAAAGTGTGTAACATAATTGGACTGCTTGTTGTCAGTTTAATCTGGCGTTTGAGTAAAATGGATCTTCTGTGTCTCTATTTTGCGTCTCCAGTCCAGTCTATCTAGTATTTATTCAGGGCTACGTACAAAGAGACTGAATTAGCGTATTTTACTTACGTTTGCGGTCCCCTCTGTTTATTTAGGAACAAAATGCTTAAACATCAAAATTTCGGAGTTTACTTTGTTTTGTACACCGTTTCTGTGGCCGTTTTGTGGTCAGCAGAATTATTTAAATTAGCTGTATTTTCGTCTGTTTGTTTAGGAGGTCTAAAACTAAGTTTATTAGGAGAATTAGGGCATTCCTTTGTGCCAGTTTAGGCACCGGCGTTTCTATACCCTAAGGGCTTTGTCAACAAGTTTGTGCTAGATAGCCTAATCTCAATTTGTGACGCAGTTGGGTCTTGCTTCAAAATGTCTATATTCTATATTGTTATTTTTCTCAGGGTCGCGTTTGACTACTCTGTCTCACCTGATGTGGTGGATGGTTGAGCACACTTGCCTAGCAATAACATATTCACGTGATTAAAGACTCGCAACAATAAAAAATATCTAGAGTATGTACCGAAACGATTCTGTTAGGAAGGTGCCTGAGTCGTTTCGGTACAGACTCTTTACCGAGCGCGCACATCTGTACAGATTCGGTGCAGAAAAGAAAACGTACATTACTGGTGAGGAAGACGCTTATGGCAAACATGTTCGTTTTATGTCCTGGTATATCTGCATTATGCATAATTATATTGGTTAAAAAAAAACTTTTTTACAAAAAAATACTACCGACTTCCAGAAAACTACAAAGTGAAAAATAAATTTATTTTTGGAAGTCGGTGTCTTTCGTAGGTTTTTGCGTTATGGATACCGACTTCCAAAAATAAAGTTATTTTTCACTTTGTAGTTTTCTGGAAGTCGGTAGTATTTTTTTGTAAAAAAGTTTTTTTATTTTTCACTTTTTAGTTGTACCTACCTAATAGGCAAGTTGTTTAGTAAGTTTCCTATAACACCATAATAGATTACCCGAATATCTGAAACATGAACAAAACCGATCAAATTAGAGATCTGCTTACCCCTTAAGAGCGTACTGGCGTGATGTTGTTATGAAATGGTATAAACAATAAGCAGACATGCGATTGCAGCAGTCCCGAGAGATTTGCCGTTATTTATTGAAGAGTTCTGTTGTATATCTTCGAAGTTCTTCATCAGATCTTCACCAAATTATAATGGGACCAATTTCGATACATACTCTTTCACGGACGGAGATATCGGTGAACATACATAAAAAAACATACAAGAAGTCGAACATATTTATAACCACCTCCTTTTCCGAAAGTCGGTTAAAAATTATACAACCTTTGGAAAGAGAAACGTTACTTCTCATACAAAATAGAGAACATATTCACATTTCAACTTTATAGGTTTTAAGTAGGCATAAGTACGAGTTTGTATATACAGGTACCTATGTATAAAGTAATCAACTGCACAGTGAAATTCGTAAAGAAAGTATCATCTTCAAGTACCCTTGACATCATCCGGACATAGAACCCGGAACTTTATGATCCACGTGAATGAAGTAAATAGAAAATGATGGGCACAATACACCTCCTTTAAAGTACTTCGTCTGATAATAATGAGTCGTTACTATGATGTTGCAGTTTTATTTCTAAATCAGGTGTTTTACAAAATTCCTAGAATCATAGCAAAATCAGTTTTGGTATATGCTACAAATCCGGGTACAGTTATTTTTAAGAGCTAGAAAAATTTCGTTTGAAAATACGTTTCCGTAAAACATAGATAACTTAAATAAAAACCGGCCAAGTGCGAGTCGGACTCGCGCACGATGGGTTCGGTACCATTATCGCAAAAAACGCCAAACAATTCATGATTGTTGTATGGGAGCCCCACTTAAATATTTATTTCATTCTGGTTTTAGTATTTGTTGTTATAGCGGCAACAGAAATACATCATCTGTGAAAATTTCAACTGTCTAGCTATCACGGTTCATGAGATACAGCCTGGTGACAGACAGACAGACAGTGGAGTCTTAGTAACAGGGTCCCTTTTTCCCCTTTGGGTACGGAACCCTCAGAAAAAACGAGCTTTCGCTGAAAGAAAAGAATGAGCGTTCATTTAAACCGGTAAATAATGTGAAATAAATAACGTGTCAATTCATAGCCCACGGCAACAAGTTAATCATGCAATTAAACTGACAGATTTGACACTTAAGGTTACACTAGTCAAAAATTCTTCCATACAAACGTAGTTTGGGGATTATTCCACTGTTTGACGATGTACGTTCAAAATAAAATGTGATATCAATTTGTCTCATCATTATCTAGGCCTGTATGGAAGCAAAAAAGTAAAAATAGAAAATATTTGAAAGTTATAAGCGTCGAAAGTTCCACATTTCGACACTAATTTTAACGCATTTTTGGGCGCAAATAAATACCATAAGAAGACGGAAAATTGCAAAACGGCCTCCATACAGGCATAGATTAGTAGTTCAACCATGCAAATAACTTTATTTTGAACATATAAATTTAGTAGTTTTTTCATGATATCTAGACAGCCAAAGGTCTGTTTATAAAATTTCGCGCGCCCGATTTCGTCCTAAATCATTATCCATTTCGCTACAAATTTGCAAAAGTGTGTATTCGTACGCGAATTAGCTTCCTATTGCTCATCAAAGCATCTATATCTTCCACACGTGTTGCCGGTTGATATAAAATGCATTTTAACCCCGCGCACAAAATAGTTCGTGCCGTTGACTAGTGTACCCTTAACAAACCGGTTAGCGACTTAACGCTGTGTTTCAGAAATGTCGACTAATCGCCGATTATATTGACAAGGCATATAATCGATCGATTAAGTAATCCGTTGTAACTTGTTAGTAAATATACCATAGATATTCGTGAAACAGACCTAGTGAAACTTTCCACTCGGGTTAAAAGGGTTATGTTGGTGTTCTATAGGTGCCCCTTTGTTTGGGATTACAGGCGAGATCTTATTTATTTATTTACTAGCTTACCCCCGCGGCTTCGCTCCCGTCAACTGGCTACCTACCTTGGCGATCATAAGGAATGTTTTGTAAGGCTACTGGGTAAATAATAAATATCAGCCACACAAGAATTAACCTTCATCAAGGTTTGTGCATCTATTGCCTTGGTCGGTCCGTGGATGGGTGACCAATGGGTCCCAGCAGCGATAAGAAAGATTTTTTTTAAAATAAATATCACTAGATGGCGCGATATGCATGGATTTGTTATTAAATTGTTTGTAAAATTAACATTTTCCTGGCATTGAACATAAAAAATTTATGTTCTTGTTTAACCAACTCTCCTAAGCACAAAATTATGGAATATTGGCCTCTTAATTCACATTTCAAAGATTATTTGAACGGATTATTTAAAATTGATGCCAATAGATGGCGCGATTTTAAATTTCTAAGGCATTCCACTCGATTGTTAAAATTTGTATTGTAACACATTTTGGTGCAATGAAACGGTAAAAACATGCAAAAATATACTATAAAATAAATCGTCACTGTATTTAAAGAAAAAATATTCACGAACCTTTTACTTGCAAGTCGCTGCTAACATCTATCTATCGCCGTGGAACGCAACCGAACGCGATCGATGTACAAAAAATAATCGGTATAATCAGATGAAAAACGCTAGTTACGTCGGCACGGTTTCTTTATATGGGATGAGGCATCTGTATGCTAGTATTATATTATCTGTGCCAATGACAATCCATTACATACCGAGATCCCTACGTGCATCTAAAAGCACGACGTTAAGCCGTTGGTCTCGGCAGTCATTTAATTTTATAATAATAATTTATTCATTAACAGACACACACAATTGCACAATCAATCAATTTGCACAATGAGATATGATGAACATGATTGATACACAATTTAAGTGATAATTTGGGCCCCAAACTAGGCAAAACCTGCAGATGATTTAGATTTTTGACAGTCGTTACGGTTAGTCTAAAGCTCTAATGTCTGTCAGCCAAGTTGTATCACATTGCCAGGTACCTGATTTGTGGAGGTCAGCTCATGAGATACAGGTATTCAGCTGTATCAGGTAAGACTGCAAGCTGACCACAACATATTTGGGAATAGAATAGTCAGATTGATTGTTGTAAAACCGGTTAAAATCCTAACCCTCCCATTAGCTTCGCTGTAGTCGGGTCAAAATAGGCATTATTAAAAATGTCCTAAACCAGAACACCTCTACAACATAAGATGATTCAACGCTCTGAACAATAGCATCTTAACTATAAGTACTAAGTACATTAATCTGGCTTTAAGAGTCATCTCAGAATTTTCGCTCCGTCGTTTTTGCGAATACTTGACATGTAAAACATTTCCAAAATTACTAGACACCTTACTTTTACATTATGAACTCTTAACCTCTTTGAATTAAGTACTACATTCAAAAGCAGAGAGTTCTAGTTACACTGGATGGTAAAGCGAATCTTCCCGAGTTTGTTTCAGGAATTAGAACTTTACTGTCTAGAAAATGGAGTAGGTTTCCGTTTGTAGGTGAAGTGTGAGATTCAGTTTGAATAACTGTCGTTTCCATGCGACCGTGAACTCTCTGACCGAAGCGTGACATCGAAAAAGGTATAAAAAATCTTCAAATTCCTGATTAAGTGCACTTAAATGGGGGTGTAGTCCTCTAATCTTAAATTATAACAGCTTTTGTTCCCAGTATTTGTTATGGAACAGTGATTATATTTTGTAAGTTTGTGTCCTTCTTAACTAAGGTATAAAGAAAGAAAGAAAGAAAGAAAAAGTATTTATTTG
This sequence comes from Orthosia incerta, assembly GCA_948252205.1. Lineage (NCBI taxonomy): Eukaryota > Metazoa > Arthropoda > Insecta > Lepidoptera > Noctuidae > Orthosia > Orthosia incerta. The sequence goes on along the minus strand of OX411745.1, from coordinate 6,016,676 downwards.
TGACCCGCACAGGAGACACGAGAAATCTGCTTAAAATTAAACAAAATTGAAAATAAAAACCCCGTGCGAGACCAAAAAGGCTCCTATCTCAGCATGTGCAGCGATATCCAAAAAAAAATCACCAGGTAGGTATCGCAGTCCTATGAATAAATATTTCTAAATAAAAATTCCGACTCTTAATTATTTGGGCCCTCTTTTAGTGTAGTTAAAGTGCAGCTAGCAGCGATAACTTATGTCAAAAAGTTTGAGGTTGACATGCACTACTAAACAAAAAACACTACTACTACAAAAGAGTGGAACTCACTGCCTGCGTCTGTGTTTCAGAACGCATACAACTTGAATCTCTTCAAAGTTAGAATTAACAGGCTTCATTTGGGTAAGCTCACTCCATCGTCGACTTTGTCTCTGTCACCTCTGACCTAGACTAGAGTCAAGAGCAAACCCATCACAAATAAAATAAAACTAATAAGTGTCTCGTCAATCTCAAAATAAAATGGACTTTTGATAATGATTTATCACGTAAGTATAATTATAAAAAACGGAAATTACAAGTGTTATTTATATCTTCACTTGGGTTAGGTAGGTAGGTATATTAAGAAATCTGTACCGTATTGTTATAGTTATCTATTATCCAAATCTTAAATAAATATTAGATTAGTTCCTATTTGGCATAAGTAAGTATTTTGTGCAAATAAAAATGATTTTAACATCACACAGGAAATGAATCAGTGTGTCGTTTTGTAAAATATTTGATAACGAACGGATAAATATAATGTATGCGGATATTTACTACGACCGCGTCATAAGCTAATTTTGGACATGTACCTACGTAAAATAATTAATCACGAGTATTTTAGGGTATACCCCTAAAATACTATTACCTTCCTCTACATGAGGCCTCTCTTGCCTTTTTATCCGACTACGAAAAAGGGAAAGGCAATAAGTTGCACAGACTATGTATGGATGTTCGTTCGTAGCACAAAAACTACTGATTAATCTATATTAATATTAATATTATAAAGCTGAAGAGTTTGTTTGTTTGTTAGTTCGAACGCGCTAATCTCAGGAACTACTGGTTGGAATTGAAAAAATCTTTTTGTGTTGGATAGTCCATTTATCGAGGAAGGTTATAGGCTATATAACATCACGCTATGACTAATAGGAGCGGAGCATAAATGAAAAATGTTGCAAAAACGGGCAAAAATATTCCTTTTTGAGAGCTTCTGTTGCGTACGCTGCGTAAACGGTTTAAGTTACGCAACAATCGTGTATGTAAGGTAGGTAGGTAGGTAGCTAGATGACGGGAGCGAAGCCGCGTGGGACAGCTAGTATTTGATAAATGATTCTTAGTTGAGTGCCATAAGCAATCTTAAAAAAAATGAGACACAAATGACTAACGAAATGCATAAAAGCGGCTTTTTGCTTTTTCCAACTTTTCTACCTTTATTAATTTCGAGTAGAATTGTAGAAAATGAAACAGATAGAAGATGTACAGTATAACCACCCCGAATTTTATCCAGATCTTGAAATGATCTCCAGGGGACAGAACAATTGCCTATCACCAAGATTTAGCTGTTCAATATTTCAAATTTATCATGTTGTAATAATAACACATGCAACAGATTCTCATAACAAATTTTATAAAACACGGTTTTTGGTGTTTATTGTTTACGTTAAGGATCTTGTTGAGCAACTGGTTATTACGGAATTTTAAAATTTGTGTTGTTGAGAAAACTTAACAAAGAAAGATTCTTTGAGGACTGCAGAGAAAAAAATCACTGGAACCTTTAAAAGGATTGGCACGTTAATAGGTTACATTTAAGCAAAATGCATGAATATTTTGTTTTATGGCAAATAGATACTTTTTCTTTCTTTCTTATTTCTTTAATAGGACTTAGTTTAATCCATTTGGCAAGAATGTTACATTTAAAAAAGTAAAGTACGTAAACTATTGCAATAGGGAACATTACTGCCAATTGCTCCCACCAGATGGCGCTTGACGGAGTGGAGTAAATAAATTAACAACATGACGATTACTACTGTTTGTGGTTACCGAACTTAATTTACTGTTTTTATGAATAATTAGCGTTCAAAAACCAAATGATAATTTTCAGTAATAAAACCGGCCATATGGTCAAAAAAGCCGGACGGCCAGCTTGACAGTTTGGTTTGTTTACTCTGATTCCTGTGGCGCCATCTGAGCTCAGCTTTGCGGATAGTTCCCTATTCTTATGACTATCGTAAGTCCTTTATCATACTGACGTATAAACTGAAGTCATTAACAATAGTGAATGAGAAATCACTTCAACTATAATAGCATTTTCTAATTGATATTGATTCGAGAAACCCTGATAATGGCTCAAGTAGTTTTATTGAATCTTCTGGCAGTTGTCACAAGGTAAATATTGGCCAGTAGAGAAATAAATGTATGAAATTATCAAGATATAGCAAGCTGAAATGATAAACATAACAAATCTGTCGGTATTCATCCAAGTAAAGACTCTTGAAAACAGAAATATAACAACCCTCTACATCAAAAAAACCAATAGATAGGTACTGCCTTGAATACATTCATAGTTCCGAAAAGCCTGTATAGTTTTTTACCTCATAGACAGAAATTTAAAAATTACGGTCAAAATTTTACACGGTATGCACAATTATATAGTACTTGTGAACAACACAACAAAGTTGTGACTTGTTACAACTGGTAGAGAATGACATTCACTGAAAAATTTGTTGATCAAATTAATTAATGTCTATCAATTAATAGTATCTATGATAGACACTCGCCAAACATGTCTGGGACATGAAAGACAATTCAGGTGTTATGAGAAGATCTTTTGTGATTGATAAATATAAACGTCCTAGCTCAAAGGTTTGATAATACTATGTAGTACGCACGGTAATTTGCAAATGATGAATTATGATTGAATGATGGCCAAGCGAGAGCCTATCCAAAAAAAAAATGTACCGGTAAAAGCTTAAAAAGTATCCAAAATGGAAATGGATATTTAATATTATTCCAAAATGGATTTTCGCGAAGAAACGATATATATACACCTATACATATTTTATAATATTGCGTAAAATTTATAAACAGTCCTAAGTGAAGTGATGAATAAGTGAGTAAGTGAAGTTCTTGATAGAAGAAACATTTTAACTCCAATGACAATTATCTATCGAGCTACTGCAGAGTCCCCAAACAAACCAAGAAAAACATTCTGTCATTATAAGTACAAAGAAGAAACGAGAAGAAAATATACTGCGCTGACAGCAAATAAATTGGGATAAGGCTTGGATAAGGTTATAAGAATGAAGAAGATGATGATAATAAAACACAGCTTATATTTACCACCACAGATTCATAAGATCGATACAGAGGCATTATCCAAACTTTCACGACACCAAAAAACACGATTAAAATATAATAAATATCACAAACTGTGAACTATATAAAACATGTTGACATATTGACACAATATTTGCAACTGATATGAAATCAGAAACTGACTAATTTTAACTAGGTGCTAACGTAGGCTTATCTTTCTGAAAAGTGTGCTTGTAAAAAAGTGCCAAGTCCTTGCTATCTTTTATTGAGTTAGTGAGTAATGGGCTAAGCCCTTATGAGAGCCAATAGATAAAGGAATGACGTATTTATTTAATTTCACAAGTATGTTTTGTTTTTCTGTGTTGTTTTTATGTGGTGAAAGAATTTTAATGAAGCAGCATAAAATTTTCACGTTAGATATATCCGATTTTGCTTTTTTACAAAGTTTAATATTACGGCTTGATTCCCCAAAGGATAAAACAGACATGTATGTGTAGTACATCAACATTTTTGAGTTATGTATGTATATATATGAGTATTTATAAAAATAATAAATAATTGACAAAATTAAAGTCACTTTTCGTTCATGATTTTTAAAAGTGCTTTGAAAAGGGCTGTAATTCAAATTAATCATTTAATTGATGATTAATTTGAATAACAACCCATTTAACAGTACAGGTATTCCCGATGAACCCTTTTCCAAAAAGTTACTAGTGTTTGACGTAATCGAACCTCTCACCTTGATTCGATACTTTGAAGTGTGACTCCATTTCCTTTGAGTAACTAGGTCATAAACTCATAATGACGAGGCAAAACCAAGGAGTTCTCATATATCCATAAAAAAACCGTTGAACCTTGGAAAACTTGGAAATGGAATCGTCACTGGTGATGGAATCAAATTTATAATAGAATTATATAAAATTATTGCACCTAGCGAAGATTGTCACTAAGGGGATACCTGAGGGAAGAAATCGCCGTTGTGGTCGATGGTCTCCACAAAACACACAAGACAGAGGTGATCTTTGGCCAAAAGTGTTGCACTCGACACAGACGCATGTGTGACCAGCGGAATAATTCCATACAATTCATCGCAAAGCCTTTAATACGTTTTGCCAATTCAACAACATTCATTGCGTTCTTTGCACTGCCAGGGATACAAATTTTTCGAACAAACCAAAGCAATGGACTAGAAATTTCCTTCTAAACCTTTCAGGCTATGAAGAACGAGTGTTACGCAATTGGATTGATATCACGACACGCTTCCCGATGTCTGTCTGCCCCTATGTATGCTTAGTTCTTTAAAACTACGCAACGGATTTTGATGCGGGTTTTCTTAATAGATAGAGTGATTGAAGAGGAAGTTTTATATGTATGATACACGCGGGCGAATCCGCAGACAGAAGCTAGTTTGTTTAATAAAACCGAAAATTTAACGATTTGTCATACAAAATTGTCGGATTGCCTTTTTTTCAAACAATTTCTGCTTTGGATGACATGGTTGTGCCATTCAAAGAAGGTAAGAAGAATTTTGGGACCTGAATTTTCCGGCATTTTTATTTATAGGTGTATCTATTGAAATGAACTTGGCTCACATCACATTTAAATATTGATAAGATAGCGCATGAATACACTATCCATGTACTCAACTACAATAAATTGTTACAAACTGATAATTTTATATACGTCTGTAAAAAGATAAATATAATTTGCATATCAGCTATCATAGGCACAGGTAAATGGTGATTCAATAAATTTATCTTAAAACATGACTTAGCCAAACGTAGGTTGTGCATTTGCAAGAACTTGGTCTGATAAAAATGTGTTTTCATTCTCATCCGAATCAAAATAAGAAGTATGTAAATGTGGATGGATGGAGAGGGAGAGGGAGGCCAAAGAAAAGATGGATGGACTGTGTGAGGAGTGATATGAAAGAAAAGGGAGTTAGTGATAGCGTGACGGGGGACAGGACGGTATGGAAGAAGAAAACGTGTTGCACAGACCCCAAGTAACATGGGACAAGGGCAGGAAGATGATGATGACTTTACCAAGTAAAAAGTAATGAAAATTAAGTACTTTACTCACTAATTTTGTGGTTATTTTTCGTTTTAAAACTGTTTAAAAAGCTTTCAAGAACAATCCAGTTCGTGCCCATGCTCCTATCCTGTCCTGTCCTCTATGGCCCAAAACATGCAGCCAATGGGACCTACGCGCTGCCACCGACAACAGTGCCGTGAAAGTGACAACTTTTTGACATGAAAAATCTAAATTACTGTCGTGCCAGTGACAATAAAAGAAGAAGAATGTATGAAAATGTCAGTCAAACAATAATTGAAATTAGAACAATGATTTAAAACTTCTATCACCTATTTTTACTCTGTAGCATCCATTTGCATCCTTATTACGATAAACACTCATTTAGCGCTTTCATTTTGACAGTTGAATACGAGCGGCCTAATCTGTAAACCCTACTTTTACTGAATACGAGCAGCTTATTCTGTAAATCCTACTTTTACTTTGATTGAAAAACAATTGGTTTGTGTTATTGTCACCCGTCAGTACCATAGAAACGGTCGACGTAGCGACGCTTGAAATGATGATGTTGGCAATGTTATTAACCCGGGCTTTGCGCATTTCAGACTCGTCTACGCGTCGGTTCCAAAGGGATGCCCATTCCTTACCACAATATTATACACCACTACACACGTCGTCAAATAAACGGTGAAAAACAGTACCTCTTTCCTCATGTTGGCTGTAATTGAAGCTATCCTTTTGATCTCATGAATACTCGTGCGCAATGGCGAAGCAGGCATTTTGTACATTCAATTTTTTTTTACACAAACGATAAAATTGTTCACACTCCGACTGTTATTTAATTGATTATTTTTTCGTGAAATTATAAAGTCTTTTTAAATTAATTTAAAACACAAATCACTCCGTTTTAATGGACAGTTAAATTGTAACTGAAAGCCGTACGTGACTTCAGTTAATATTTACTGTAGGGATGAGTAAACTTAAGGAAAAACCTTTGCAGGCAATACGTCACTAAAGACTCGTTAGTATAATGTGAATTAATAAAAAATAATACTCATTTTTTATTAAGAATTAAATACAGTCAACACGTCAATAATAACCTGTAAAAAACAAAAACCACCTTTACAATAACGAATTTAAGACGCTGCTGAAGTCAATTTCTGCCAGAGATTTGCGGTTGACCGTACCTAAGTCATAATATAATGAATTGCATGTTCCGGTAGTTTACTGACCCACATTGAGTGCAAGTTTACTAGAAATTGGTGAAGCCGTCGTCATCAGTGACGATTTTGGTTAAGGTACTCGTAGCAGGTTAAACCCGCGAACCTGTAATGTGTAGTATTGTAGTAAGTAGTACAGTTTCTTGCGGTTGCAGAGTAATTCGTTCGAAGAAGTACCCGTACCTTCTATTACATGAGTAGTTTGGTTCCCTCTGCAAATGCAGAGTGCATTCTCTCCTCCTCTGCCTCTTCTGGCCTCTTTTTTGTAAGAGTTCGACCGTAATGTTTTAAAGAGGGCCAGTGCCGAGTTATCGTACCATTTTTGCCATTAACCTCTTAAGAGCTCAGGAGCCTCTGTCATAGCTCAAGAGCAAGTATGCGACCGGTAAATGCAAGCAAAATATTCTGTACGAGACGCATTCGTTTCTAGAGCATTATTTCTGCATTACGGCGAGTATTATAATTCTGAAACTTCTACTGACATAAAGGCTTTTTAAACTGGACTCTAGGGCTGTCAATAATTTGTAGTATCAACAAACTTGTTGGTAGATTGGAAAGTGTAGAGTTTTCAAAATTATAAACAAGGAATAAACCTATTGTTACCAGTTGCTCATCCCGTGTTAACTTCTCTATATCGTTCTATGAGTCAGCTTCAGCTAGAGGAAAATTATAATTGATGTGGTTAAGTCTTATCGCTTGACGCTTGGCAACTCGTCATTATTGGCTCCAATGTCCATGGGACGGCGAGAACTTGTATCCAACCATATCTGAGTTAAACTGAGTTTATTTATAAGTGCTTCTTCTAAGACTTCGTAAATTAACCGAGTTAACTATAAAAATATTTGTCACAAATAAATATTATTTCTTTATTTTCTTTCTAGAACTTATTATATATATATTTTTTTAACCTAAATTGTCCCTGTGCGAGGCAAATATCTCGCCCAATGCAACCGGAGTTTTGATTTCTTCGGCTAATCAACTCGGCCTTGTAAAGGTCTCTATAAAAGTCGTTGTGGTAGCGAGTCCTAGGTCTCCCTCGGCATCGATGCCCCACTGCTTAGCGAAATAATTTAGTTAAATTGTTTTTTTGTGTGATTTAGCCTTTGTATAATACCACTACATGTACAATTGTACATCATCACGGACATCTTTTTGTACTTCCCATTGGGACGAACTTGCGCTATTAAAAAAACATACAATCTTTAAGAACATAGTTTTTTGCCAAAATGATCATTTTAGCGGGTTTGGCAGACATTTTACGTCAGGCGCGAGCCTTCCAATCAACCTATCAAGACAGAAGAAACAGTTTCAAACGTAACAATATATCTTACTTTATTATTAAAACGTTAAATGTTGCAGACGCAGACTCCACGACCGGCTAACCGTCTAGTTTGTGAAACACTGCATCGGCCACAAATAACAACAAATCGAATAGGAATAAATCACATACTATTATCTACGATCATTACTCGAGACACCTAGCCTTCGACAAATATATCCTATATTTTACCCACTTAGGCTACTCACAGACGATATAATTAAGTTTTAGATGACTACAAAATTGTGGTGTGTTTAATTTTATTACGAAATAGATATTAACTCTGGCAGTCATACATCCTTTACCCAGCTCAGGGTCAAAAATCCTTATAAGTTGGAAATGGATGTGATGACATAACGGTGAAGAGAGTCCAGATGATTTTTCTTCAAGATTTTTTTATACAAATACGCGGTTCTTATCCAGATAACCAGAATTACCTAAATATATTTTTTATAACGGCAACAGAAATACATCATCTGTGAAAATTTCAACTGCCTAGCTATCACGGTTCATGAGATACAGCCTGGTGACAGATGGACAGACAGACAGACAGATGGACCGCGGAGTCTTAGTAATAGAGTCTCGTTTTTAAACTTTGGGTACGGAACCCAAAAAGGATGAGATCTAAATCACAGATAGAAACAGTTTCTCGTAAACTAAAGTTGGAAAAACTAAACAAAAAACTAGCAACTTTACCGTAAGTCAGTAAAAAAATATTACAAATCTGCGAATCAAGAAGTACACAATAGTTACCAAAATTATGTTTTTTCTTGGAAAAATGCTCATGCGTACTGCACTACCACGAGGAGTAGCGCAATTTTGTGGGACTCCAACCCACAAAAACTCCACGGTGTCCTGCAGTGCCGCTTATGGTGAGACCACGGGCACGCGTTAGCACTCACCGCGAATACAATACAACCCTTGTAAGTCTATCTCGATATTCTTCTGTATACGGCCTTAGACACAATAAATAAGCTGTGGTGATAAATAAAGCCTCACTTCACCGCGGCAGCCGGTCACAGGTCGAGCGGTTATCTGTTATATCGCGGGGTGAAAGTTACTATTGGAGACGGAACCAGTAAAAGAGCAGAGAAAATCAAATACTAAAATTAGGTTGAGAAAAATATAACGAACTTAAGACTTTATTAAAATATAATAATACAAACTTAATTTATTAAATAAGTCTCAAAAAATCAGCTCATTTTGTTTTCGTCCCTTTGACCTTTGTACTCTTCCCGAGGTTTCGCTTTCTCCGCCAAATTTGTTGTTGCATAAGTGTGTCTTACTGCAAATTTTTTAAAACTAATCGCTGTACGGGTTTTGATGAAAAATGGCACACGGAGAGACTATAACTAAGTGCACTAGGATAATTTTCATCCCAGAATAAGTTATCTTGGGAAAATAATAGACTATTCACGACGGCGAACCCACAGGAAGATGCTAGTAACTATATTAATTTAAAGGAATACTGTTTCAATAAACATGCTGAAACAGTTTGCCGATAAATATGTTATAAAGGCAGTGTTTTTCTTTACATTTAAGTTACTACAATTTCCTGTTTTACCTAATAAATAGGCAATTTTGTTGTAGTAACTAAAATATTAAAGAGTATTTACTTCGAGTATTTAGTGAATGGATCTTAGGTATTGGATAAAACCAGCCAAGTGCGAGTCGGACTCGCGCACGAAGGCGAAGGGTTCCGTACCATTATCGCAAAAAACGGCAAAAAAGTCATGTTTGTTGTATGGGAGCCCCACTTAAATATTTATTGTATTCTGTTTTTAGTATTTGTTGTTATAGCGGCAACAGAATACATCATCTGTGAAAATTTCAACTGTCTAGCTATCACAGTTCATGAGATACAGCCTGGTGACAGACGGACAGACAGACATACAGATGGACAGACAGACGGATCGCGGAGTCTTAGCAATAGGGTCCCGTTTTTACCCTTTGGGTACGGAACCCTAAAAACGGCAAATAAATCACGTCAATAAAATTAATAATTAAGAGGGGCTCCCATACAACATGGGAGCCCCTCTTAATTATTAATTTTATTCTGTTTTTAGTATTTGTTATTATAACGGCAATAGAATACATCATCTGTGAAAATTTCAACTGTCTAGCTATCACGGTTTATGAGATACAGCCTGGTGACAGACGGAAAGACAGACATACAGACAGACAGACGGATCGCGGAGTCTTAGCAATAGGTTCCCGTTTTTACCCTTTGGGTATGGTACCCTAAAAACCAGAAATGATCACAGAATGACGCTTGAAATGTGACATTTCAATTTCGTATCGGAAAAATCGACTCGTAATTGGAAACTAGTTCATCATCATTATTTCAGCCGAAAGATGTCCACTGCTGGACATATGCCTCCCTCAAGCGTCGCCATACTGATCGGTCCTGTGCGTTTCACATCCACCGGACTCCCGCAGCCTTGACGGGGTCTTCGGTCCTCGTGGAGGGTGGCCTTCCAACGCTGCGTCTTCTGGTACGCAGTTGCTACTCCATAACTTTTCGGCCCCTACGGCCTTACGTTCTGTGAGCAATGTGCCCTGCCCACTGCAACTTAAGTTTGGCAATTCTTCGGCCTATGTCCGTAACCTAGGTTCTCTTGCGGATGTCTTCATTTCATAACCAATTAAGTCATTACATGTTTAAGAATGATAATAGGCGTCCTATACACCTACAGTCTTATTGCATCACAATTTAATTATGCAATAATATTGAATTCCTAAAACCTTCTTGAATTTAAACTTTCAATAATTGTATTTCTAGATCTCAACCGCTCCAAACATTGACCTAAAAAAAATATTGTGCAATATTAAACCTGCCTACATGCTGCAAAATATTACGCAATAAAAAAAGCTTCCTCAACCTTGTTTTAAATCATTGTGCAACCTTTCTATACTACCACTAAACGTTCAATTATATTGCGCTATCATCAATATAATTTTAGCCGAAAGACGTCCACTGATGGATATATGCCTACACCAAGCGCTGCCGCCACAGTCATCAGTTATGTGCGTTTCGCATCCACCGAATTCCCGTAGCCCTGACCAGCAGGCTTATTACGTATCTTTTACAAGAGCGATTTTTGCGCAATAATTGCTCTTGAATACAAAACTTTTAGAGTTGCTGGCTGTTTTTTTAGGGTTCCGTACCCAAAGGGTTAAAACAGGACCCTATTACTAAGACTTCATGATCTGTCTGTCTGTCTGTCTGTCTGTCTGTCCGTCTGTCACCAGGCACCATCTGTCTCAAGAATCGTGATAACTAGACAGTTGAAATTTTCACAGATGATGTTTTTCTATTGCCGCTATAACAACAAATACTAAAAACAGAATAAAATTAATATTTAAGGGGCTCCCATACAACAAACGTGATTTTTTTGCCGTTTTTTGCCATAATGGTACGGAACCCTTCGTGCGCGTGTCCAACTCGTACTTGGCCAGTTTTTTGTTATAAGTGCATTTGACAAACAACGAGCGATTAGCAAACGATTGTGTAGGATCTATACCATACCTCACTGTAGGTAATGCCGTCTTTTATGACAGAAAGCGTTTGATCGCTATCGTTTTGCAGTTGCAAAAGATACGTAATAAGCCTACAGGTCCTCGCTCCACCTCGCTCCTCGTCGTCTTTCGGCTGAAATTTGGATGATGATGATCTATTTTGCAATAATATTCGAGGTGTATAGAACGTCTGAGATGCGTACGTACGTTACTTGAATCTAGTAAACAGGTATGGGTATTACCTGTAATTGCTAACTATTACGACGGGGAAATAATATTCACCACAGTATGAACAATTTTATTTCAGCCGAAAGACGACGAGGAGCTAGGTGGAGCGAGGACCTGTAGGCTTATTACGTATGTTTTGCAATGAGTTTTGCTGTAAGAAAACCCAATTATGGGTTAAGCTCGCCTATGTACATAATCTGTCCATTGTATTTGTATCTTCATGTTATGTTTTGTGTGCTTATTGCACAGAATAAGAATAAAGAATAAGAATAACAATTTTATTCTAGTTAGTTTAGTTAAAAGAAAAATTAAGTAAAAGCCGGTCAAACAGTATTTTTTATGTTTTGAGGAAAAATAAAAAGGTCAAAGGCCCGGATATTTTTTTTTCCGAAAAAAATTAAACTAAAGGTCCTTACAAAACCAAATTAAGATATTTTTAAATTTTTCGTCGTGTTTCGATAATTTTCATAAATGTTTGGAAATCGCCAATCCACCCTGAGCAAGCTTGGTGATTGATGTACCTTCTCTGTATGAAAATAGGCTTCTTTTTTGGGGTGGGAAATCAACCAATGATTTCTCCCGCTCTGGATGAGGCGGGAGGGCGTGTCAGACGTTTACTGGACTAAAACCCAACCGTGTTCCATCAGTTGCTTGAGCCAGGGCCGCGGTAACACTTTTTCAAATTTATCCGCAACCCAGACAGATATCGGCCCGTCAGTTTTGCTGACATCTCTTTGAAGGTGCGCGTGGAACACAACGCGCCGTCGAATCGGTATAATAATAGCTGTGGGACCGTTATAACAGGCTGGTATTATTATTAATTAAAAGCTATACAGAACTAAGCTAATACTATATTGTCTGTGTGTCCGATGGAGTTTCCCATCAGTGAAACTGGTTCATCCCCGATTTATCTCCTTTAGGAGACCTCATAAAAGGCACTCTTTGCCATGACAAGTGCTAGTATTATATTGCATTTATCTTATATTGTCTCTTTATTTTTCTATACCTCTAAATAAAAAGTAAAAAAAGAAAATAATTTTACTTCTTGCATCACTACCACATAAACCCATCCGCATCTCGCAAGCGCCTGCGCATAATTCAAGATGCGCCGGATAATCGATGCGGCGCGAAGTGATAGCTTTACCGCCGGTTTGCGCAGTAAATAACTCTATTGTTTTCTTTAAATAAACAACTCCATTTTAATTATAAATGATTTACTTACTTGTGAATAATGAAATTGTTGTTTTACCTATGTGGTGAAGAGACCTCAAATAATTAACTAATGATGATTTTAATGAATCTGTTAGCGGTGTCATCGCATAGGAACTAGAACAGTCGCAATTGAAAAGCTTCGAAAATGCTTTTAATCGTGGTTTAAAGTTTTTTAATGCATAATTTTTTTCCAGCTGTTGCTGTCTCCCCCAAGGCTGCAAATTGAACAAACGAATTTTAAAACAATACTTAACAATTGTTTTAAAATTCGTCTGCTTAATTTAGATCAATTGATTGCATTTTGATCGGGAATATTATACTTTCGGTAATATGTCCTCTTGAGGTTCCGGCTTTTCTAAAATTTACGGCTTTTAGATTTTTTCCTTAACTTATCTTATAAGACACTGTTTCTAGCGTAATTTCATGATTCTTGGCCAACAGGAAGTACCCTATAGGTTTTAATTCCCTTGCGAGTGGCAAATATTCACTTTTGATTGCGATAATTTAGAAGTTTGACTTTTTCAAAACTTCAAGGTATTGCAGACCTGACTATATGATGTTAATTTCAACTTGATACCTCCAGGCGTTTCTGAGAAAAACGTCTTAACACACGGACCGACAGATGGACAACGAAGTGATCGTATAAGGATTCTTATTTTTTCTTTTGAGGAACGAAACTCTAAAAAAAATAGTTTTGCTATAAAAGGGGAATTAAATAATATAATGTACCTAATTTTAGTGTAAACAAATGTTGGGTGACCTATTTATATTTAAAACTCATAATGGACAAAGCAACAAAATTCGGAGAAATAGTTTTTATCATCTATATTAGTGTGGCCCTTTGTTAACCGTTATCGAATCTACGAAACCGTTATTAAGTAGCAAGTTGAAGTTAAAGTAAAAATACTAAAAGAAATTTGTCGATACTTGCAGTGGTGGCCCAGTGGTATTGGCTGCGACTTACAAGTTGTAGGTCGTGAATTCGAACCCATACAGGTGCTTTACTTTGTGTAAATTATTTTATCACTACTGCTCTCAAAACGGTGAAGGAAAACATCGTGAGGAAACCGGCATGTCCTAGAACCAAAATACGAAGACATGTGACATCCACCAATCCGCACTGGGCCCGCGTGGTGGATGACGGCTCATCCCCTCTCACAGCCTGTGTCCCAGCAGTGGGAACATTAATAGGCTGATGATGTGATGTCTGCCTACATACCTAATTCATACCTAATACCTACTATGGATTGGTAATTTGGTACATAAGGAACTTACGCTCAACGTTGAAAACATCCAAGAAATCTTAAAAATCTAATAGGTGTTTATATACCCAATGAAATCGCAATTAGCAACTAGCGGTCAACGAAAGGGTCACTTCAATATTCACACTTTCTAACATGTTTTAGCAATCCTTCTTCCTGTACTACCACGCCTCAACGGCGAACATTGGAACCGAATGAAGACAGCTTTTTAGGACGCGAATCCTGACTGTCTTGATTGTGTTCACGAATAGAAGAAGATCATGTCAGCTTATCTAGATTATGAGACGAGTGTGTGAATTTTTGTGTAGCTTTAATTAATGTAATTGGCGTATACCCATGTTTAAGAAAAAAATAGGATTTTTGAACTGTTTATCCCGGTAGTGCCATCCCGTGGAAATAAAAGACGTTTGATAATGTTATATCTGATTACGGCTTAGATCATTTAGTAAAGATTACGGTAGCTCATTAGTAATTTTAGAAGCAAGAAACTATCGACATTGATATTCGACGCTGATTAATTTAATTAATCAGTGACAATTTAAGTCTTTTTAATCATATTTAGAATATCTACTCATTAAAAACCTAAATAGAATGTCGTTTCTCGTTAATTTTGAAAGTATGAAAAAGTAAAACCTAAAATTATGTTTAACATTTAGTACAGCGCCATCTGTTGTCGAGTAGAAGAACTATCTTTCTTATACTTATTTCTTTTAAAATTAAATATACTTAGCTCAAATAGCTAATTTCTTTCATGTATGTTAAAAGAATACAAAATTATATTCATCCTATTACTTAATGATTGGAATTGGCAGCTATAGGTATTTTGTTTATTTTATTTCCTACTAACCAAGCTATTAAACTTCAATAATAAATTACCCACCGCATATTCAGCACCCGGATACTCATACCTCCATCGTTTTAGTTCAAATTGTTTATTTTAATTAGCATCTGGTCTACGTATCTAGACTAGCAAAAATAATGTTAACAATTCAGATACAATTTTTCGCGTGTAGCTACGGGAATGCTACACGGATGTTAGGTTAGTTCAGTTTGTTTTGCACGATTTTTCGTAAGAAAATCGATGAACAACCTTTTAAGCGGATACAGCTGAAGGATAAGTAAGAGCACAATCAGTTATGAGTCACGAGAAACGTAAATAGTGTGGCAAAATTGGTTTTATAGGTAATTCCGACAATTTAGGTTGGAAGGAAACTAAATTTGTCGACAGTATTTTTGTTCTAGGAAAGGCATAGTGCGCGCGGTACGTAAGTTGACCCAAAATGTAGTTTCTAACGTTTTATTTAATTTAAACGATTTAAATCGAAATGAATCCCATAAAAACGAATTAACCGTTGACGATATACAAATATTCAACGGTTAAGTCGTTTATAAGGGATTAATTTTGGGTCAACTTACGTGCCGCGCACTTTAAGCGGATTTTAAAATTGGAACCGCAACATGAGAAAGGCCCAGGACGAAAATCCCAATCTAAGGTCCGTCCTTAAAATGGGATTTAAGGTTACACTAGTCAACGGCACGAACTATTTTGTGCGCGGGGTTAAAATGCATTTTGTATCAACCGACAACACGTGCGGAAGAGATAGATGCTGTGATGAGCAGTAGGATGCTAGTTCGCGTACGAATACACACTTTTGCAAATTTGTAGCGAAATGGATAATGATTTAGGACGAAACCGAGCGCGCGAAATTTTATAAACAGACCTTTGGCAGTCTAGATATCCTGCGACTATATCTATCTGTTAAAAATAAATTTATTTGCATTGTTGAACTACTAATCTATCCCTGTATGGAGGCCGTTTTGCAATTATCCGACTTTTTTGGTATTTATTTGCGCCCGAAAATGCGTTAAAATTAGTGTCGAAATGTGGAACTTCCGACGTTCATAACTTTTAAATATTTTCTTTTTTTACTTTTTTGCTTCCATACAGGGCTAGGTAATGATGAGACAAATTGATATCACTTTTTATTTTGAACGTACATCGTCAAACAGTGGAATAATCCCTAGACTACGTTTGTATGGAAGAATTTTCGACTAGTGTAACCTTAAGGACGGATCTAAGACTATTATTCCTATTCCTTCTCTGACCATGCTGTAAGATTGTGGAACTCACTTCCGCCTTGCATCAGAGATACTATCTCGCTTTAAAAAAAACGATTAGGAAAGCATTACCTTTCCTCTCAAATCGAATATTTATAAGCATTTGTATATATATTTAGTATCTATATATTTTATAGTTATGTATTTATTTAAGTATATATCACTTACACTATATGTGTATGTTTTTGTATCTTTATTTCTCCTTTTCGCGGGTCTGCCGGAAGATATTTTTAAAGAAATAAGCAGTACCTTTGTACTCCTTTGTCATTATGTGCGACAATTGATAAACGCGCGTTATACTATACTGCTCTAATTTTAATAGACAATCGCACCAGGTGAGTTTGGTTATATCTGCGGTTCGTCTATGGTTTATTTCGCTTCAGAAACCAAGGAATAGATTGCTATAAAAATAATGAATTTGGATATCTAATGAAATCATTAATGAATGGAATTTACTGCATCATTTGCAATTGCTCCAATTATCAAAACACCTATGAGTAATGAAAACAGTAAAGTTTACATTATCTTCTTCGAGTATTCTGCAACAGTAACTATTTACTCAACAACTTATAATATGTAGAGTAATCGGAATCAAACATTCAATAAAACACGACAAAACAATTGAGCATCCACCTCTTTATATTATCACATGTAAGTTAGTAGGTACACAGTACAAGAAATAAAAACAGTAAGAATAGTAAAAACGACGACAATTATGTTAAAATTTTATCTCATCAAGACATAGATAGAGCAATCAAGATAAGATACAATAAAAACAAATGCGCATCATCTTTTTACATAATCTTAAGAATGTTTGTCGGTGTTCCTGTTTTCGTTTCTTCGTTTTTTTGTCACCGACTTCCGAAATAGAAGTTATTTTTCGCTTTGTAGGGTTTTGTTTTGGAAGTCGTTTGTATCTATTTGTAAAACAAGTTTTTATTTCTCACTTTTTTGTGGTATACAATGGACAAGTTCTAAAGTAAGGTACTTAATGCCCACAGTAATGCCAGAATAGATTACCCCAATAACATGTAACTTGAACATAACCGGTGGGATGAGAGTGTACCAGGGGGAACAGTACACATCTGCGTACCCGTTTAGAGCATACTGGCGTGATGGTATGTTAAGAAATGGTGTAAGCAATAAACAGACGTGCGATTGTAGCAATCCAGAGAGATTTGCCGTCATTTATTAAGTGCTGTGCACACCTGTAAGTGACAAGTTCACTCTAGATCTAAGTTTAATTTGTTACAGTACCCCAAAGAATGTTTTAGTGAATAAGTCGTTGGAGTGCCATAATTAAATAAATAAATAAATAAATAAAAGAGTTCTGTTGTATATCTCCGAAGTTCTTCATCAGAATTTTACCAAATTTAAATGGGATCATTTCGGAATAAACTTCTTTCGAACATAAAAATAATTTGGCAAATCCGTTTATATATGACGCAGTTATGTCCGAATATCCATAAAAATATACAAATGTATACATCAGAATTGAGAAACTCCTCCTTTTTACAAAGTCAGTTAAAACAAAAACAATTGAGCATCATACGAATACCTTTACATAATCGATCAGCAAGCTACACATCCGTATCATTTTCATCATGAAACCTAATCGGTACATAATGACCACGTCAATTGAACCAATGAGGCTATTAAAGATAATAATAGACTCACGTGGATCTAGTCTGATGGAGTATCAAATTGTGTCTTAACCCAGTGTCACATGCTTGATTAAAAACCTTTACATGAGGCTGGGTATTTCATTTTCAGGCAGAGAGAAATAAGGATGCACTGAAATTACGATAATATCAGAAAAAGGACACATTTTCACATTTTCAGGACCAGGGGGGTGACCATAAGACACAATGAAAAAGCCATTGTGTCTCGCGTAGATCTGCGTTCCGAAGTACAAGGGGTTAATAGAGCTGACAAAAATATGTTAATTTAAATCTACAGTTGGGTAAATTACCTAATCTTAGATTTAAATCGATTGATGCGCTGTCACGTCGGATTGTGTGTGCACACTCTTCAAAGTACGGACACTTTTCGCAGTTCACAGTCTTTAGCTGCAACGGCTAAGGACCCTTACTGCCCCGTCTCGATAAACACTTCATAAACATAACTTTGAATATCCTACCAGATACATGAACGGAACAAAATCTATTTATTTTTTTGCAATCCCGAAAATCCAGCGGTTCCGCGGGATTGATAACCTGGATCCCACAGGCTTGCGGGATTGGATTTTCTAGTTACGAATCTCCGTCCGTGTGTGCCGTGCCGTGAAATTGTACTCGTATGATATATTTAGAAGTTATAGGTAAGTACCTACTACTTAATTAGGTATTGCATTTCGGGAATTTCAGTGACGTTTTCAGGACTCAATTGTGTAAAATTTGTTTTAATTTTAGTGCGTCTGTTGTGTTAAGGGTACACTAGTCGACGGCACAAACTATTTTGTGCGCGGGGTTAAAATGTATTTTATATCAACGGACAACACGTGCGGAAGAGATAGATCCTGTGATGAGCAGTAGGAAGCTAGTTCGCGTACGAATACACACTTTTGCAAATTTGTAGCGAAATGGATAATGATTTAGGACGAAACCGAGCGCGCGAAATTTTATAAACAGACCTTTAGCAGTCTAGATATCATGAAAAAACGAATTAAGCTATCTGTTCAAAATAAAATTATATGCATTGTTGAACTACTAATCTATCCCTGTATGGAGGCCGTTTTGCAATTTTCCATCTTCTTATGGTATTTATTTGCGCCTAAAAATGCGTTAAAATTAGTGTCGATATGTGGAACTTTCGACGCTCATAACTTGCAAATATTTAATAGATAGAGAGATAATGATGAGACAAATTGATATCACTTTTTATTTTGAACACACATCGTCAAACAGTGTAATAATCACTAGACTACGTTTGTATGGACAAATTTTCGACTAGTGTAACCTTAAGTGTGAATGAATTTGATGCTAATCTGTCATCCAGTAATAAATGCGGTTACAGGATATATTATGTTTATTTTTGTATTATTTACCTACTTGACAAAAATATAAAAGAAATGGTTTTGTCATGAAAAGAGGATGAACCTTTTGGTCTACAATCAGGGTTAAAGAACCGGGTCGAGGGTGACCACGATCAGTTAAAACAATAAAATACTCTTCTGATTTTTAATTAATTCACAGACAACAAACACTAAAACCCGACTACTGAAAAATCACGGTCTAAACTGTATGAAACGAAAAAATATTCTCATCTGAAATAGTTATGTATAAACTATTCCATAGAGGATAACCGCGTGGTCGTATATTATGCCACCTACCGTAACAAAATAATACATTCTGCAAAGTGGCATGGTAACGATCTCGGCGTAACGACAACGAATGTGTTCCAGCTGTTTCCGCACAAGAATTGATATAGACATCATATTGTAGCTTGCCATTTTAATACACGCTTTTAAACAGATACTATAAAAATACCAATAATTAATTTATTAGAAGATTTTAGAGCCAAACATTTTAAAATTGTCTAATGTTTTATTGACAAATGAAATATGAAAATTTGAATAATTGTAAGCGGCCTGCTTCGACAAATTAAAAAAACCGGCCAAGTGCGAGTCGGACTCGCGCACGAAGAGTTCCGTACCATTATCGCAAAAAACGGCAAAAAAACACGTTTGTTGTATGGGAGCCCCCTTCAATTTATTTTATTTTAATTTAATAATTATTACTTTTTGAAGTGAATATACAACTAAATATTCCGTGAATATTTCAAGCGTCTACCTGTTGCCGTTATTAATATCGAGCAAAAAACGGCAAAAAAATCACGTTTGTTGTATGGGAGCCCCCTTAAATATGAATTTTCTTCTGTTTTTAGTATTTGTTGTTATAGCGGCAACAGAAATACATCATCTCTGAAAATTTCAACCAAAGAACCGGTTTCCTCACGATGTTTTCCTTCACCGTTTCGAGAGCAGTGGTGAAGAAACAAATACACAACAAATACTAAAAATAGAATGAAATAAATATTTAAGTGGGGCTTACAACAAACGTGACTTTTTTTGTCATTTTTTGCGATAATGGTACGGAACTCTTAGTGCGCGAGTCCGACTCGCACTTGGCCGGTTTTTTTCTTAATTACCTGTCCTCTTATATTTTGGGAAATAATTATATATATTAGAATTTAGGAATATCCTTCAATTATCATTAGGTTGACCTTTCACAAATTTGACCTCGAACCGCAAATGTTTTCCAACTGAAAAACCCAATGACATGTTCAACCGAACTACGGTTCGTAATTACCGTAATTACGCTTTTTTGTGCAAAAAATGTATGCATCACCCGCATTTTAACAATTATGGTTCTGACGTCATCAAACTACATGGCCTATACATGAACATAATATATTAGTTCCAAAACACTGCACACACTAACAATAAAATGAGAACATAAAAATAAACATGAGAGCAGTGGTGGCCCAGTGGTATCGGCCGTGACTTACAAGTTGTAGGACGTCGGTTCGAACCCAGGCATCAGGCGCTTTACTTTGTGTAAATTATTTCATCACCACTGCTCTCAAAAACGGTGAAGGAAAACATCGTGAGGAAACCTGCATGTCCGAGAACCAAAAATTCGAAGACATGTGACATCCACCAACCACGCACTTCGCACGCGCGAGCTCTACGCGGGAGCTGTGATAACCAGTGGCGGAGTGCATTGCTTTCCTTGATTCAAGTAAAATATCTATGAACTTCGATTAATTCTTCATATTATTTACGAGACGGGTGAGCACGACTGTACTTTTTTTTATTTTTTGTTCTCTTAAATAAAATTTGAATCGCCACAGAAAAAAAAACATTTTAAAAGGGATCGATTCGCACTTTTCGGGCGTGTTAAATTCGTGCGAATCGTCCAATAACCCAAATATAGTATTACCCTTTGTATGGTTATTTTCTACCATATACGGTCATAGGCCTCATTTGACATCCAGCTCTTTTTATTACTAAGGCAAATGCGTAACGTAGGCATTTCTACGTCATAACCTCATAGTAAATAGTGGTCAATGTTACTAGGCCCTTTTAAATGATGTTGGTTCTGTATGTAATTCCACGAGGAAATACATAATGTGCCTACATCGTTTAAAGTTTTTATGTTGCAACTTGCAACTAGCTTTTGCCAGCGACTTCGCATTCGTGAATGTCGAAAATTATCCCAAGGGAACATATTCCCGGCATAAAAAGTATCATCATCACATCATCAGCCTATTAATGTTCCCACTGCTGGGACACATGCCTCCTCTCTGCGAGAAAAGAAAAAGAAAGAAAGAAAATACATTTATTTGTCACAAGCCATTAGAGCACACAATATAAAAAATAGTAAAAGAAAAACAAAACTTAAAACTATACAACAATAAAAAAGAGAGGGTGTGGGAGGAGGGGGGGGATGGGCCGTAATCCACCACGCGGGCGCAGTGCGGGTTGGTGGATGTCACATGTATTCGACTTTTTGGTTCTAGGACATGCCGGTATCCTCACGATGTTTTCCTTCACCGTTTTTGAGAGCAGTGGTGATGAAATAATTAACACAAAGTAAAGCGGCTGCCCGGGTTCGAACCCACGACCTACAACTTGTAAGTCGCGGCCGATACCACTGGACCACCACTGCTCATAAAAAGTATCCCATATGCTATTCCAGACTAAAATTGATCTCTGTGCCAAATTTCATGCAGATCGTTTCAGAAGTTTTTGCGTGAAAGACTAACAAACATTACACACTGACAAACTTTCACCTTTGTAATATTAGTAGGCATTTATTTTATTTGACCCCACTTTATATTTAATTCGAATTGTTATTTATTTTCTCGTGGCTAAATAATAACAGCCGCACGGGTCGATCATCAAGGTTAAGCAACGCTTGACGAGGTCGGTCCGTGGATGGGTGACCATTTCAACATACCGAGTTTCCTCCGTGCCTCGGAAAGCACGTTAAGCCGTTGGTCCCGGCTGTCATTTGAAGATCTTTGACAGTCGTTACGGGTAGTCAGAAGCTTGAGATCTGACACCAGTCTTGCCAAGGGGTACCGTGTTACCCAGTTACTGGGTTGTGGAGGTCAGATAGGCAGTCGCTCCATGTAAAACACTGGTACTTAGCTGAATCCGGTAAGACTGGAAGCCGACCCCAATATAGTTGGGAAAAGGCTAGGTAGATAGATTTATATTCACAAAATATGTTTTAACCACGTAAGGTAAATATTACTTAATCATCGGTATAACCAATACGTGATACTTTGTAGGTAACTCTGTAGCGGCCACTGACTGTATAATCTCGAGAGAATCCGTGACATACCTACAGATAGGCACCTTACATAGCAGTACGTGGTAGGTCATCCGGATCTGTGTGCGTAAAGCTTTGTAAGATATCAATGGGGTAAAGTTACAGGTTACAAGTTAGCAGACATACCACGTTTCATAGAAATTTTATTGTATCGCATATTTTATTTAAGGGTACTCTAGTCGACGGCACGAACTATTTTGAGCGTGGGGTTAAAATGCATTTTATATCAACCGACAACATGTGCGGAAGAGATAGATGCTGTGATGAGCAGTAGGAAGCTAGTTCGCGTACGAATACACACTTTTGCAAATTTGTAGCAAAATGGATAATGATTTAGGACGAAACCGAGCGCGCGAAATTTTTTAAACAGACCTTTGTCAGTCTAGATATCATGAAAAAACGACTACATCTAACTGTTCAAAATACAATAATATGGAATGTTTAACTACTAATCTATCCCTGTTTGCAGGCCGTTTTGCAATTTTTCGTCTTCTTATGGTATTTATTTGCTCCCAAAAATGCGTTAAAATTAGTGTCGAAATGTGGAACTTTCGACGCTCATAACTTTCGACGCTCATAACTTTCGAATATTTTCTTTTTTTACTTTTTCGCTTCCATACAGGACTAGATAATGATGAGAAAAAATTATATAAATTTTTATTTTGAACGTACATCGTCAAACAGTGGAATAATCCCTAAACTACGTTTGTATGGAAAAATGTTCGGCTAATGTAACCTTAAGGGTACACTAGTCAACGGCACGAACTATTTTGTGCGCGGGGTTAAAATGCATTTTATATCAACCGGCAACACGTGTGGAAGATATAGATGCTTTGATGAGCAATAGGAAGCTAATTCGCGTACGAATACACACTTTTGCAAATTTGTAGCGAAATGGATAATGATTTAGGACGAAATCGGGCGCGCGAAATTTTATAAACAGACCTTTGGCTGTCTAGATATCATGAAAAAACTACTAAATTTATATGTTCAAAATAAAGTTATTTGCATGGTTGAACTACTAATCTATGCCTGTATGGAGGCCGTTTTGCAATTTTCCGTCTTCTTATGGTATTTATTTGCGCCCAAAAATGCGTTAAAATTAGTGTCGAAATGTGGAACTTTCGACGCTTATAACTTTCAAATATTTTCTATTTTTACTTTTTTGCTTCCATACAGGCCTAGATAATGATGAGACAAATTGATATCACATTTTATTTTGAACGTACATCGTCAAACAGTGGCATAATCCCCAAACTACGTTTGTATGGAAGAATTTTTGACTAGTGTAACCTTAAGGCGCCTGTCCGAGCAAAACGCCGCGCTAGTCGTTTTTGTGCAGTTTTTAAAAGCTATCTACTCTTTATTTAAAAAGAAATATCATTTAATAAAAATACATTTAATTTCTACATAATATTAATCCTAAAATTGTAGTATACTTTTTTTTTTAAAAAGGTATAAGTTTCACTAATCTCCTTCCAACAAAACCATAAAAATGAGAAATAATTATTGATAACATGCATCTCCTCGTAAAGTATTCATTAATTACTTTTTATACTAACACTAATGGATAGACAATTTGATAACGAACATTTTGTAAGTTTTATTTTTTTCAAAAGACTAATATTCGATTTTATAAAGATTTTATTCTAAAATCTGGGCGTATTCACTACTGTAATTCATGCGCCACCAGTGCCGCTAGGCCAATAGGAATGGTGGTAAATTTTGGTCAGGGTACGGCCTTAAAAAGTACACATTATAACCAATACCCCATACCTGGGGTATTGTTATAATGATAGTAATACCATTTCTTTTTATTCGTAATAGGCTCGCGTTATACCACTATCTTGATGATGTGCTCGAAGGTGAAGCACGCTTGCCTAGAAGTAACCTGTTCACTCTTGTTGTAACTATCAGGAAAGAAAGGCAGGGAATTCCACTCCTTAGCTGTACGCATAATAAAAGCATATTTTCAAAACGCTTTGTGCGTATGGGTGGGATATCTACCATGTACCGATGGCGCATTGCCGTAAGTCTTGTAGTCCAAAGACGGAAAGGGCTAGGCGGAATCAAATTGTGCAGTTCCATCGCACACTCTCCGAAATGTAACCGATAGAAAACCGACAGACTGACAACTCATCGTCGCTGTTCAAGGCTATGGAGCTTTGAAAACAATCGTTTCTTGCGATTGCCGAGTTAATATTGCATGTATGGAACTTGAAAATATCATGCTCATAACAGAGGAATTATATATATATTTTTTGGTTTGAAGGAGTTCCTCTGTGAAAATCTGATAATAATAATGCTGACTGAAAGTTACAATGTTGCTGATTGCCACAAGCTAGGCTACTATTAATTCCGAAAAAACACCGATACTGTGGAATAGATCACGAAGCGAAACCGCGGGGGAGAACAAGTAAAAATAATTATATATTAATGTATCAAAAAAAAAACAAAAAAAACTCAACGCAACGCTACTGGTAACAAACTGGCTTCTTACTTTGGACTACAATATGACGGAAGGTCTCTTGGCTTAGTAAAAACTCACAGCACATACATTGACAATTCACAAATATACACGTGCACTCACTAACATACGTATAACATACAGACACTCTTATAACACCAACACAATTGACTCAAATCACAGCACCATGCATACACTCTTCTTTACCAATTATTATTTACATACTATATTAAGATTTAAAATTGTGCCTTTTATAAAAATTGTTAACGGAACGAAGGAGCCTGGATCTCACGACACAGGGAATCCTAGTGTGAGGTCTAGGAATTCAATCCACTTGAATGTCATCTTATCAAATAAATTTATTCTTATCTATTCTTATTCTTATTAATAAAGCCATTTATACGATAAACGCTCGAATTTTGGAAGTTGCACAAGAAAACCTAAGGAATCTAGACTAAATGACTAACACGGCAGGATAAATGCCAATATTACCTGAAGAATCATGTCTTGAGAGATTTAAACTCTTCAAGGCAAAGATACCTACCTCTCTGAATTCCAAGTATATGTCATGATGACTAAGGCTCGAAGATTGCCTTTTGAATAGGTGGCTTAAGGTAGACACACATTCCCGAATACTTTAAAGGTCAAGTGACTTGAGACATAAATGTAGAACCTATATAAAATCAAAAGGTGCCTTGTTTCTTATGATTCCATAAAGGATATTTTTTCTTCACATGTTTCAAGGAATTTAGGCTCCCACGGATAGGTACAACGCAACAAAATGCCAACGATGCGACAACGCATGCGAAATCGTTATACCCGTAGAGAAAGAAAGAAAGAAAAAGTATTGAATTGCCTCAATACGACTAACAAACATTACATTACAAGAACAAGGACAGTTGTAGTAGATTTTGAAAACTAAACTCTTAATGATAGTGTTAGTACTCGTAGTTCTAAAATTATGTCAGACTAGCTGTTGCCCGTGGCTTCGCTCCCGTGGACCACCCCACAAGAACTGTTTTCGGGATAAAAAAATAGCCTATGTCACTCAGGAATAATGTAGCTTTCTATTGGTGAAAGAATTTTTTAAATCGGTTCAGTAGTTTCGGAGCCTATTCGGTACAAAAAAACAAAAAAATCTTTCCTCTTTATAATATTAGTATAGAAAAGTAAAAAAAAAAACAAAAAAAAATGTAAATAAAAGCAGATGCATGTCGTGGTTGTGGCAAGATGGCTTTCACTCAGCATAATGCTGTGCCGTGGGGGACCCACAGCACGGCGCTGATTTTCAGTGGTCGCCTAGGACGAGACGTACGGAAACCAAGGTCTGTAGCGCCTGTAAAGATAGATACAAAAACATAAAACAAATACAGTAAGATATTTAATATAATCTACTTAAAAATATGTTGTGAATAAAAGGAATGCAGGTATCAGAAACACCGAAGATATGCATATACGGCACAATATTGATTTTTAAGAACAATTTCAAAGATAACGCCTCCTCGTATCGTTGTCATATTGCCACTATCTGTCTGGTTGAAGCCATTGAGATCATACGCCATACGTCATACATACTTACGCCACGTGGTACTTACTCAATAATAATGATATACTCCTTTTGATTCGACGACGTTGATTCATCTTGCGATACCGGTTTTAAATATTACGCACCTGGCCAGTTTGAAAGAAACTGTGAATAAGATTGGCATAAGTACTTCTTATTAGATCTTTCTACTAGGGCGTTCCCTGCTGAATAACCATTGACAACCACTTTATGAATTGCCTTATTAATCGGCATTTATCTATACTAACATATAAAGAGGAAAGATTTTTTTGTTTGTTTGTTTGTAGCAAAGAGGCTCCGAAACTACTGGACCGATTTAAAAAATTCTTTCACCAATAGAAAGCTACATTATTCCTGAGTAACATAGGCTATTTTATAATCCCGATATTGGGTCCTGTGGGGTGGTCCATGGGAGCGAAGCCGCGGGCAACAGCTAGTTATTTACAATGAGACCCAGACCCGTCCGAAGTCTCGCATTTGACCTCGAACACGTCTGATAAAAAGCGATGGTTATATTCTACGCTGAAACGAGCATGCCTAGAAGAAGTTTATTCAATCTTGCTAAAAGGCTGATAGGTCATATGTGTTAGGGCATGTAGACGCTGGCAGAGTTGTAGGTGTAGCCCTGAATGTGAATCTTCGGGTCTCAACGGACCATTTACGAAGTTTCACGACAATTATAAACATAATTATGAAGCAATGAATTACTAATGTCCTTAGTGTTAAACATTAGTGTTTTGCGTTTTTAGTCATCGCTAAGACTTTTGTGTTTAGGAAATATTGCTGTTTTTTTGCGACCATATCAAGTAAAAATGTTAATAGTGCATGGTAATTTCAGTGATATGTTTGTAAAGGTGAGAAAGCCTAATAACTAGTTATATTTAAGGTTGTAAATAGTTAGAATAAGATCTTTTTGTTTGCTTGTGTAACATTATGTGAATAAAGACTTTTAAAAATCAGAATCAAATCAATTTCCTTCAAATTGGTTTGGACTGAGATAGAAAGTGTCTTACGCAATTAGGGCGCAGAACTTTCTTTTTGAAGATCGCGACGAACAAATCTTTCGCTAATAGGCTAGGCCTATCAATAATTTCCTCCAAGCTATAAAAATGATTCCCGTAAATGGATTCCAAATTCTTCCATTAATTGACACGCTCTATATAATCCAACTACAACTAACACTTAAGTTTTTTACTGAAACACATGAATTTAATCGTCATTCATAACTTTTCTCCCATTCCTGTGGTTCACGCGTTGAGAAACCACAAATTACATACCTACATACAAGATCTTATAAAATTACGGGGCGGGAGAGAAGAGAATATCGTTATTTTTTGCTTGATTTGATTTGATGTTGATATCAGATGCGCATGTGACTAAAGAAATCTCTCTCTCTGTCTCTTCTTCAGCCTGTGTCCACCTAACGCTAAGAGTAGGAGACTTAGGTTTAGTATTGATGGTAATGTGGCATGCAAAGGAGGATCCTTTCCATGCCACATTACCGCAACCAACCCTTTCTTGCTACTAAAATAGTGATGACTATTAATAAGGACTAATGGAATCGAGGGAGGCTAAAGAATAGATTGTGAAATTTTAATTGATAAGAATATGATAGAAAAGGGTTCTCTAGGATGTATGAGGCAAAGACACAGTTGACTGCCAAATAGTTGGGGATCCTTGCAAAGGTGAGAAGGTACTTCACGCCGGAACAGCTCCTCAATTGTATCAAGCGTAAGTTCGATCATGCATGTTGTACTGTTCTCATCTCTGGGACGGATCTGCCAAATACCAGTTCGACGCACTGGAGTCGATCGAAAAGCGAGCCAAGAGGCTGATCGGTGATGAGGCGCTGGTCAAGTCAGCCTTGAACACCGTCGCCGAATTGTCAGCTTGTCAGTTTTTTATCGGTTACATTTCGGGGAGTGCGCGATGGAATTACACGATCTAATTCCACCTAGACGTACGGCGATGCACCATCGGTACATGGTAGGCATCTCACCCATACGCACAAAACGTTTTGGAAACACTTTTATTATGCGTACAGCCAAGGAGTGGAATTCCCTGCCGGAGTCTCTGTTTCCCGACAGCTATAGTCTAGGAGTCTTTAAGTCAAGAGTGAATAGGTTATTTCTAGGCAAACGTGTCTCACCGTCGACCAAATCATCGCTTACCAAAAGGTGAGATAGTGGTCAAGCGCAAGCCTATTAAATATTTAAAAAAAAATGAAAGAAAATGGTGGCGTGACGCGGTTGACAGGGGCGAATTTGAGAAGGTGAAAACCGTGATAACGTATTGCATCGACCCCGAGTAACAAGACAAGTAAGTAAGTAGTTATGTTAACATTGTGAAGACAATGAATGTTAACAAAAAACTGGCGATTTTCTTCAAAATACACTTCTGCCACGAAAACCATACCATACGACAGATATTATCATAATAAGTTTGTTTTTGGAATCGCATAGCAGTCTCGTCATAATATCTGATCAGTTTTTATGTTTTCTGATACATCATTCAACCGATACATCGCGTCGCCGTGAGTTTCTTTACGATTAGTAATGCTGGGTGCAATAACTAGTTAAATCCACTCGTCTACTTCTTCTTTTCGAGTCGATGGGAAACTCTTCATAAATTTTTGGGCCCAGTAGGTGGCCACCCCGATTGCGGCGTCAGTGGCGAGCATAAGGTCTTCCAATTAGTGCAGGAGTATGGGCACTTGGGACACTCCAGCATGTGTGCCATATATTGCAAAGGGGGGAGGTGGGGGGGGGGGGTTCCACTATTACTTAGATATTGTAGAGTAACTGTTCCCTGCAGTATTGTTCACTCAGCCTTCCCCATGGAACCTAGCAATTTCCGAGGACAAAACAAAAAAAAAACCGGCCAAGTGCAAGTCGGACTCGCGCACGAAGGGTTCCGTACCATTATCGCAAAAAAACAGCAAAAAAATCACATTTGTTGTATGGGAGCCCCACTTAAATATATATTTTATTCTGTTTTTTTATATGTTGTTATAGCGGCAACAGAAATACATCACCTGTGAAAATTTTAACTGCCTATCTATCACGGTTCATGAGATACAGTCTGATGACAGACGGACAGACAGACAGACGGACCGCGGTGACTTAGTAATAGGGTCCCGTTTTTACCCTTTGGGTACGGAACCCTAAAAATCAATAAGTGAATGAATTTTCAATTTGGCCAAGTGTTTCCGGATATTTAATTTTACAAAAATATTGGAAAAGGACGTCAGATATAGTTTTTTTTTGGGATTAGCGCATTTTCGTCGTGAGTTTTTGAAACTATTACAAAAAAAAGGAAATATATTTTTATGTTATGTCAGATTTTTATCAGCTACCTATTTTGGAAAATCCCAGAAAAATTTACCTAGATATCAATAATGCCTACCAATTTTTCAGGGTTTTTCCAATCGGTTCTGCTTAAGTAATAATAAGTGGACTTAACCACTGCACAACCAATACCTAAGAACGTATTGTTTAATAAAATACAGCTATTTTTGCCAGATAAAGAATGACTAACACAATTATAATTATTAAATGAAGTTATTCATAAACCTATTTATAAATCAGGACAATGTGGTTCATGAGAACTATTATGAAAAAATCAGTGTGAACTTTAACTATCTAATTAAATGCATGTCAACTATAAGGAAAATAGGGCAGTGTTATTCTGGAGCGTGGACTCAGAGTTTTATCATTTCATGCAATATTTCTGCGATTGAATTTTAGTAACATGTTTTTTTGTTTATCCTGATATCTGGGGTATCAATTTGACAGTGACAGGTGAATACAAGTCATATACATCTGTCCCTTATTCGATCTCAAATTGATACCGCTCTAAGAGCTTATGGTCACCCCCCTGGTCAAGAACTCAGTCATGATTTGTACCCATTTACAATGTTGTCCTTTTTAACCCAAAGGTGGACTGGTAGAGAATGCCTTGTGGCATTAAGTCCGCCTATGTACCACTATTGTACAGAACTCAGTCATGATTTGATTACTTTATTTTCTGGTCTCTACTGTCCTATTCTGCAAGGCTTCGTCTGTCACCACTTCAGGCTGTATCTCATGAACCATAGCTAGACAGTTGAAATGTTCACAGATGATGTATTTCTATTGCCACTATAACAACAAATACTAAAAACAGAATAAAATAAATATTTAAGTGGGGCTCCCATAAAACAAACGTGATCATGGCGCTTGTAACGGTGCCCAAATATCGAGCTCTCAGCAAAAATCTTAATATACATGGTAAATATCCCGAAACATTATATTAAGTCTAATGATTGTGACCATGTCAGCTTAAAAACTTTTTATATTGTGTTAAAATTATTTGTTTAGTCGTTAAAATTGTATTGATATTAGGTCAGTGAATAAAGGCTTTTATTATTATTATTATACGATTTTAACTAATAAAATAAGTAAGGTTTATCTAATGGCATTGAACTAGAAATGTAGTAGCCACGTAGCGTAGGTAGGTTTGTACAACGTGCACAATGGTAGATCTATACCTTCCTCTTTCATTAACAAACAGGAAAATGAATACAATTCACATCACATCACATCATCCTGCCTGTTAATGTTCCCACTGCTGGGACACAGGCCACCTCTCTGTGAGTGGGAGCGGGCCGTAATACACCACGCGGGCCCAGTGCTGGTGGATGTCACAAGTCTTCGAATTTTTGGTTCTAGGAAATGCCGGTTTCCTCACGATGTCTGCCTGGGCTCGAACCCACGACCTACAACTTGTAAGTCGCGGCTGATACCACTGGGCCACCACTGCTCTTCAAGTACAAAGGTATTACTGCTAGATAAAGGCATTATTAATTCACTGAATAATAACTATTAATAATTAATTATTAATCACGTACAATAGCTATTTTTAGGGTTCCGTACCCAAAGGGTAAAAATTGAACCTTATTACTAAGACTCCACTGTCCGTCTATCTGTCATCAGGCTGTATCTCATGAACCGTGATAGCTAGATAGACAGTTTAAATTTTCACAGATGATGTATTTCTGTTGCCGCTATAACGACAGATACAGAATAAAATAATTATTAAGTGGGGCTCCTATACAAAAAACGTGATTTTCTTTGCCTGTCCTGCGTGAGTCCGACTCGCACTTGGCTGGTTTTTCTGTTACAACCGAGCGATGTTTCAAGGTACACTTCAATCAGCCGCCAGGGTTGACTACTTTTATATTTTTAATAAGTACCTCATGGCAGATAGGACCAACAGTGGTTGTCAATGATCATGACAGCGACAGCTAGCGTAGAACCAGGGTAGGCAGAAGTATAGGAACCCATGATTCGCCAGCTTTGTTAGGGGCAGTCTACGCTTTTATATCTTTTATTTAGTGATGAGCCAGATCGCTCTTGTCCTCTATCTCGCCTGATGCAAAGCGATTTATGAGGACTTCGATGGAACGAGCGGGCCGAGAAGCCTGTTCACTCTTGTTTTAGGCACAAATGAAGACTCCAGGACTAGTTTTATGAAATTTTATTTATTTTCTCAAGTGCGAGATCGAGCTTACTCTCGGTAAATATAAACGTTTTTTCACATCATCAGCCTATTAATGTTCCCACTGCTGGGACACAGGCCTCCTCTCTGTGAGAGGGAATGAGCCGTAATCCACCACGCGGGCCCAGTGCGGGTTGGTGGATGTCACATGTCTTCGTATTTTTGTTTCTAGGACATGCCGGTTTCCTCATGATTTTTTCCTTCACCGTTTTGAGAGCAGTGGTGATGAAACAATTTACACAAAGTAAAGCGCCTGCCTGGGCTCGAACCCACGACCTACAAAATGTAAGTCGCGGCCGATACCACTGGGCCACCACTGCTCTCCGTTGTTTACTGCTATAAAATGAGTAATTCGGGTTTTAAGAATTATTCAACACATGTTTTTGTCCGAATTCATATTTAATTTTTTTGCAAAATTCCATGCATCCAAATAACAGGTTGCCGGCCGTTTCAAAAACCGGAACTGGTTCAACGTCCTTTCCGATAGTGACGTCAGTACCGAACCAGTTGCAAACCGGACTTACAGCCCTGTTCAAAAGCGTGCAGCTGTATGTCTCAAGCATAATGTACTGAGCGTAGAGCACAATCGCTCAAGGATGATGTACCACCTATTATGGCTTAACGATCTAACAATAACTCCGTGATTATTGTTGCTTCATAGTTGAAGAATAAATTTATTCAGTCTATAAAGTTTCCACTACTGGGACACAAGCCTTCTCTCTGTGAGAGTACGCGGGCCTGGCTGGTAGATGTCACATGTCTTCAAATTTTTGTTTCTTGGAGATGCTGGTTTTCTCATGATATTTTCGCTGACTCCGCTTCAAGAGCAGTGTTAAGGTTACACTGGGTCTAACCGCGACACCCATGTGCAGGTTGTGTGGGGAACATACGGAACGCATGGAGCACCTACTGTGCACATGCGATGCACTGGCTGGTAAGCGAATGAGTCTCCTAGGGGTTGGATACCCAAAACCAGAAGATTATAGGCTCATATCTCCTAGTCTCGTCGTAAAACTCATGAAAACGGTTTTCAACGAGAATGAGGAGGAGTAAGTTATCTAGGGGACCACAAAAGATCCCAATGGGTCGAAGTGTCCGAGTTATTTCTCGGCCCCTCCATAAGATAAGATAAGATAAGGTTACACTAGTCGATTTTTTTTCCATACAAACGTAGTCTAGGGATTATTCCACTGTTTGACGATGTACGTTCAAAATAAAAAGTGATATCAATTTGTCTCATCATTATCCAGCCCTGTATGGAAGCGAAAAAATAAAAAAATAAAACATTTGAAAGTTATGAGCGTCGAAAGTTCCACATTTCGACACTAATTTTAACGCATTTTTGGGCGCAAATAAATACCTTAAGAAGACGGAAAATTGCAAAACGGCCTCCATACAGGGATAGATTAGTAGTTCAACATCCCATATTATTGTATTATGAACAGATAGATTTAGTCATTTTTTCATGTTCTCTAGACTGCCAAAGGTCTGTTTATAAAATTTCGCGCGCTCGGTTTCGTCCTAAATCATTATCCATTTCGCTACAAATTTGCAAAAGTGTGTATTCGTACGCGAACTAGCTTCCTACTGCTCATCACAGCATCTATCTCTTCCGCACGTGTTGTCGGTTGATATAAAATGCATTTTAACCCCGCGCACAAAATAGTTCGTGCCGTCGACTAGTGTACCCTTAATGAAATAAATTACATGAAGGAAAGTGCCTGCCTCGGTTCACCTCCATTGCAATGTTGAAGATCTCCTGTTATCATTAAACCCGATGGAAAAAGTGGGGTGTTATAAGTTTGACATGTGTGTCTGTGTATTTGTATATTTGTGTGTCTGTCCGTGGCATCATAGCTCCTAAACGGATGAACCGACTTCGATTTAGTTTTTCGTGAGTGTCGAGAATGTTCTTAGATGTATTTGTTGAAAATTGGTTCAGCCGTTCAAAATATTAATTGATAGATACCTATTTAATTGTCTTTTTTTAATCTCCTTAAAGTTAAAAATTAAGCCTTGAACTCGCGTCGGGCGACAGCTAAGTGCATGCATTATAATAAAAACCAAAATAATAACACTTAACTGTGGCGGTCCTCCGACGCGAGTACGAAGATTTTTTTTCACTTTAAAGGAATTTAAAAAAAATGTGGTGGGTATTTTTTTTCTATCTTACTTATATAGAATTTATTTAGACTGTAGTCATAATGTCCAGTTACTGGGTTGTAGAGGTTAGAGAGGTCGTTAGTGTAAAATAGTTTTTTTCAGCTGCATTTGGTTAAACTGGAATCAGACTCCAACTAACACATTTGGGCAAAGTCAGGCAGATGATAATTTAGCTGATTCAACAGCATAATCTTCTAGTGTGTAAAGGTCATTAGGTCACCCTAGGTGAATCGAAACGATAACGTAATGAAGTTTAAACAAAGTGACATCTGTGATAATGATAATACATGTCAATATATTTTTAACTTTCGACTTGTTGTCGCTTATACGCCATTTTGTCTAACTTTTTTTATATTTTGTCTTCGCACGGTTTGTGCATATAACCAGTGACACGTTTAGAATAGAAATTCTAGTTTCTTTAGATTTTAGTCCAATATCCTAGTAAGTCCCCAATAAAATGGCGGCAACTTTATTGGCATTTGAACTTGAATTTATTTTTATACATTAATTGGCTTCATGTTATAATTTTTAATGTCAATTTTTGTTTTCGGTTTTTGTTTGTCATATTGGTATTATTTCTTTTATTTTTAATTATTTAATTCCAAATGTTATTTTTGTACAATCTGCAGCACTGTGCTGTGTCACGAAGAACATTACAGCCTTTTCTGATACCTGGGCCACCAAGATAAAGGCTGTGCCTAGTTTGGGGCCCACGGACACTTCCATTGTGATAACTAGTTCATTTAGTCCATTGTGCAAATTGTTTCTGTGTTTAACTTGTGTGTGTGTAAATAAATAAATAAAAAATAAAAGCTTCTACGGAGTTTTGACGACAACATATACGAACTCATGTTCTACCGCTGTTTTACTTGCCCACACTCGTGCACGTTCACTAATATTATTAGAATAAAAAACCACCATTTTTACACTATTAATATTCAATTTAACACAATTTTAGGTAAATTAAACAGGGAAGCAGAAGCAACATAGAGGCCATCACGTTCCCGCCAAAACTCTTGTCTAACTTTACATTTTGCCTCGACTTTATTCCAAATTCAAATCATTCCGACCGTTGCGAAATCAATTACAAAATGGTTACGATTTATAGTGCGATTAAGTATCAAAATTTAACTATTGTAACATTGGAAATAAGGAATAAAAATAAAAAAGCCTTTTATTTCATGCATCAATTATTTTAACATCTTACAAAATTTTAATTTTAGTTCATAGTAAAAATGAGATTGTGGTTATAAATTTATTAACATTGTTTCACAGACTCATAATCAAAAACTTTGCATATATTAATCACTCAATTTGTATATAAAAAAATATAAAAAATCACATTAAAATCATTGTAGTGATTTATAAAGAATTGCATTGATAAATACATTAAGATAAAAATTATTTCATTATTTGGATAATTTAAGACTATTAATAAGGTATAAAACTGTGTAATATATTAAACTCTCTACTACTTTCCAATACTCATAAGTCGGATGGCAAGTAAACCAGTTTTATGACATAAAGAAAATAATTTAGTTCCCATATCAGCTACGTATGATTAAAATCTTCATGCCGAAGTAGAAAGTGAATACAATAGCTATTCATATAGGTACTCACCTACTTTGTATGAGTAAATAGTTGTTATTTACCGTTATGTAAAAATAGCCTACAATTCTTTCTCTAATTTTTCGCAAACTGATGATTCAAACGCAATTACAGAGGACCAAAAACCGTAATTCACTCCTTTCTCTTTGCCATCAGTTTTTTTGTCCGAAAACGTCAGTTTTTTCCCAACCATAATTTACAGAATCATGTAAATTTTTGCCATTAGTTTTTTTAACTACAGATTTTGATACTTTTCATTCAGAAAAATCGGTTTTCAAACTTCATAACTTCGGATAACTAAGATCCTTTTAATGTTACAGTATTGCAGACAATCTGACAAAGACAATATAGCGCGAAACAGATAAACTCTATCTTATCTCTGATTTACATCAAAACATCAAGATTTTTAAATAAAACAATACAATAACAACTTACCATGGTCACTGTCCCATTACTGCCATTCAGAGTTTCATTTGAATTCATATTTATCGTAAAAACTTCCGTACTTTCCGTAGGAGAGATTTTACTAGCACTTACACATTCAAAGACACCCATTATTTATAACAAAAAAAAAAAACACTAGCACAGATTAACAAACCGTTATGTCAAAAAGATACGATATATTTTTAAAATTTAATTTTGGAACATGTCTGATTGTTTAAAAAAATAACTTAATTCTCAAGTGTTCTAAGTAGAGATATCTCGTCGACTGCTGTCAGTGGCAGCGTGCGCGCACCGGTGAGCGTTCATACACTGATATAAAGCGACTGGATATCTTAAGAGTGTGGGTGGTGTTCTTAAAGGACAATCGAATCGGCAGACCGATCTAGTGTGAGCTGCAAACTAGAGCTTGGGAGTTCCTTTGAATTTCTTCGTTGTTTTCGGGTTTCGAAGATTTGACGCGTTTTTTATTATTGTTGCAATCAATCATTTCATGTGGTTTAAAAATGTAGTGTAACAAAGTAGTATGATAGTAACAATTTTTGAATTTTATTTTAAAAAGACAATACTTAACTGATATTTTTATTTATTTCAAAAACTTGTCGATACAATATTTTTTTTGTACAAGTAGATAAGTAAAGATTTATATTTTTTGTTCTAACAAAATCGCAACTGAATTAATGGCTCAAGTCAAACACTAAATTAAAATAAATATAATGAAATGACTTCCAATAAAATATAATTTTACTAATAAAAAAACAATGACCAATTTGAAAGCAAGAAGGAAAAAAAAAATATTTGCTTCGTTCAGAATCAAATATATTTTGTCGATTTACTCGTCTAAAAACCTTAACAAGCAATTTAATATTTGGATATGTTCATATATTATGTTCCCTACTCATAAATCAAGTAACGGTTTTACCGAAATATGTATGTACTTATTAGAATCGGTGATGGATTGATTCACCAGTAAATAATTTACCCAGACCATTAAGGTCTTGTATAAATGTACCCAGACTTTAATATTTTTTTTGACATATAGAGGAGCTCGTGGCTAAATAATAACAGCCGCACGGGTCGATCATCAAGGTTAAGCAACGCTTGACGAGGTCGGTCCGTGGATGGGTGACCATTCCAACATACCGAGTTTCCTCCGTGCCTCGGAAAGCACGTTAAGCCGTTAGTCTTTGCTGTTATTAGAAGATCTTTGACAGTCGTTACGGGTAGTCAGAAGCTTGAGATCTGACACCAGTCTTGCCAAGGGGTACCGTGTTACCCAGTTACTGGGTTGTGGAGGTCAGATAGGCAGTCGCTCCATGTAAAACACTGGTACTTAGCTGAATCCGGTAAGACTGGAAGCCGACCCCAATATAGTTGGGAAAAGGCTAGGCAGACGATGATTAAGGTCTGGGTACATTATTTACTGGTGAACCCTAAAATGCGTCAGTATTTAAATATATCATATTATTTATTATGTCCCGATAAGATACCATCTTATATATAGAGCTAGTACTTACCAACCAACAAGTCATCTTTACATGACATGTATTTTGACAGAGACAAACGTTTTTTGACATTGACATGAATATAAAGTACATGTATTCTACTAATAAATTGTAGTTCTAAAAACTAAAAAACACGCTTTAATGGTAAGGATAATGGGACAAACTGTTTAAATTATTGCATTGTCATCGGTCCTTGATAAGTGTGCAAAGTTTCAAATCAATCCAACGTTTTGAAGTGGGTGAAAATCACGTTCAAAGATTCCGTTACATTGATACATTGATACATTGTTACATTGATACATAGATACATAGATACATACATACCAAGCTAATAAAAGCGTGTTAAACATACATACCAAGCTAATAAAAGCGTGTTAAAAAGCGTGTTAAAAATAAGTACCTATCACCGTTATCACATCCAGTCGCATTACAATCAGTGAAACAAACACAATATCACCGATATGAATCATTCACGTGTGGAGTGAATACTAATACAAGCGACGTTATGTCAGTTTGTGGGCCATTCTGTCAATGTATGTGAGTAGTATTGCATGGAACTGTTCCGGCTTATAAGTAAGGTTGCCATCTATGCCAACAAGAAATCAGCTGTTTCCTACATTTTGTACAGTTGTGTGAGCTAATTGTTTTTCTTTTCGTTTCGATGGCACATTTAATTAGATTGTCTGGGCCCAGTAGGTGGCCACGCTTATTACACTGTACTGAGGCCTTAGTGCGAGTTTTTAGTCACGCTCAATCGCGTTAACGTTAACGCCAATTTGTATTGAAACTGGATAAGCGCCGTCTGGTGACGGCAAGGCAAAACCTCTTTTTTTGTATACATTTTGACATAAGAGATCGTTTACGTTACCACGAGTGATTACGTTAAAAAACTCGCACTAAGCACACAGGTCTTCCAGGGTGCAAGTGAGTGAATGGACAGCCAGGACACTCCAGCAAGTGGGACATAGTCTGTACAGGTGCACCACACTCGCACCGGGTGTTGGACGAATCAATAAGCCCCCATTTTGCCAAGCTATATTTGCAGCGACCTACTTGCATGGGTACGTAGCTGATTCAATGCCTTCCATATAGGCCACTGCAATTCATGACCAAGTGGTAGATGTTCCTTGGGCTCAACAAAGTCATGGGCTAATGAAATCTGTAATCATTATTCTGAAAATCAAAGATCACATTCTATAACATCTATCAGCTGAAGAAAGCTAGTTTCGGTCGAGTCGAATATTCGGTCACATTTTATCTGAAATAGAAACTCCGGTCGAAACCAAAACCGGACCTTCGGTAGGACACTACATGAAAAAGAATCTTTTGTAAGAGTTAATTTTTACTTGAATAGTATCTTTCATTTGATACACCTATATAAAGGTCCGTTTATATCTACAGACACTGAGCGTGCCAGACACGTGTCGTGGCAGACAAAATCATATTCTTTCATACAGTGAGTCTGTTGGTGTCTGCGCGGCCGTGTAACGATAGATATATTTAAATACGTTAATAGATACCTACTATATAAAAGAATATTATTTTGTCTGCCACGGCACGTGTCTGGCACGCTCAGTGTCTGTAGATATAAACGGACCTTAATAGTTGGAATAATTAAGACAGGCGATAAAAAAATGTAATGATATAAGTTGTAATATATTTTTTGTACTCGTACTTAATTTTTTTTTCAGGCGTCAAAGTCAATGCGTAAAAAATAAAAAAACTGCAGGTCAGGGACATATGTAGCCACACCTGATTTCTTGTTGGCAACCCTGCTTCTAAGATACCAGTTTAGTAGAACGCATAGACTTGCGTAAGAGTGTTCTCAGTGATAGTTTGGTTATCAATGAGTTGAATGAAGATGCTTCCGCTCTTTTTGTCAATGATGTGTGATCTTTAACCTGTGAGTAGTCGCGGTACATATCTCAATTGGATAGGTCAGTCGGCAGCTGATCTATTTAATAAATAAACCTACCGATACTTACTCAGATGCATTTCATATGAAATGAAAGACATTACTTTACATTGCTAGGTATTGTTCTTACTATCCTTGTGCTAATATTTGCCCAAAGCTCGGGAGCATCGTGTCGGTAACTGGAGGTAGTGAAGAGGACATCGCTTCAAGGATCGCCAAAGCACGAGCTACTTTCGCGCAGCTGAGACCTGTCTGGCAATCGCGGAAACTGACCCGAAGGATTAAACTCAAAATCTTCGGGTCAAATGTCAAATCCGTGTTGCTTTACGGGTGCGAAACGTGGAAGGTCACAAAAGACATCTCACGCCAAATACAAGTCTTCGTCAACCGCTGTCTTCGTCGCATACTCGGCATTTACTGGCCCGAGACCATCACCAACGTGGAGCTGTTGGAGCAATGCCACGAGAGCCCGATCGACCGCCAGATCAAGCGTCGCACATGGAGTTGGATTTGCCACACGCCGCGAAGGGATTCTGATCCTATACCGAAGCAAGCGCTGGATTGGAATCCCCAAGGCAAAAGAAAGCGTGGCCGTCCCCGTCAAACCTGGCGTCGCACCGTGTTGGCGGAAGCGACGAGCATCGGTATGACGTGGAGCGAGGTGAAGCGTGAAGCTCAAGACCGATCGCGATGGAGAACTACTGTGGACGCCCTTTGCCCCATCCAGGGGACGTAGGACATTAAGTAGGTCAAGATGACGCGGTTGCACGTACTTCGCGTGCCTAAAAACGGAGTAAAATTACGATCAATGATCGTAATTTGAAATTTTCATTTAGCATTATCGGCACCTGAAATCCACCGATATCAAGAAAAATGCTTTTTTATGCCATATTGAGCTGTAAAGACTGTTTAGAAAAAGTTGGCCGAGGCATTGGAAATGTTTTCTTTCATTGGTAAGTTCATTTGTTTTTGAATTGTGTGTGAAAAGGTGGCACGCTTGGTTTTCAAACAGATGGAAGGACTTGCGTTATCTAGTTAAATTTATGTCTGTGTTCCAAGCGGTTTGAATATATAAAACCCATTTCATTGGTCATTTTCTTTTATATTGCTTACTTCAAAATTAACAGCAGCAGCACTCAGGTGTTTTCCCATTCGCATTTCGATTCGCGCATTATGTATTCAATTTCGCATGACTGTTTGTAATCGGCGCCAACGTACATTCCTTCTGTATTTAAATTATTCTTTGCGGTTACCTCCCGCGCTTACGCAACGACTAAAGGTACTGCAGGAGACATCTTTGTTCGGCTATAGACAGACGTAGAGAACTAGTAGAAAAATGGTTACTTGTATTGATACAAACTATGTACAAGTACAGGGTGACTTTTAATCCATGGCAATATTTCAGAGGGTAAAAGAACTTAAGGTTACACTAGTCGATCATTCTTCCATACAAACGTAGTCTGGCGATTATTCCACTGTTTGACGATGTACGTTCAAAATATAAAATGATATGAATTTGTCTCATCATCAGCCCTGTATGGAAACAAAACAGTAATAAAAAATATAGATATGAAAGTTATGAGCGTCGAAAGTGTCATATTTCAACACTAATTTTAACGCAACTTTGGGAGGAAATAAATACCATAAGAAGAAGGAAAATTTAAAAACGGCCTCCATGCAGAGATTGATTAGTAGTTCAACAATGCAAATAATTTTCTTTTGAAAATATAAATTTAGTCGTTTTTTCATGATATCTAGACTCCCAAAGGTCTGATTATAAAACTTCGCGCGCTCATTTTCGTCCTAAATCATCATCCATTTCGCTACAAACTTGCAAAAGTGCTAATTCGTACGCGAACTAGCTTCTTACTGCTCATCACAGCATTTATCTCTTTCGCACATGTTGTCGGATGAGATAGTATGCATTTTTAAAATAGTTCGTGCATTCGACTAGGGGAACCTATAAGACTCCGTATCAAAACGTCCTATTCGCAAAACGACCTATGAGCAGAAAGTCGTATTCTCAAAATGACCTATTCATAATTATGGCATTTGTATAAACATTTGTACATTTGTGTTTGTGTATGGAGAATTTGCTTCTAGGTCGTTTTACGAATGGATTATTTATTTAGTATAATCTACTGACTTTTTTCGCAATTTCTTTGCTGGTCCTCCAAGCAGTATTGTTACAAGTATAAGTTTATAAGTCCTTAGAGTACCGTATTCTTGTGTGTTTTGTCTGGTATTTCTGACTCATAATAAAATTATTACCTTAAGTCTTATAAATCACTACTAATGTACATAATATCACAATTTATTTGTATTTAATATTATTTACATAAGAACATTTTGTGTCAATATTTTCAGAAGAGTGAATCATTATGGATACAGTCAACATAGAAAACGGTTCAAAGGCTAATATTATAAATTATTATTTTAAACTTTTTGAACATTAACGCTCTATTAATAAGTATTAATAGTCATTATTATTGTCAAGCCAAGATTCATCATCTATTCTCCTCTCTCCTTGGCAAAAAGGACAACTAGTCTACACGACGCAGAGTGACTAGTTACTGGTCCTGGACCGAAATTGTCTCGAGATCTTCTGTCTTCGTATTTTGTCTCATTCTGGCACGCGATCTGGCGCTCTTATAATGACCAGTAACAGTTTCGGTCTCCGGTCTACAAAAAATACTACCGGCTTCGAAATAAAAGCACTACAAAGTGAAAAATAACTTTTTTTTTGGAAGTCGGTATCTTTGGTAGGTACCATTTTTTTTAGTTATGGACAGTCGGTAGTATTTTTTTGTTAAAAAGATTTTTATTTTTCGCTTTTTTTTGTTGTATCTATGCAACATGCCTTTAGTAAGATACCTATAATGCCAGAATAGATTACCCGAATACCAAGAGAGTGTACCAAGGTGAACTGTACACATCTGCGTACCCCTTTAGAGCGTACTGGCGTGATGATATGTTATGAAATGGTATATTCAATAAACAGAACAGACATGCGATTGCAGCACCGAGTGATTTGCCGTCATTTATTGAAGAATTCTATTGTATATCTCCGAAGTTCTTCATCAGATCTACAACAAATTAAAAAGGGACCAATTTCGGAACATACTCTTTCCAACAAAAAAATAATTTTCAAAATCAGACCACAATTAAAATACACAAAAAAAAACCGGCCAAGTGCGAGTTCGACTCGCGCACGAAGGGTTCCGTACCACTATCGCAAAAAAACGGCCAAAAAATCACGTTTGTTGTATGGGAGCCCCACTTAAATATTTATTTTATTTTGTTTTTAGTATTTGTTGTTATAGTGGCAACAGAAGTCCGTCATCTGTGAAAATTTCAACTGTCTAGCTATCACGGTTCATGAGATACAGCCTGGTGATATACGGACAGACAGACAGACGGATCGCGGAGTCTCAGTAATAGGGTCCCGTTTTTACCCTTTGGGTACGGAACCCTAAAAACTAACATAAAGTCGAGAATAGAACCTCCTCCTTTTTGGTAAGTCGGTTAAAACGAAGCTAACGCCCAATAAAAAACAGCAGAGAAGCGGCATACAAACATGAACAAAACAAACAAGAAAAATGACACAATATTTGCAAAGTACAGATAAGTATAATCTGTTTAAATACCAAAGGCTCGCATACGCGAATACAGCCAACATTCCTAAGAACCCATGGATGGTGACTCATACAGACACACATATTACTTTCGAGTTGAGGCTTGACGCATACAAATTATATAAAGATACTAAACCCGCGGCCTGCGCTCCCGCCGAGTATGACTCACCTTACTACTGGCGCTTAGTACACTCGCGGGTATAGTAAATGATTTCTGAGAATTGCTGAGGTGAGCTGAGTCCATTCTTAGTGCAGAAATATGGGTCATCTATTCATACTATATGTATGATATATGACTAGATTGAAGACAAAGTCATTTAATTAGATATGTCTGAGAATAAGTTTTTGAACATCAAAATGTACAAAAGTTAAAACGCCCCCGTCACTACTTCCAGTGTATTTTAGGTGTGTAGAAAAAGTGGCGCCACGAACTCGCCCAGGTGTATTTAGTGCTATAACTACTATAACTCACATTTTCAACAAGTCGCATGATGTGTTATTGTATTTTAGGTGTGTAGAAAAAGTGGCACAACGAACTCCCCCAGGTGTATTTGGTGCTATAACTACTATAACTCACATTTTCAACAAGTCGCATGATGTGTTATTGTATTTTAGGTGTGTAGAAAAAGTGTCGCAACGAACTCTCCCAGCTTTATTTGGTGCTATAACTACTATAACTCACATTTTCAACAAGTCGCATGATGTGCTATTGTATTTTAGGTGTGTAGAAAAAGTGGCGCAACGAACTCCCCCAGGTGTATTTGGTACTATAACTCACATTTTCAACAAGACTCATGATGTACGAAAGCAAGCGGGCGATTATAATATGTAGGTAATTATACTTCGTGCCTCGTCCTCGAGATTAGTTCCTGTAATTAATTATTATTATATACACATGTAGTAGGCGGCTATAGGCTACTGCGCAAATCACTAGTTTTCAGAGTATTTTTTTTTTTTTTTTTTTCTTGCCTGGCATCACTGTGTTAACTTGTCATTCGCGATTATAGTGCGTCGCTGCGCGTCACGTAATTAAACTTTTAAATAAAAATAACAGTTTTTCATAGTGAAAAAATGCCAAAAAGGACACATTCAACCGAGGAATAAAGAGAATCAGGAGAAACATGAAAAAATCTGGGAGCAATTTAAAAACGTGCTCGACTTAAAAAAGGTAAAACAAAATAGTCTCAAGAGTCGACGCCATATTTAGACCCACAAGGTACCTACCTTACTCTGTTAAAATGTATTGTA
The DNA here is from genome assembly GCA_948252205.1 of Orthosia incerta. Taxonomy (NCBI): domain Eukaryota; kingdom Metazoa; phylum Arthropoda; class Insecta; order Lepidoptera; family Noctuidae; genus Orthosia; species Orthosia incerta. Next base: position 5,972,015 of record OX411745.1, on the reverse strand, counting down.
TGTATTACTACATATCTACAACTATTTTATCAATCCTCCGCCCTAAACTTGCATCTCAAACAAATAATGCACTTCGGGCAAGCCATCGGGCCGTCCCACTGTATATTTACGAGATTATCAATCAAAACAAAATTTATTTCTTAAACATAACGAATATATTCGAGCTGATTATCGGACTGTCTCAAATAATGAAACAAATAATGCATTTCGGGCTAGCCATCGGGCTGTCTCACCACGTATTTACGAGATCATCAAACAGAATTTATACATTTTATCTAACGAATGTATTCGAGCAGATCATTGGACTGTATCAAAACATTCAATAATACACTGGTTTCGTTCAATTCTTTGGAATTGCTACAACCACCAGATTGCAAAAATCAGTTATCAACCGGAAGTAAAACAATGGTTATAATCATTCCAGGCGAAGTCCTAGACGACGACGTCACAAATGAAATGGAAACAAAGTCGAATACGACTAACTTAACAATAGTGATCTTCCACACAATTCAAACCTGAATAACACAGACGCTCTCGAAATTCTCGGGGTTGACCCAACATTGAACACGGAGTATGGTGATGGGGCCGAACTCCACAAGGAAGTGACCAGCTGTCTGGAGTGTCTTGCAACGTTTGGTCTGTCTCCCTAGAGACCACAGGCGGGTACTTCCCCTACAGATCCTTCAGCAGGAAATATACCCGCTGACATTAAATGTGAAAAACGTGAGGCTCTTATGCTATACAGCAAAATAAAAGCAAAATTCTCAAATTATTGATAACCAAGGCCATAGAACCGAAACAAAGACTACTCAGCACCGTCTCCTGCTTAAAAGCAGCACTATCAAAAGTACTGGATACAAAAGAAAATGATACAGAACTACTAACTTAAATAATGGATGCCACTCGCACCTTATGTGAAGTTCAATATTGTGACTCAATGACTATATGCAAATTTAGCTGCAGCTCAAATTAAAAAGGATCTTAAGGACCAAGTTCAAAACACAAAGATAGATAAATATCTGTTCGGGAAAACACTTGCTGAAACTATTTGAGTTGGTAAAGCGGCTTCTAAATCAGGGCTGCTACAGCACCTAAACCCAAGCAAAAACCCAACACATTCCAAACAAAATACTGGAAAGCTCACCAGCGCCACAAGGACGACAGGAGAACTGGGAGCATGGCTATAGCCTGATTCAGCCGTACAAAACTTTAAGTGGTTGTCTCACCCGACCAAACAACCTTGACACCGCTAAACTCAGTAAGGTACGTTGGTCGCTTATAAAATTCTTATAAACAGTAATAACTTATCACTGATCATAAGACCATGTTATCATGGATTGAGGGTTTCAAAGGTACCCACAACACTTCACCAGTGGAAAAAACATACTATAAGGAGACAATTATGTAATTGATCTCCATTGGTGCAATATTTAAGTGCTAGCCTTGAAAAGGGCAAAATTGTCTCAAGTGTTTCTTACGTAAGACCAAAACTCAATGGCAGTATGCATTTTAAAGTTAAAACCTTAATAAGTTCATTAATGCAAGCCGTTCAAACTTGAAGATTTGTGCATAGAATTAAAGATGACATCAAATGATAGTTCCATGGCCATATGTTACATAACATACCTTAATAATAATTAACATATTAATATTTAACATACCTTAATGCATAATATCTTATAAAATATCACAAAAATTCTAGAAAATATCTAGAATCTCTTTCATGAAAAATTGTATGAGTTCAATCTACTGCTGTTTGGGTAAAACACTGCACCTAACATTTTCACTTAAGTTATGAAAACTCAACAAATACTGAGATCCTGTGGCTCTTGATTGGTAACTGAAAACATTCAAAACACTAAGAAGTTAATCACAAGTTATTAAATAACAAACTTACACCCACTAATATTAGTACAATTAAAGGATATATCATTGACACAAGATTCTTACCTATCATGTAACGTTACCTCCAGATAAGAAAAATCTTATTAATTATGAAATCAGAAAATTAACATGCTTTGTAGGACTAGGTACTGGTCTCAGCATGCCCTTCTATTTAATATGGATGGCTTTATATAGGTATATAACTAAAAACTATAATGTTGTAAAAGCCTAAACCTCCAAGGTGAAGAAAATTATAAAAAATACATGAATATCCCCAGAAGAATTTCCTGAATGGTGGCCATATGCCATTCAAAATTGAGTAAATAAAATCAAACTTAATTATGCAACCGAAATGGTTTCTGACGCCTCAACAAAAGGGGGGGGGGCTGCCTGTGGTGATGAGACTGCTAGGGGCAAGTGGTCAGACAAGAAATGTAAATATCACATGATTTTTATTTGGAATTAGTAACATCATTCAATCATGAAATAATTGTGAAATACCGTCATGTATAGAAAATTCAACAGCAATATAGGCTGCATTATTAATCAAATGGGTGGAACTCAACACTCATCTCTTCAACTTAGCCTGCGGCATTGGTTGAAAACTGTTATGTATTATTTTCATTTTAGTATAAAAATCTCTTCAACTTAGCCTGCGGCATTGGTTGAAAACTGTTAAGTATTATTTTCATTTTAGTATAACATAATTTCATTTTCGCTTCTTACATTAGGTCGACTGGAAATCAAGAAGCTGATACTGTATTGCAGAAGTCACATTCCGACGTAGAATGGGAACTAAAAGAAAATGCTTATGCATTGAGTTATAATGTACTTACGTAGTAGTATAACTCCAATGTGCTTATGACCAATCATTGAAAGATAAATTTGGAACACCTGAAATTTACCTATTGCCAATTCACATTAACTATAAATATGATAAATACATAACATGGCATAACAACCCAAATGCCTTCACAATTGACACATTCACAGTATACTGGTAACCAATTTTCTCTAACGCTTTTCCACCATTCTCAATCATGTTAAAAGATCTACAAAAATCATAATGGATAAAGCTTAGGGCATCATGTTGATCACCATGCCCAACTGGTTCCCTTTACTTAGGGAACTTCCCATAATTCAGGGATGCTCATACTCAAACCTAATGAAAATGTTATAGTATTTCACAGCAAGGGAAAAGCCATACCTACCTTACCCTGGCTGTCAGAGTCCAGTGGGTAGTGAAGTCTATTGCAATGAAGCATACCACCATCATCAATTGATAAGATAGCATCTCTATCAGAAAACTCTTTCAAACAATATGACACATGTTTAATATAAAAATCTTGAAATCATATACATCAACGGTGATATAATTACTTAACAGAACTTTCTAATTACAGTAAAAAATATAACAAATGATTAACTGTCAAAAATTTATAATACCTACTTTAATAAACATTAGAATGTCCAGGAATGTCCTCTGATGACAGATTAAAAATAATGGTTAAGGGCTTGTTCAGACTGCGAACACCTGCCCAAAAATACAATGTCACCTGGGACACATCCCAAATGCTGGAAGCCTTAGGAATTTGGTACCCAAATGAGATGTTGTCTCTAGAACTGTCAAAATTAAAATCAAAGCATAGTAATACAATCAATGCATACATATAACCATCAAAATTTCAGACCTCATAAAATCTCTAATTTATGAACTAAATAATCAATCAATTCTTCAGACAAAGAACAGGAATAATTCCAGCTGAAACCTTGTAGCCTACATTAACAAAACCTCTAACCACTTTAGGCACTAAGAAACCGTACCACATAGTGTACTTTAAACACTAACAGTCTTAAGCCAGGTGTAACATGATCATTGATCAGATTCTAAAAACAGCAGGCTGGAGTTGCAATTACTTGAATTGCAACTCCAGCCTGAGATTTGGTAAATTTTATAACAGTTTCTTAGTGTAAAGCATAAAAATAATTTAGCAAGAAAAATCTTAAGATGTGATTAAACAAGTACATTTGGTAAATTTTATAACAGACCTTTAGTGTAAAGGATCAAAATGATTTAGCAAAATAAATCTTTAGCTGTGATTAAAGATATCTTATTTAACTTACATGTACTAATTATTACAACAACTTTAACTTATAACGAAGGAGCATAAATGTATTGATAATGAAACTAAGAATAGTAATAAAAAAGCTAAAATGGATTTTGATAAGACAGTTATATTTATTATTATCTGAATGGTTAATCAAGAACTTTCTTTTTCAAATGACAACTATGATTGATACTCTTTAAAATAACTTTAATATTGATAGCAAGCAGGCAATAAATATTCGGTTGAAAAGATAATTAAGAATTTATAAAAACATTTTGGTTAAGAACCTATGTTACTTAATAGCAACTGTGATAGTATTTATAAAACTGAAATACTTAATGATAATAAATAGGCAAAAATATTTTGTTAATAAATATAATTAAGATGAGAATAGTAATTAAGGAAATTACTGAATAAGAATCTTTGTTAATAAATGATAACTATGATGGTCTATAAACATTATAACAATGATAATAAGAAAGTAAATAATACATTTTTTAAAACAGATAATTAAGAATATATAAACTGATTAAGAACCTGTGTGTAACCTATGGACAACCATGAATGATGGTTAGTCCACAAAAAAAAAAAAAAAAAAAAAATATATATATATATATATATATATATGATTTTAAAGAAAGAAAGCTTTTACTTCAAAAAGTCATCATATTTTATGCGATAATTCCAGAACTTAACTCTCAAAGTCTACATGTGTATATAATAATAATTAATTACAGGAACTAATCTCGAGGACGAGGCACGAAGTATAATTTATGATTAAACGAACTTACCCTAAGTGAAGTTCTATCAAAATTATACGAAGTGCCTCGTCCGAAGAGATTAGTGACACCCTCCCAACCCTAAGGTATAACCCAGAAGCGTTCTGGAAATATCTAAAACATCAGTAACTCTAAACTAAATGACAAGTTAACACAGTGATGCCAGGCAAGAAAAAAAAAAAAAAAAAAAAAAAATACTCTGAAAACTAGTGATTTGCGCAGTAGCCTATAGCCGCCTACTACATGTGTATATAATAATAATTAATTACAGGAACTAATCTCTTCGGACGAGGCACTTCGTATAATTTTGATAGAACTTCACTTAGGGTAAGTTCGTTTAATCATAAAATATAGACGACAAAGAAAAAGGCCTAGGCAAAGGCAAAATTTTGGAATTCTAAATTTAAAGCTTCAAAAACTCTGCCCAATGGGGATCGACCTCAGAAACTAAACAGTCGCGCTTACGCCGTTTAGAGTAACACCAAAGAGGCAGTTGGTTGTGGGTTATTTATAGTGCGAAAATAATAAGCATGATAGAGGTACGGTCGTGACGTCTCAGTTGTTATTGGTTGGAGTTCGAGGCTATAGTTCAGTAGTATATTAAGAGTCACGTACGTGGTTAGGTTTGTATATTGCTTAATGTCGATGTGGTCTTATTATTTTATTGTTATCAATGTACCTGCCCCGAAGAGGAGCCGAAGATAGAGTGGCCGGAAAGCAGCTCGTCAGTCAATCTGTCAAAGCTTCCAGGACGGGCACGAATTATCCTTCACCATTATTATTAGTGTGTAACTGTAGGTGTGGAGTAAAGTTCACTTCTTGTCAGGAAAAAATCATGACAAAGCCCGGACTTAAAAGGTCAGAAATAGCCAACAAGCAAAGAGCAAGCTTGGTGACACACGTTCATTTCGTGTCGTCTGTATAAGGCGTTACCTATTTTTCCTACATCGAGCCATTTCATACCACCATTACATGAAACCATTTGGTATGAAACCTAATAATTAAAGGAAAACCGTAACTATACTAATTGCCTATTCAAATAAAGTTAGATACCAATTGAAAACTATCCAATCACGTATTACTTTTCATAGAGAATCGAACATCGCCTGTCGGTTTTTTATCGGTTTCATTTCGGTGAGTGTGCGATTGAATTACATGATTTAATTCCGCCAAGCCCGTTTCATCATCAGACTACAAGACGTACGGCGATGCGTCTTCGGTACAGTGTAGACATCCTACCCTTACGCGCTAAACGTTTTGGGAATACTTTCATTGTGCGTTTAGCAAAGGAGTGGAATTCCCTGCCAGAGTCTGTGTTTTCTGATAGCTACAATCTGGGGGTCTTTAAGTCAAGAGTGAATAAGTTACTTCCAGGCAAACGTACTTCACCGTCGACCACAACGTCGCTTAGCATCATAAGACATAGTGGCCAAACGCGAACCTATCAATAATTATAAAAAAAATAGACAGCCAAATACAGATTGATCAACATAGTCATCAAAAGGCGTATTTTTTAACATTGAAGCCCTAAGAATGATAATCACGCAACAATGTAAAGCGAACATCTACTAAGCATGATATTGATAAGATACTAAAAAAACATTGACACCTGCATTTCTATAACCACGTGTTTGGGCAGAACCGGATTGATAGCACTGAAGCAATTAGGTGCGTACGTGAGTCAACTAGAGGAATATGATTTAAAATCGTTTGTATGATAATTATTAATCAATACATTTCTTCCTGTTATTCGATAAAACGATTATAGTTTTTGCCGCATTGAAATGAGTCAACCATTCAGTAAGGCCAATTAGTTAAATATCTCATTAGTGGTTGGAATAAGGCTGCCAATGAAGAACACAATCAAGAAGATTGGTAGTACTATCCAGGATATACAATGTGCACTTAAGTAAGTATTTTCACTCGCGCAGGCTTTAAGTTCTTGTTAAAATATATGATTTATAGAGCAAGTTGTTAAATCAATATTCTGAGCTCAAATAAAGAATATTAAATAAAATAATATAATGTCGCACCCACATTTCACCAGACGGTTATTGTAAAAGGTGAGCAGTCTGACAATCGAGCACAAATCCAAACTCCTAGCTACTACTGAGAAATTCCATATGGAAAGAATACTAAACAAATATGTTTTTTGTTCAACTATGTTTTAAATTCTTTTTATCACATCTATTCAAAAAGAGCTAGTGTATTCTTCGTAACCGTAAAATAGCTCATTAATCCCTAGGGACTAAACGTGATTTGAATTTGGAATGTGGATATTGTAATAAATGTTGCAATCAGTAAAGATATGAATCACAAACTATGCGGTCCAAAATATATTTACATCGCTAAAATCGATTACGACGAATATATGAGGTGAATGGCTAATGAGCGATAGTAATTCTATTACGGACGCACGGGAACATTGTATTGAAAAAATGACTGGCCGGAAAACCGCGCGCCAGCCAAATTAAAAATAAATCTACAACTGTAACGGATGGTACTAATAAAATTGTTACGATGTACTTCCATAGTTGTTCAATTATAAATATTAGCGTCTAATTATTTCTATGTTATGTATTATGGTTCCTAATTGTATGTTAATGAATAAACGTAACGTTCTTGTTCATAAGTTGTACTTACTTATTTTCTTATAGAGGGTGATAAAAAGTAGAGGGTCCACCTCAGGAGCAACACTATTTTAAGCTTGAGTTACGTAAGTACTTTAAATCCTTCGCTCCGCTTTGGATTTAAAAAAAAATGGCCAAGTGCGAGTCGGACTCGCGCACGAAGGGTTCCGTGCCGTTATTGCAAAAAACGGCAAAAAAAATCACGTTTTTTGTGTGGGAGCCCCACTTAAATATTTATTTTATTTTGTTTTTAGGGTTCCGTACCCAAAGGGTAAAAACGGAACCCTATTACTAAGACTTCACGATCCGTCTGTCTGTCTGTCCGTCTGTCACCAGGCTGGATCTCATGAACCGTGATAGCTAGACAGTTGACATGCTTTGGTTTCCGTACGTCACGTCCTAGGCGACCACTGAAAATCAGCGCCGTGCTGTGGGTCTCCCACGGCACAGCAATATGCTGAGTGGAAGCCTTCTTTTCACAGTCACGACATGCATCTGCTTGTACTTACTCGTCATCCTAGTACTGTACTCAAATTTGGTATTTAATTTTAATCTTACTTTTCTTTACTAACATAATTTAAATACTTACTAATATTGGATACCGTTAAGGGTTTAATTTAAGATGTCAAAAATGTTGTATGTCGTTTTTGTGGCGAATAAACACTTTTTCTTTCTTCTTTCTATTTCTATTGCCGCTATAACAACAAATACTAAAAACTGAATAAAATTAATATTTAAGGGGGGCTCCGATACAACAAACGTGAATTTTTGCCGTTTTTTGCGATAATGGTACGGAACCCTTCGTGCGCGAGTCCGACTCGCACTTGGCCAGTTTTTAGTATTTGTTGTTATAACAGCAACAGAAAAACAACATTGGTGAAAATTTCAACTGCTAGACAGTTGAAACTGTCTAGCTATCACGGTTCGTGAGATACATCCTGGTGACAGACGGACAGACAGACAGACAGACGGATCGCGGAGTCTTAGTAATAGGGTCCTGTTTTACCCTTTGGGTACGGAACCCTAAAAAAACACTCTCGTCTTTAAAATATGTAGTTGTTTGTTCCCTATATAAACAATCTACTATTTCACACCACCTGCTTACAATGTCCAGTTCCATGTCATGAAATCTCAACGTAAAGTAAAGCATTACCTCCCAAGGAAGATTGTATGAAAGTTGTATGAAACTCCTAAGGGAGTAAAGTAATTTGGCTTTGGAGCGTCAAATTCCTTTGCAAACTCGTGGAAAACTCTAAAGTAAAAAAATGCCCATATTTTATGGCATTGTAAAGAGGTTTGTTCGAAAATCAAACTGGCTTCCATAAGCAGAACTCAAGAAAAAAGACCGGCCAAGAGCGTGTCGGACTCGCGCACGAAGAGTTTTGCACCATTATCGCAAAAAACGTCAAAAAACATGTTTGTTGTATGGGAGACCCGCTTAAATATTTATATTATTCTGTTTTTTATTTGTTGTTATAGCGGCAACAGAAATCCATCATCTGTGAAAATTTCAACTGTCTAGCTGTCACGGTTCATGAGATACAGCCTGGTGACAGACAGACGGACAGAGGACTCTTAGTAATAAGGCCCCGTATGGATACGGAACCCTAAAAAGGCGAAATTCCAAAGAATGTGAAACAAAAGACGATTGAAGCTGTGATTTTCAGTGAATTTTAATGCAATATTCGTGTTGACAAAAAAAATCTAGCGATAGTGATTCTACTCCAGAGTGTATCATACAGGCGCGTTAGAGATTATTAAGAAAAAGCTTATGGCGATTTTGTTAAATCGAGAACAACAAAAATAGGAGTCAAGACTGTGTCGGCATCCGTACTTTTAGTTTATTTCCAACATTTAGCAGAAACTCGAAAGTCAAGCAGCCTATGGTGCATTTATTCAATGCTCAGATCTACAATAAACATTAAACACAATATTCAAATCAGTACATACAGCAGCTTTTTACTGTCTCGCAGAAGGTGTGAAAAGTGGAGTATGTTTATCTGGGATAAAACCTGTCTTCGTCTTGGGAAGCTTGAACCCCTCGCTTTACTCAGGACTGTACATAACTCCCGATTGATGCCTCGTTACGCTCAGGGATCAATATGCCGTGACGTGACGACACTGCGTTATCCCCTTGGTGCATAATCTACTTTGGCTTTATGTCTTGACGTACCTAGGTATTTTAAAGTATCATCAAAGTCACTCTTACACACTGCATCGCAACTTTGAAAAGCAATTTGCACCTTTCTTTCTCAAGACGCACGTGACACCGAACATGTATAACTTTCTACGTTTTTAATACATTTTCCCATAACCACGAAAACAGTGCAGTAGTAGCAATAACAGGAAAGTTAGCAATATTGATATATCAGCAATTACGTTAACACTTCGGTTTTGTGACGTAAAGACTCACTAGTTCACCGGACTCAGTTTTTTACCGTGTATTACATATTCCAGACTAAGTATAATACCTCCGGTTCAAAATTGTCTACGCACTACGCTAACGGATCCAAAAGACCCGAAGTTCCAAAAGTTTTAGTCCTACAATTAACTCCTATGTATGTTATCTACCGCAACAGCCGCAGGCTTACGTAAGAAACAGCAATCAGCGATCATCGCGCGATCAAACGCTTTATGTCATAATAGTCGGCATTACCTGCTAAACGCTCGGTATTTGTCTAATGCACTTATTTCTAAAAATAACCGCCTAGAACTCTGAAATGTCTTTATTTAAGAGGAATTATTGCGCTAAAATCGCTAATTATTTTGCTCTTGCAAGATACGTAATAAGCATCTTTGAAAAGTAAGCAGTTAAAGCGGTTGACATGACGGTGGCACAATGGTCACGTGCTGCCGTGCGCACCGAGGCTCAGGGGAGACGCTTCTCTGTCTCCCCAGGGATGTGCCATAACAGGCGTTTCACAGAAGGGGTTCCGGTGTAGTTTAAGTGAGGTAATAATCCCACAGTCCCGGTCTGGTCTTCAACCCAAAAGTCCAGGCGCCTTTTGAGGGTTGCCCCCCGACAGCAAAAAAAAATCCTTATCTTTAAACATTACGTCGCAAAGCTAGTCTGTGTCTGATAGACCCAAAAGCGATTGCTTTGTGCTTGTGTTTGTTTTTGCTTTGCTTTGTGTTAGTGGTTCGATTCATGTCGGGCAAAACGTGACATTGGAAATTTCTCAGTAACAGCTTGGCATTTGAAAGTTGGCGGTGTGACACCCCCGTGCCTCAGAAAGCACGTAAAACCGTTGTTCCTACGCCTGCTCTCTCTCCGGTCGTGTCGGATTGCCGACCCATCCCACTATGAGAGTGAGGGAACAGAGGTTCACCTGTGTTTGTGCACACACTTGTGCACTATAATATCGCCCACTGAGCTTGACCGCCGTGGCCGAAATTCAGTCTAGAGATCGACCATAGGACAAACATACAAACACATATTATATGTATGTTTGTATATTTGTTACTGGAATAGCACATAGGATACTTTTTATCCCGGGAATATGCTCCTTTGGGATAATTCACGAGTGCGAAGTCGCTGGCAGAAGCTAGTTGCAACATTAAAACTTTGAACGATATAGGCACATTATTTATTTCGTCGGGGAATTACATACATAACCAACATCATTTAAAAGGGCCTAGTAACATTGACCACTAGTTACTATGAGGTGTACTATGACATACGAAATGCCTACTTTACGCATTTTCCTTAGAGATAAAAATAACTGGATGTCAAATGAGGCTCATAGGCCTCTATGGCCGTATATGGTAGAAAATAATGGAAGTAATCATACAAAGGGTAATACTATTTTTTATTGCCGACTGAAATGACTCATTACGAATAAATGAGGTTACCTACGCTTGTGATGGGGTATTAGGCAAAACCAATTCTCTCTGTTTAATTAAAATAGCTTTGTACATAATGTTCTTCTTTAGTATCTAGTGCTAAAGTCCAGCATTCTACAAACAATGAATCAGTACCCCGTGGCCTTCTCCAATGACCTGGTGAAGGTTATAGGCATCCGTTGGAAGACAGAAGCAGCGGACCGGTTGATGAGACGCATGGGAGAAGCCTACAGCAGTGGACGTCTTCCGCTCAGGTCATCATTTGATGATGATGTTCAAATATTGGTTGCGGCAATTTTACTCAAACCAACAACTTAAGCAGGCACAAGACCTTAACTTTTTGACAGGCACCATTGCATAATAAACTTCTTACAACTCAACAGAAAACTAACAAATACTTTGCACAACGCCATAAACAAATACAAACATTTAGAAAAATAAAAACCCGCTACAATGACGTGACATAAATCCAAAGCTTTTGTCAAAGCAAGACTAAAACAATTCACAGAAAAAGTTCTCCAAAGCACTCTAAGATGAATATCCCTGTTATAAAATCGTATCAGGAACAGGCGATTGACACCGTGGTGTCTGTTATCAATGCAGCAAAGGAGAAGCTAGGGATGCGACAGACACTCAAGCAGTTAGCGAGTGAGTACAACCTGACGGTCTGCGCTCTGCAGAAATCGCTAGACAAGCACTTATGTTGCGTCTCTACTGATGCAAAAAACACGGTACTTTCATTTTCTTAGCTTATGGTTTTCTCGCACTGGTTTAGGCGTAGGTTTAGTTTAGTACGGACTGGTGTCCGCAACTCCATGTCTAACCACGCGGTTATTTATCCCAACCGTACAAAAACTACGCATTTTGCGTACAGTTGGGATAAATGTTCATTCGATCCAATCCAGCTCCTAAAAGAAGGCCAGCAGCGCCTTGGTGTAGCTAAATATCTCTCTCTATATAGGCGTAGGTTAAAGACGGTAGAATCTGGTGGTCAAACGACGAACCCTCTGTCAGGAGTATTTTGAGTTGAGACCCTGATTACTTTCTAGAGCATCTTGATATCATATTACCTAAGTTAAGTTACGCCACGTTTCCACCTGCAACCCGCTCGTATGCAAGTTGCATTAAATTCTGGGCTAACCTAACCCAACCGTACGCAATATACGCATTTTGCGTACGGTTGGGATACATGTTCATTCGATCCACCCCAGCTCCTCAAGGAAGGCCAGCAGCGCCTTGGTGTCGCTGACTATCTCTCTCTATATAGACGGTAGAATCTGTTGGTCAAACGTCGAATCCTCTGTCAGGAGTATTTTGAGTTGAGAGTTGAGACTCTGATTACCTTCTAGAGCATCTTGATATCATATTACCTAAGTTAAGTTACGCCACGTTTCCACCTGCAACCCGCTCGTATGCAAGTTACATTAAATTGTGGGCTACAGAAAAAAAACCGCCAATAATTCTAAAACTTCTGTATGGAAGAGCAATTATTACGCAAAAATCGCTATCGTTTTGCTCTTGCAACGTAAGCCTGCCGAGCGGTAAAACTATCGGAACTACACACTCGCTTCTTGCTGCTCGCCAACACGTTTTTAGTTTCCAGTTTTACTCACTACTCGCTTATCGTCGGCGTGGTGGGACAAGTCCCTCAAATTTGCTTCATCTCATCTCACCTGATCTCACAGCTGAATATTGCATTGCCAGACATCACCTTCAACATGTTGTGACTGATTCTGATTTCTGATTTTTTAGCATCTCTTGGCAGACTTATTAATTTTTTTTCTTGGAAAATTCTCAGTTGCAGCGTGGAGATGGCATTTGCACTCAAACATGCTCTCCTGAATCGGAGATATCTCATCATCCAACTTTGAAGAACTTTGGCTGCATGACAGCATTGAAACCTGTGCCTATCCATGCTGAGGCTAGAGGCATGACACTTACGTATGTAAAATAATTAAAAAGATCAACAAGTATCTTCGAACGTTTTGTCAAAGGTTCAAGATTCTAAGTAAATATTTTGGTTTCAGTTACCGATCAAGTTGTTTACACGTTGAAATAGACTTTTCTTCAGACAAACTTTTGCCGAAATGATGGTGGTCGCACCAACATAATAGCACAAAGCATATGAAACTAGTGCTGTCGTGCTGAAAAATGTTGGAGGCTCCATACAAGAGCTCTTGAAGGCTTCAGACATCTTCCGATTTCGGAAGGGCAACACTCTCTTAATAGTGAAGTCAAGAATGAAAATAATAAAGAGAGTGTGCTTGGACCAAGAGTGACGCTTACTATAATAGAAAAAGGGAATATATGCCATCTCTCAGCATAATGCCATGACTTGTATGCGAAACAGAGCCATGACGCTGGTTGCCAGCAACAGCCTTTGTTGACTGAAGGACGTTGACCGGAGCAGCATATATGTATAATAGCTACAGAAAACACATACCCATTCTATAATAAAGACCTGTGAACTTAATTGTAACTTCTTTCCGGTTTTCTCCGAATTTCGTCCTAATTTTCTTCCCGAGAAATGATAATTGCAGTCGATCTTGTAGCTGTAGTCCATCGTATTTGAAAGATGTTGCCTCTCAAAATTCATAATAAATGCGTAGTATCTTAGATACGTTGCGGTGAACATCTATTGTACTCCAGCACCTCTGCTGAACCCTTAGTGTGAATACACGCGTGACGTTATGTAAGTGAATGTGTCATTCACGTAACTTTTAAACTCTGCATACGTTTGACAAAGCTTACCGATCACCAGTGCGAGACAAACCATTTGATGAGTCTGTGGAAGTACTTTCATATTCATTTACACTTGGGAACCGTCTCCTTCATTAACATCTTCGTGTTCGATTTGTTTTAGTTTTTAATGCTTTTGAACATTTGTATTTGTTTGAATTTGTTCAATAGGGATGGCATTTGTATGTAATTTTATTATTTGCTACATGCAATACTTATTATTACTAATAGTAAACAAATATGAAAGATTTTTTAAATATGTGGTCAGAGACGAAGTTTTAAAGTGTCGAAATTGAGAAGAAGAATGAAAAGTCCGACGTGGCATCTGACATAAGATGGCAAGGCGTCCATACAAGTCATACAACTGCCATAGAAAACAGTGTTTTCGTGTACAGGGACAGATTTATTTCTTTAAAATGTTATATCTCGTTTTTTATTAATTTTGATTCTGTTTTCACTATTCTAATATTATTCGTACCTACCCTCGACTACGGTAGCGGTCGAGGTTACGGCATGGCAAGGGGTGCCAAGAATCTCCGGACGAGATCCGGCTACCCAAAGAATTACCGACGACTGTACCTGGCAACGTACAACACGCGCACACTTCGGACCGACGAGAAGATCACCGAACTCGAAGAGGAATTGAGCAGGTTGCGATGGAGTATTGTAGGGTTATCGGAAGTTCGAAGAGAGGGGGAGGACTCGATAATCCTCAAATCCGGTAACCTGCTCTATTTCCGAGAGGGTGACCGGCAGTCCCAGGGTGGTGTCGGGTTTATCGTCCACAAGTCCCTTGTGAACAACGTGGTGAAGATCGAGAGTGTGTCGACCAGGGTGGCGTGCCTTATACTCAGAATATCCTCAAGATATTCGCTGAAGGTCATACAGGTCTACGCCCCAACCTCGGCACACCCCGACGACGAGGTAGAGACCATGTATGAGGATATCTCCAGAGCCATGCATGGTTTCAAAACTCACTTCACCGTTGTCATGGGGGACTTCAACGCGAAACTGGGCAAACGAGACGAGGATGAGCTGCAAGTGGGGCAATTTGGAGTTGGACGACGGAACCACCGGGGTCACCTACTGGCCAGTTTTATGGAGAAGGAGGGCCTCTTTATGATGAACTCCTTCTTCAAAAAGCGTGAACACAGGAAGTGGACCTGGCAGAGCCCCGATGGTGCAACAAAAAATGAGATCGACTTCATCATGTCAACCAAGAAGCAAATGTTCAATGATGTCTCTGTGATCAATTCGGTAAAAACCGGGAGCGATCACCGCATGGTAAGAGGCACATTGAACATTAATATTAAGCTTGAAAGGTCTCGACTGATGAAGTCCACGCTCCGTCCAGCACAGATCCAGGTCCAAAACCCCGAAAGCTTTCAGCTCAAACTCCAGAATCGTTTCGAGTGCCTAGGGAGCTCCGTGGACGACTACGCCGACGGGTTCGTGGAAGCTGTCCATACGGTCGGGTCTAAGTTTTTCAAGACCCGTCGTACAGATAAAAAGAAAAAGATCTCTGATCATACCCTCAAGCTTATGAAGGAGAGGCGTGAGATGATCCTGCAGTCTTCAGATGAGGCGTGCAAATACCGGCAGCTCAATAGACAGATCTCTAAATCCTTGAAAAGAGACCTCTGCCGCTTTAATACCGGGCGTATTAAAGACGCGATTGAGCAAAATAAAGGCTCCAAGGTTTTTTCAAGGGATCTGGCTATTGGGCAGAGCCAGCTCACGAAACTGAAGACCGACGATGGCAGGATCGTATCCGCCAAACCGGAGATTCTGGGGGAGATCGAGACATTCTATGGGCAGTTGTACACATCAATCAGCAAGCCCGTTGCGAGTCTAGCAAACGACCCAAGAGCTAGATTGACCCGGCACTATACCGAAGATATTCCGGACGTCAGCCTGTACGAGATTAGGATGGCTCTGAAACAGCTTAAAAACAACAAGGCGCCGGGTGATGACGGAATCACGGCTGAACTCCTGAAGGCGGGTGGAAAACCGGTCCTTAAGGCCCTTCAGAAGCTGTTTGATTCCGTCATACTCGAGGGCAAAACGCCACAGGCATGGTGCAGGGGTGTGGTGGTACTCTTCTTCAAGAAGGGCGACAATGCCCGGCTGAAGAACTATAGGCCCATCTCACTTCTTAGCCATGTCTACATGTTGTTTTCAAGAGTCATCACGAATCGTCTCGCGCGCAGGTTTGACGATTTCCAGCCTCCCGAACAAGCCGGATTCAGAAAAGGCTTTAGCACCGTAGACCACATACATACGCTGCGGCAGGTTATACAGAAGACCGAAGAGTATAACCTGCCTCTCTGTTTAGCGTTTGTGGACTACGAGAAAGCCTTCGATTCGATCGAGACTTGGGCTGTACTGCAGTCTCTCCAACGGTGCCAGATCGACTACCGGTACATTGAAGTGTTAAAGTGTTAGTACAAGAACGCCACTATGTCAGTCCGTCTTCAGGATCAGACCTCGAAACCAATTCTTCTCCGGCGAGGCGTGAGACAGGGAGACGTCATTTCTCCGAAACTGTTCACTGCTGCGCTGGAGGATGTCTTCGAGGTTCTGGATTGGAAAGGGCTTGGCATCAACGTTAATGGCGAGTACATCACTCACCTTCGGTTTGCCGACGACATAGTGGTCATGGCTGAGACCATGGAGAGCCTCAGTAAAATGCTCGATGACCTCAGTAGAGCTTCCGAAAGAGTGGGTCTTAAAATGAACATGGACAAAACCAAGGTCATGGTGAATGCCCATGTTACACCCACTCCTATCAAGGTCGGAGACTCTACACTCGAAGTTGTGGGCGACTATGTCTACCTGGGACAAACGATCCAATTGGGTAGGGCCAACTTCGAGAAAGAGGTCAACCGTCGAATCCGACTCGGCTGGGCAGCGTTCGGGAAGTTGCGCGGTATCTTCTCGTCCAACTTACCACAGTGTCTCAAGACGAAAGTCTATGACCAGTGTGTGTTGCCAGTGATGACATATGGCTCTGAGACGTGGTCGCTTACAATGGGCCTTATCAGGAAGCTTACAGTCACTCAAAGGGCAATGGAGAGGTCTATGCTCGGAGTTTCCTTGCGTGATTGAATCAGAAATGTGGAGATCCGCAAGAGAACCAGGGTTACCGACATAGCCCGAAGAATTGCCAAACTTAAGTGGCAGTGGGCAGGGCACATTGCTCGCAGAACGGATGGCCGATGGGGCCAAAAAGTTCTGGAATGGCGACCGCGAACCGGAAGACGATACGTTGGAAGGCCTCCCACTAGGTGGACCGATGACCTGGTTAAGTTTGCGGGAAGGCGCTGGATGCGAGACGCACGGGATCGGTCAATGTGGCGACGCCTGGGGGAGGCCTATGTCCAACAGTGGACGTCTTTCGGCTGAAATGATGATGATGATGATGATGAATATTATTCGGTTTATTTTAGTATTTTTATCGATAAACTAACAAATATATTTTTTCATGCATATTCCTTTTGTGGCCATGATCTTACCCCGTGTTATTCTTTTGGCTTTCAGTAAGTCGTGACTTTGCTTGTAATTTCAAGCTCTCTCTGAAGCCCATTAAACCGCCATACGCGATCAGCAGCGAGAAGTTTATCAACGATACTATTGAGAAGAATTGGAAGCTTGGGGAAACCTTTAAGTACTTCGTCAGGTATATGGGAGGGTCTAGGGATGAAATGTCTCAATATTACTATTTTGAGGTAAGTAAATACAAGCTGAAACTTAAGTGGCAGTGGACGTTGCTCGCAGAACGGATGGTTGATGGGGCCGATAAGTTGCGACATCGAATCGGAAGACGCTGCGTTGGAAGGCCTCCCACTAAGCGGACCGATAACGTGGTTAAGGCTGTGGGAATCCGCTGAATGCGAGACGCACGGGATCGGTCAATGTGGCGACGCTTGGGGGATGCCTATGTCCAGCAGTGGACGTCTTTCGGCTGAAATGATGATGAAATTATAAGCTGTGAGCCAAACTGCT
The DNA here is from genome assembly GCA_948252205.1 of Orthosia incerta. NCBI lineage: Eukaryota > Metazoa > Arthropoda > Insecta > Lepidoptera > Noctuidae > Orthosia > Orthosia incerta. Next base: position 5,954,027 of record OX411745.1, on the reverse strand, counting down.
CGTAGCACAGAAGTAGTGCCATGAGACAGTGAGATTGAATTGATTGAAGGGAATGGTGGGACGAACCAGACAGATTTCGTCTGAACTGGAAGCGAAAAGTTATCATGAATGAAAAGAAGAATGACAAAAAAAAACGAACTTTGATGAGACTGGCGAAGGAGCGTAGTTTCATTTTTTTTTTTTTTTTTCAAACCTTGCCCCACACTAGTAATTTCTCCTGTATCGTGGGTGCGTTTACAAACATATTAACTCACATACACAAACACCCAGAGCCGGAACAACTATTTGTACATCATACAAATATTTGTTCCGTGCGGGAATCGAACCCGCGACACGCAGTGCAGCAGTCAATCGCTCAACCACTGCGCCAATCGTGCGCCCAATAAGGTGGTTTGATACAATAAGAGTTGCCTATCTATGATAAGGCGTAGTAAGTGATGTCTAGCTGATCCAGTTTACTTGTTTTGTTATTTGTCTGACGTTTATAAACTTCTTTAGTATCAATTTGCAAGTTTAAGCTTCAAAAGGGCATTGCAGGCAAATATCTAAATGAATTATAGTTGTTTGGCATCGTCCATATTCGTTAAACAAGCATAATTATTATCAAATATTCCTTCCTCTTTGTGAAAAACTATATGCGGCTATCTTTTTGCCAGTTAATAACTACAGAAAACTTCATAAATGAATCTCTGCCTTGAGTGTAAGCAAAGGTGCAATTTCCCTTTTGATCGTTTTCTGTGGCAATGTGTTTTTTTGATGATTAATTTTGCTAACCTCGATGTTTTTTTGGGTGCACGGTTGGCGCAGTGGTTGAGCGATTGACTGCTGCGCTGCGTGTCGCGGGTTCGATTCCCGCACGGAACAAATATTTGTATGATCTACAAATAGTTGTTCCGGCTCTGGGTGTTTGTGTATGTGAGTTTATATGTTTGTAAACGCACCCACGATACAGGAGAAATTCCTAGTGTGGGGCAACGTTTTTTTAAAAAAGAAAAAAAAAAAAAAATACATAATATAAACTCGATGACTTCCATTGTAGGCTATCTTCAGCCAGCCAACAGTCTCGTACCCCATACCGCAGGCTACAGCATCCGTTTTCTTCACTCTTGAAGACAAGCACATTGATCCGCCCGAAAAACGAGGTGTGCCGAAGGTAAGATAAACTTAGACTTAATGGCCTATGTCCCCTGGATGGGGCCGAGGGCGTCCACATAGTCCTTTTTACCCGACTGCCGAACGAGGGTAATGTGTTTATCAGTCTATATATGTATGTTTGTTCCTATGTGGCGTTCTACAGACCAAACGTGTTGGCCGATTCTGATGGTTCTTACGTCAATCGATTCGTCTTAACCCTGCAAGTGTCACTGGCTACATTAAAATTGGATAGTAGGAAAATGGCGGCTTTTGGGCGCCTTATTGTGGGGGCGCAAATTCTTTCTTTTTTCCAAACCCATCGTGTGGGGTATTAAAATAAAGGGTCTTAAAAGGTGATTTCAAAAATATATATCATTTGTTTTAATGTACCTAATTCGATTTTTTTTTAATAAAAAGTTATAAATAAAAAAATTGATTTAAAAAATCAAAAAACCCGACTGCTTGAAAAGCGAACTCAAAAGACGTAAACAAGGAGAAAATCATGTTGTGCAGTCGGAGGATACATATTCGCGAGCTGGCTGAACAAAACCAGAGCTATTCAAGCATTTTTTGAATTGACTTTTTTCATTCCGATGCTAGTCGCTGCTAATAACACGGTACGACGCAAGGTTTGACGGGGACGGCCATGCGTTGCAATATATATTCTTGTTGATGGGCTGTTGCGCGGTAGTGACAGCAATAATACAAATTCAAGAGGTTTATTTCGAACTTGACCTGAAATCCTAACCCAGTCGCCGTTTAGGTTAGGTTTTTTTTCTTTGGGACAATCCCACCGCACTATTCCCAAACCACTGCAACTCCTGAAAGCCAGAATCAACAGTGGCGACCACCAGAAAAGCGTCGAGGCAATGAAGCTCGACGAAGTCCCGGCGAATGAATTTAACTGTCTTGGATCCCGCAACGAAATGAATCAGAAAAGAATAACGGAGGAGTAGGAAAAAATAATATAAATTTCCACTTCCCTCCATATCAAGCAGGAGACAGAACAATCAAGGCCAGTAGGCACAAAGGGTCGTTTACAACTGGGATAAGCCCAGTTGCCTAGCACCTCGGATAAAATTAGGATTAATATTATTGGGTCCTAACATTGTGAGCCGCTATATTTGTTTCCAATAATAGGTATGGCAAAAACGCTTGAACGCACGGAAATTTGTTCTAGTTTCCACAAGGTCCGTATAGTAAACAGCCCCACTTAAACATTTCTTTTATTCTATTTTTAGTATTTGTTGTTATAGCGGCAACAGAAATACATCATCTGTGAAAATTTCAACTGTCTACAGCTATCACGGTTCATGAGATACAACCTGGTGACAGACAGACAGACAGACGGAACGCGGAGTCTTTGTAATAGAGTCCCGTTTTTACCCTTTTGGTACGGAATCCTAAAAAATACCGTTTATAAAGGTTTGTACGTAACAATACTTTTTGTCAAAGATATGGTTTTCTAAATTTTAACGCTAGATCTAGCTATACACCTATTTTGGCATCACCACTCATAGCAAGTTTTTGATTTCGAACTACTTACAATTATTCGATATTGTTCTTATACACCGTGAAATTTAAGTGGTTGTTTTCCCGCGGCAGAACGACTTGCCTACTCGCGTCACCACCGTATTATTCACCGTAGTACCTAGTACCTACAAGTTACTATTGTTACTCACTTTTTCGAGTTTATGTTTTTTTTTTTTAAATTATTTTAAAACAAAAACATCGTTATTTTTTTACTTTAACTCTATGCTTCGAAAGTACTCCTTAAGGCAAGTCGGTCTGCCGCGGGAAAACAACCACTTAAATTTCACGGTGTATATGGATATTTTAAACAGTTGTTATTCGAAACCCTGAATTCTGCCTAAAACAGCGTGTTAAAATTGACGTAATACATGATAATTATAAACCATATAATTGCATATTATGTACATTGCTTAAAACCCAGTTCGTAATGCATAGTGGTTTACTTAATCATGCTGATGATGTAGGTATTAATTTCTAAAAGGTTACGTATAAGTCGCCTTAATTAGTTACGTTTGGTATCATAACATACCCATAGAAACTTATCGCTTGCATTGTGGTTTTATGGAAATCACCATTGATTTGTGGTCAGTATTATGGTTACACTAGTCGAAAATTCTTCCATACAAACGTAGTCTAGGGATTATTCCACTGTTTGACGATGTAAGTTCAAAATAAAAAGTGATATCAATTTGTCTCATCATTATCTAGCCCTATATGGAAGCAAAAAAGTAAAAAAAGAAAATATTTGAAAGTTATGAACGTCAAACGTTCCACATTTCGACACTAATTTTAACGCATTTTTGGGCGTGAATAATATGGTATTTAGAAGACGGAAAATTGCAAAACAGCCTCCATACAGGGATAGATTAGTAGTTCAACAATGCAAATAATTTTATTTTGAACATATAGATTTAGTCGTTTTTTCATAATATCTAGACTGTCAAAGGTCTGTTTATAAAATTTCGCGCGGTCGGTTTCGTCCTAAATCATTATCCATTTCGCTACAAATTTGCAAAAGTGTGTATTCGTACGCGAACTAGCTTCCTACTGCTCATCACAGCTTCTATCTCTGCCGCACGTGTTGTCGGTTGATATAAAATGCATTTTAACCCCGCGCACAAAATATTTCGTGCCGTCGACTAGTGTACCCTTAAGTAGTGTTTTTCAGTAAATAATCAACATACAGGTAAGAACAAAACAGCTAAAAGATAACAGTTTTCAGTTCAGAACAAATTACACTGAATTGGTAGTAAGACCCGTTTAGACTCGAGCCGAAGAATAATATCAGATATATTATTCTTAAGAGCAGTGGTGGCCCAGTGGTATCGGCCGCGACTTACAAGTTGTAGGTCGTGGGTTCGAGCCCAGGCAGGCGCTTTACTTTGTGTAAATTATTTCATCACCACTGCTCTCAAAACGGTGAAGGAAAACATCGTGAGGAAACCGGCATGTCCTTGAACCAAAAATTCGAAGACATGTGACATCCACTAACCCGCACTGGGCCCGCGTGGTGGATAGCGGCCCATTCCCTCTCTCAGAGAGGAGGCCTGTGTCCCAGCAGTGGGAACATTAATAGGCTGATGATGTGATGTGATATTATTCTTCGGGTCGAGTCTAACCGGGTCGAGTGGGCCGCAGACCCGTAGTATTCTGCCTCTTTGCTCATGACTTACTGTTGAGCTTAAGGTCCTGGTTTCGATTGCCGGGTCAGGCAAAATGTTTTTGGGGAAAAATCCAACCCATCAGGCATTTCTCAATAGGAGCCCGAAGACTGAATTTGTGTCCGGTTTGTGGAAAATTGATAATAGGCTTCTCACTATTAGGTACATGGGGCATAACCATTACTGGTGAAATTAAGGTGTGCTGCAGGTGAACACCTTTTTTTTTGGATGGAAAATCATCCAATGACTTCTCCCGCTCTGGGTGAAGCGGGAGGGCGTGTCAGACTGTTCCTTCAGTTGCTTGTGCCAGGGCCGCGGTAACTCTCTTACAAAATCCGCGACCCAGACAGGCATCGACCCTAGCGGGCCCCGTCACTTTTGATGACATCTCTTTGAGGCGCGCGTGGAACACTACGCGCCGTAAACTCGGGCCTGTAGCCTAATTTCGTAAGTGAATTCTGCAAAGCAAACAAGTCGATTCCTTCCCAAAAACGACTTTACGTAATAAAATGCAATACGTAAAGTCGTTTTTGGGTAGGAATCAAACCGACTTCCAAAACAAAACACTACAAAGCGAAAAATAAATTTCTTTTCCGAAGCTTTTTCTTTGAAATGTTTTGTTTTGGAAGACGGTCATCAGTACCATCTATTAAGTATTTGCTTCATCATAGTCGGTTAGCATATATATACTATATCTTATACCCGTGACATACTTAGCATTAAGGAGTTCCAGTGGCCATCTGTGGTCTTCTTCATCAGTTCCATTTCACCAAATGACACTTTCTGAGTGTAAATGATTGCATTGTTGATAAAAATACTAAAATCGCTATTTATATGGCTATAATATTTGAGGAGTTCTCTCGATTTATCTGGGATGCCATCATTCAGATCCTGTCATGGTACCACCCTTGGCATAAGTCCTTTCCAACAAAAAAATAATCATCAAAATCAGTTCATAAACGACGAAGTTATCCGCGAATACACATAAAAATAGTATATTATGCAACTAGTGAATAAAGGACGGTTTTAAAGCGAGGGCCATAGATGAATCACGAACAAGTGAAGGATTCTAACAACTGAATCACGACCGTAGGGAGTGATTCATGATGATTGAATCACGAGCATAGCGAGTGATTCAAGTGTTAGAATCCTGAGCGACGCGAGTGATTCATGGCCCTCGATATAAATCCGATTTATTCAGGAGTTGCATACTATATTTTATACCATGACTACGAGAAAAAGAAAGATTTAAGCGGTAAGCACAAGTAATAATAATAAATAAATGGTTTATTACCTTGAAAATTTACAAAAAATGTGAAACCTCAGGGTTTAAATTTTGAAGCTGAGTCAGGTAGGTCACAGCACCTGTGTTTTAGGGGCCAGTGACCACCACTGTTACGTTACATAATTATAATTAATTAAATACCAATGCATTTAATATTAGAATTACAATCCAAATAAGTATTCAGTAAACATCCTAGACTAAAATCCTAAATATAATAAACTCAAAATTAAATCGGTGAAGGAGTTTGAAAATCGAATATTCTTTTCACAAGATGTTTTATGGAGATTGTATCGAGTATTTTATGCGCAAGGAGGTTGTATAGCATTGAGATGGAGGAATGTATATTAGTGCGTTCTAAATTCAAACACCAAAACAGTGAGTAAAAATGCTTTTTATTCACTGTTTTCAGTGAATAAAATAAGCTTTTTAGAGGGGGAATGGTATAAATATATATATACGGTTGAATTGAGAATCCATTTTTCCTCCTCCTTTTTTGAAGCGGCTTTAGCTTACAAAAAGTGGGTTGTGGTTAATCCATTTCAGATATTGAAATTCTAGCCGTGCGACTAAATTACTAAGTGAGCGACTAGAAATACAGAGAGGGCTACTTCAATATTATGATAGAGATGATTTTCCCAACGAATTAGTCCAAGAGCGAGCGAAGCGAGCTCGGGAACTTAGGGCACCCCGACACGGATAGGGTTAGGTTCGCAGCGGGGCTCCGTCGAAAAACTTTTATTTTCAAGTCGTTTAAATATTGTTATTCGCCCACAGTTTGTTGTTTCATTTAATTACCTACCTGCTCATTACAGTATTTTTCAAAGTGGTTTTTCTATTCGAAACACTTCATTTAAGATATACATACATAAACTCACGCCTTTTTCCCATGGGGGTAGGCAGAAACTACAGAACGCCACCTGCTACGATACTTACATACTTCTTTTGCTTCACTCATGTCATACATACACGCCGCCGCGCCGGTTATGAGTCGGTCATTTAAAATATGTTAAAGAGAAAGTATGTATGTATGTTCCTTATAGACTCCGAAATAGCTGGACCGATTTTAATGAAATTTTCAGACAATCTTAAGATTGACCCAGCGGATAATCCTGTAAAGTTTGGTGTCGATCGGAACATTTTTTTTTCATCTTTGAACGCGGGCAAACCCGCGGGCAGAAGCTAGTTTAAGATAAAATGCCGCTCAGTATAAATAAATCATTTGTCAAATATTGAAAAAAATGCAGGACGTAACGAACAAATGATACAAACAAATATTAGGTCGCTCAAATATTATGAAGCTTCTCATTTTGTATTTTAAGTAACTCAAATTAATTGTAAGTTGCTGTTCTGTTCATTTCTCGTCACTCGCAGTCAGTCGCTCACTTATTTATTTATTTGAAATATAGCACAGCCACATCACATGCATTACAGATTGACGAAACAATCTAAACAACTATTGGACCAATACATATGACAAGTAGGGCGTACATAACACTAATCGTAACATTGCATTTAACAATTATATGTACAATTCAAATCCCAAAAAGTAGATTAAATAAAAAATATAAATGGATGAGTACACATATATCAAACTTAAATAATTAAAAAAGAAAAATTGTCAGAAATCAAAATCATAATATAAAACATCATAATTATAAGTCCAAATCATTCAAAAATAAAATAAAAATTCAAAATCAATATAAAATAAAATCACAACCATAATGTCTGTAATCTATAATCCAAATCATAAGTCATAATCAAAATCAATAAAAAAAAAATATGTATAATACCAAAATAAAATTATTAAAAATAAAAGAAATGGTCAAATCAAAAGGTTATATGGTCATACATAACATGAAAAATTCATACAACAAAACCATAGTCAGAAGTCGGAATAATTAACTGAGTAATACTATAAATACTTTATCTATCTATCTATAACGTAAATTAATTATTGTAGTCATTTAAAACTTTAATTTACAGGCACTTGTTTAAATACTATCTTCTTCTTCTTATTCGTTTCGCTCTTGACAGAGCGATCACGATGAATTTTGTCCGATCGCTGGTTATCTTCTCCCTCGCCTCACGATCTCTCTCCATTTGGCTCTGTTAGATGAAAGTTTAGCGCATTCATTTACTGGACCTCCTATCGCAGATTTAATTTGGTCGGCCCACCTCATCAGTGACCTCCCGCGTGGCCTGTTACCGTCCACTCTGCCCTGCACTACCAGGCGCTCAATGGAGTCGTTATTCCGCCTTGAGACATGGCCATAGAATTTCAGTATGCGAGACTGTACTATTGCAGATAGACGCTGCTTGATGCTGAGTTCTTGGAGTATGGAGACGTTAGTTCGGAATTCTGTCCAAGAAATGCCAAGCATTCTTCTCCAGCACCACATTTCTAGTGCATCTATTTTTTGCCGTTCCAGTTCTCGTAGTGTCCATGTCTCAGCTGCGTACAGAAATATGGGGAAAACAAGCGCACGGACGAGCCTGATCTTAGTGGAATTCGTTATGCTGCGATTCCTCCATATCTTCCTTAACTTATCCATTGCCCCTCTAGACATCGCCATTCGCCGCTTCACCTCATCCACGCAACTGCCATTGCTTGCAATCATAGCGCCAAGATATATGTAGGACTGAACTACGTCAAATCATCGTCGTTTAAATACTATACCCATTATTATTTAAGTTAGGTATCATCACACATAATTACTCATAGAGACTTATATCACCCATTTATGTGCATTTTTGGGAAACACCATTGATATGTGGTCGAGCACTAAGTATGTAATCCTTTGCATATTTACATAATGTATTATATAACAAAATACTAAGTAATTAGGTGCTTTAGTCATGCGTGAGGGGTGAGTGGAACGGACGATAAAAGTTAGTCAATGACTGTTTAATGAATTTACAAGAAAGTAACATTGCTCAATGTTTTCAGCTATTAGCCCTTATAAGGCTGACAGTTAGGTATTTCATTAGCAATTCTAAATGTATCCCTTCGATAGGACTATAATATGATCCACAGCAAAATGGCTAGGCAGGATGGTGATGAACTGAGGGTATTACGGCGTCGCTTAAGAGGAAACGGGGGCAGAGAGCGCCGACTGAATTTCCTTAGTAAAAGTCATAATTCGAGGTTTGGCTCTCGTCTCTTTCCTACTCCAATATTGGACCAATTTAAAAGATATTCCATAAACTGGTAAAGTAAGATATATACTATGTCTCTATGTTTTCTTTTTTTCATTTATATTTGTCAAATTTGTACACTAAGCCTCTGTTGACAGCACAATTTTGAGCATTTTGTGAGGGTTCTAGTGCTTCTAAAGATAATGTATCATCAAAAAGGAAAACATAGGGACATAGTATATATCTTTAATTTTCAGTTTACGGAATATCTTTTAAATTGGTGCAATATTGGAGGAGGAAATAGGCGAGAGCCAAATATCGATTTATGACTTTTTACTAAGGAAATTCAGTCGGCGCTCTCTGTCCCCGTTTCCTCTTAACGCTGTTGGTTCGTGCCGATTCTTGCTCCCAATGCCATACCGGTTGAAACTTGGTGTAAATTTTTGGTTCTTGCGGATTTTAAAGTTCTAGGACGTCCCTTTATTGATTGATGATGATTTAACACAACACTTTCACTTGTTACATGGTTTTATGATTTCACGGAGCTCAGCACTTGGGTGGCTGGTGTCGGTTTTGGTTCGAACGAGTCTTTTTTCATTCGTCAGATGGCGATGGCGCGATTCTAAAGCGCGCCAGTAAATGTGATGAGACCAAGGATGGATTTGGAGGGAAATAGGGATGTGAAAACATACTAAAAATTAACCATTATCGGTTCTTAAGTAAATCTTAACAGCAATCTTTCAGAAGGCTAGAGCAGCACAATATCAAAATAAAAACCGGCTAAGTGTGACTCGGACTCGCGCACGAAGGGTTCAGAACAACTATCGCAAAAACAGCAAAAAAAACACGTTTGTTTTATGGCAGCCCCACTAGTTAAATAGTTATGTATTTAGTATTTGTTGCTATAGCGGCGACAGAAATAAATCATCTGTAATAATTTCAACTGTCTAGTTATCACGGTTCATGAGATACAGCCTGGTGACAGAGGGACAGACAGACGGACCGCGGAGTCTTAGTAATAGGGTCCCGTTTTTATCCTTTGGATACGGAACTCTAAAAAAGAATCATTCATAATCCGGTCCCCTAGTAAAAAGTTCTGAGGTAACATACATAAAAAAGTCGAATTGAGAACCGCCTCCTTTTTGAAGTCGGTTACAAAGTTAATAAAATAAAAATAAACTGCGAATTAAAAAGATGTAAACGAGTAGAAAATAATGCTATGTAGTCGGAGGATACATATTCGCGAGCTAACTAAAACTATAAATATCCTCCGACTGCACAGCATGATATTTCTACTTGTTTACATCTGTTTAGGGTTATTTGATTTTAAGGTTAAAAGGTTAAAAAACGGGCTGTTTTCCGCAACTCCACGACTAAGCGCGTATTTTGCGTATTTGATTTTATTAACTTATTTATTTTAAAGTTTTAGTTTTATGTTTAAAAGTGATTCAAAAATAAACATATAAGTGGTATATTATATATTTTGTAATCACCTCTAGAAACCTTTCATTCTGATGCCCAACTTGATGGGTTTGGAAGAAAAATAAATTGGAACCCCACAATATGGCGCCCTAAATCCGCAATGCTTCTTTTTTTAACGTAAATTATCTAAGAACACTTGGACGGTCAAGCCCTATCTAACGAAGTCTTAAGTATAAAAAAAAACTAAAAACACGACTGCTTAAAAGGCGAACTGAAAAGACGTAAACAAATTACATATTCGCGAGCTGGCTGACCAAAACCAAATGTATTCTCCGACTGCACAGCATGATTTTCTTCTTGTTACGTTTTTTCAGTTCGCCTTTTAAGCAGTCGGGTTTTTTGATTTTTTTAGTTCATTTTTTTTAATTTATAACTTTTAGTTAATTTCATTTTTAGAATTAGGTACATTTAAACATATAGTGTTGTATATTTTTGAAATCACCTCTTAAAACCCTTTATTTTGATACCACAGATGATGGGCTGGGAAGAAAAATAACATTTAGGCCCTCACTATATGGCGCCCAAAAGCCGCCATTTTTCAATTTTAATGTAGCCAGTGACACCGATTCCCTTGAGTAGCTGATTTTAAAATGAGAATCACGTCTAAATGGCTAGTAGTAATTTTTTGAAAAAATATATGTCATATAAGACTATTTTCTTAATAATTTGATCTAAGCAAATTTTGAGTTTTATTAGTGTAACATAGTGTAATTAATTTGTAAAGTTATGTCTTAAACGGACAAAAACACGACAATCACACCAAAACCGCTGTGCGTATTTTAATGAAATCAACACCATCTCAAAGATAATTTAATTATCTACTTTTTGATCTGAGGCTTTTTTTTTTAAAGTCATAGAATACTGTGGAAAGTACAAAAAACTACTAAATTTTGGGTCGCGCGGGTGTGAAACGAGTGCGCGTTTTGTTCCCTCAAGGTCGTTGGCGTTAGTCGTCGTCTTAAGACTAATCGATCCAAATCCGAACGTGTGTTAGCACTAAATCTCCCGCGCCGATGTCTAGTCTCAGCTGAGGTTGCCCGCCGTGGCCCCATACAAACGTAGTCTAGGGATTATTCCACTGTTTGACGATGTACGTTCAAAATAAAAAGTGATATCAATTTGTCTCATCATTGTCTAGCCCTGTATGGAAGCAAAAAAGTAAATAAAGAAAATATTTTAAAGTTATGAGCGTCGAACGTGCCGTGCCACATTTCGACACTAATTTTAACGCATTTTTGGGCGCGAATAAATACCATAAGAAGACGGAAAATTGCAGAACTATGGAGTTCAAAATAAAATTATTTGCATTGTTGAACTACTATTCTATCCCTGTATGGACAGGGATAGAATAGTAGTTCAACAATGCAAATAATTTTATTTTGAACAGATAGATTCATTCGTTTATTCATGATATCTAGACTGCCAAAGGTATGTTTATAAAATTTCGCGCGCTCGGTTTCGTCCTAAATCATTATCCATTTCGCTACAAATTTGCAAAAGTGTGTATTCGTACGCGAACTAGCTTCCTACTGCTCATCACAGCATCTATCTCTTCCGCACGTGTTGTCGGTTGATATAAAATGCATTTTAACCCCGCGCACAAAATAGTTCGTGCCGTCGACTAGTGTACCCTTAAGTGGAGCACATAATGTTATTTGGGCCAAACAAACCCATCATATCCAACGTGACATGTGTCATTATAAATTGTACAAAAATAAACACCTTACACAAAACAATAAATTCGTCTACAGAGACATTGAAGTGGCGTAACGCCAGATAATAATGTAAGTAGGTAAATAGTTACTTAAATTATTTCAACAAAACTGGAAGCCACAATTGAAATAATTTCTAAATTTAAGTCACGATGGCTTTTTACTGTCGTGTCGCTATCAAAATTGAGTCAGAGTCTTCGATTGCTCAGTCTCCTTTGATTTGTTGTTATAGCGGCAACATAAATACATCATTTGTGAAAATTTCAACTGTCTAGCTATCACGGTTTATGAGATACATCCTGGTGACAGACAGACAGACAGACGGACCACGAAGTCTTAGTAATAGGGTTCCATTTTTACCCTTTGGGTACAGAACCCTAAAAACATAGTTTAACACTACAGGCCTTATTTAAAAAAATTAAAATAACTGTGGTGTTTTTTAGCAACTGCTTATAATTTAAATTCAAATTCTTTATAGAAAAAAACATAACCCTTTCCTTGCATTCGGGTAAAAACAGTGTCGAGAGATTTAAAGGAATATTGCAAAAAAAAAAAATAACCGGCTAAGCAGACGCCCAAAAAGGAGGAGGTTTTCATTTCGGATGTTTCTATGTTTTATGTAAACACACGGTCTAGGGATATTTCATACTCAATTAAATAACTCGAAAAGTACTGGCCGCATTGGAATCTTTTATACACCGATTTGTTTGTAATTTATCTCAGACTAATTCCAAATTCAAATTTTTGAAAATTCTTTTATTTCGGTGGCATAAAAATGTCTTGATGTGTAGGAGAGGGAATTTTCATTTGTGGGAAATTTAGAAAACAATACGAATTACGTTTAGTTACAGTTTTTTTTCATTTTTAAACGAAAGATAAAGTTAAAATTGAGGTATTGTAGCCATGCAACGCCAACATTTGACGAGGGCGGAGATGTTATGAGCTGTGGGAATGCTGGAAGCTGGGTCTGTTCAGCGTAATGTTGCTGAGGCCATAGGGACCCACCAAAATGTAATTTCAAGATTGTGGACACGCTATCGTGCCACAGGTGAAGTAGCAGAAAGGCACCGGGGACCAAGTCGCATCACTACCCCCAGACAAGACCGATTTTTGCAAATTACTGCGCGAGCTCAACCAAATGCAACGGCGACTCAATTGGTCCAAAGGCTGCGAGTGGAACACCAAGTGCTTGTGAGTGACCAAACTGTAAGAAGGCGACTGCATGAAAGCAATCTACGCTCTCGTAGACCACTCCGGGTCCCACCTTTACGGAGAGGCAATCGAGGACGACGATTAGAATGGGTTCGGAACCACGTGGACTGGGGCCGTGAGCAATGGTCCAATGTGCTGTTCACGGATGAATCCAGGTTCGGCTTCCGTCCAGATTCACGAAGGTCGCGTGTTTGGCGAGTTCCTGGACGATGGAGCCGTCTTTAGAACCCTCAGGAAGTACACCCATACCAAGGAGGAACAATTATGGTTTGGGCAGGAATTCGTCTTGGAGGACGGACGGATCTCGTTTGGGTGCGGGGCAATATGACGGCAGAACGATACGTCCAACAGGTGCTGGGGCCCGTAATCTTGCCCCACAGAACACAAATGGGGCAAGATTTCCTGCTCATGCACGACAATGCCAGGGCACACACGGCGAGAACGGTAGCAGCATGGTTACATACACACAATGTTAGGGCCTTAGACTGGCCTGCTCAATCGCCAGATCTAAATCCCATTGAGCATGCGTGGGATAAGCTGCAAAGAAGAGCTCTGAAGGAAGTTCCTGAAAATCTGGCTACAGAAGATCAACTTTTTGCGCACCTCAGAAGGACATGGGACAATATACCGCAGCAAGACATTGACAACCGTTGATCTTTACCGCGAAAACCAGTAATGAATTGTACGAATATGCTCAACAAGGTTTCAATACTGTGACAAATTGGCTACAAAACAATTTACTAACACTAAATGCTGACAAGACAAAATATATTCACTTCTCCATGCGCAAGCCTCAATTTAACATTGCTAACTCTCATCTGTATGCCCATAAATGTGGATCCCACCCAGTCAGCATGTGTAATTGTCCATTTATCCTCAAAACAGGCAACATAAAATATCTCGGGGTTATTATAGATGAAACACTCTCATTTAGACCTCATATTGATAGCTTAGTTAATAGAGTGCGCAAATTAATTTATGTTTTTAAAAAGTTGAGAACGATTGCAGATTCAGAATTGATCAAACAAGTCTATTTGGCCCTAGGTCAATCTGTAATCAATTACTGTATCACCTCATGGGGTGGGGCACCAAAAACGAATCTACTGCCTCTTGAAAGGGCTCAGAGAGCAATTTTAAAAGTAGCCTATTTCCACCCTTTTCTCTACCCTACTGATCTTCTTTACAAATCCTGCAACGTGCTGACTGTTCGCCAGCTTTTCATTATGCATTTAGTATTAAAACAACACACCATGCTTTCCTATAACGCCGAATACATAAATAATAAGAGACGAAATGATATTGTCTGCGATTCTAATCCATCCTCAAAATATGTATTTGTAAATAGATTTTTGGGGGCTGAGTCACCCGCGTCCGTAGGAGAGTTACCCCTATTGTTGTTACCCTACACGTGGTCCCCGGGTGGTGCTAATCAGGTGACACTTACTGGTGGTAGGCTTCGACCGAAGGCTTGTGACCACCCACCGGGCAAAGACGTACCGCCAAGCGGCCTAGCCGTGTTCCGGTACGATGCTCGGTGTAGCCACTAGAGGAGTTGGGTCGAGATAGTTGTTCCACTGCATGCTGACCAGTCTGATTCGCGCTGTTTTGGGCGTATCGGGGGACTAGTTGCGGAGGGTAGCGGGATCCGAGGCACGGTGCGCCGCTGGCCGACCGCAGGTAGTTGGGGGCCCAAGTAGTGTGCCAGCCACACACGAAAGGCTGCCCCGCCAACTGTCGAAAAATCCCGGAATGCGCCATCGTGCTGGTTGGCGACCAGATGGGAGGGCCCGATAGACATCTCCGGGGGGGCTCGGGCGTCCCCGCAGTCTCCGGACTAGTGCCCCAATGATGGCGTCCTTTCAGTGCGTGTCTGTAGGTTAGTAGCGTGGAACCTCATCTCACTTCCTTCTCCTCTCCTTTCACTCTTTTGAATCTTTGAATGGCAGGTAATAAAAAGAAAACTGGAGTAAAACAGCGGCTGCACCCCCTCCCACACAAAGTGCACCTCACCAATATTAGAGGTCTGCACTCCAATCTCACCTCAGTCCACCATCACCTGGAGACTGAAAAGCCAGCACTGTTTTTCCTTACGGAGACGCAGATAGGAAGTCCGTCTGACGTGTCGTACTTATCTTACCCAGGGTTTACCCTGGAGCACAATTTCAAACCACGCGCGGGTGTATGCATGTATGCCCGAGACGACACTTGCTATCGGCGTCTCCGTAATCTTGAAGACTCCAGGTTCTCAGTGCTGTGGGCTCTGGTGGACACAGGGCTGGATAAGATTATCTACGCCTGTGTCTACCGCTCGCACAGCGGAGATCAGGAGACAACCAGGCTCACAGAGTACCTCAGTGAGGCGGCTGATGCGGCACAGCAACGGTACCCTTCCGCCCAATTAGTGTTACTGGGGGACTTTAATGCCCACCACCAGGAGTGGCTCTTCCCATACCAGTGCACTGATCATGCTGGACGAGAGACGCGCAAACTTGCGCTAGCGTTAAATCTCACCCAGCTGGTCCAGGGGGCAACGAGGGTGCCAGATGTTGATTCGCACACAGCCAATTGCTTGGACCTTCTGCTGACAAAAGATCCAGACCGATACTCAGTGTCGATATCTTCACCGTTGGGTAGTTCCGACCACTGTCTGGTGAAGTCTGTGTCCGTCTACTCTCCGCCCGATCCCAGCCTAAGAGGCACCCGGCGGGTATGGCGGTACAGGTCAGCAGATTGGGATGGGATGCGATCTTTTTTCGCATGCTATCCTTGGCAGCCCACTTGCTTCTCTTCGGACGATCCATCGTCATGCGCTGACGCTGTAACTGATGTGTTGCGTCGGGGGATGGAGTACTATATTCCATTCTCTGACGTAGCAATATCTAACGACAACCGACCATGGTTTGGGGCCGAGTGTCACCACGCCAACGCGGTTAAACACAAGGCCTACCAAGCATGGGTCGTCGCTCGAACGCGCAAGGCAAATGACGTGAGTCAGAAGAAGAGAGCCTTCAACACGGCTGCCAAGTCCTGCAAAAAGGTGATGCGAAGAGCACGGTTTGACCACATTAGCAGAATTGGGAACAAACTTGCTTCATATCCAGCGGGTAGCAAAGCGTTTTGGTCCCTGGCTAAGTCGGTTGAATCAAATTTCTGTCGCCCCTCACTACCACCACTGCTGAAACCTGACGGGTCACTGGCCCACTCCGCTGAGGAGAAGGCAAACTTGTTTGCCTCCCTTTTTGCGGAATCTTCGCATCTGAATTCTGATGGCACGCAGCCTCCTCCCTCTCCTGATGGAAGTGTGACGAGTATGTCAGACATCCGCATCCATCAAAAGGACGTCCGTAGGGTTCTGCGTAGCCTCGATGTGAACAAAGCGAGTGGCCCCGACGGGATACCAGCAATTGTACTCAAAACCTGTGCGCCTGAATTGTCTCCGATCTTGACACGCCTGTATCGCCTTTCGATAGGGACTGGAAAAGTGCCGAAGGCTTGGAAGCAAGCCAACGTACAGCCCGTGCCCAAGAAGGGCAGTCGAGCTGACCCGGCCAACTACAGACCCATATCTGTAACGTCCATCCTCTGTAAGAGTATGGAACGTGTACTCAACGGTAAGCTCCTGGCATACCTAGAAGCGAACGACATCCTCAGTGACCGCCAATACGGCTTCCGCCGAAATCGGTCCACTGGGGATCTTCTAGCGTATGCCATTCACATCTGGAGTGAGGCCATCGAGAGACACGGGGAAGCGCTAGCCGTCTCCCTCGACATCTCGAAGGCTTTCGACAGGGTCTGGCACGAAAGCCTCATTGGTAAGCTTCCTTCCTTCGGTCTGCCTAGTGGTCTGTGTGATTGGATAGGGAACTTCCTGAGGGATCGCTCCATCCGAGTGGTTATCGACGGCTGCTCGTCCGGTCAGTTAGATATCAACGCCGGAGTCCCTCAGGGGTCAGTGCTCTCGGCAACATTATTCTTGCTGCACATTAATGATTTGCTAAAACCCGGCACCTTTGGGTACGCAGACGACAGCACTGTTGCTGAGAGATACGTGTCCAGCGCACGAGCTACTGGGCCTCAGATTCGGTCTCTCCGGGAGGCCATGGTTGAACGCTTGAACCTGTCCTTGAAGGCGGTCTCCGAATGGGGTGATGCCAATTTGCTCAGTTTCAATGCTGCGAAGACCCAGGCGTGTCTTTTTTCCGCTAAAAAGAGCCAATTTCACCCGGCTCCTTCTTTCCGTGGTGTAACCGTGCCGATAACGGACCATCTCGAACTTCTCGGTGTTACGTTGACATCAACCCTCAACTTCGGTCCATTTATTGAGGCGAAAGCTCAGGTAGCTGCAAAAAAGTTGGGGATTCTTGCTAAGGTGAGACGGTACTTCACGCCTGAACAGCTGCTCAACTTGTATAAAGCGCAAGTTCGGTCATGCATGGAGTACTGCTCTCACCTCTGGGATGGATCTGCCAAATACCAGCTTGATGCACTTGAGTCGATCGACAGACGGGCCAAAAGGCTTATTGGCAACGATGCACTGGTCGCCTCAAAGCTCCAGAGCCTCGAACATCGACGCCGAGTTGCCAGCCTGTCGGTTTTTTATCGGTTACATTTCGGGGAGTGCGCGACGGAACTGCACAATTTGATTTCACCTAGCCCTTTCCATCATCGGACTACAAGACGTACGGCCATGCGCCATCGGTACATGGTGGACATCCCTCCCATACGCACAAAGCGTTTTGCTAATACTTTCATTGTGCGTACAGCTAAGGAGTGGAATTCCCTTCCGGGGTCTTTGTTCCCTGATAGCTACAACCTTGGGGTCTTTAAGTCAAGAGTGAATAGGTTTCTTCTAGGCAAGCGTGCTTCACTCAACTTAAATTATTTTAGCTGTAAAAAGACTATTATTGAACATCTGCTTCGCATCACTTACGGAGAGACAGAAGATCTCCTGGCTGTAACAAAATAATAATTTTGCTTTGTCTTTAATTTAAGTATTCATATTCAAGCTATGTCATTGTTAATTTATTATTATTATTAGTTTTAAGCACTTTATAGTCTGAAACACAGGTTCAACCTAGTTCAGGCAAATAAGCAACTGTCTTCTTTTATATTTTTAAGATATTTTTATTGTAAAATGTGCCATATGTTATAAATAAACGATATTACTATTATTTTGAAGTGTTTCAACTTCTCAGCTCTCTGGCTGGTTAAGCTACATTTACGGGCCAAGACCAAGTAAATGCAGCATGTGGTGTGTTATGTTGAGGATAAATGATGTGGAGCTATTTCGTTTTCATCAATTTGCATGAACTTTCTGACAATTCGACATGTGTTTAAGATGGCTGCTTTTTGAAGGGTGATATAGATGTTTTCATTTAGATCAAGCAACTTCAGACTATGGAGAAGGTGGTTCGGAATAACGCCTGTTGCGGAAAGGACTATGGGGACCACATAAACTTTTTCTTGCCGCCATATTCTAACTATTTCGTCCTTGAGTTCTGCATATTTACTAATTTTTTCTGTAATTGCCTTCTGTATATTATGTGTGTTGGGAACAGCAATATCTATTAGGTAAGTGACTTTATTCATTTTATCCTGTATGGTAATATCCGGTCTATTGTAGTGAATTGTCCTGTCAGTGAGTATGGCGCGGTCATAATAAAGTTTATGTTTGTCATTTTCTAGTATAGTTTGTGGCGTGTAATTATAATAAGGGGTGTTAGTTTCCTGTATGAGTGAATATTTAACAGCCAGTTTTTGATGTATAATATTTGCTACCTGATTATGTCTGTGTGTGTAATCTGTCTGCGTGAGAGTTGTGCATGCTCCTGTTATGTGCTGGATCGTTTCAGGCTGGATGTGGCATTTACGAAATTTATCGCTATTTACTGAAGGATCTTTGATGATGAATTTTCTGTAGTTTCTAGTATAAATTATCTGGTCTTGTATTGCAATCATAAATCCTTCAGTTTCAGGGAATAAATTACCAATTTTAAGCCATTTATTTGACGCTACTTTGTTTACATGTGATTGTTCTAAGTCATGCGGATGTCGGCCATGAAGTACTTTCTTCTTCCAGTCTTCCAGTTTTTGTATCTGTGGGTTAGCGACAGTTCTATCTTGGGTATGTAACTGTTCATGTAAATTAAGAGGGTGTAATTGAAATCATTTAGTTCTATGGCTTTGTGGATATTACTTGCGCGAGATTTAGTATGAAAGAATGTTTTGAGTCTGAAGACTTGTTTCCGCCAAAGATTCTGGATGTCTATTAGGCCTCTCCCGCCGTTTTGTCTTTTTATAGTAAGTCTTTCAGTAGCAGATTTAGGGTGTAAATTATTATGTTTTGTAAGAATGGTGCGAGTAGTTCGTTCTAATTGTTCAGTGTCTGTTTTTGTCCATTTAATAACTCCGAATGAATATGTTAGTTTGGGGATAGCAAATGTATTTAAGGCCTTGATGAGATTTTTACCAGAAAGTTGGGTTTTACATATGGCGTTGAGTCTCCTCTTATACTCTGCAGTAAGTGTTTCTTTAATCTTAACGTGATCTAGTCCCTTCAGCTGTGTGTATCCTAAATATTTGTATAAGTCAGATGGTTCCATTGCCGTAATGGTGTCTGTGTTATTAACTACATAGTTGCCGGGTTGTATCTTGCCTCGTATGATGTGAACTGTTTTACATTTATCCAAACCGAATTGCATGTTAATATCTTGGCTAAACTCTGCTGTCGCTTTTACTAGTTTCTTCATATCTTTTTCATTTTGTAAATATAATTTAATATCGTCCATGTAAATTAGATGTGAGATTGTTGTTTGATCTGTAGAGTGTTTGAGGCAGTATCCGGCCCGACAATGTTGCAGGAGTTGAGACAAGGGGTTCAGTGCGAGGCAGAACCACATGGGACTCAGTGAATCACCTTGGTAGATACCTTTCTTGATAGATATTTGTCGAGTGGTAATATTACTGTGATTGCTATTTATTTGAAGTGTGGTTTTCCACTGTGACATTATGTTTCGTAAGAAGTCTATTATTTTTGAGTTTATTCTATAAATTTCTAATATTTGTATCAACCAAGAATTCGGTATACTGTCAAAAGCTTTTTATAATCGATATATGTACAATGAAGATTTCTATTTTTGGTGGCAGCATGTTTATGGATAGTAGAGTCAATTATTAATTGTTCTTTGCATCCCATGTGACCCCGTCTACATCCCTTCTGTTCCTCTGCCATTATATTGTGGTGTTCAATGTGCGAGTTGATTTTGTTTGCAATTGCTGATGTTAATATTTTATATATAGTGGGTAGGCATGTGATAGGTCTATATTGGGAAGGTTGTGGTGAATTCTTAACTTTAGGGAGCATGTAAGTTATGCCTGTAGCAATAAATTCGGGTATATTTTGGTGTCCTAAAATTAATTCCGTTAAGTTTCTTGCTACAGGTTTGTGTAATGAAGTTAACTTTTTGTACCAAAAATTATGTATTTTATCTACACCAGGAGATTTCCAATTATGTAATCTACCTGTTATGTATGTGATATCAGACTCCGTAATTTCAAAAAATTCCATTTCGTCGATGGTTCTCCATTTTGCTTCTTCTTCTGCTATCCACGTAGCTTTGTCATTGTGTTGTACATTTTCTTCCCAAATGCTAGACCAGTATTCCTCTAATTGTTCTTTTGTAGGTTGGTTAGGCGTGTTTGTGCTATTCTCATTAATAGTGTCGGTGGCCGGTTTGTGTAGGTTTCTGTAAAATGTCTTTTCGTTGGTGGTAAAAATAGTGTTATCAATTTTACGCTGTTGTGCTTTTTTATATCTTCTGAGTCTATGAACTTTAAGTGCTAGTTTTTGTTTTAAAGTGTCTAAAAACTCTTCAGGTTTTCTGTTAGTACTTTCGTGTCTGGTGTGTGTAAAACTGCTTCTAAATATTGCTTCAACTCTTTTTACTACTTTACTTGATCTGTTATTGTTGATAAATTGTGTAAGCCTACCGCAATCTGCCCTAAGTTTTTCTATGTCTTTTTCTAACCTCTGTTGCCATGCAGGTTGGGCATTCTGCTTTGGCCTAGTGTTTCCTGTGTGTTGCGTGATTTTAAAGTTAAGCTGTTCGGATATGACTACTGCCGTGCAGTATATAAGACTGTGAATATCTAAAAGTTGAGTGTCATCCGAAATAAATTGACGTAGTATGTTTTCATTAAATAAATTGACTAGACGAAACAGATTAGGGCTATATCTAAGTTTAGGCAGTTTTGGACGAACTTTTGGGTCCATCCCAGAATATAGGGCGAGAGTTGTTCTAAATTTATCATGTATTTCTTGGCTAAACATGTCTATTATTAGGTTTTGCTCTGCGAGTACTAAGGTTTCGATATCATTTTCTAGTGTTAGGGTTATAGTTTCGGTTTGCATAGATGTGTGTGATGTTTGCGCGTAAGCTGGCGATTGGTTATACAATTGAGATTGACTATTAGGTTGTAATTGTGTGTAAGGTTGTGCTTGTGGTTGCTGAGAAATTTCGTTTATGTTTTGTAATAATGGAGAGGCATTAATGATGTTATTTTCTTCTTCTTGTAGCTTTATTCGCGTTTCTTCTTTTAATTTTTTTTATCATTTCTGGAGGTAACAGTTTATTTCTAATTATTGCTCTTCTCTGGTCCGAAATTCTTTGCTGTGAAACATTTACCTCAGGGTATTGTCGAGTGAAAAGTTCATGCAATTGTTGTCTGTAGGTGGTCATATCTGTCTCTAATTTAGTTATATAGAAGTAAGTTCGCATGATAAACATGTTAACTTCTTTGCTCCATCTCATGCGAACTGTTGTTTTTCCAGCCTTGGTGGACACGGGTAAGAAGGAACTATCCTCCCGCGCAACATTCAAGGTCGGAGTGGGTGTAACTGTATTTAAACTAGTAATGGGAGGTGATGATGGTATGGGGGAAGGTGACGATAGTATAGATGGTGATGATGGCCTAGAAGGTGTATATGATACTGTGCTTGGACTATACGGCTCTACAGGGGTGTTTGTCCTGTCCGTCAGTCTGACACCATCGTCAGTGATTTCGGCTGTAGTATCTTTGTCAGGGAGCCCGCCTGTTCAACTCCTGACCGCTGACGGTTCGCATGCTGTGACACCCAGCGTCAGCTCCAGGTGCGCCCCGGCGATCGCCCCCGGGCAGCGATCCTATACGTTTACTTTTTGATCGTGTCTCCATGTTGAATGGGTTTCCAGAGCCACGTTAGCCACGCCAGTAATTTCTCAATCGTGTGTCCGCCCCCCACGTGATTAGATGGTCAATCAGGACGTGTGGTTGTTTAGGGGGCTTATTATTATTATTATTTCTTTATTCATTAGATTACTTATTAATTACATTTTTAAATATTTTTATAAAATAAATTAAAAAACAAAAACATTTAAAAATATAAAATATATCGGGAACAGGGTCCAAGCTACCGGCGGTCAGGGCTCCAGAGAGAGGAACCTCCTAACAATGCGAGCCGTGTCCAGCAATACTGCTTTCTGGATCAGGCCCTTGATCCAGCCGCCTAACGAGAGCCTCCTAAGGTGTTGGTCGAGGCTCATGGCTATTAAGCCATTGGCTGACACGACTATCGGTACAATGATCGCTGTGTCCACATCCCACATGTCGACAACCTCGCGAGCCAAGTCAAGATACTTGATTTGCTTATCTTTCTCGGCTTTCACGAGGTTCCCGTCATGCGGAACAGTTATGTCAACAATCATTGCACGCCTCACGATTCGATCCACCACCACTATATCAGGCTTATTAGCGATAATAGTCCTGTCAGTGATGATGGATCGATCCCAGTACAATGTGATATTGCCATTTTCGAGAACTGGGTCGGGCACATACCTGTAGTACGGTACTTCCGATGCCACAAGAGTGTATTTCAGAGCAAGTTGCTGGTGGATGATCCTGGCTACAAGGTTGTGCCTATGCAAGTACTCTTCGTTAGCTAGACGAGAACATCCAGAGATAATGTGACGGATCGATTCACCCGGGCGGTGACATGCCCGACAGATGTCAACCGTGCCATCCTTCACAATAAATCTCCGGTAGTTATTCGTCATGATAACTTCGTCCATAATTGCACAGACAAAACCTTCGGTTTCCCCAAACAAGTCACCGAAACGCAGCCAGGCTACGGACGCTGCTTGGTCTACATCGGACCCATGTAGGGCCCGGAAAAAGCGTCCGTGAAGCTCCTTACTCTGCCATACTTCCCTGCGGTCGTTAGTGTCGAACACTACAGGCTTGCGCCAGTTCTCAGTCGCCAAGGAGAGCGGGGTGAGTCCCTTGTCCACTGCTACTACATCTCGATGCATACCCACGTCGGTGTGTAGAAAATATTCCCTGAGATTGCATATCTCGCGGTTGTGGAGGTTTTTAGCATTTAAAAAGCCTCGGCCTCCACACTTCCGCGGGATATACAATCTCATGACCGACGATCGTGGGTGATGCATTCGATATGCAGTCAACAGTGTACGGACCCGCCTATCCAGGGCGTCGAGTTCCGTTTGAGTCCATTTGAGTATGCCGAAAGAGTACATCAATACCGGCATGACCCAACCGTTGAAGGCGCGCACCTTGTTTCCGCCCGAAAGAAGGCTATTGAATACCTTCTTCAGGCGGCCAAAGAAGCGTTCCCTCAACGATTGCTTCATGTCAGTAGTGCTGATACCTAACGCTTCCGACATACCCAAATACTTATAGGTTTCGTTTGGAGAAAGGGATCTCAGGTTTATGGAATCCGCGAGTTGAATTCCTACGGATTCCACAATGTCCCCTCGCTTTACATGCATGACTGCACATTTGTCCACACCAAACTCCATCCTGATGGCGTTACTAAAAGTTTCAGTTACCTTCAGTAGCTCCATCAGCTGAAGATTGCTGGGGGAAAAGAGCTTCAGGTCATCCATGTAAAGGAGGTGAGATATAACCTGACCACCTCTCTTCAACCGATAGCCTAGCCCTGAATTCTCCAGCAGCATACTTAGAGGATTCAGGGCTAGGCAAAACTAAAGTGGACTCAAACTATCGCCCTGGAATATACCTCGCTCGATCCTTACAGGTTCGCTATTCTTCTGGATATTTCGACATCCTGGATAGCGAAGGACTGTGCTCCATTGCCCCATACACGACATCAGGAAGGTGCGTAGAGTTGTATCTATTTTATACAATTCCAGCACCCTCATGAGCCAAGTATGAGGCACCGAGTCATAGGCCTTCTTATAATCTATCCAACATGTCGACAGATCCTTTCGTGAACGCCGAACCTGTTAGCTAATGGCCATATCAATGAGGAGTAGCTCCTTAGTACCGCGGGGCCCGTTCCTACATCCATTCTGAGAGACCGACATGATCGAGTTATCGTCAACGTGTTTATTAATTTTAACTCTCAAAATGGATGTAAGAACCTTATAGACCGTTGGTAAACATGTAATAGGTCTATAATTTTTGGGTTCCGCGGTGCTACCAGACTTGTGGAGCAGGTGGGTTATTCCTGTTGTAAGGAACTTGGGTAGCGAACCAGACTCCAAGGCTGCCTGGTACTGAGATGCCAAACGAGCGTGCGATCTTTGTAGCCACTTGATCCAGAAGTTATGCAGCCCGTCCGGCCCTGGAGATTTCCAGTTCGGCAACGGACGGACTGCACGGGCTACATCTTGGGGGCTGATCGTAATAGCCCCCATTTCTTGTATTGGATCGCACGCTCGTTCGACATCCCGAGTCCATTCACCTTCGGTGTGACTGACAGGCACCGACCAGATGCTGCGCCAGAATGAACACATAGCGTCATCATCCGGCAGGTGCGTATCGGTCACACCTTGAACGGGTCGCTCCCAAGCACGATAAACCCACCTTTCATTACTTTGGAATGTACGATTCTGGGTGTATCGCTCCACTCTCCGCCTGTACCTACGAATACGATTTGCCCATGCAAACACTTTTTGCTTCAGGAAGTCGATGCGCTCTGTGACACGGGATATATAGTCTTGGGGGCTGACATCAGTCCCCAAAAACGCTCGTCTCACAAAGCGCATCACTCTTGGGCGATTATTGCCCTCCCTAAAACAAATTAGTTTGCCGATGAGTGCTCTGGCCCCACCAATACGACGTTCGATCCTGCACTGCCAAGCCGGTACGGCTGGTTTCGGTCGTGTAGCTCTGTCATCTGCAAATTTGACGTGGGCTACACGACATGCCGCTGCAGCCGCGCAGTACATGATCGAATGTGTATCAGTGAGGTCTTCGCAGTCATCAAAATAGTTTGACAACTGCGAATCCAGAACAGCCACCAGCGCCCTATGTTTGTTATGCATGGGCAAACGAGGTAATCGTGGCCTAACTTCCGGTGGCATGTAGCGATACTCCCGAATAGCACACTCCAAAGCATTCCTCAATTCCTCATTGCACTGGGTACTTACGTTTGTAACCCTGTCACTACTCTCCTCGTCATCGTGGATGGACTGTGGTGGCACCACAGCCTGCGACGATGGGGCAGTGACACGGTTACCCATTTCCGTTCGGAGGCGATCAAGTACAGTATCATCCAACATATGATTACGCTGGATGACCCGCACCTGATCCGAAAGTCGTTGGGCCGAAACGTTGACGGCTGGCTCAAGCACCTGAAACAAAGAGAGCATCCGGACACGGTACGCGGTCAGGTTGTTTCCTCCCTCTGTAGCCCCAAAGTATGCGCGCATGACATTTTCGTTAATGGATTGTGTCCATCTCATGCGCTGCACACTTCCGCCGGGTGCTGGGACCCTATCAGAGACCGGTAAGCCTCGAGGTCCTAAGCGGTCCGGCGGCCGGCGTCCTCCCCGTCGACGCGCAGGTGGTGGTGTCGTCGGCGGCGAGAAGTACTCGTCGCTCGAGCTCGACGCAACTGCCACGGCCGGTGACACAGCACTCACGGTGGGGGTGGGGCTGGGTTCCGGCGACGGCGAGGCGGAGCTGGGCGACGAGGCCGGAGGTGGTGGGCGTGCTTTTCGTGCTGCAGCTCTTGTCAACATGTCGATTTACATTTTTTTTCTCTTGGTGTTGTTGATTTTGGTCATGTTTAAATATCCGGTGCTATTGCAGGTTTTTTTTTTTTTTATTATTATTTTTTCTTTATTCATTAGATTACTTATTAATTACATTTTTAAATATTAAAAAAATTAATAAGGATAATTACATAAAAAAATTAATTAAATATTTTTTTTTATTTTGATTGGTTTTTTTTTTCTTATTATTATTATGTCGTTTATTTATCTTTTTTCTTATTTTATTACATTTTTAAATATTTAAAAAAAGAAAACTTAAAAAACATTTAAAAATATAAAAAATAGTAGCCCACCGGTATCGGGAACAGGGTCCAAGCTACCGGTGGTCAGGGCTCCTGAGAGAGGAACCTCCTAACGATACGCGCCGTGTCCAGGAGTACCGCTTTCTGGATCAAGCCCTTGATCCAGCTGCCCAACGAGAGCCTCCTCAGATGTTCGTCGAGGCTCTTGGCTATTATGCCATTGGCCGTAACGACTATCGGCACAATGATTGCTGTATTCACATCCCACATGTCGACAACCTCGCGAGCCAGATCAAGATACTTGCTTTTCTTATCTCTCTCAGCCTTCACGAGGTTCTCGTCATGGGGGACCGCTATATCAACAATCATTGCGCGATGCTCTAGTCGGTCTATCACCACTATGTCAGGCTTATTGGCAACAATAGTCCTGTCAGTGATGATAGACCGATCCCAATACAACGTGACATTGCCATTCTCGAGAACTGGGTCGGGCTCATACCTATAGTAAGGCACTTCCGATTCCACAAGATTGTATTTAAGAGCAAGTTGCTGATGGATAATCCTGGCTACAAGGTTGTGTCTATGCAAATAGTCTCCGTTAGCTAGACTAGAACAACCGGAGATAATGTGACGGATGGATTCCCCAGGCCGGTGACATGCCCGACAGATGTCAACCGTGCCATCTTTCACAATGTATTTCCGGTAGTTGTTCGTCATCATAACTTCGTCCATAATCGCAAAGACAAAACCTTCGGTTTCCCCAAAAAGGTCACCAAATCGCAACCAGGCCACGGACGCCAAAAAATCTACATCGGGCCCATGTAGGACCCGGTAGAAGCGTCCGTGAAGCTCCTTGCTCTGCCATACCTCCATGCGGTCATTAGTATCTAATACTATAGGTTTGCGCCAGTTCTCGTTAGCCAAGGAGAGCGGGGTAAGGCCCTTGTCCACTGCTACCACATCTCGATGCATACCCACGTCAGCGGCCTGGAAGTATTCCCTAAGACTGCATACCTCGCGGTTGTGCAGGGTCTTAGCATTTAAAAAGCCACGACCCCCGCTCTTCCGAGGGATATACAGTCTCATAACCGATGACCGTGGGTGATGCATACGATTTGCGGTAAGCAATGTGCGGACTCTCCTATCCAGGGCGTCAAGTTCTGTCTGAGTCCATTTGAGTATGCCGAAAGAGTACATCAAGACCGGCATGACCCAGCCGTTGAAGGCGCGCACCTTGTTCCCGCCTGATAAAAGACTATTTAGTACTTTTTTCAGGCGGCCAAAGAAGCGTTCCTTCAACGACTGTTTCACGTCAGTAACATTGATGCCTAGTGCTTCCGACATACCCAAATACTTATAAGTCTCAGTTGAGGAAAGGGATCTAAGGTGTATGGAGTCCGAGAGTTGTATTCCCACGGATTCCATAATCTCCCCTCGCTTTACATGCATGACTGCACATTTGTCCACACCAAATTCCATCCTGATGGCGTCACTGAAGGTTTCTGTTACCTTCAGTAGCTTCATCAGTTGCAAGTTGTTGGGGGCAAAGAGCTTCAGGTCATCCATGTAAAGGAGGTGTGATATGACCTGACCACCTCTCCTCAACCGATAGCCCAGGTCTGAACCCTCCAGCAGTGTACTGAGAGGGTTCAGGGCTAAACAAAACCACAGAGGACTCAAACTGTCGCCCTGAAATATTCCGCGCTCGATCCTTATAGGTTCGCTGTTTTCCTGAATCTGTCGACATCCTGGATAGTGAAGGACCGTCCTCCACTGCCCCATACATGACGTCAGGAAGGCGCGCAGAGTTGTATCAATTTTATACAACTCCAGCACCCTCATGAGCCATGTATGTGGCACTGAGTCATATGCCTTCTTGTAATCTATCCAACATGTCGCCAGATCCTTGCGGGAACGGCGAACCTGTTGGCTAATGGCAATGTCTATGAGGAGCAGCTCCTTAGTACCGCGGGACCCGTTCCTACATCCATTCTGAGAAGCAGACATGATGGCGTTATTGTCAATATGTTGATTAATTTTCGCTCTCAGAATGGATGTAAGAACTTTATAGACCGTCGGTAAACACGTTATCGGTCTATAATTTTTAGGTTCCGCAGTACTACCCGATTTATAGAGCAGGTGGGTTATTCCTGTCGTTAGGAACTGGGGCAACGACCCGGACTCTAAGGTAGACTGGAACTGAGTTGCCAAACGAGCGTGCGACCTTTGGAACCATTTAATCCAAAAGTTTTGCAGTCCGTCTGGCCCTGGAGATTTCCAGTTGGGCAACGGACGGACTGCACGAGCCACATCTTGGGGGCTGATGGTAATTGCCCCCATTTGTGGTATCGGATCGCACGCTTGCTCGACCTCCCGAGTCCAGTCACCCTCAGTATGACTGACAGGCACCGACCAGATATCGCGCCAAAACGAACACATGGCGTCATTATCCGGTAGGCGCATATCAGTCACACCTTGGTCGGGTCGCTCCCAAGCCCTATAAACCCACCTTTCGTTGCTCCGGAATGTGCGATTCTGAGTGTATCGCTCCACTCGCCGCTTGTACCGACGAATACGGCTTGCCCATGCATAGATCTTCTGCTTCAGGAAGTCGATACGCTCTGTGACGCGGGACAGATAATCTCGAGAACTGATATCAGTCCCCGAGAATGCCCGCCTCACAAAGCGCATCACTCTAGGGCGAGTGTTGCCCTCCCTGAAGCAGATAAGCTTGCCGATGAGTGCTCTAGCCTCACCGATACGACGCTCAATCCGGCACTGCCAAGCTGGTATAGCTGGACGTGTAGCTCTATCAGTTTTGGGAAATTTGACGTTAGCTACACGACATGCCGCTGCAGCCGCACAGTACAAGATTGAGTGGGTATCGGCAAGGTCTTTGCTGCTATCAAAAACATTTGATAGCTGCGAATCTAGAGCACACACCAGCGCCCTATTTTTCTTATGCATGGGCAGACGAGGTAATCGAGGTCTAAGCTCAGGCGGTGTGGAACGATACTCTCGGAATGCAGACTCCAAAGCGCTCCTCAATCGATCATTGCATTGGGTACTCACGGATATAGCCCCGTCGTCGTCATCCTCTCCAACATGGTCAGGTCGCGGTGAAACACTGGGTTGCATTTGCACCGCGGCCGGTGGCAAGGCAGGCGAGACACGGCTACTCCGTGATTCCTCACGCAGTCTATCAAGTACGATGTCATCCAGCATACGGTTACGTTGGATGACCCGCACTTGATCCGATAGACGTTGGGCCGATACGTTGACTGCTGGCTCAAGCACCTGAAACAGAGAGAGCATCCGACCACGGTACGCAGTCAGGTTACTTCCCCCCTCTGTAGCCCCAAAGTATGCGCGCATGACGTTTTCATTAATCGATTGCGTCCATCGCATGCGCTGCACACTTCCACCGGGAGCGGGGACCCTGTCAGAGGCCGATGGGCCTCGAGGTCCCAGGCTATCCGGCGGCCGGCGTCCTCCCCGTTATTATTATTATTATTATTAACCTTGTTCTGAGCATGCCGAATCGTTGCCGATGTGTTATGAACATCATGGGTGCTTTCTCAGACTACTAACTTCAAGTTTATAAACACAAATTGAATGATTTTTAATTTTTTTCAGTTTTTACTCATAAATTAAAAGTTAATTCATATACGGTTTCCGTCTATGCTTCATTTTTTTCCATAAAATCCTGAAATTTTAATCGAAGTACCTTAACCATTATTAAAAAATGGTAGAATATTAAATAACGTATCTTTTAAATATATACATGTCATATAAATAATTAACACATTGATAGTAATTCGCTTTTTTAAAAATATCCCTAGACCGTGTTGATGTGTGTATGTTCGGGCATAACTCCGTCATATACATACCTACCATATCGACGGATTTGCAATTTTTTTTTTTTTTTAAACTATATTCTCTCGACGTGGTTCAATTGTCACCAAATCAGAATCAGTAATCTGATGATAGGATCCCATGGAAATCTAGGCATCTCCTCAAATATTATAGGCAGACACATATCGATTTTGGTATTGTATATAATAGTGGAACTGATGAAGAAGACCACAAATGGCCATTGGAACTCCTTAATAAGTATGTCATGGGTATAAGATATCTCGAATAGTTAAGTGACTATGACGAAGCAAATACATATTAATAAATCATACTGATATAAATGGTACCATCGAACTGATCTGATGATGAAGCCGGGAGGCAGGCACTGGAACTCCGTATAGTCGTGTTTTGGCTTATTGGAATTGAAGTGAGATGTACTCTGGCTATAAATGATTTTCATGGTAAATGAAGTACCTAAAAACACTAAAAAGTGTAAAATAAAAATCTTTTAAACAAAAAAATTAAACCGACTTCTAAATCGAAATAAAACTTTGTTTTGCTTTAGAAGAAGGATTAAATTTTTTGTAAAAAAAAATATATATTTTAAATCTCTGGAACTTCTGGTTGGGTTCCAAAAATTTATATCCCTACACACTATAGCTGTAGAGTTTGATAATATAGGGTAAGCTACTTTAAATCCCGGCAAAAGCAACGGTTCCTCAGGTTCCTGAGGTGTCCCGTGTCAACGGCGCGGATGAATTTGAAAGAGAGTTACCGCGGCCCTGGCACAAGCAACTAAAGGAACACGGGTGGGTTTTAGTCAGTAAAAGTCTGACACTCCCTCCCACTTCACCCAGAGCGGGAGAAGTCATTGGATGATTTCCCATCCAAAAAAAACAAAAATAAGGTTCCTGAGGTGTGTGAACTGTGAACCACGGGTAAAAAGTATTGATGAAAAAATCGGCACATACGTTTTTTAGCTCGTGCTGTAAGTCACGTAATTGTCCTAATAAAACGGTATAAATTAATAAACATATTATATATTAATATATTATTGCCTATTGACATTATTGCCACGGGTTTCCGCAATAGGTTTAGGCTTTTCCATAATAGTGTTTAAACATAATAATATAGGTATAGTACACTATAGTTAACTATAACCGCACCCAAAACCTACTATTATTACTTATAATATATTTATTATAAAGACGAAAGATTTTTTTGTTTGTTTGTTTGTACCGAATAGGCTCCGAAACTGCTGGACTGTTTTAAAAAATTCTTTCACCAATAGAAAGCTACTTTATTCCTGAGTGACATAAAGCGAACACACGCGGGGAACAGCTAGTTACTTATAATATTGTGAAACATACAGCCCATTGTTATAAATGTAATCAATTCAATTAATTTATTCACAAATTAAATTTCACAAGATTGAGCAGAAATATGCCATAATATTTTAGTAATCTAACATTAAACTATGTATTTCTTAATTTGTTGCGAAATAAATTATTCTTATTCTTATTTGTTCTCTCTTTACAATAATAGGTTACCTTAAAATCTGAAGTAGGTTTTTGAAAAAGCCTGTGTTACAGGTCACCAGGGCAAAGCAACGATGGGAACATTAATTAATAGTACCTTCCTATCAAGAAGACTAAACAATAGTCCTGTTGATCAAAATAAGTGTAGAGTTAGTGAACTCCGATTTAAGTCGTACACATTTTAACTGTACGCGTTACGTCATTATAAAGAAATTCAGTCATTATAAAAAACGTTTAAGGGTAAAATTAGTCTGTGATAAGACCTGTCGTACTGTATGAATCAGAATGTTGGGCTGTGAAAAAGATGGATGAAAAGAGATTGCATGTAGCAGAGATGATAATGTTGAGATGGATGTGCGGGAGTGAAGAGAATGGATAAAGTATATTAAAGGAAGTTTGAATGTGGCGCCAGTGACAGAAAAGTTGAAAGGAAACCGTTTGTCCTGGTATGGTCATCTGATGAGGAGGGATGAAACGCATGTTACTAAAAGAGTTATGAATATAAATGTGGATGGATGGAAAGGGAGGAGACGGCCAATGAAAAGATGGATGGACTGTGTGAGGAGTGATATGAAAGAAAAGGGAGTCAGTGATAGCGTGACGGGGGACAGGACGGTATGGAAGAAGAAAACGTGTTGCGCCGACCCCAAGGTAACATGGGACAAGCGCAGGAAGATGATGATAAAAAAGGTTTACTAATCCGGTATTTAACCTGACATTTGTCAATTTCGGCATTAGCCACCACGATATTTTTATTTTTGCGGTATAGACAAGTTTTTTTGTTCAATATAGATAGGATACTTTTTATCCCGGGAATATTATTGAAAAGTAATCGCGTTTTCATGCCCCTAAATTTCACATCTGGCGATATTTTACTTCTGTGAGAAATTCACAAA
The DNA here is from genome assembly GCA_948252205.1 of Orthosia incerta. Classification (NCBI taxonomy): domain Eukaryota; kingdom Metazoa; phylum Arthropoda; class Insecta; order Lepidoptera; family Noctuidae; genus Orthosia; species Orthosia incerta. Next base: position 5,921,266 of record OX411745.1, on the reverse strand, counting down.
ATATAGACATGTCATAGAAAATTTTCTTCGGCATCATCAGAAAACAACATTTTCTTACATTGATTAGCGAATATCTCGTAAATGCGTGCACCGATTAACATTATTTAAAGTGATCAAATGGTTCTATGTCTATATCGTTCATTTGAAACCAAACATATTAAAATATCTTCATTAACAAAAAAATCATGCGGGTCGGACAAAATCTGAATGGTTTGAGTTTATCGACACGAAAGTTGAAGAAGATGTTTTCAAGTTACGTAATTGATTTTGACAATTCATACACTACCGATTTCAATATTTAAGTAAATTTAGAAGTTTATTTTACTTCAACTCTTGGTGGTGCAAGATGATTTATCTGATTAACCCTGAGCTAGCTATAAACACCGGGTTATTTAGAATAACCCAGGCACACGCAAGTGGCTCTTAGAGAGAGCATTCGAATACTCTGCGCGAAATATAAAATTCGTGTTTATAATAAATGTGTACATTTCGAGACAGATGGCGTGTGATATGTCCAGCAGGTAAACTGCTGTATTATGTAATAAAGTAAGGCAATCTAATTTTGTAAATGTTGCCGAGACGAAATTTTAAAACGGGCAATTGTGATTGACACTATGGGAAGCAGCGAGTTAGCTCCAACACAGGCATAATTTATAACTTTCTGGGGCTACCTTCAATTAAGTAGTGCACTCTAATGTTGTATGTGTAATAATGAAAAACCATTTTGTTTTTTTTTTATTTCATTTTGAATTGTTTTCCTGGTAAGCCTTACTTCGCGGTTAGATAACACCTCACATAAGTCTGCTGGAAAGGTGCCCTTTTTTTTTTTTATTTATTGATAGGCTCGCGTTTGACCACTATCTCGCCTGATGGCAAGCGATGATGTGGTCGACGGTGAAGCACGCTTGCCTAGAAGTAACCTATTCACTATTGACTTTAAGACCCCAAGGTTGTAGCTATCAGGAAACAAAGACTCCGGCAGGGAATTCCACTCCTTAGCTGTGCGTACAATGAAAGTATTCGCAAAACGCTTTGTACGTATGGGTGGGATGTCCACCATGTACCGGGGGCGCATTGCCGTGCGTCTTGTTGTCCGGTGATGGAAAGGGCTAGGCGGAATCAAATTGTGCAGTTCCATCGCACACTCCCCGAAATGTAACCAATAAAAAACCGACAGACTGGCCACTTGGCGTCGATGTTCAAGGCTCTGGAGCTTTGAGGCGACCAGTGCATCGTGGCCGATAAGCCTCTTGGCCCGTTTGTCAATCGACTCAAGTGCATCAAGTTGATATTTGGCATTTGATATCCATCCCAGAGGTGAGAGCAGTACTCCATGCATGACCGAACTTGCGCTTTATACAAATTGAGCAGCTGTTCAGGCGTGAAGTACCGTCTCACCTTTGCAAGGATCCCCAACTTTTTTGCAGCCAACTGAGCCTTTGCCTCAATGAATGGACCAAAATTGAGGGTCGATGTTAAAGTAACACCAAGAAGGTCGAGATGTTCCGTTATCGGCACGGTTACACCACGGAAAGATGGAGCTGGGTGGAATAGGCTATTTTTTGCGGAAAAAAGACACGCCTGGGTCTTAGCTGCATTGAAATTGACTAGATTGGCATCGCCCCATTCGGAGACTGCCTCCAAAGACAGGTTCAAGCGCTCAGCCATGGCCTCCCGGAGAGACCGGTTCTCAGTCCCAGTAGCCCGTGCGCCGGACTCGTATCTCTCAGCAACCGTGCTGTCGTCTGCGTACCCAAAGGTTCCGGGTTTTAGCAGGTCATTAATGTGCAGCAAAAACAGTGTAGCCGAGAGCACCGACCCCTGAGGGACTCCGGCGTTAATACCTAGCTGACCGGACGAGCAGCCATCGATAACCTGGCTCTCATGCCAGACCCTGTCGAAAGCCTTCGAGATTTCAAGGGAGACAGCAAGCGTTTCCCCGTGCCTCTCGATGGCCTCACTCCAGACGTGAATGGCATACGCTAGAAGATCCCCAGTTGACCGATTTCGGCGGAAGCCGTATTGGCGGTAACTGAGGATGTCGTTGTCTTCTAGGTATGCCAGGAGCTTATTGTTCAGCACACGTTCCATACTCTTACAGAGGATGGACGTTACCGAGATGGGTCTGTAGTTTGCCGGGTCAGCCCGACTACCCTTTTTGGGGACTGGCTGAACGTTAGCTTGCTTCCAAGCCTTCGGCACAGATTACTGAATAGTTACTACGTAACCTTCGGCACCTTTCCAGTCACTAACGAAAGGCGATAAAGGCGAAGCAATAATATTTCCCGGGATAAAAAGTATCCTATGTGATATTCCTGACTATTATTTATCTCTGTGCCAAATTTCATCCAGATTCGTTGAGCCGTTCTGACGTGATTGAGTAACAAACATAAATACATGCATCCAAACTTTCGCATTTATAATATTACTAGCATCCGCCAATTTTGAAATTCGAATATTATCCCGAGGGAACATATTCCCGGGATTAAAAGTATCCTATGTGCTATTCCTGCCTGACTATCTATCTCTGTGCCAAATTTCATCCATATCCGTCCAGCCGTTGAGCGTGAAGAAGTAACAAACATACAAACACAAAACTTACTTCGATTTCAAGAAAGCTTTTGACCGCGTTCATAAAGACGTGCTATTGTGTAAGTTTTCAGCCATAGGATTTACGCCTAAACTCTTAAAATTATTCTGTAGTTATTTCCGTAATCGTAGGCAGTACGTTCAACTTGCCGGGTATCGGTCGGAAACTTATGTAACTCAGTCTGGAGTGAGTCAAGGAAGCACTTTTGGCCCAACCCAATTCCTGGTCATGGTCAATGACTTGCCGGAGGTCATTGAGACGGCGAGGTGTCTGATGTTTGCTGACGATCTGAAGATTTACTTGGGCATAGGGACTTCGGCTGATTGTGATGCGCTCCAACGGGACATCGACAATGTGGTAGCCTGGAGCAACCGCAACCGATTAGAATTCAATGCAGCTAAGTGTAAAACTATTACTTTCTCTCGCTGTCGCTCGCGTACCGAGTGTCGTGCACCCCCATGGAGCGAGTCACAATAATCCGCGAACTAGGTGTAATGTTGGACACCGAGCTGACCTTTAATGACCACATAACCAGTCACTAACGAAAGGCGATAAAGGCGAAGCAATAATATTTCCCGGGATAAAAAGTATCCTATGTGATATTCCTGACTATTATTTATCTCTGTGCCAAATTTCATCCAGATTCGTTGAGCCGTTCTGACGTGATTGAGTAACAAACATAAATACATGCATCCAAACTTTCGCATTTATAATATTACTAGCATCCGCCAATTTTGAAATTCGAATATTATCCCGAGGGAACATATTCCCGGGATTAAAAGTATCCTATGTGCTATTCCTGCCTGACTATCTATCTCTGTGCCAAATTTCATCCATATCCGTCCAGCCGTTGAGCGTGAAGAAGTAACAAACATACAAACACAAAACTTACTTCGATTTCAAGAAAGCTTTTGACCGCGTTCATAAAGACGTGCTATTGTGTAAGTTTTCAGCCATAGGATTTACGCCTAAACTCTTAAAATTATTCTGTAGTTATTTCCGTAATCGTAGGCAGTACGTTCAACTTGCCGGGTATCGGTCGGAAACTTATGTAACTCAGTCTGGAGTGAGTCAAGGAAGCACTTTTGGCCCAACCCAATTCCTGGTCATGGTCAATGACTTGCCGGAGGTCATTGAGACGGCGAGGTGTCTGATGTTTGCTGACGATCTGAAGATTTACTTGGGCATAGGGACTTCGGCTGATTGTGATGCGCTCCAACGGGACATCGACAATGTGGTAGCCTGGAGCAACCGCAACCGATTAGAATTCAATGCAGCTAAGTGTAAAACTATTACTTTCTCTCGCTGTCGCTCGCGTACCGAGTGTCGTGCACCCCCATGGAGCGAGTCACAATAATCCGCGAACTAGGTGTAATGTTGGACACCGAGCTGACCTTTAATGACCACATAACCAGCCTGTGTAAGCGAGCACACAAATCTCTAGGGTTTGTCATGAGGCAGTCGGCTCGGTTTACCAACAAACACGCCATTGTTGCTCTGTACTTCGCATTTGTTCGCAGTAAGCTTGAGTTTAATTCGATTGTATGGGATCCACACGAGACAAAGTACAGTCTCCTATTGGAGCGTGTGCAGCGTAAGTTCTGCCGGTACCTTTACAAAAAAAATTATGGTTATTATCCCTACTTGTATCCCTCTCTGTTCGTCTCAGGAATGGTGGGTATTGATACCCTCGAGCTGAGACGAAAATGTGCACTCCTGTTACATTACTTTTTGCTGTTTAACGGCAAGATCGACAACCCTGCGGCATTGTCCCGCTGTGGATTATCCGCGCCGGCTCTGTACACGCGACTGCGCTCGCGCCCCCCCTTGGCGACATCCAGAGTCCGGACTCGTACCGCACAATATGCGGCATCGAATCAGGCGGTTTCCTTGCTGAACACTCTGACTGCTCAGCATCCAGATGTGGACATATTCCACTCCAATGTGCGTGTATTTTTGGAAAGCTGCAAAGACTGTTTTGGCACCTAAATGAGTAGATTGATAATTGTAGAATTGTTGCTGTCAGACTGCTGAATGGTTGAGATGTTATTTTTTATTAAATTATTGCTATTTTTTGATTATTGAATGGTTATTGTTGAATTAGTATTATTGAATTCTTATTATTAAATTGTTATTGTTGAAATATTATTATTGAATTATGATTTTTGTTTATGTTAATTTATCGGGAATGTAATTTAATTAATTTGGTTTATTAAGAATTATTATTGTATTGTTTTAATGTTGTTATGTGTGTGTCGATATTTTTAAATTATGATTTTTTGATTAAGTATTTTAAATTAGCCAGAATGTAATTTAATTGATTTGTTTGATTGAGTATTCCTTTGTGTTGTTTTAAAGTTGGTGTGTGCGACTCGTAAATTATTTGTGTGTTGTTTGTCTATTATAAATGTAATAATTATATAGCATTGACTCCTTGCACGTGTTGGGTTACACTGTTAGTGCAAGGAGTAATTGTATTGAAATAAATAAATAATAAATAAAAACTCCAAACTTTCGCCTTTAATATTAGTGTGATTATCGTAAAAGAAAGTAAAACAGAAGACTGTATACCGCGGGCTCATTAAGCTACGTTTCATACATACAAAGCGTTTTGCGAATACTTTCATTGTACGCACAGCTAAGGAGTGGAATTCCCTGCCGGAGTCTTTGTTTCCTGATAGCTACAACCTTGGGGTCTTTAAGTCAAGAGGGAATAGGTTACTTCTAGGTAAGCTTGCTTCACCGTCGACCACATCATCGCTTACCATCAGGTGAGATAGTGGTCAAACGCGTGCATATTGAAAAAAAAAAAAAAGAAACGTTGGCGAGGGACCAGCATAAAAACACAATTTCTGCTTCTAGGTAACTGTGGCCACAGAGCTTTAAAGCGCTTTTTTACTCTTTCAGATGTGGTTCAGGATCGAAGGCCACCATTCGGAGCACGATATGCGCTATGTATCGCTTCAAGCAGACTGGATCCTGGCCCTTATCAAAATGAAGATAAAACTGTTCGAGAGGATTGAGTCTATTCGAATGTTTTAATTTTTTTTTCTTTTTTGGTTGAAACAGCTGAGCTTAGTTATTTTTAATGGTAGTTCAAAATGATTAGTTAAGTTTCACGTCCATACGTAGACAGTGAAATTGTATATTTTAGAAATGTTCATATCCAAATGTAGTTTTTTTTTTCATATGTTGATAATAAAAAATATTCAGTAAACAATATTTTGCTTATACAAGCTTTTTTCGTATTGTGTTCGGCAAACCCTTTAATTTGATACCCATATCATGGCAGTGTACACAAAAATAACTAGTCCGCCATCATGGGCCGTGCGCCATAGTGGATTGAAATTAAATTTATTTCAAATTCAGACAATTTTGGAGTCCATTCTTTGTTATTACACAACCTTATAATTAATATTTGTAATCAGTACATGACACAAAAACAATTTAATAATTACAAGTTGTAGGTCGTTGGTTCGAACCCAGGCAGGCGCTTTACTTTGTGTAAATTATTTCATCACCACTGCTTTAATGAATTTATAATAATTACAAGTTGTAGGTCGTGGCCCGGGTTCTCAAACCCAGGCAGGGGCTATACTTTGTGTAAATTATTTCATCACCACTGCTCTCAAAAACGGTGAAGGAAAACATCGTGAGGAAACCGGCATGTCCTAGAACCAAAAATTCGAAGACATTTGACATCCACCTACCCGCACTGGGCCCGCGTGGTGTATTACGGCCCATCCCCTATCACAGAGAGGAGGCCTGTGTCCCAGCAGTGGGAACATCAATAGGCTGATGATGTGATGTGCTGTGATAATAATTACAGAGATCCAAGTATAAATTAAATAAGAATGACACAATTTTAAATTACTACATAATTAGATTAAAGTTGTCAAAAATAAAAAAAATGTCACAGAATTAAAATGTTAAAAAATGGAATGTCGTCACTTGGCTAACCATGCATTGTCATCCAAACTAAACGTGTATGCAAAATTGTATCTTAATCGGTGGAGGATAACTGCTTTTAAATTCAGTTGCAAGATTTGACCCGAACACACTTACATACATACATACATACTTTGCAAGTTAAATAAAAGCTTGTAAAATACAATATATTAATTTTTAAAGTTGTTTTAATTCTGCCTTCTAATAACAGGAAAATTATTTTATATTCGCCTAATTATTAACTGCCTTAAAGTAAAACATAAACTATGTGGTTTAAAAAAACTGTTTTACAAAAATATACAACCGACTTCCAAAAAAACACTACAAAGTGAAAAATAACTTCAATATCGGAATAAAAAGTTTTTATTTTTCACTTTTTAGTGGTATATAATGAACAAGTTCTATAGTAAGGTACCTATAATGCCCACAGTAATGCCAGTATAGATTACCCGAATAACATGTAATTTGAACATAACCGGTGGTATGAAAGTGTACCAGGGTGACCTGTGCACATCTGCGTACCCGTTTAGAGCATATTGGCGTGATGGTTTGTTATGAATAGGTGAAAACAATAAACAGACATGCGATAGCAGCAAACCCAAAAAATTTGCCGTCATTTATTGAAGAGTTCTATTGTATATCTCCTAAGTTCTTCATCTGATCTTTACCAAATTTTAATGGGACCATTTCGGAATAAACTTCTTTCGAACAAAAAAAGAATTTTGAAAATGCGTTTACATGTGACGGAGTTATGCTCGAACTTACATAAAAAGACAGAAACATCTAATTTGAGAACCTCCTCCTTTTTGGGAAGTCGGTTAAAAGCAAAGATAAAAATCCAAATACCTACATAAAACAAAAACTACAGCGATAAAAATAAATAAACGTCGAGACAAAACAATTTAATGACTAAAGAATACAGATGCAATCAGCAAAATTACAACATTATGTGGTTTCCTACAATATCGTGAGATAATTTTCTACGAACTACTAAAAAACCGCGAGTCGGACTCGCGCACGAAGGGTTCCGTACTTGGTAAATTGCGGTTTACGATTGATGACGTATTAAAAAAAAACTACTTACTAGATCTCGTTCAAAACAATTTTCGGTGGCAGTTTACATGGTAATGTACATCATAATTTTTTTTAGTTTTATCATTCTCTTATTTTAGAAGTTACAAGCGGGGGTACACACATTTTAGCACTTTGGAAGTGTCTCTCGCGCAAACTATTCAATTTAGAAAAAAAAATATTAGAAACCTCTATATCATTTTTGAAGACCTATCCATAGATACCTCACACGTGTGGGTTGGAAGAAAAAAAAATGTGTTTCAGTTCTAAGTATGGGGAAATCCCAAATTATTATATATTTTTTTCTATTTTTGTGTGAGAATCTTAATGCGGTTCACAGAATACATCTACTTACCAAGTTTCAACAGCATAGTCCTTATAGTATCGGAAAAAAGTGGCTGTGACATACGGACGGACAGACAGACAGACAGTCAGACAGACATGACGAATCCATAAGGGTTCCGTTTTTTGCAATTTGGCTACGGAACCCTTTAAAACGATGGCTATATTTATTACACAGGAAAATGCTATGGATGAGTCATTCATTGATACTCGTATAATGCCTATTCTCAGAAGGACGTATGTTAATTTTGGATCGAAGTTATTTCGCTCGAAGTTATTTCGCAATATGTTGCATTCTCAGCGCATAACTGGTTTTGAAGTGGTGTTTGCGGGTGGCGGTTTAGTTAGTTTCGATTAGTTTGATCTGTGTATGTGAACAAAGTTGCAAGTTCAATTTGATCCACTTCCCGTTGTTCGATTGAATTAAAACTTTGCACATGTTTATTTCTCGTGATAGTGCAATTTTAAAGCCCATAATAAAGTTACACCTTGAAAATTGTGAAGAGGCCTTTCCTTGCAGTTGGTCGATACAAGCTGGAAAAATCTGCCACGGTTCATTACCTATATGAACATATATATGCTGGGCTAAGGTCTTCCCATACCCTTTCCACGTTTTCCTCGACGACTCCGGTCTATTGCCCGTAAATGTCAGCATAAATATACGAGTACCTAGACGCAAGGTCGAGCATGTGAAAAATGCTTATCCAACTGCGTGGATATCCAACATAAGTCGTTACGCCAGCGTTTCCTAGGTCTCCTTCTGCAAGATCCCCGTCTTCTGGCTCCCACTGTGTGACGACTCTGGCTCATCTGTCATGATTCGACATACTCGGCCTGGCTTATCACACTTGAACTTAGCAAAAGGTTTTTTATTTTTGTTAGGGTTCCGTACCCAAAGGGTAAAAACGGGACCCTGTTACTAAGACGCCACGATCCGTCTGTCTGTCTGTCACCAGGCTGTATATCATAAACCGTGATAGCTAGACTGTTGAAATTTTCACAGAGTATGTATTTCTGTTGCCGCTATAACAACAAATACTAAAAAACAGAAAAAAAAAATTAATTGGGGCTCCTATACAGCAAACGTGATTCTTTTGCCGTTTTTTGCGATAGTTTTACGGAACCCTTCGTGCGCGAGTCCGACTCGCACTTGGCCAGTTTTTAAGCTTCATTATCTCCAGTGGCTTCAATTTGTAGTTTTTCTTCTATTTTCTTTCCAGGCTGCTGCTACTGAGAAATACCTGTTAGAAAACCCAAATATACTTCGCCCGAAGAGGGCTTCGAATCTAAGACCAACACTTAGTAATGTAGCTTTGTTACGAACTCAAAAGTCCTCCCAAATCGTATATCCCGATCTTATTCATCTGCTACCACGAACTCTGCTAAGATTGCCGACTTCCCCGTAGATAGTCCCTCCAACACTGCAAAGTCGTATTTCAATCAACCGTGCCAGAAATCAACCAAGTTATCTCACACCTTTTTGCTACATAACTACTTCTATTCGCACCATTTCTTAGTTCGAAATGGTGGGGTTTCTAAGTATCGAGCCACCAGTTCATTGTTTCCTCTATGATTCATTCACCGGTCGCGATCAATGTCCTTGCACAACGACTACTTTCACTTGGCAACACTGAGATTTATATGCAAATGGCAAGACTTGCACGCGACTATTAACTGTGTTGTAGCACAAGTTTGTTCGATCGAATCTTCGGCTCGGCTTCAGCTGCCGCCATCTTTCAACTTCGTCCAAAACGAGCTGCAGTTTTGGTCGAAGCCGAAAGTTTCTAGCAATTTTCGAAATTGAACGATTTGCGAAACGCACAGGAGCGATCAGTGTGGCGATGCATGGGGGAGGCCTATGTCCAGCAGTGGACGTCTTTCGGCTGAAATGATGATGATGATGAACGATTTGTTATGAATGTGCGAGTGCGCGATGACAGGCAACGGCCGGAAGGCAGGGGTCATATTTCGCTACGCCGCCGCCGCGCCAGTCAGTAGCCGTTGGCGTTGTCAGATAACCAAATCAAAAACAGATAAAAAAGTTGTAGTATCTAGTATCAAACTAAACATTATAGGGTTATTCAATTAGGGTTATTCCTCGGTTTCGGCCTCAGCCGAAGGTTGTGGCACTTTGACTTTGACCAGGCGGGCGAGCACCGCCTACTGTGACAGGCTTGAGTCACACATTTTTATTTATAAACACACTTTGGAAGCAAAAACCGTGATAAAATGCGTGACTCAAGCCTACTCGTATCACAGAGGCCGTGCTCGCCCGAGTGATATCGACTTTCGGTCGGACACTGTTGTGTTGCCAGTGAATAAAACGTATTTGAATGATTTCCTAAGTGTGAGGTTAATAGGTAATGGGTTTACCTGCTTTCCACACTTTTTGTTTATTGTTAATGATAACAATAGGTTAAACTTACGATTGTTTTTTTTGGAGATTGTGTTATGCTTCTTGATACCTGACATAAAGAAAGTCAGATTTTACACAATTTACACCTACTTATTCCATATTTGTTTTTACTTATACCATATTTGGAAGACTTGCCAATTTGAAAACCTCGCAATGAATTTTTTACTTTTTTTTCTACAGGAGAATTCCACCAGTTTATTCCTGTAGGTAGATCTTTCAGTTCCAAGGAGACTAGATCCAGATTTCTCGGCTCATGAAAATAGACGTAGACATCAGCTTTCAATTCTGGCTATCCGGCTAAAATAAACAGAAAGTAATAGATAATAAACCTCCTTTAGTAATTTATATTATTTAAAATGATAACAATAATAGAATCCTTCCTTACCCATTCATAACAACGTGGGAATAAAAAACAGGTTTGAAAATAATGTTCATTCTTCTCGAAGTCTGTTGGGAGACAATGCAAAAAGGTTTATCTCTAACCTTCAAGTTCCTGATAAACTAGACAAAATCTACCTGGCCAGCGCACCGGCTTCGCGCCATAATGACCCAAACTGTCATTCAACCGCGCATGCGCGCCGCGTTCGCACGGCCGTCGTGTATTGCCGCCATTTTTGATTTATTCGAAGTGTAAACAACCGTTTTTGAATTAAAAAGTGTGTTTTGTGCAAATAGTGAAAATGGTGCGTACTTTTAAACTAGTGGGGTGCTTCAAAGTGCCAAAACGAGGCGGTAAAGTGGTCCCAGCGTCGAGTGGCGAGGGGATTTTCACGATCGATATGTCATCTACCTCCACATTGGATGTTGTCGTAAGTTAATTGCAAAATAATGATCTATTAGGCGGCTAAATTATATGGTTGAGCTCATGAGGCCAAACGTCCGGCTTGTTATGACTTTTCGTCAGTGTTGTGTCAACTAACAGCTGTTTTGAAGTGACGTCATTTGAATGTAACTTGATCGTAAGTTTGTGATAGGTAATTTGGCTTTGCACCGGTAATTAAGCAATGAGGTATGACTAATAAACTTAACTTGATACGCTTACGTTTACGCTTACGCTATTGGCCACGGCTTCAGGAGAGTAGGTACCTAAGTTATCCAAGTTTTATCTAAGTTACTAACTTTTTTTGGTAAGGAAAGTGAACTATAGTCCTATAAATACAAACGAACAAGTTCTTATTGATGCAATTCATCAACTAGTCACATCAACCTAGATTCTAAGCCTCCTAACAAACAACGTCTTATTTTATTCGGCTGCTAGCCTATCAAGATAATGCTGAAATAATTAACACTTTAATCGTTACAGCATGTTACGACTTCGGCAATAAAATTACCGAATCATGTGACTATTTGTCCATCAGCTAGAGGCCTGAAGGCACTACAAGAAAAGTCTCACGAATTTTGTCACAATGTTTGTAAGACCATTCATACAAACCAGCACCTGGGCCCGCGTGGTGGATTACGGGCCACTCTCTCTCACAGAGAGGAGAGTCTGCTGAGGCTCTAGTTAGACAATTTGTCAATTTTGAAATGTCAAAATGCTAGGGATTGGTCCGGTAACATTTTGATAGGGCTTTGCAATGTCATAAAATTTTGTCTTTTCAAAATTGTCAACGTTGTAGATTCTCTGTCTCCTGGCAGTGGGAACATATCACAGCGTGTGGTGTGGCTCGGTGTTAGTGGTACGGCAGACCACAGACTACTTAGAGATACTACGGCAGACAAAGCGCGCGCTGTGCTTATGAGACATGTCTCCGCGGAGCCGTCCTACGACTTGTCTGCGCCAGAAACTCGCACGCATCCGATAATGCTATGCTTATTGGTTATGACCAATGCTACAAAATTCTCGATTCATGTCGTCTTGACATGGTAGTGCCAGCTTGCTGGCCTGGATGACTTGACAGGTGGTAAATGTGGTTATTCCACCTTATATACCGGTACCTATCCAGTCAGACAGCTACTTAATTTTACTTGATATATTTTCCTCATGTAGGGCACGGCAGACACCTACAATTTTGCATTCTTAAGACTTTAGTCCTAGTTTTGTGATACAAGTCTGAAGACTCGTTGTGTCGTATGATATAAATTGTAATACTGTTGGAACATGGGTTAGGTCTGAGTAAATAATAATATACTCACATCTAGACACAGAGCAAGAGAAAAAGAGACAGTCTAATAAGAATTTAGTTTTTTTTCTTAACACTAAGCTATCACGTCTAGTTAAAGAGTTGGTATGGCCACCTTTTGGCTCCATCATAGCTCTGCAGTACATATATTATTTCAATGTTTCCAAAGGTACACAAGTACGCCAAGTTTCATCTAAATCGGATATAGTGCTTGAAAAACTGGTCAAGTGCGATTCGGACTCACGCACGAAGGGTTCCGTACTATCATCGCAAAAAACCGTAAAAAAATCATGCTTGTTGTATGGGAGCCCCACTAAAATATTTATTTTATTCTGTTTTTAGTATTTGTTAATATAGCGGCAACAGAAATACATCATCTGTGAAAATTTCAACTGTCTATTTATCACGCTTCATGAGATACAGCCTGGTGACAGACAGACAGACAGACGGACCATGGAGTCGTAGTAATAGGGTCCCGTTTTTACCCTTTGGGTACGGAACCCTAATAATGGAATAGGTACTAGTTGTCGGACACAATTACGAGAGCAAATATATCTTGTAAAAATAGGTTCAGGTATGGCAATTTCCCGAAGTATTAATGCAGCACGTCAATCCTCAATATATACCCAGAGCAATAATTTTACTACACCAGCATTTAATCCTTAGACCAGTTTCTAATCTGTAATTAATTTTACCTTTCTCATTTACAACGAATGGTTTCTCTTTTCGTAACCATTCAGCGGCAGCTTTAAATATTTGCTTTTAGTATTCAGTCGTAAGAGAAAGTTTTCACTTTGTTACTGCTTGAAGGCTAAAACACTTAATCAGAAAATGTCTTTGGAGGTGTTTTTAAATTACAAATGGACAACGCTCAGCACAAACTCTGCAAGACATCCTCATCTTCATCATCCACATCCTTACTTTTTCCTTCCACTTTTGGGCAAATACCCCTTTTTTCTTGTGGCAATCCCCAGGCTCCTGCAGCAACCTCGTGTAAGTGCTGCCTTGTGTCTTGTCTTCTAATTTCTATGTACTCCATAAAAAATACCAACATAACAGATTTGAAGTCATCTGGGTAATGATTAATTACTACTCAAAAAGTCGTGGTACTGATAAAAACATATCATCTGCCTAGCCTTTTGCCAACTATATTGGGGACGGCTTCCAGTCTTACCGGATTCAGCTAAGTACCAGTGTTTTACATGGAGCGACTGTCTATCTGACCTCCACAACCCACTGATAAAAACATATGGATACATCAAAGATCAAATACGAAAGTTGAAGGAGTATAAATTTACAGGATCAAAAGCTTAAGCCCAAGCATTAGTATTTCAGATCTTAGCAGTTTTAATGATTAGGAAATTGTACCCAGACACGTAGAAGGCACAGTTGGACACATATGCTAATCGAATTCGTCTTATACTTAATTCGATCCTTGTGTGTTACAAAGCAAGCGTCATTGAGATAGTGGTCAGTTGCATCTTAACTAGAGATATCTGGCTGGTTTTCTGTGTATAAAGTTTAATACTGAATTTTAACGATTCTAGTAAGATTACCTGCACTTAATGCCTTTGGCTATTACAAATCAGGTTTATAATTATTTACCTCTTAAACTCAAGACCAATTTACAACTCGGCTATCGCTAAGCAATATTTTGTGTTAAGAATGGCTAAGATAAAGGTATTGTGATGTGGTCTAGCAAATTCTCGTTTTGGCTTCAACAATTGCCCTGTTCTAGATTTTAGACGGTAGTGTTAATTAGTCCATGAGTAATAGCGTCCAAAACGTATTAATTTTATTTCAACTCTGTTCATTGCCTCGCTTTGTTGCAGACCATTAACCGCATCATCTAGCGCTAGTACAATATCAGGCAATGGGACATTACCCTTTTCATTTACTTCCTGATCATCCAAAATCAAACATTCTTGTAATTCGTCCATGCTATCAAAATTCTCATTCACAGAACTATATATCTTCTTAAACAATATTGTTTACTACAACCTAAATATAGAGCTTTATCTCCTTTAGAAGACACGTCTCGCGAGTTTCGCGCTAATTTATAATAACAATACAAATCGACAAATCTCATTTGTATGACAGAGTTATTGAGTTTAACTGATAACACGCGAACTTATATAGCACTAATTGATTCGGTTGCTGCGAACTATATGTACACGGAGACTCCATACATCATGCAACTGAATAATTATCTGCTTGTTTGCTTGCCGTTTCGTCTGGGCCTTGAATAAGACCACTGTTCTACTTTTCAAGTGGCATTATTGTGTCCCCAAATGCATGTGCTTTCGCTTTATCTAAGAGACATTTGGTAGTTTCTAACCAGTCTCATTTCTTAGGTGCATTGTTGTAATGCAGGTCATGTAGATATTTCCTGTTCTTACATTGTATGTCCTGTTTCAATGTCCAATGCTTACCTTACCTTTTACCAATGCTCTATCTGGATATGTCTGATTCTGAAAATCTAAATAACAACTTCAACAAAATCTAAATTAAATATAAAAAAGGTAAATTCATTTCGAAACTTTACAATATCGCAGATACGATAGTTAGTATTAGCATTGACAGTCTCGAAAAAGCAAGCGATGTTACCAAAGTCTTTAGTGAAAGAACCAATCGCAACGTGTGAACCATGATTGATTTTATAGACTCTAGAGCTGCATATTCTATTATTTTCTTCTTAGAAACCCAAGTCCATATTGGAGCAAGTGAGGGTGAAAGAAATTTTAATGTTCTGAGGAAGTGAGCTGTCGCTTGTAATGAGCTGTTGTGATCGATATGTTCATGTTAATATGTGATTATTGCACACAGCTGTAGGTGGCGATGTGTCTGTAATCAGGTTTGTGTTGACCTTCATAAGTGATTGTGTATAATATGTCTGGAGTGTCTGCTTAACATGGACCTTTTAAATAACTACTGCATTTTTGTTTTGTTATGGGTACCGTGTCTTGCCGAAACCCAAAATTCTAACAAACGGTCATATCGCAAAACATAACATAACATAAGCATATCGGAATTTCCTTAGGTTGTGGAGATTAGATTTCTGCGTACATTTGACGCAGAAACTCTCTGCAACTTATTAGTCGAATTTTTAGCTTGGTTGTATAGTATGGAAGTTGACTTATTTTTCCGATTTTGGCTTGATGAAACCAATCCCGGGTATACTGTGTTTTTCGATTATGACACTATATTTTAACTGACTTCTCAAAAAGTTTCTCAATTTGGATGTTCATAATAATATTTTTGTTATATGTATGTTCGGGCATAACTCCGTCATAATGATATGTATTACTTTATACTCTCGAGGTGGTCCCATTGCCACAAAGTCAGAATATGAAGATAGGATCCCATGGAAATCGAGGGAACTCCTCAAATATTATAGGCAGACATATAGCGATATTGTTATTTCCATGACTAGGGCAAGCATTTGCACTCAGAAAGTATAATTTGGTGGAGTGGAACTGATGAAGAAGACCACCGATGGCCACTGGAACTCATTGAAAGTATTTCATAGTGTAAGATATCTCAAATAGTTTAGCGACTATGATGAAGCAATTATATATAATTAAATGGTACCGTCAAACTGATCTGATGACGAAGCCAGAAGGCCTCAATGGAACTCCGTAATAAAACAATGTATCGTAGTCATGTTTGGACTTATTAGAATCGAAATGAGATGTACTCTGGCTCTAATGATTTTTCTGGTAGGATATTAAGAGGTACCAAAACTATAAAGAGAAAAAAATAAACCCAACTTCTAGAGCAAAACAATACAAAGCGAAAAATTACTTTTTTTCCGAAGTCGGTGTCAAAAAACGAAAACCAATAAGATACCAAAGACACCGAATTCTGAGTTATTTTTCGCTTTATAGTATATGGCTTTGGAAGTCGGTTTTTTTTTATAAAAATCTTTTACATTCATTAATTTATTTATTACCTGCATTATGACGGTCAGTGATGTAATAGATTCTATCTACCTACCTACATTCTGTCTACTTTTTATGGGTCACATTCCTATCCTGGTCATCATTTATCACTCCTCTTTTTCTGATTCAATCCAAGCTTAGGTACCAAGCCTAAGGAGTGAAGTAAATCTTCAGTTATTAAGTTTCTAAAAGCAGTTCGTTGTCGTAATTAATTTTATCTTATCTTCTGTTTGGGGTGCACTTAACTGACAAATAGTGGACTGATGCGAGATGTGTGTAATGTGTACCATCTTGTAAAAAATGGTTTACTGATAAGTATAAGTGATAACGTAATAGACAGATTATTTTCTGTAAGAATTCTCAATTCAATTCTCAAATCTTTATTGCGTTCCATAATGTATGCAGTTGTTAGGGAAATAATTATATAAGTCACAATTATGGACCCTGTCGGGCACAGCATAGATCAAGTAGGAGAGAGGAGGAAGAACACTGAGCAGTGGATAATTTTTATAATTGTTTAAGTATTAGTAAGTTATACTGTTTTATTCATACAGAATTGAATTTAAGAATTATAATTATTGTTTCTAAATTATATACAGCGTATTTATTATCTATTTAGTAACATTTTTTTTAATTATTCATATTTATTCTTTTTACTAATTAATATTTATTACTCTTAAGGTAAGTTATTTATTGGACACTTCATATTAAAAAAAAATAAGAAAAAAAATTGTAATATGGGTCGGCAGGCATATCTTTAATAGTGAGTATTTGAAGATACAAATAGATAGTTATGAAGTTAACTTATATGAATTATAGAATTATGGAACTGATATGAGAACTAAAGGGTAATGATCTAGCAAAAATATGCCTTGCGTTTTGTTTTACAGCGATGATATAGGCAGTCTTTTTGCATTGCTGTGAGATACCTTATTGCTTGTTGTTGATATTATTTACTGTTTGATAACAGGCTCAGAAATGAACAAGTTTTGAGGATATACTGCTACTTCTGTTTCGGTCAAGTCCAACCAAAGATTGTTTTATTCAATAATAATTGGCTATAGCGATAAGACCTGATTGTTACTCTTTAATTTCTATATTTGCTTTGTCATGGTGTTCTATAAAGAATATTCTATCTATCTCGTACCACAGTAATATCAAAGAAGGGAGGCAAAATATCATGCCGAATACTGGTAAGCATCAGGATACCGGTTCTCCTGACAAGTTTTTTTGTCAGGCAAACGAATAGAAAATAATTTATATCGTAGTAAATGTTTGATAATTACGATGTCTAGTCTAGGCCACGCAAATGTATTTAAAGAAAAACTGGCCAAGTGCGAGTCGGACTCGCGCACGAAGGGTTCCGTACCATTGTCGCAAGAAACGGCAAAAAATCACGTTTCTTGTATGGGAGCCCCACTTAAATATTTATTTTATTCTGTTTTTAGTATTTTTTGTTATAGCAGCAACAGAAATACATCACCTGTGAAAATTTCAACTGTCTAGCTATCACGGTTCATGAGATACAGCCTGGTGACAGACGGACAGACAGACAGACGGACCGCGGAGTCTTAGTAACAGGATCCCGGTTTCACCCTTAGGGTACGGAACCCTAAACCAAAAAAGCTTTGCTTCGACCATTGCATGTTTAAAAATTAACTGGCGAAATTAAAAATAGACTTATTAGAAACCAGACTTTTGAAATAAGTCGTGTTATACTTACCTGGGCGTTAAATGGTCTATTATCTGCTGTTCTATGTTAAATCTTAACGTGATTGGGGTAAGGTTTAGATTAGTATGTGTTATGGTAATAAAAGGCTTTGTAGGAAATTCCTCGAACGGTTGGTATTGGGAATTCCTTTGTGGATGTTTCATAGCCTGAGGTATTATTATGAAGACAGAAGCTCTGTGGTAGACCTGTGGTTATTTTAATAAAATAGTCACGTACAAGAATATAAATAGTTGCTACTACACAACGTACCTAATTGATTCAGAGAATGACGAATTTTCTTTAGGAAAAAGTTTACAACAAACTGCTGTAAAAAATATAAACGGGGTATTTTGCGCTCGTTAAAATTCTGTGCAGGTTTCAGTCAGCTGACGAGGTCGTCAGTTCGTCACACAAAACAACCGGTAGACGACCATCATGAATACTGCGGTCTTTCCCTTCTACGTACACAGCCAGAGAAAAACCAATGATTTTGAAAGGAAAGGTCAAGAATTAGAATAGTTACTAGCCCTGTTAGCACCGGTTACCTGGTGAAGGTTACGGTGATACGCTGGATGCGAGACGCACGGGACCGGTCAATGTGCGACGCTAGGGGGAGGCCTGTGTCCAGCAGTGGACGTCTTTCAGCTAATATGATGGGTCCGTGCCCACTCAACCCGATTAGACTCAACCCGAAGAATAATACCAGAAATTTTACTACCAGTTCAGTGCCATTTGTACAGTCAAGCATAGTAATACTTAATTCTAAATAACTTCATTTTGGAAGTTAGTACCTACTTGTTAACCTAATAATTATAATCACGTTTATAGACTGATCCAATAAATACCACCGTGCCACGTGCCAAGATTGTAATGATAATTAACAATAATCTGTGATTTTAACTACAAAGTACAAAGCGTATTTAAAAAGGATAAATACTTGTTTAATTATTGATTTATTTATCCAAACATTATTTAAATTTTACACTCTGTGATGCAAGCTATAAATCAACACTTTATCTACTCATGTGATGCAGGTATTATTCTTCGGGTTGAGTCTAATCGGGTTGAGTGGGCACGGACCCGATATGATGACTAGCCCTATTTGGTGAATACTGTACCTACTTACATAAGTCTCGAGTCTGGATTCCTTCAAAAATGCTGAGATCCTAATCTCAGCTGCAGCAATATTAAAGACGCTTCTTCAAATTTTCTGAAGAAAATGGGAAGTAACATATTTCAGTAAGTCTAAAATCGTATAAACCTTTACCTATAATCGTATAAATATCTTTACTGGGAATTACACGGATCAAGTAAATATCCGGTATTATTATTACTCACCAAGGTGCCACTAATGGAATCTTATATATAGTTTTTCTTACAAGTTATTAAAGATCAAAGTCCATATCATTATACACGCAAGTTATTACTAAAAGGAAACTGCTCAGCATAGTAAGCGATGAACCAGCAATCTGCTCACGCTCGGCAATCATCTTAAAGGTGAAGCAGACTTCCGAGCAAAGCGGCTCACAATAGAAGTGTATGGGGCACCATTCGAGCGCAGTGACACTGCTATAAAAGTAGTTTGACTCGAACCCGCGGCACACGGCGCTCAGAGGCCTTAGTGCGAGTTTTTAACCGACTTTCGAAAAAGGAGGTTTTATGTTCGACTTCTTGTATGTATTTTTTTTATGTATGTTCACCGATATCTCCGTCATTTGATGACCGATTTTGAAAATTCTTTTTTTGTTTGAAAGAGTATGTTCCGGAATTGGTCCCATTTTAATTTGGTGATGATCTGATGAAGAACTTCGAAGATATACTACAGAACTCTTCAATAAATAACGGCAAATCTCTCGGGACTGCTGCAATCGAATGTCTGTTTATTGTTTAGACCATTTCATAACATAACATCACGCCAGTACGCTCTTAAGGGGTAAGCAGATCTCTCATTTGATCAGTTTTGTTCAAGTTACATGATATTCGGGTAATCTATTCTGGCGTTATAGGTAGGTACAACTAAAAGTGAAAAATAAAATAACTTTTTACAAAAAAATACTACCTACTTCCAAATAAGAAAACTACAAAGTGAAAAATAACTTTATTTTTGGAAGTCGGTGTCCATAACGCAAAAAAATGGTACCTACGAAAGACACTGACTTCCAAAAATAAAGTTTTGTAGTTTTCTTATTTGGAAGTCGGTAGTATTTTTTTGTAAAAAGTATTTTTTATTTAATGTACTTGATCGCATAAACGAAAACGATATCATAAGTCAGTTTGTAAAAAAAATGTTTTCCCTTTACTGTCACCAGACGGCGCTTATCCAGTTTCAATGCAAATTGATCTTTACCTTAACGTGATTGAGCACAAGTAAAAACACAGGACCTTCTTACCGCGAATTTCTAGTGTCGCTGCGTTAGTGACGCCGGAGTCGCTTTGCTCGGCAGTCTACCTCTAAGCCTAGATTATTACGGTAGTTGGTTCGACCAGCGCCTGCTAGCGGTATCGGTAAGCTAATGACAGACGACGAAGTAAATGGCGCTTTTGAGTCGCCTCTTTGATCATGGGAAAGAAAATCGATGAGGGGTCTTAAGACTTGAGTGAACAAAACATTTTAAAATACGATGTTCATACTGTTAGAAGCCTATGCCAAGTAGTAGAACAATGCCCGCTGATGGTATCAGTAGGTAACGATTTTAATAGCAGCAATAATGGTTAGGTATTAATTAATGTTCCTTTATTAAACACAGACTAATTTATTCAGGAAATTTTACGCACACATTTAATTTTAAGGATATAGTGGGAAAATTTCCTACAGGTTAACCACCATTTCCGTATAGACGTCAGACTCGTACGCAAGTACGCACAACATGGGATTGATTTATAACTGAATAAATGGACATCGAACAGCTTCACCTCACCTCTTACTACTGCTAGGGAAAACACAATCAGTCTTATTACAAAAAGCGGTTTAACTAAAAACCCAGGTTTAAATCTCGATAAACTGCGGTTTAGACAAAAATGATATTACAAATAGTGGTTTATCGATAAACCATAGACCAAATCATGGTCTAACGCTAAACCTCGCCGGCCCCTAGTTTAACGATGGTCTAAATCGTATCTGTCAAAGTTTTTTCATTGTGTTCTGTTGTTTTTACCCGAAAATGGATATTAACATGGTGGATTGGATTTAATTGATATTGAGGATATTATTTTTCCTGGGTACTCCAATTCTCAAATAGTTTTTTTTTTGTAGGTTTGTCACAATACATTATTAACAAAGAGTCAATTGTTCTATTAGACTCTTGGATAACTTAAAAATTCCAAAGCTTAATTAACTTTTTTTAAGTTTTGTAATATGGACAAATTTAGACCATGGTTTTGCAGATAAGCCTGGACTTGATAGTACTGGTTTAAACCAAGGTTTATCTAGTTTTTTGTAATAAGACTGAATAGGACAAACTCTCTGTCCGTATTTGTCGTATCGTATGTATGGAATGGAAGTCAGACTACATCACTCGGACGCACGAAGAGACAATTGAAGACTTATGTAGTTAATGAAAATTCCTTAACAAAACAAACAAGCTACAGGAAGATACTTAAACTTGGAACAAGAGTGGATCCTGAATTTCCTAGATGGACGAAAAGCTCTTAGTCCGTCAGCCATGTCACTCTTATATAGGGGATTAGGTAGAAGTCCAATTCGATTTCTAAACAGGCAAAATACTGGTTTAAAAACATTGTGCCCGACCGAAACATCAGTTTCGGTTTCGGCCGAGTTTCGGTTCAGTTTCGGTTTCGGCGGCAAACCTGCAGGTTAACTACGACCGAAACCGAAACTGCGTTCGGGAGTTCTCGCGCTGTGATCGGTCATGTTCGGCGCGTTAAATTCCACCCAAGCGAGTAAGCGACGAATACATTTTGCCGCGTCCACATTCCTAATCAATTAATTATTTTTTTCTTAAATTTGGGGTTGTTATGTTGATTATCATATCAATAAATGAAAATGTCGAAGACTGCATAGCTATAAAGCAAAAATAGCATATAAAGATAAAAAAATAAAGATTGACTGATTATAATAACGTTTTCTTTATTTTTCCCTCAAAATACGATCCTTGTAAGGAAGTTTCAGTTTCGGTTTTGGCCGAAACTGAGACTGTTGCCGAAATTCGGTTTCGGTCGTAAAAACCAGTTTCGGTCGGACACTACATTGTGCTAATAATGAATGAACAAAAAATAAAAACGTGTTACTGCGAAGTGATTATCCCATACAACCAAAATGCTGAAGAGTTGCATCAAATCCTAAATAACAACAACAATAGCACAAAAGACCATGCAGTGGGTCATCGCTTCCTGCCATTCATTTTTAACACAAATGTTCTCGTCGTGTTTTGCTCTGCACCAGATGTGTTTCACTAGAATAAATTCAAAGGTCATTTAAATAATTACGATACTAATGCACTATCTGACGTGAACACTGTGTTGTTAAATGGAACAGTTGATGTCCGCGAGTCGCAGGTTCAAGGTTCATAAGAGAGATAAATGGAGATATATTTTTTAATCTTTTTGCAATCGGTAAGTCACCAGCCTCTAAAGGAACTTTTTATTCAGTTACTGGGTTAATGAATGTGGAGTTCAGATAGGCAGTGGCTTCATGTAAAACAATGGAGATCAGCTACATCTGGTTAGACTGGCATTCGACCCTAAAATAAATGGGAAAAGACTAGGCATATACATTTTGCAATCAGTAAGCTACTGTTCTGCAAAAATATGGCGTCTTAACAAATGTTTAGGAAGCGGTCAGTGACTTGAGAACCTCAAGTTCTCAAGTTCCCAAAATAAGACTATTACTTAACCAAATTGTCAAGGTTTCAACTTGCAACAACGAAGAAAAATTGCGGCATTAAAAACCCTATAAGTCAAGCCATAATTTACTTGAAATTCTCTGGTTTCGCTTTAAAGAAGAATTGTCGTCTTCAAGGTCATTGACACCGGGCAATGGAACTTATGGCGGATCTAGAAGAATTGTGGTTCACCACTTGAAATGTAGATATGAAACTTCGTATTAATGTTCGTATATTTGTCTCACCCGCATAAAATATGCAGTTACGTATGGAAACTACAGTATATTCAATGTTTTATCGTTTTCTTTTAAGTATTGATTAATTTACTGTTGACTTTTGACTTGACAATTGAAACTTCACCACAAAATCGTGAGTGATACCATAACACTCATCACGACATACCAGGTATATGAACTTGGAGAATACGGAACGTGACTCCAAACGTTGGACATGAAACCGCGATTATACACACAGACGTAGGTAGTAAGTAGGATATAGTGCCAAAGCCGATGCCGATGATTCAGATATCGCCACAACCTTCCGCCGAAGCCATAGCTGATTAACCCTAATTAATTCAGTTCAAGATTGACAACTTTTTTTACTTTGTTTTTGATGTGGCTAATTTCAAACGGAGTATGGCCGCATGTTCTCTCTTCCTTCATGCTCTCGGACATTTGTAACAGTTCTTTTGGATTTAGGAGCTTCGGTTTCGCCCAAAACTTCTGCCCATTTCGGCCGAAGCCATAGGATTTTTTTGACCGAAGATGGCTGAAGCCGAAGCCGATGCTAAGCCGAAGGTTAGGTTGTACACTAACAGAATAGCATAACGATATTACTACTCGTACCATTGAATAACGAGCAACTGCCAATATAAACATGCCATTGTATTTAGGTAGCTCATAGGTAAACAAAGTTAAGGTGCTTGTCTATTCGGTTGTATCGTGTTGAGACTTTACGATTGTCAATATTGTAACAGGTTGCTGGGTACGGAGGAAAATAAACATTTAGTCGAGATAGGCACTTTACTTACAATAAAATTTATTTCGATAGTACTGCTCTCAAAATCGTGAAGGAAAACGTAGCGCGTCGTGAGGAAACCGGCGCCACGTCTAGAACCGAAATTTTAAAGACATACGACTATGTTTTTTATTTTTTTTTATCCTGAAGGTAAGCGATGATGACATCTTCCAACCCGCATTGGACTCGGGTGGTGATTATGGTCCGCTCTCTCTTACAGGAAGGAGGCCTGCGTACCACAGTTAGAATATAAGGATGATGCTATGTAAACATTATGCAGTAAGATAAAACTTCTTATATGAATACAGGAATACTCTTATTAGATTCCATAGCGTTTTAATCTCATCTGGCCTGAAAAGATAAAGGCCTGTTTTTTTGAATAAACCAAATCTTTAAGATAAAACTTCGAATTCAAACTTAAAATTATTTATTTGTCTTAGTGAACTGCTCTCTGATATCTGTTAATATTCGGCATTTTAGGATTTATACATTTATTATTATTTACTGCCGCTTCGTCATTTGTTATGTTACTTGTGAAACAAAGGGTAGACTAATCGATGATGTGGTGGAAACTTTCATTGAAGTCATTGAACAAAACAAAACCGTTTTTTTCAATAATTGCACAATGGAGTATGTCAGACTCATTTGTTTTTTTTTTTTTTTTTTTTTTTTTTTTTTTTTTTTTTTTTTTTATTAAAAATTAAAAATTCCTTAAAACTAATACATTGCCCCACAAAACTGCTTACGCAGTTTAACTGTGAGATCATTGAGTCTCTCTTATTATAAGTTACATCTAGAACCCAACATATACTAACTACTTAACCTAAATGCACTAAATAGAATCTAACAAATATTTTTTAAGTTTCCGTGCGAATTTTAATTTATTATCTTCTTGTCTGATGTCAGCAGGCAAAGTGTTCAATAAATAGGGAACGCGTTTTTTTAAAGTTCTGTCGCCATAGTAATTAATAACTCTGGGTACATCATATTTGCCCGCTGTCATCGACCTTGTAGTATACCTATTAGAAACTAGTGCGTCACTATCCCGAACGCCATGGTTATTGACTAATAATACGTATTTATGTTTAAGGCTAACTGGTAGAATTTTACATATTTTGAATAGCCTACTATAGTCTCCTTTACAGCTATTTTTAGTTTTCTTGTTTACTAATAATTTCAAAAATCTAGTTTGTATTGATTCTAGTTTCTGCATATTACTTTTAAAAGTCAACCCATAGCAATCAAGACAGTAACTCAGTATTGATTCAACTAAAGACACATATAAACATTTTAAGGTGCTGGAGGGAACTTTAAAGCTTAAGTGATAGAATTTACTTAACAATATTCTAAGCTTACCACAAATGTAATCAACATGTGAAGACCAAGAAAAATTTACATCAACCTTCATTCCAAGATATGTGACACCTTCTAATTGTTCAATTGGTTTACAATTGCAGTTTAAATTATTATTATGCATACAATCGTAGCTATGTGTAAAAATGGAAGGGCATACTTTATTTAGATGAATATGAGGGGAATGAATCATCAACAGGTTAGTTTTATCGCCATTCAGAACGATACCGTTGTCATGAGACCACTTTACCACTGCGTCTACGTCATGTTGAACGAGCCGACAGGTGTCAGCGAGGTCGGTGCCGGCGCGCAGCACACACAGGTCATCCGCGAACATATGCGCCGAACAGTGGCGCAGTACGCCGCACACACTATTCACATGTAATAAGTAGCACACAGGCCCGCATCCGGACCCCTGTGGCACCCCGCACCCCACCTTCCTCTCTTCGCTGAACTCATCACCTACCTTTACTCGATAGGACCGTGATGTGAGATAGTCGCGGAACCATTTGTTCAGCGGCTCTCTCACTCCACACTCCTCCATGGCATTCAATAAGGTCTCAGTTTCAAGGGTATCGAAGGCTTTTTTGTAATCAAAGAAGACCGCGACTACAAACTTTTTTTCACTCAAATATGTATTAATTTCATCAGTAAATCGAGTAAGAAGAGTGTTAGCACTTTTACCTTTTTGGAAACCATGTTGACAATAATTGATTACATTATTTTTCAGCAGATAATTATTCAAACGGTTAATGATACATTTCTCAATAATCTTGTCTACACTGGATAAAATTGATATAGGTCTATAATTGCTATAATTTTTATGTTCTCCCTTTTTATATATTGGTCGAACTATGGCTTCTTTTAACATACTAGGGAACACACCATTTTGTACACACAAGTTGACTAGATTAGAGATCACAGGGCCAACAGAATCTACCAAAAGTTTAAGATCGGACATTCGCACCAGATCGCAACCCGGTGACTTATTTTTATCCATTTGAGTTATTATTTGTTTTACATAATTACTATCTTGTTTACTACAGCAACCTCACCTTATACCAAAGAAAATGACACAATAGATATTTAACAATAATATCATTTTGGCGATTTTCCAATTCATCATGCATCACTAGCATTTAAACTGACTTGGCAAATTAATATCATGTTTTATTTATGAGGCTCTTCTGTTTTAGTCCCGACTGAATATTTTCATCATTATCGATCGGTACAAAATGTCTTCTCCTTCCATATTTCGTCACCCCCTTTCTATAGAACTTGTAGTATATAGGTCATACAAAGGATCATCATCCTCATCTACCTGCCCTTAACATGCTTCTATCATACTTGGGGCCGGCGCAACAAGTTTTCTTCTTCCATTCTGTCCCCGGTAATCAAAGTATATACTCGGCTTTATACATCAACCTCTAACTACATACTCGTATTCATATTTTTTTTTCAAGCTTCGCAAACTCTGATTTCTTACCTTAGTGTCACTGTCAACCACTATTCCATTACTATCATACAGGCCATCTTCCTTAGAGTCATCGTCATCATCGGATTCTTTAACAACATCATCAAATACCCTTACCTTAAAAGCATTTTCGTTTAAAACACCATCATTCACTACACATGGTAATAAATCTTCAACAAAACACAAATAGTTTCCAAGTGAAAAGCGTTCGTTTACGGAAACAGCATGTAAGGGGACCGATATGGTTGAGTGTAGAATGAGTCATCGGAACTCGAGCCTCTGGCCGGTAGCGGTGTGTTTAACCTGGCGTTATCATATACTTGTTTTGTTTTTATTTTAAAGTGTGGATTGAATAACAATATTGTGTGTGACGTTTAAAAAAAGAACGTATGTCAGTTTCTTAATTTACGTGTTGCTCGTCGTACGAGATTGTATGGTTTTTACCAATATATTTTTCTAACTCTTGAGGAGAGAAATAAAAGGCAAGTTTGTAAGTGCCATGATGGGAGGCACTCTGGGTACGGTCCTCACCTGGTCCCTTACCGGACCTCTCATGGAAAAGTTTGGATGGGCGTCACCTTTCTACGTACCATCTGCACTGACACTGGTCTGGTGTTTCTTCTGGTGGTACCTTGTGGCCGACTCACCAGCAGAACATCCCAGGATAACAGACGCAGAGAAGAATTATATATTAGACGCACTAGGAGACAAGGTCAAGAAATCAAAGGGACTGCCGCCGTTCAAGAGCATCGTATCATCACTCCCGTTCTTGGCCATGGTTATCCTACACTACGGAAATCTTTGGGGCTTGTACTTTATAATGACAGTTGGAATGATTTTTTTTTTGCTTGTCATACTGTATTATTATAATTGTTGATCGTTATCATTCACCCAATAATATCACTTTTACCTGTTAATCTGCCTCTCGTTTTAATTATTTTTCGGGATCGATTTTAACCTCACTCGCTACTCGGTAGTGATTATTCATTGCTCAAATGAGTTGACACTAATGTGCTAATTTATAGATCCAATGATATGTATCGTAGACAAATTGATACGCGTCTAATTAGCATACAATATTGAATTTTATTTTTATGGGATTTTCTAGACAGATATCGTTTTAAATGGTCACAAAACATGATAACTTAGATGGTTGATAAGATAATTAATAACAAGCCAAATGATCTTCATCTAATTTATTAGGAACTCCGCTCTGCTCTTTTTGGCGTAACATATTTTAGCTCTCTATATTGACATCATTGACCTGTTTATGTCTTATCTTTCTTCTAAATCTGGTTTAACTATTGTAACCTTACCTCAGTCTCTTTCAAAGTATGCGATTCTTTATTTCTATAATATGTACACTATGCATCATTGTTAACATCATCATCTTCCTGCCCGTGTCTCATGATTGTTTGGGTCAGCGCAACACGTTTTCTTTTTCCATTCTCTCCCCGGTAATTCAAGTATATGCTCGGCTTTATACATCAACCTCTAACTACATATTCATATTATTTTCTCTTTCTACATGCTTCGCAAACACTGATTTCTAAATCTCAGCCGTCAAAATTGAAGATCAAGGTGTGAGCGTAAACAAGGTGTTAATTGTCTGTAGTTTACGACTAAGTTATGTTTATTACACTAATTGAGCGATTTTACAATCTACGTTAGTTTCTAGATAGTTAGCCAAGATGGTTTCGTTTGATAGACATACTAAAAGACCGTTGTTTACGGCCTTAGGTATTATGATGTCGTTTGGCTTTCTTTATTTTTACGAGAGATGAGCAGAGAAAATGAGATAATTGTTGAAAAGTTACTTTGTATTATTAGGTTTCACTTTAATGTAGGTTTACTGTATATACTTTGTAGACAAATAAAATCTTCAAGCTGTTTAACAATTAACAGACGGCGACGCAATTCTTTTTTCATTCAGTTTTGGAGGATCAAACAATTCTTTGGCATCCTAATTACTACGGTACACCAAGATTTCTATTAACCCTCTTCATATGAATAAATTAGTATCTTGCATCTTGGGAGTTTCATCTTTTATGTGACTCAATAATCAAATCAGCTCAGAACTAGATTTCGAAAATAATATTTGATTCACCAAATCAGGTCCAGTCATGGATGACTTACCAAAATGGATTGTATTGTACCAAGAATTATACAAAGATTATTTTCTCAGAAATGAGTTTGCTTTCTAATCCTAATTAGTTTATCAAGATATAGCTAGAATTTTTTGCTTCTCTGTGCTAATAGAACTGGTTGCTGGAGCCGGTCCATCATTGCCAACCAGTATCGGTGGTTGATGCGTAGCAAATATTAGCTTGATTGAACCAGTATTTTCTCACGGATGAGTGTTTATGGTAAATTAGCTTACCTCACGATTTCGAAGTAAATGATAGTCATTTGACATTCGATGCGCTTAGAAAATGTCAGTTTAAATAGATGTCATATCATAAACTCAAAGTCAGTCATAGTAAACTGAGAATCGTTTCGAATAAATAGTTTGGATTGGGAGTAAAATTAGTAGCGTATAGAAAACTGGAGATCCAGGCGAGTTTCAGTTAATATATAGTTTGTTTTTCTCTTTTTTTTAATTAGGGACTTTTATACAAATGTATATGTCAGTACCATCGGACCTTATAACGTGAAAAGTAACAACACAAACTTAATTAAACTGTATGCAGCACCAGAGTTAGGTGTCGACAAAATATGATGAAACATACCAACATCGTACATATTTGTCTCGAGAGTTTAGTAAAACCTCTCTCGCAGACTGAAATCTGACACATGCCGTCAATAGGAGTCATCTTCTAGTATGCCATACTACTCACAATTCGCGGAATTACTTTATTAATTAAAAATCCAAAGTTATTGAGCGGCATGTGTCCAGATCTCAGTCTGTGAGCAGTTACTATAAGTTTTCTACTAAGCCTTGTGTTACAAAACCATGGCACATGAGGAGGCTCCGAAACTATAGACCTATACTACATTCCTTTTTCCTTAGACCTTTTATCGAAGTATTCTTTCCAAAGTTCATAACATTTATTTTTATATATTGGCAATAATTCTATAAAATTAGTTTAAATATATTTTTCTATTCCCTCAACTATACCCAACTTTGCTAAACGGTCTGCCTCCTTATTACCCTTTATGCCTATATGTGATGGAACCCATTGCAATTTCAGATCTATACCTCTTTTAGATAAAATGCATATTTTAGAAATAATTTCATAGGCTATCGGTGCACCTCTGCACCCAGAGGCGCATCGAGCTATATGTTGCAGTGCACTTTTGCTATCTACACAAATTAATGTATTTATGTTAATATTAATAGTTAAAATATAGGAAAGTGCTTCTGAAATTACATAAAACTCTAAAGACATAACTGACACATAGTTATTTATTTTATAGCAAGTATTTGTATTATCCGATTTCAAAGGATCGTAGTAAGGAGCGCCGCTACCATTAGCGCTCTTAGACCCATCAGTATAGATTTTATAATAATCATGATATTTATTCGATAACTCTCGCAAAGTTTCTGCTTTTATTGAGTTTAGATCATATGTTTTCTTAGGTTTTTTGATTGATTCCAAATTAATATTTATAATATCTTGGATGTTAATCCTAGTAACCCATGTATCCAAAGAAAACATGTCTAAAATCGGAGATGACCTTATACTCTCCTCCCTAACCTCCATAATCACACTAACAAGTAATGGAAGCTTTTTACCTATAACCCAATATCTGATGTGACTAAAAGCGCTAAGATATAATGGCAGTTTTCTACTACATTATCGGATATAGGATACAATGTTAAGCAATACTTGAATGCTAGCCATCTTCTCCTAACGTGGAGTGGAGGAACACAGAGCTCGCATTCCATGATGTGTATTGGTGTAGTTCTTGTAAAACCCCCTACCACTCTTAAGGGTACACTAGTCGACGGCACGGACTATTTTGTGCGCGGGGTTAAAATGCGGAAAACACGTGCGGAAGAGATAGATGCTGTGATGAGCAGTAGGAAGCTAGTTTGCGTACGAATACACACTTTTTCAAATTTGTAGCGAAATGGATAATGATTTAGGACGAAACCGAGCGCGCGAAATTTAAGAAACAGGCCTTTAGCAGTCTAGATATCATGAACTATCTGCTCAAAATAAAATTATTTGCAATGTTGAACTACTAATCTCTCCCTGTATGGAGGCCGTTTTGC
Source organism: Orthosia incerta (assembly GCA_948252205.1). Classification (NCBI taxonomy): domain Eukaryota; kingdom Metazoa; phylum Arthropoda; class Insecta; order Lepidoptera; family Noctuidae; genus Orthosia; species Orthosia incerta. The sequence continues at coordinate 5,890,220 of OX411745.1, read as the reverse complement.
AATTTTCCGTCTTCTTGTGATATTTATTCGCGCCCAAAACTGCGTTAAAATTAGTGTCGAAATGTGGAACTTTCAACGCTCATAACTTTCAAATATTTTCTTTTTTTACTTTTTTGCTTCCATACAGGGCTAGATAATGATGAGACAAATTGATATCATTTTTTATTTTGAATGTACATCGTCAAACAGTGGAATAATCCCTAGACTACGTTTGTATGGAAGAATTTTCGACTAGTGTAACCTTAAAACCTGTAATGGATTTTTTCTAAATTGTAAATATTTGTTTTATCACTACAATCATATCTACTTCTAATTAGAGCTATAAGTAGTGCTTCAGATTTGTTGGCGCCCACCAGTGACCAGAGCCAATGTAATTTTTATTATTTGGTAGATATGTCATCTATGAATGCTATGTAATACCCAGTTACGGCAGTTATTCACACTCTAACACACGTGTGACTAGTATCACAATAAGCCGGATTAGCTTTATCAATTTAACAATGCAGCATCATAAAAAGTATCCATTGAATAATCGTTTCGTGAAACCCGTCATTCCCTTTTTAAAAACCTGATGCCACGTCAAAAGACATTAAGTTTTTGCCTGTTATTTAATATGATGAAATTATGATTGAATCTCGGCTTATGCATATGATAATTTGATTTATTGAAGTAGTAATGTACTTCGTGTTATATTTGACCTTAACATTTAAAGGCTACGTACTAAGGCTCGACCAAATTGGAGAAACGACGCGTCAAAAGAAAAATAAATCTTGGTGAGCACAAATCAGTGCTAGCGTGTCTGACGCCCAGTAAATGCTGTGTGGTCTTTTACCCTGTTTGTTGATGTTGTGTTGTAGCTATGTCGAATAAACGTTTTTCTATTCTATTCTAATTAGCAGAGTTCAAGGCTATCAAATCGAACAAGTACGACGCAACAATGCGAAAACGATGTGATGACTTTTTTTATAGAAATTGTTCTACGGGTAATATCCGTAGCAAGCAACATTTCTATCAAGGAAGTTTTCGGATTATCGCGTCGCGCTTGTCTGCAGGAGCCTTTACTGCTGCCTTTTGATTCTTCAGACTATGATGACTTTGCCTAATCTAAAATGAAGTCACGGCCGATCTCCAGTAGGTATTATTTCAATTGTGGTAAATTGGATTCGTTCATTTAACGGTTGCTTGTGATTTTCAAATTTTACCAAAGAATCATTATCATCTTATTCTGCCCCATTTTCTCGATTTATTTGGTGTCGGCGCAACAGTTCTTTTCCATATTTTTTTATTATCTAGTCATGAAAGAATCATTATCATTATTATCTCCAAACTTATCTCAATTTATTGATGTTGGTGCAACATCTCTTCTGCTTCCATATTTCTCTTATAGTCGTCAGCTCAGAAGTCAAAGAATAATGCTAAGAAAAACTTCTACCTGAACTATTTTTAAAGTTGTTATTTTATTTTATTTTCATCGATTTTAATAGCGTCTTTGGTAGAGACGTAGATAATTAAAATTGGTCCAATATCGAAGGTCAGTAGAAGCTGGGGCAAAAACCAGTTTGGTATTAAAAAAAAAATATACAAGATCTCAACCTCGTAAAACATCTTGTTCTAAAGGTATTTAACATTCGTGATTATTCATATATTTCGTGGAAACGACAACCAAACAGATAGAATAGATTATTTTGATTAGCTTGGGTTGTTAATTTAATTTTGAATGATAGATTGTTTATCGCGATAAGGAAGAGGTTTCCTAGAAAAAGGATGACTAGGTTTTAGTTAACCTTCAAAAAAAAATCAAATAGTTTATTTTCAAATAAACCTTATTACCTTTTGTCTAGTGACAATTATAGATGTATCATCGCGATGTCTTCTTACAGTCACTCTAAAAGATGAAAGAATTTATTCCTTCTTGTATTAACATCAACTGAATTCCCCGCGCCTGTTGTATCCAGTTCTTATGCTTCTAAATATTGTCCGCCCACATTGCTATTCTCTCATGAATTCTTCCTTCTGTAATTTTAATGTTAGTACATGAAAATTATGTTTATTATTGTTATATTGACCTCTACCTTTAGAATAGCCTAGATAAGGACCAGACCAGGTAGGTTGTCCTAACAAATTGATAGTTTTTGATCCGAGCTTCTTTCATACCTGGATCAGCTCGCTGCTTCGCTGGATGCAAGAACCACAGGACGGTTGAATTGGCGAAGCTTGAGGGACGCCTATATCTACCAGTGAAAGTGTGTCGGCTGAAATGATGACGACACTTGGGTTAACTGGAATTCTAGATAACCCATTTGGTTATTTTTTGACGGCTCTTCTCAGAGCGATAGTTTCGTTTTGATTATTATCAAATGCACCACTCACCGCGCCGCGTTCTCTGAGTTTAAAGCTCCTAAAATTTAATCAGATTTGTATTTTTAAAATCGTGCTATTTATACCTAATAATTGGTATGATGCCTGAAGTCATCCTACTAATCTTACTTCCCAACTATAAATACTATTATAAATGCGAAAGTTTGCAGGCATATATGGATGTTTGTTACTCAATCACGCCAGAACGGGTGTACGGATCTAGATGAAATTTGACACAGATATGGATTATAGTCTGGAAAACACTTATAAAGTGCAGAAGTGAGTACAAATATGACCTTTCATTTTAAGTAGGTTATTATAGTTGACGCAATACCACACAACCGAGAACCAACAAAACTCACTAATTTGAATCTAGTAAATACAGTTTTCGTCACGAAACCAATTAAGAATTAGGTTTAAAGATCGTAAATGTTAACTGGCTGGTTATATTTAACTTATTTATGAGTAGGCAATGTTTCTCGTTGTTATAGTACGCCGATAACCTAGTTGCGTGTTGATTGTGTTTAGAGCACTATAAAATTGTTCGTGCAGCATGTGGGTCTGGGAATAATACAGGCATCTTGTTGATGTCGAAATTGAGGTGTAACTAGATTTCTGTTTGTACGTTTGGCTTTGCTTGCTCTTTATCTTCTTCTTCTACGTCTTCCCCTCATTGCTGAAGATCACGACCACATGCGACTCGTCTCCAATGCATGCGGTCTTCTGCAGTGTGGACCGCACTGTATATACTGTCTCCAACAGCCTTCTTAATTGAGTCTGTTTATTTTTTTAGTGTTCTTCATCTTTTGCTTCTTACAAATTAATATCATGTTAAAATCGCACCTTTCTGTTATCTTTTCTGAGGGCCAGCTTAATGATATTCTTAACCGTGACGTCATTTAGTAGTCTTCGAAAGGTTCTATTTAAATGATCACTAATTAAGTACCTAATTAGTATATAAAGAGCCGTTTAACCAGCTCAAATAGGATTAGTCAGCACCTGTTAGACAAACCAGCAAAATTGCAAATTACTTTCATCATTAGCCGTTATAATAAAGGTATTATACAATAGAAAATAGGTAAATGATAGGTCTTTTACAAACGTTGTATTGTACAATACAAAGTTTGTAAATGACCTATGTCTATTGGTCTCGTGCTGACACAAAGAAAAAGGTTATTTGAAATTAAGTAAGTACATATTATATCATAATGAGACAATATGCTTATTGCTTATCGTTAATAGGTTGCAAGTTAGCAAATCCTTAAACAAAGCTACCTGCTAGGTAAAGGTTATACTAGTCGATCATTCTTCCATACAAACGTAGTCTAGGGATTATTCCACTGTTTGACGATGTACGTTCAAAATAAAAAGCGATATCAATTTGTCTCATCATTATCTAGCCCTGTATGGAAGCAAAAAAGTAAAAAAAGAAAATATTTGAAAGTTATGAGCGTCGAAAGTTCCACATTTCGACACTAATTTTAACGCATTTTTGGGCGCGAATAAGAAGACGGAAAATTGCAAAACGGCCTCCATACAGGGATAGATTAGTAGTTCAACAATGCAAATAATTTTATTTTGAACAGATAGAGTCTATCGTTTTTTCATGATATGTAGACTGCCAAAGGTCTGTTTATAAAATTTCGCGCGCTCGGTTGCGTCCTAAATCATTATCCATTTCGCTACAAATTTGCAAAAGTGTGTATTCGTACGCGAACTAGCTTCCTACTGTTCATCACAGCATCTATCTCTTCCGCACGTGTTGTCGGTTGATATAAAATGCATTGCATGCGTGCCGCCGACTAGTGTACCCTTAACGCAACTTAATAACTTGGACAAATGAAGCAGTGAGCGCACAAAGACTTCTGGTTACCTATTAAGTCATCGTTTGACTATTAATTATAATTACCTTATGAAAAGATCTAGGATATGGTTGCAATGGCATTTTACTGACTTCCTTGTAGGGTAGCTATACTAGCTGAGTAGAGTTTGTCATGTTCCGGCTTATCCATTTTTGTTAGGTAAAGAGAATATGGGCACATAAGTAATCACTTGCTAACGTAGACAATTAGTGTGACAAAGTCTGTTTGCATCATGAAAAGCGTTTGGTTTCACATCCCTATGATAGGGGTAGTTTTTCGGCATCTACCTACCACCTATATTACCTTAAGGATTTAGAGCGGTATTCCGTTAACGTTAAAGAGGAGCTCGTGGCTAAATCATACCAGCCGCACGGTTCGATCATCAAGGTTAAGCAACGCTTGACGAGGTCGGTCAGTGGATGGGTGACCTTTTCAACATACCGAGTTTCCTCCGTGCCTCGGAAAGCACGTTAAGCCTTTGGTCCTGGCTGTCATTTGAAGATCTTTGACAGTCGTCACAGGTAGTCAGAAGCTTGAGATCTGACATCAGTCTTGCCAAGGGGTACCGTGTTACCCAGTTACTGGGTTGTGGAGGTCAGATAGGCAGTCGCTCCATGTAAAACACTGTAACTTAGCTGAATAAGACTGGAAGCCGACCGTAATATAGTTGGGAAAAAGGCTAGGCAGATGATGATGATGATTCCGTTAACGTTAAAACTACAACCCGCCTACTGACGCTCTAAAAAGTATGAAACAAGAAAATATTCTCATCTGAAATTGTTATGAACAAACTATTCTATATGTATCGGCTATTAAATAAACAACTTATAAGTAATCAATATTGATTGTATTTCATAAATATTCATAGTGGTGTTCAGAGGATAACCGTGGTCGTATGCCACCTACCGTAACAAAACATGGCATAAGACCACAGTCGGGATTTAGTTTTTGATAATTTTCATTTAAAGAATTTTGGGGTTTTTGTAGAGCCACATCACATTTTTTTATCTTTAGGGTTTGTTGTTTTACATGTATCTACATAATGCATAAGTTATAAGAGTGGACTTTGCGACGCCGTTGTCGGATAAATAATTTGTTCTCCTGACTTTGACGGGATATACCTCGCAAACGGTACGCTTGAAAAAAATATGATGTACCAAACCCTACCTTTATTTTAAAATCCCTGTTCAATGATAACACACACGATGGGGTGGGGTGAAATTTATTTTTGTTCTTCGTGCGCCCTAGAGGGCGCCATATTCAATTAACCAGCGGACAAACAAGACGCATCGAACGACACCTCATTTGTCCAAATTTCGATAAGTAGTTTAGACGTTATGAGGGAACAGATGAACATACATACACACATACCGGTCAAAAACATAACCCTCCCTTTTGCTTCGCCGTAATCTTGTAAAAACATATTTATTTTTCGTAATTTTTTTGAGCTTTAGAAGTGCATGTAACTGGTGAGTCCTACGGGGTAGCGTTCTGGGTTCATTACTGCCTTCGTGACTGAAAACACAGTTACAAGTAAATGCAGTTAGACAATTTACCGGTCGTGTGCCCGATTACCGAAACAATAGAAAAGCCATTGTGTCTCGCGTGGATACACGTCTTAAGGTTACACTAGTCGATAATTCTTCCCTACAAACGTAGTCTAGGGATTACTCCACTGTTTGACGATGTACGTTCAAAATAAAAAATGATATCAATTTGTCTCCTCATTGTCTAGCCCTGTATGGAAAAAAAAGTAAAAAAATAAAAAGTTATGCGCGTCAAAAGTACCACTTTTCGACACTAATTTTAACGCATTTTTGGGCGCATATAAATACCATAAGAAGACAGAAAATTGCAAAACGGCCTCCATACAGGGATAAATTAGTAGTTCAACAATGCATATAATTTTATTTAGATAGATTTAGTCGTTTTTTCATGATATCTAGACTGCCAAAGGTCTGTTTATAAAATTTCGCGCGCTCGGTTTCGTCCCTAAATCATTATCCATTTCGCTACAAATTTGCAAAAGTGTGTATTCGTACGCGAACTAGCTTCCTACTGCTCATCACAGCATCTATCTCTTCCGCACGTGTTGTCGGTTGATATAAAATGCATTTTAATCCCGCGCACAAAATAGTTCGCGCCGTCGACTAGTGTACCCTTAAACACACGAAATCCTGTAATATATAATACAAAAAATGTTTCTACCTATTTCCGTTACAGACTCGGAAACCATCCAACCGATGTGCCCCAAACCGGTTTCATTAGAAAGGCAATATGCGAAAATGGCATTAGACAACCAAAAAAAACAAACTCATAGTTTCCTTGTTTACAACAAATAAACAAAATGTAAATACCTATTTCTATTTTTATCATTGTAACACACGCCGGGTATCCGTTAGCGCATTCGCTGACCAAACGCGTGAGTTGTGAATTAATGAGGTCACAAAACGTCATCGGTGACGTTGCTGCTCGTCATCAACGCGGGATATATTCAACTGCCTGGTGTAGAGTTATTCATGGAATTGTAAGGTGCGAAGAGATCGGTACTCATTTCCAGTTATCTGTAGATCTTCAAAGTAATAAAGTGTTGGTTTTCAATTAAGTACCCATAGATCTCCAAACCACTAATTTGTGACTAGCTATATCAAGTGAGACACAACTCGCGTTCCCAGCCATATTTCCATAAATTATACTAACTCAATGTTATATCCTAAGCAAAATTCATAAGCTCTTAGCACAAGGCCAGACTAATCTTGCAGAAAAAACTCGGTTCAATTGAGTAGACGATTAACTCTTATTAATCTCATGAGCTAGACAATTTGTATGGCTCCCATTGGTCTAGCTGAGTAGCTACTAGATTTTTCTGTTACTGTATTTAATGAGTAATTAACTCATTGGTAAGATAAATATTTATGAATGCCTATGATCGTTAATAACGTTAGTCGTCAACTCGTCAGTAAGCAAAGCGATGACGCAAGTCACATGATAGGGTGTCGAAATTATATAATAAACGCTATTGAGTTTATTTTTATAGTTGTTCAATTGCATAAGAATGCTTATCAAATCCACTAAGTTGGAGGACGCTTTTGACTCTGGTTGATCTTGCGACTACAGCGCCATCTAGCGGTGAGTAGTGTAACTAAACTTGTAAACAATCTAATTGGCTACGCTCGCGCCATCTAGTATGCAGCGGACTTAAACGTACTTTTACTACTTTCTCGTACTGACTGGAAATAATTGTTTTAATAATTCATGTTACGGTTAATAAAGCCTTAGGATTTTAAATTTAATTAAAAGTAAGGTGAAATGCCCAGTATTCAAATACTATCGTGTATTGTTTACTTAATATACAGGATGTTCTCAACCGTCAAATTCAAGAATGTGTTTACATTTTTTAGTTCTGCAAAGTTTTTTGTCAACGTCGAAATTATAAACAGCGAGCATCCGTTCTAGGTAGGTACTGTCAAGTGTGTGTGCACCGATCCCTCCAACTCCAATTTTTAATCCCACACAGTGAACCACGGGTTCAGACCGCTATCGAAACGTAACATCGCGTCAGTCAGCGATTGCCCTGCGCGCTCCACGAACGCACGACAATTTCCCGCGCACTTTCAAATTCCGAACGCGATCGAACATAGACACGATAATTTTGAGTTTTGTCTGAATTCAACCTTTTTTAAACTTGTTTTATTTTTAAAAGATTCTTTTTGGATAGTGACAGTGTTTAGTGAGGTGTTTTTATATTTTTGACATAAATTGTTTTTTTTTTCGAAAATGTTTGCGGATACTCTTTGCTGTATTATTGGCTAGTTAGCCGGACAGAATATTTTTTGGTAAGTGATAACACTTTTTATATTATTTCAGACATTAAAAACTAATTTACTATTACTTTCTTTAGCATGATTTCTATGAAATTGCACTTTTTCATTTTATTGACATGTGTGTAAACGACAGTTGAAGGGGAATTGATAACAACAATATAATTATTATCTTACCTAATAATGTCTACACATGATTCTAATTATTTAATAAGTTGCATAATTGATCTAGGCTGTTGCCGGGTAATAATTAATAGTTACTTTACAGAACCGTAAAGAACTCATTTAGTATTGGATATCTATTTAGTACCAACTTCAGTACTATTTATTTATTATCTTTTCGCCCTCATCCCTTGTTACTCAGGATATGCGCAAACATCATAACAAAAAAAAAGCTATACTGAAACCAACAAGAAAATGAATTCTAATAAGAAAACAACAAGTACCTAATCAGCCCACTAACAAGAAAACAGAAGCAAATAATTCAACCGTGAACAATTTAATTTGTAGCTAAATTAATTAATTCCTTCTTATTAAGAAAAACAACACAATTTGCAGTAATCAGTTTTGCACTAACTAACGCACACAGTCTTTAAAACTGCTTCAATAAAAGGATGAGGTTATGAATCCGGCGAGTTTTTCAGCTATTCAATTCATTTTGCTATTTTCCTCGCTTTTTAAACATTACCATTGTTCATAAAGAAAAATCAAAGCAATTTACAAACAAAATCCTTCAATGGGCATCGAAATAAAAACGCAAATGCCTTTAAGTAGCATTCTTCAATTAACATAAAAATCATAAAATCTTGTAAGATAACAATTTGTTACTAGTTAATTAACAACTGGCTTTTCTACTTTAAATAAGACTTCGAGTTCTGGGGGGTCCTGTCTCATTGAGAGTTCATAAATTCATAATTTTATCGAGATAGGCACCTAGACCTTTCCAACCAGTAGTCATACAAACTGTATACAAATACGCAATCAGGGAAATAAAAGCTTTTTTGTACTTGATTTTTTTTATTTTTGTAGTTATGTGAACATATGCTTAATGACACCAAAACTTGTGAATAATGGTAGCTTCTTAAATATGAGAACTCGATTCCGTATCAAATCGAATTGTATTAAAACATGGCCCAAACAAGCGAAACTAATATTAGATAAAAAAAAAACAATTTGTTCAATTACATTCTAACTAGCCAAGTCTTATCATTGATAACATCACTAACAAAGTTAAAACTTAACACTCGTTTCCTACAAAAACTGTTCGTATCATAATGACCGCACATTTCTTCTGGATAAGGGCACAGCACTAACGTTATCTCCGCCTTGACCCCTCACACGTTGACTGACATTTGACTGATATATAGGAACAAACAGTTCCGTAGCACTTGTGTTTTAACGCCAGAATCACTACTCAAAACGTCACAAACGCAATCTTTATTTTTGTTAAAAAATAAAACAGTGTTTGTGCAAAAAAGTCAATATTCGCGCTTTGCGAATTTGACAAGTCTCCAAAAATAGTCTATGGTGTTAAGCTGAAAGTATTTTGAAGTTTTCTTAACATAATCTGTGGCGGGAAGCTTTAAATACTAATTAAAATACTTGAATTATATCTAGCCCGATAATTATTATATTATTACGTGCACAAACAGTAATATACAACGTATGTTGCTATTTTAAACTTAACATAAATCGGTTAATACGTCATAAAAAGCCTTTGAACTCACGCGTGACACCGTTTTTCGTCACAGTTGTAGGTATTTGGGTTAAACACAATTACTTAAGTAAGTCATAGTTCTGTCTGAATTCCGACACGCAAATCTGAAAAAAAAAACAGGGATAAGTCAATCGTCAGAAGGAAAATCTTATTAAAAGATTGACGTTATTCGTAAAGTATATCAAAGTACGACACTATTTTGAAGTCAGAATTCATTCAGTTACCATTCACCTTACTACATTGCTGTTTTATTAGTACGTAAATACAAAAAAGCCTTCAAGCATTCAAAACAATCAATAAATATTTATAATTTCAATGTACCAACTTGAATTTTCTATGGCATTGGTAGCCCATTTAACAAGACACAAACATGTGCAATGCTACTATGTAATATCAGTTTAATTGACTCTTACTACTTGAAATGATTAGCTCTTGAATATCATCTATCAAACTACGACGACGTGGAAAATTAATTGCAGTTCAAGAACATTCAGATGTAATTCGCATTAAAATATGGAGTTCATCAAGAAATGCTAGAAAAATCTTTCATTCACATTTCATTTTGACTATAACTATATTTTTGGAGATTCAGGGCCGGTTTCTGAATTGAGCATTTGGAGTCCAGAACGTGTCAAACCTAAGTAATTTTGATCCTGATTAATGCCAAAGTTTTTCAGGTTTAAGTAGAGTTTTGACTTTGAGCGCAGATTCTGGAAAACAACATTGCAAAATCAATTTGAAAATTATTCAAACGCGCGTTATCTTTTGCTCTACACTTGCGTTTCAAATGATCATTTAAACCGTGTCTAAGGACTTTCCAAGAAATGCAAAAGCGACACTGAAACTGAAACGTGTTCAAAACACAACACTAAATCAATGTTATGGCTCTCTTGATAACATCTTAAACCCTTAGCTTAAACCTCTGGACGCTGTGAAGTTAGCAAATAGGGTTTCACAAGAAAAGATTCCTACTGCTGTACCATATAATCTGGCGTCATTGCAACATGTTTCCTTCTTCTAGTACCCTTGTCAAAAGTCACGCTATTATTTAGTACCTACTATACGCACTGTAGCAGTAATGGCCCAGTCGTAACGGCCGCGACTTACAAGTTGTAGGTCGTGGTTTCAAACCCAGGCAAGCGCTTTACTTTGTGTAAATTATTTCATCACCATTGCTCTTAAAACGGTGAAGGAAAACATAAACCGGCATGTCCTAGAACCAAACATTCGAAGACATATGACATCCACCAACCCGCACTGGGCCCGCGTTGTGGATTAAGGTCCATTCCCTCTGACAGAGAGGAGGCCTGTGTCCCAGCAGTGGGAACATTAAAAGGCTGATGATGTTGATGATACGACTGTAAAAAGTGTACTAGGAATGTATACCTTAGATGCTCAAACATATATCGACAAATCTACATCTAATGTAACTTATAAACAAATGAGTACATGGTTTCAGTTACAAAACACGCTTAAATTCTCAAGTAAGGAACCATTTCCCATGCACAATAAAACTGGCGCGGAAGTAGCAACAAGTCTTAATGCGTTATTGTTTTATGCCACAAATATTACCAAGCAACTAGTAGCCATGAATTCCACTTTTACTAAGGAAACCTCAGGAAACGATTAGTTATGAAACCTTTATCGCACGTGACTTCTGAACTGTTTGTTTCTAGTTGATTTTTGCGGCGGTATAGTTATAAACAATATGTAGTTATAAAGATAATTTATATGACTAATTATCGTAATAGATAACCCTTTGTTTATATACTTTAAAAGCCGACGACAGTTTGTTAAAGACAATATATTTTAACGATGACACTTCTAGTATTGTCCCCCATCAGTAATTGAAAGACTTTAATCTTTAGAGTCAGTAGTAGTAGTCACTAACTTGTAACTTGGACCTCTGGGCTTGCGAAGTTGTAATGTAATCGTGTCATCAGACAAGAAACTACAATAATTGGCTTAGTCACGAGAAAAATAATTTATATTGCTTCAATAAAGGGAAACAAATACTTGACCACTTTTAATTAACAAAAGCATACGCATATAGTAGCATTATATTGCCTAGACAAACTATTTCATAAAACATTCACTGGAATATAATGCGAAGAAAATGATCATGCTGAAGTCCATACACTAGGTATTATTATTTTGTAAATACCAATCAATTGTATTGGCTTAGTGTTGATACGATAGCCGATATATTTGTAAACTATCGAAGTATCAAGGCCAGTTGTTATTCAAAAATTCTCAGTAGGTGAAGGAACTCTAATAATTGGGCAACTAACTAGCAAGCGTCTTGAAAATGCTGCTAACTCAAGGTAGTATCTGATTCAGCTATTGAAGCTGTGGTTATTTTAAATGATAAGGGTTACTAAATGAAACTGATCTGCTGGTAGCACTCAAATACAAAATCTTACTTACTTAAATGGCGATAAAAAATTGGTTAAAGATCCAAATTGACATACAAATTCTGTCAGCGGACTCAGTACGGATGCCTGACTCTGCAAAACCAATACTGTGATCAAGATCACTTAAAAATCTTTCTAATTCCGCACACTATGTTTTAAAGAGTGCTACTATTACAACTGATCCAACCGTTTGTAGAAGTCTACATCGTGTATGAACATTCGTCATAAAGTTGCATGTAACCCAAGCTGCGACCTAATTACTGTTAATTTCATCGTCTCGATAATGTGTCAAGTATCGCACTGGCATTTTAACTGCCACTGGAGTCAGTTGTAACACTCGGATTTGATGACTTTGAATATACCGTTATGTTATTCCGTTCGTAGTTAACTCATGAGTTAAACTACGTTATCATAGAATTAGGAAAAGCAAATTATAATTTTGCTCGAAAAGGAAGTTAAAGATTCTGCAACAGTATTTACATAGGCAATAGTCGTGTAGCTGTAGAATATAAGCAAATATAGCTAAATAAATAAATCAAGACAAATCCACAAGTACAATAAAAATTGAATAAATAGTACGTCTACATACCAATAACAAATCGATCAATCAATTGCAAAAATCTAAAATAATTGAGTAAAAACTAACTCTAAGTGGCCAACTAGAAACTTCAATAGAGAATAAAATTAAAATGTATAACTTTTTATGAATTGCAATTGGCTACGGCAAAATTGAAGGCGACCCAAAACTTATGTCTGGGTCAAGAGATTGTATTATCTACATTTCCAAATACGGCTGAGTTAATGAATCTAAAGACTTTAATTATATCCTTACTTATAATGCTATCGGCAAATCTGACAGCTTCTCTTCATCTTTCAAAGGAAATTGATAGATTATTGCCTAACCTATCTCAGAGACCCATATAAGATTGGCATTTTTATTAAATAGAGGTAACTGTTTTTTTATGTCGAGAGGAATATTTTCTTTTTTATTATTATTACTTTATCTATGCTTGTTGTTATAGTGTGCTTATAAGTTTGTGCCAAATAAATTTATTTTCTTCCTTATTTTTCTTTGACTTTTTTACAACCCAGATTGCCGTATTTTTGTTACATTCAATGAATCTGCCTATTTGATACACTTGTTAAATTGAACTGCAACATAACACATTAGGTTATGGATTATAAAAAAGTACAATAGCGTTACGACATTCCCATATTGATTGTATAAGTCGATTCCATCGAGTCGGACGTAATTCGATTCCAATGGGTAATGAACTCCTATAATTATTTTTGCGTGACCAACTTTTACGATTACTGTGTTGGTTTCTTCATCTCTTACCTTATATTAGGCAATACCCATTTCATTAATATTTGTTTTAGTTTTTTTTCATCATCATCATCATCAGCCTATTAATGTTCCCACTGCTGGGACACAGGCCTCCTCTCTGTGAGAGGGAAGTAGTTTTTGTAGTTTTTTTTAGTTCCTTTTAACTTTATTTTTAGAAAATTACAGGTCAAATTCTCAGCGCCCGTCCAAAGAAACACGTTCACGGTACGTACACGTTATGCAGTTATGATTAATTTAATCGTACCTACATATCACAACGTCTTGTTTCACAGTTACATATTTTAGTGTCATATAGTTCTTTACAGCTACTATAATAACACAACTTGTAGTAGCTAGTTCTGACGTCATAACACTTCTCAACTGAGTTTTTCTGTTGAACAAACTCTCTTTGAAATGCGTTTACAATCAGCTCCTATTCATGTTAACGCGTCTGCTATAGCAATGAGAGTAAAAAATCTTTTACATCCATTACACAATCTTACAATTAAAACAGCCCATCCGCATATTTCGCAACTAAAAGAAATAAAACTTAAAATGAATAACTTTCTCACAGGTTTGTGGTTCTTACGAAAGGGCATTGTCTGTTTGTCTTTACACTTTAATCTCTTCAACGGCCGCGTTTCACGGAAGCTGTGGTTTATCATGTGGAAGTTTTATAGGTCGTGTTACAATCGCCTGTTTAGCTAGTGCATGGTCATTATTAGTAAGAGCTGTACTAGTGTAATTGCTCAAATTAGTGTCTTCATAATTTATAAGTACCATATTGTCATGCTGTTTATCATCTAATTCTAGAGTAGTTGTTACTATAATGTGTTCTTCTTTAAATTCATCATTGTCAGCCATAACATTAAATTGCTGTGTATTTAAAATCAGAAATTCAAATCCTTCTCTGGTCTTAAACTATTATTACTAACTAACGTGACTTGAGACTTGAGAAGTAACTAACTGTGCCTGTTTATTTTTAATTTAAACAATTACCTGCTAAGTATTCTTATCCTGGTCTTAACGAAAGATAAATACCAGTCGAGAACCACATTGACTTCTACGTTTTAGGGGGAGTCGTAACAATCAATTGAGAAAGACAAGTATGGTGGCGCCCCCTGTCGAAGGGGCGTTGAACTTGACAGATGTTTGAGAAGGGAAGCTGACGAGTTTATTAGGCAATTGATTGACACTTATTGTGACGTTTATTGCATTTGATATTTAGTGGGGGTATATACCCCTATAAATATCGTGATGATTGGGGCCGTAAAGACACCGGGACGTTTTTGTATTCTGTCTATTAAATACCAAACATTCAATTTTTGTTATTCGTTTACACAATTATTTTCGTTGTCTTTAAATTATACCAATTCCGTATTAAAATGGTTATATCCGCAAATAATTTCCTTTGTATCTACAAGAAATTTTCTAAATAATGAAGACATAACTAGATCAAATGACTACTACTGACATACATCTAGTTCACGCAGTTGCAAATCATCGTCATTAGTCGACGAATTATCCTGGAAAGTGACGATTATGCGGTAAAACCCCGGTTTTAAGACTTGTATGTAATTAGTTCAGCGGTTACTTACCGCAAAAGTAATCTGGAAAAAATGAGAATACCCAACGGAAAATCTAATGCATGGTAGACTTCAGTCAAGTTAATTGTGAATATAATCTTAATTATGAAAAAAATATGAGGCGAGAAAGACTGTGACTGTTGAAATGATGGCAAATGGGATAAGGTTAGGGTAGTGACTCTTGATCATGATATGACAAAATTGGGAACTAAATCCGACAACCATGCAACAAATACATTTACACAGAGCACAGAGACCTTTCAACCTTTCCATGTATATCAACGTGTTAGTGTGTCACCGATTCAAGGATGAAACTCATAGAAACTGATCAAGGCCCGTGTCAATTTTAACTATCTAGAGGCGTGAAAGAAGTGCAATTTGCATAGAATTTGCTTGGACAAGAACATTATAATAATGACATCTTCGTTGCCGTCGCGGCATCGCAATATATTAGGTTCCAGGGGTGCCTCGCAGTTTCGTCCGCGTAGATGCCGTTCTCTTGGGAATACAGGGATAAAAAAAAAACCTTTTTTACCAAAAAAATACTACCTACTTCCAAATAAGATATTTTTGGAAGTCGGTGTCTTATGTATGTACCATATTTTTGCGTTATGGACACCGACTTCCAAAAATAAAGTTATTTTTCACTTTGCAGTTTTCTTATTTGGAAGTCGGTAGTATATTTTTGGTAAAAAGTTTTTTTATTTTTCACTTTTTAGTTGTACCTACCTAATAGGCAATTTGTTTAGTAAGTTTCCTATAACGCCAGAATAGATTACCAGAATATCATGAAACTTGAACAAAACCGATCAAATGAGAGGTCTGTTTACCCCTCTAGAGCGTACTAGCGTGATGTTATGTTATGAAATGGTATAAACAATAAACAGACATGCGATTGCAGCAGTCCCGAGAGATTTTCCGTTGTTTATTGAAGAGTTCTGTTGTATATCTTCGAAGTTCTTCATCAGATCTTCACCAAATTAAAATGGGACCAATTTCGGAACATACTCTTTCAAACAAAAATATATAAATAATAATTTTCAAAATCGGTCCACAATTGACGGAGATATCAGTGAAAATACATTAAAAAAAAAAACATACAAGAAGTCGAACACAGTCCTCCTTTTTCGAAAGTCGGTTAAAAAGTAGCCTATGCCACCTGGGGATCTGTATCTTGTACCTACATTCTGTGCAAATAAATCATTATTCTATTCTATTCTATTCGATAGTGTAGCTTCTCAACGGTGAAAGATTTTTTGTGATCGGTCCAGTAATTTTTAGGTTTAATTGTTACATACAAAATACAAATCTTTCCTCTTTATAATATTATATAGTTTAGATAAATCATAGAATTATAAATCCAGATGTCACATTAAAATGTCATCAAACAAGAGCCAATATTATATAAACTTTCTTTTGTTTTTAAAGAATATCTTAGCACTTGAATATGCGGCATTCCCACAAATGCATGAAAATTTACACATGTATATGTCTTTGTTTTGAAGACAGTTTCCATTTTATGCAATACAATGATATATTGCGACGTGACACCTGTCTTCAAGAAATGATTAATAACTTCTTTTAAAAGTGCAAGAAATATTGCATTGAATATTACATTCATTTTTCACTGTTGTGTTTCATGTTTTAGACATTCTTTGTACTGTAATTTAGAGATTGCCTCAACATCGTTCATGGGGGCAGTTTGACTGTGACAAATGCGTACGTCATCTCAATTTGGACGAGTATGACCATTAAATATAAGTTTTCCTGTGGCGTTCCTTTAACCATAGCTGGCCTTATCTGGTGCTTATTCAAATCTAAATAATAAAATTTGACTACACAAATAACATTCTATCACTGATAAAAATTGTCAAAGATCACAATGGATGGGATTGTCGCTACTAAAACGTCACTTGCTCAATCGCAAACATTTTGAATTTCGACAGTCATAATCACTGACAGAATAACACTAAAGGTACACACACCACACATATCAGGGCCGTGCCCGGGTCGTGACAGGGTCGGGCCCAGGCATTAAAGCTTCGTCACTGGCCCGTGCACGGAAGTGTGTGAACGTGTTCATATAAAATGTACACACCGATATTTTTCCGAGCCCCTGATGGGGCACTGTCCGTCCACGTCCCGGGCACGGCCCTGATATATGTGGATATACCTTAAGACTTTGAGTAGAGCCTCACATCCTCTTCCAAGTGTATAAACCATAGTATATCTTATTACAAAATTATAATCCGACTTAAAGCTGGTTTCCAATTCAATTATCTTCGCAACTAAAATATGTACACGCTTAATCTTAGTGTCAGATCTTAGTCTATGCATTTGACCTGAAGGTGCTAAAGTTCCGCTATATCTAAGATTGTGCCACCTCTAAGGATGATTATTATCTGTGCTTAAGATCTACGATACAGCTTCTATCTAATGTTTAGATGCTCAGCCATTTCCACAGAGTACCGACACGGTAGAGACGGCATTGTTAATACTTACACCAAGCATGTACGTACATACAGACAATATTGTCATTAGTATCCGTACAAAACAAGTATGAGTGTGTCAGAGAGTGTCACCGTTTACTCATGGAAATTGAATGTGCATCTAAATTCTAACTATGGCTACAACTGCCAAATATTGTGACCAGCGGATATTCTTGTCCGTTATTTTTCACGTAGGTATTTTCCGAATGGATGGTAGAATCACTTAATAAAGATCCAGCCCTAGTTGTTCTCCAGCGAGGCCCTGAGCCGAGTTTCGTATCCCATACTAGCCCTCAGCGTGGTCGCTTAGGTTAAGTTATTGTGCCTGGCTGGAGGCTCTAGTTTAGTCTCCACAAGGAAAGTCCGGTTAAACAGTAGTAATCATATTTGGCGAGAGGCGCCTCAAAAAACCAGCGGATATAGTACAAAGATTAAGCCATACTGCCCATGCTAATATTGTAAATGAGAAAGGAACTCTTTTTGGCAATCTATCTGTCTGTTTGTTACGTCTTAACCGCTGAACCAATTCTGATTCGTTTTAGTATAGAAACAGCTTGGAACTAGGAGAAGAACGTAGGATACTGTCCCTAAGAATAATTTTCGACTTTGACACGGGCGAAGCTGCTGGCTGAATCTGATACTATTGCTGTGCTACCGGTGCAATGGTTCCGTGCTCTATGATAATTTCTATGCAATGATGGAGTAGATTGCTTCAATTGGAACTGTACCTTTAGAAGTTTTCCTTACAAAGGCTGGCATAGCGTTTGTGTGATAAATAATAATGCTGTTTAACGTCCATCAACTCTGCCTTTAATTCGGTGCTGCTTCTGAGTGCACTTGTGTACAGAGCCGGACTAGGTGAGTTAGGTTTATCTAATAACAATAAAGTAAAACAAATAATATACCTAATAATAATGTTTCTTTCACCGGCAAGAGTGGAAGGTTATGGAGAGATATTTGTCCACCAGTGGGACATTATGGGTTGATTAAAACATGTCGGTAAAAAAAAAGATGGATTTTGGAGATTGGATGGATGGTCTATTTTTTACTGTGTCTGACTTACACATTGTGTGAATTTATTAAGTAATATTTATATATTTGGTTTTTGTTAAACTTATTTTTTTATTATTAACTTTAAAACTTTCGCGTTTCATAATTGAAAAACGATATAAAATAATAATAACAAAATCATTGCGTTAATTGCCCGTTACATATCGCTTTTTTAAATTATTTATTATTGTTATTGGTTTTGATTTGATCAGCTTGTGATATTTTATTTAGTTAAATCTTACTTATATTTAACAATTTTGTTAATTAAATCCTAATATGACTTTATAAATTTTACCACTTTGTTAGTTAATACGTAGGAAATCAATAAATCTCATCAATTTATCCCATGCATTCTAGAATGGCATTCTAACAAGATGTGCTTGCGCACAAAATGTCACGGGCCAAAGCAATCTAACAAAATGGCAGCGGAGTTCCGTAACTCACAGCTCAAAATTTACTCCTATTAGGAAAATAATGGTCTTTAGTCGTTTCAAGGAGATAACTGTTTTCTTAACGCTTGTTCAATGTTACAAGGTAACGAGAACTTCCAACGGTTTCATGTTATATCTCAGTGTTAAAATTAGGTACTTGAACACTGCATCGAATGCCACAATCTTAAAGACGGTTACAATTACAAACAAACACTTGCAAGACGGTTACAATTACAAACTTGCAAGTGCTTTTCTCCACATTTATTTATTTTTGATAGGAAAAGCTATTCTAAATAAATAGATTAAATAAATCTGTTATTTTTCTTACTTAGAATAGAACAATAATCTTTGTTGATTCTACCTAAATAGTAATAAACAATATTACATCAACGATATTTGTAGAGGAATTATCTAATGTCCTGTTCCAATGTAAATATTTAGTTTTAACATTCTTTTCCTGAGGGCAAACGACAAGTGCATTGGTTTGTTTACTAAGGCCACAAAGTCAAAACAGCCCATTATTTTTTTTGTAACTAGCTTTTGCCCGCGGCTTCGGCCGCGCGTGTTTTTCCAACTATCCCAAGAGATCGTACTACTGCTATAAAAGTATCCTTTGTCCAAATCCAAGTCATGGTTAACCTGATAAACGGGTTCAATCAAATCCGTTCAGCCATTGAGGCGTGTTTGATGAAAAAAAACCGGTCAAGTGCGAGTCGGACTCGCGCACGAAAGGTTCCAAAGACGGCAAAAACATCACGTGTTTTGTATGGGAGCCCCACTTAAATATTTATTTCATTCTGTTTTTAGTATTTGTTGTTATAGCGGCAACAGAAATACATCATCTGTGAAAATTTCAACTGTCTAGCTATCACGGTTCATGAGATACAGCCTGGTGACAGACGGACAGACAGACGGATCGTGGAGTCTTAGTAATAGGGTCCCGTTTTTACCCTTTGGGTACGGAACCCTAAAAAACATAAAGTCAAGCCTTTTTTTTCATGGAGCTACCTACCACAAATTACAGAACGACACCTGCTACGATTCTTACTTTAAAAAAAACATAACAACATGTTAACAATATAATTCGAACCTACATTTTTATTTCTATTCCCGGATATCACGAAATTTAAAACGAGTAAATATTTACATCGCCCTAAATTCTTTGAACGGCGCAGACAAGTTGTCTTCTGTTGTCAAACAATATTATCTTGAACATGGATTTGTTTTTATGCGGCCGCTTTACAGCTTTGGTAAATAATCTAATCACAATAAATAAAGATTTGACAATGCATTCGTTTATGAATGACGTTATCAAATGCGCTTTGTTCCAGTTTTTGAGTGGAAAGTTTTCATTAATGCCTTTGTTTAGGAGGAATTTATCGATATACCTAGTTATACTTTAAAAAGTTCGAAACAATTTACGTATTATTAAAAACCCAGTGTGTTTATTTTTAGATTATGCATTTTAGCGAGTTTGCTATTTAACCTAAGCTCTTTTATACCTGGTAACACTTGTAGTTTATGGAAATAAACGATTTTAATGAAGAGGGGCACACAACA
The DNA here is from genome assembly GCA_948252205.1 of Orthosia incerta. Classification (NCBI taxonomy): domain Eukaryota; kingdom Metazoa; phylum Arthropoda; class Insecta; order Lepidoptera; family Noctuidae; genus Orthosia; species Orthosia incerta. The sequence continues at coordinate 5,869,605 of OX411745.1, read as the reverse complement.
CAACATAGGTTGAATAAAAAACGAATCTTCATTCAGGTAGGTAGATAAATGATAAAATTTTAATTATTTACGGCACACAATTACATATGCAAAACGAAAATTAACATTTTCTATAAAGTCTACCTAAAACTGCAACAAACCCTGACTCCCCAAATCCGTCCCTGCGCCATCTAACATCTTTATACCACATAATGGTTTGTTCAGCTGCAGCGCACGACCGCGACTGACGCCATCAAATAATGGCTTACAATTATTGATTTATCGGCGCCATGCAAGGATCATTTATTTTGTTTAAATGTCAGACAAGCAGACAAGCCTTGGTTTCGAAAGGAGAAGTAGATAGGTCACAGTTACAGAGTACTTAGGTTCTGTTAAGAAACTCCAGTGCTGAACCGAATATTGAATTGTTAGTGAACCTACCTATTACACATTCATTATTTATCATCATTATTTCAGACGAAAGACGTCGACAGCTGGTTATAGGCACGGTGGCCTGTCCCAAGCGTCGCCACCACAGATCATAGAACTGTTGTTTTATGATCTGTGGTCGCCACTTTGATTGGTCCTGTGCGTCTAGTAGACTCCATCGCCACCATCGCATTACACACTAATTTAGTTATAATCATTTTCTCGATTTGCAGTATCTTTGGCCTGTAGTCTTAGGCGCTGTTTCTGGAATTAAATTTATAGCAAAATTAATGTGACTAATTGTCAAACGCGTCTCTACTGTGATTAGTTGAATGACACCAATGAAACACTTTTTTTTTTAAAGAGTATGAGTGGAGTTTCTTGTCCGTTCTTCTCCATAACAAGCTTCTTTTCCGAATTTACGGTAGAATCAATTATTATTACTTTTAAATTTAAATTTTTGTCGTTCAAAAGTGCCGCTTAATGGCCTAATTGAGTAAAGAAATTTTGATTTCATTTTGAAATTTTGATTTTGAATGAATTTTCAACAACCGATCGCATCACTTGACTTGCTTTTTATTTTTGGCATGTCACGTTTGTAACTCATCAATAATTTGCTTTGAACCCGAGGGTTTGACGGTTTCTTTCGACTCCAAAAGTTTTTTTTTTTTTTTTTTTAAAACGTTGCCCCACACTAGGCATTTCTTCCTGTATCGTGGGTGCGTTTACAAACATATAAACTCACATACACAACACCCAGAGCCGGAACAACGATCTGTAGTTCATACAAATATTTGTTCCGTGCGGGAATCGAACCCGCGACACGCAGCGCAGCAGTCAATCGCTCAACCACTGCGCCAACCGGGCGCCCAAAAAAAATTCGTTTGCTTTCCTTTAAGTAAATATTTCTTCCTATGTAACTCGATATAATATTGTTCTTTTATTTAAAAGCTTTATGTTTACAAGCAATCCAAAATTCTAGTCCTTGACCAAAGAGTATTTGAAGATCCAAATGATGCTGTGGTAGGTAAGCTTCCGCCCTCTAACCTTAGGGTCTAAAGTTCGATGCCCGTACCAGTCAAATATTAGTCTGGCCTTAGAAATTTACTTGTAAAGTAATCAATCTGTTTGTCTATATAATGGCACCCGTAATTTATATGTTTATTATTTGTTTTACATGTTCGTTTAAATTCTTTACTTGTTTCTGTGATTATTCAATTACACACTGCTTGAAGAAATATTCCTTTACTTAATTTGAACCAACAATCAACCATTCATTATATATTTATACAAAAGACCGTATTTACATACCTATATACTACGAAGTGACCTGACAGGCGTTGTCCTACTGTCAATATTTCTTATAACACACACAGCAAAATCCTGTCTAGGCTGTCGCGCAGTTGGGTAAAGAGGATTTCCAGTTTATTCCGAATTTCACATTTTTTTGGTCTAAAACTTTAGGACAATTACGTATTTTAAAATATAAATTAGCCAAATCTGTCCAGCCGTTATCCAGTAATGCGCTTACTAACGAACAGCATGAGGGCAGAGTACCTAATGAACGCCACTGACTCTGCTATTGACGTGGCCACCTACAGGAATCAAAATATTTAATGAGTACATCGTCACGAAAATACGAATAAGAACCAAAAGCATTTTATTTTTATCTATATGTATAGAAAATAAATCTATACTATATAATATTATAAAGCTGAAGAGTTTGTTTGTTTGAACGCGCTAATCTCAGTAACTACTGGTTGGAATTGAAAAAATCTTTTTGTGTTGGATAGCCCATTTATCGAGGAAGGTTATAGGCTATATAACATCACGCTATTACCAATAGGAGCGGAGCATAAATGAAAAATGATGCAAAAACAGGAAAATATATTCCTTTTTGAGAGCTTCCGTTGCGTGCGCTGCGTAAGCGGTTAAAATTACGCAACATTCTTGTATGCAGGGTAGGAAGGGTACGGTAGGCAGGTAGCCAGTTGACGGGAGCGCAGCCCGTGGGACTGCTAGTTATATTATAAAGTCGTTCACCCCTATGATTATCTCTTCAATTCTAAAAATAGTCTCCAATCAAAGCAATGAACTTGAACTTCATTCAATCGTAATAATTATTCAATCAAAGGCTTGACTGACAGACGCTTAATAATTCTTATATGACTCGATTAAAGCATTCATTGTTACTTTGAAAAACAATGCGATCGTTACGTTGGTATTGTAACTATGTTCCATGTTTAAACTATACCCGTAAAGGAATTCATTTGTTTTTTTTTTTCGGTCGTAGCGTGTGAACCAAGCTTTAGTTCGGCTTTGACCACAAATACTTATAAAGCTTACACTACACAACACTACACTAGTCAACGGGACGAACTATTTTGTGCGCGGGGTTAAAATGCATTTTATATCAAACGACAACACGTGCGGAAGAGATAGATGCTGTGATGAGCAGTAGGAAGCTAGTTCGCGTACGAATACACACTTTTGCAAATTTGTAGCGAAATGGATAATGTTTTAGGACGAAACCGAGCGCGCGAAATTTTATAGTCAGACCTTTGGGAGTCTGGATATTATGAAAAAACGACTAAACGTATCTGTTCAAAATAAAACTATTTGCATTGTTGAACTACTAATCTATCCCTGTATGGAGGCCGTTTTGCAATTTTCCGTCTTCTTATGGTATTTATTCGCGCCCAAAAATGCGTTAAAATTAGTGTCGAAATGTGGAACTTTCGACGCTCATAACTTTCAAATATTTTCTTTTTTTACTTTTTTACTTCCATACAGGGCTAGATAATGATGAGACAAATTGAAATCACTTTTTATTTTGAACATACATCGTCAAACAGTGGAATAATCCCTAGACTACGTTTGTATGGAAGAATTTTCGACTAGTGTAACCTTAAGAAGCTATACCAAAGTATAGCTTCTGCCCGCGGCTTCGCCCAAGAAAGAAGTTATCCCAAAGGAACGAAAAACTAGTACAACAAGGATCCTATGTTCTTATCCATATTCTACTCATGTACCAAGTTTATCCAAATCCATTCAGCCGTTGAGATGTAACTAATCAACAAACACCTAGATTTTTATAAAAAGAAGAATCGCTCTACGTCTCAAGTATTACTTTTATCTATCTATCTATCAAATCTAATACCTTTAAACGAGCAATTCTCGTATATATATATAATCCGAATCTCGGAAACGACTCCAACAATTTTGATGAAATTTAGTATGCAGATGGTTTCGGGGGCGATACATCGATCTAGCTATGTTTCATTTTTAGAAAACGTCGTTTTCTCTATTTTCACCCAAGCAGAGATCGGTTGCCCAGGTACTATTATTGATACCAAAAAATTGAGGCACATTTCTTACCAAAGTTTATAAATAGACAAGTTAATTGTCAATATCAGTTCAGTTGTTCAAACATCATTAAGAAACAAGTTATTTAGACAGTTTTATTGTACATGGTGTGTTAAATTCCTTTTATATTGGTTCAAAACGACGCTAAAGAAAGGACCAGTTTGACATTGTCCTTTCGCTGTGTTGGGTATTTTTTATGTCAAGAAAAGAGTGTATTTGAATCACCTCACGTCAAAAGTTCATCGGTAATATTCGTATGTCATAGGTACGGCGCTAGTATTATATTACCTGTGGTAATACTATGCTAGTATTATATTATCTGTGTTCTTACTGAATATCTTTTGCTTGCCAGTTAGTACCATTAATACCATTATCTTTGAGTTGTTTGTTACCTCTTCTAATGAACTGAGTAAACAATTTTTCTTTAGAAATGAAGCACGAAACGGTGTATCATATACACAATGGATGTGCAATCTTACTATCAAGTTCCTTCATTATTGACTTCCAAGATTTGCATGCTGTTTCAAGCAGTTTTTTTAAACGATACATTTTCATAAATTCAATTGTGTGTGAATTTTTTTGTATCGTCTTTACTTCCAGACCTTGTTCTGATACGAACTTCACTCTCTCGATGGGGGATTAAGTTTCTACATATTTTTCTTCGGACACGTCATTACAGTCTTCTCCCAAAATTCTAGACTTATTTATCTTCATTGATTAAGTCTGTGTATTATCTTTCACATTATCAATAAATGAGCTAATACGTAGATAAAGAATATAGATTTATTAATCTATTGATTATCCACCACTCAAACCTGTACAATTTCCCACAATTGTCTCCAAGTCCCTTTCATGACTGTGCAAGATTGACGTCACACTATAATTGAATTATTATAGTCGGTAAAATGCATGTGGTTCCATTAAAAATAATCTTCAATATCACGCAAAGTTGCTTTGATCACTGCAATGCTTGAGAACCAAGAGTTAAGCGGTATCTAGAAAAAATAACATAAATGTAGGTAGTCTTCATCATTTAAGTCGATAGACATCCACTGCGGACCATAGCAGTGGACATAACAAATGTCTTCTTTTCATAATTGAATCAATCATATCACTTACAGGTAAACATGCAACATCATGGACAAAACATTCATCAGCTACCATTAGATGCGAATGATAGTGGTGAAAAAGGTACATACACTGGCTGATCAAGGAAACTGTGTATATTTAAAAATAACTCCTACAATAGCGTATTAAAATTCCAAATTCAAATATTCCGGCTATTTTTGGATCAGCCCTGATATACAATAGCAGAAAGTAATTGATGATGAGGAATGATGAGAATATTCGCAGAGATTGTCAATGATAATTGGAATAATACACGTGAACAAACATCAGAAACAGGCATTCATAATGATTATAGGAATAATATAAATAAATAATCATTTGATAGAGACAATCATAAGGACCATCAACTGTTTGCCTCAAGCTAATTACTAAACAAAATCAAGATGGCACTCAGAAGGCAGTGATATTGTTCAATACACAATAATTCAAAGAACGAAACGCACTCACAAACGCCATAAACAATTTTCTTCACACCTAACCATAGAGAATGTAGGTAGACTGCTTCCATTTATAACTTTCTTAGTTCTAATAATATCTGCTCTCTGATCAGCACGATTTATGAAAGATAATAACAGGTTGTTATCACCAAAACATTTAGTTTCCAACATTACTCGTTGATTGCTTTAATAGTCTTTTCAAATCTGTGCATATAAATCAATTTAATGAACTTATGAGCTATTCATAGGCCCACACTTCGAAGCTACACACTTGGCGCCAATGGAATTTGTCAATGTTAAATTTACGTTTACAAACAACCTTATCTTTGTTGTAGTAAGACTTAAAATAGCATTTCTCGATTGCGTCATTTCGTTGGCCTATTCAATTGACTTACAAACTGCATTATGCAGTGTTCGACGACTTTATTCTTTTTGAGATATGGCTCAATATTCATTGGGATCTTCTCAGTAATGTTAGTCTTGGGTTAATTGCAGTCGTAATAATGACTTTGTAATAAAGCTTGAGCATTGTTACTCGTTACCATGGCGACCAGTTCTTTTAATTTCTAACTTTGACCCTTGTAGTTTTATGATGTTTTGCGTGTGTAAGTTTCTTCAACTTTGGCTACAAGTGCTTGTGTACTTCCCAAGGTAGGATCGTGTTGAATGGTTTGTCCTTCGTTAGTGAAGGGCTTGTGAGTTTGAAGACCCTTTATTTTTAACCTGTAAAGTTTAGTACAACCTTTTCGTGGCATGCTATGACCTGAGACCAAGCCACGCCCTCCTTATTCAAGGGCTTTAAGGTTACGCTAGTCAACGGCACGAACTATTTTGTGCGCGGGGTTAAAATGCATTTTATATCAACCGACAACACGTGCGGAAGAGATAGATGCTTTGATGAGCAGTTGGAAGCTAGTTCGCGTACGAATACACACTTTTGAAAATTTGTAGCGAAATGGATAATAAACCGAGCGCGCGAAATTTTATAAACAGACCTTTGGTAGTCTGGATATCATGAAAAAACGACTAAACGAATCTGTTCAAAATAAAACGATTTGCATTGTTGAACTACTAATCTATCCCTGTATGGAGGTCGTTTTGCAAATTTCCGTCTTCTTATGGTATTTATTTGCGCCCAAAAATGCGTTAAAATTAGTGTCGAAATGTGGAACTTTCGACGCTCATAACTTTCAAATATTTTCTTTTTTTACTTTTTTGTTTCCATACAGGGCTAGATAATGATGAGACAAATTGATATCACTTTTTATTTTGAACGTACATTGTCAAACAGTGGAATAAGCCCTAGACTACGTGTGTTTGGAATAATTTTCGACTAGTTGGGTACACTAAGGGTAATATTTCACATTTCTCTTTTTTGAATAATAGTATGTTTATTTTAGTCTGAGCCTCAAATGTTTGGCTTTGTTTAAGTCCAAGAGTTTGTGCTCCCATTGTAAATACTTAGGTGATAACCAAGTATTGGCTTTGAGTCGCAGTGTTTGTGTGACCTCAGACCAATGTCAGCTTTGAGCTACATTAAATACTCTGACAAACATTAAAATCTCAAGTTTGTGAAGATTATAAATATCTAGTCTGGTTGAACAGTGAAATCAAAACAATGCAATGCAATTACTAATGCAATGCAATTACTTAGCCGCAAATTGTCAAAACAAAGTCTTTCTACCTCCTCTCTTAAAACAGCTTCAACTGACAGCTATTTCTAAAAATAAAACACTTATACTGCACTCGGAGTATTTACGTCTAAAAATAAACCGTGAATTCTAAAAGTACGTACATACAAACATTTTATTACACAAATAAATCAGTTAGTACATCACTACTAGAACGCCCACTTGCTCTTGCACATCTCTACGCTAGTAACACTAAAATAGATACAGAAATTCCACTCCACACATTGACCGATTAAAGGCCCATACATAAATAGAAATGGCTTTGCCAACACATAATAAGAACCTCAAAATGCACTGCAGTCTGCACATCACTAAATTAGGATTTTGATACAAAACGATGCGTTTTGAAATGGCAATGATGAATTGATGATAAATAAATAACGCGGCTAACTTACTACTACTTTTGACAGTTCAGAAATGGTCTCATCGATTGATTCAATGCGTCGTCGATTTTGCCGTGACGAAAGTGGCTCGTTCGACGGGCGGCTGCCGTTTTCGGCCTGTCAACTGTGGGGACAACCAAAACAGTCGTAATCGAAGCTGAACTTGGCCGACTTTGGCTGCGAATTGAGTCGCCGGACGACTAATCGTTTTCACTATAGGTTAATGGACGACTTCGATTACATGTAAATGAGCCATAGTGTAAAATGTAGCCTCTTTCCTAAAACATTATCTATAAATTTTTCAAAATTGGTTTTTCCGTTTTGTTTCTGCTTTTGTCTCACAGCTTGTTCCGTTACTTGTTTCTATTTTATTGATGCTGTTGGTCTTCTGTCGCACCCTTTCTCTATGACCACGTCTTAATCACTTCTCTCGCCCACCGATCGCGCGTTAGCGTTGTTTGTAAAGTGACATTTACATTAAATTGTACACATGTATGTATCATACATTATGCATACCATGACTGATCTTCTAAGGCCTCTGTATCTTGTATTTTTTTTCTTTTTGCTGTCATAGTGTGAACAATCTACTGTTTATAAATGTGAGGATGTGTGAAACAGTGAGACCACCCCTTTAGTTTGTTATTGTAAGATGAGATGAATATATGCTTACAGGAGATGTGGTTTCCAAGAGGAACTTATATCCAAATTCGTAGAAATCACACTCAGCAATTTCTGCAATAAGACTTACAATTTTGGTGTTCCTAACCACTATGTTTGTTAGAAGGCCCTGGTAGACTTATATTTAATTCCAACAGAAGAAATCGACACTAGAAAATTACTTTAATTTTAATTAAAAGAGGAAAGAGAGCTATAATGTGACACAATTACCGCAATAATTTCAAGAAAAACGAATAGAAATCACGGAAACTGCCCATCATTCTCGAGTTTCTAAATACCACCTTTTTCCCGACACTTAGGTGGGTCCTCATAAATTTTTCAACAAGCCACCCGAACAGGTTCCATTCTAATACTTCTCACCTCATCAACTTATCACCTGGGAGTCTAGTAGACTAGTGAAAGGGTCTTCGAATGCAGTGTTTGTTGTGAGCACAGAACAAAAAAAACGCCTAGTGAGATTCTATTTTCGAAACAAAGTGACATTCAAACGGTAATAGCTATTGTCGATGCCAATATGCCAACTTTGTTAACTGACCACGTGAAATTTCGATAGCATATGTCAATCCCATGTCTACATTTTTTACTTTTCGATATCGTTATAAATTGTCATTTTAAGAAGATTTTTAGTAACTAATTTCTTCGGTCGTAGGTATGTGTGCCCGATTACAAATTAGTAATCCATTTTTCAAGCAATTCAAAGCTAATGAAGATTAAACAAGAGACAATATGAAGCTGGTATGTTGCAGCAGCTCTCAACGAAGGAACGCCTCAAGGAAAGGATGTAGCAACATCATCACGTTTGGGCTCACTGGATATGTATTGCCAATTAATTATTTTGTATTTTTTAATTCATTGAAAGCTTGTTTTAATGAGATCTGATACATCTTATACGAGTACCTATACTTTATTTCTCACATAGAAGTCTAGACAAAGTAAAACGGTCATCGAAAGTCGTTCTTGGCAGATAAAGGGCAGCCTGCCAGGGTTAGCCGACATAATCAGCTGACAGATGAAGGGTTTGGTTCTCGTTTTCAATGATTCGGTTTCCAAATTGACGGTTTGAAATGGCAATCGAAGTGAAGGTAACGAGTTGTTGGTAGATTTTAGTAAGTGCAGTCTAGTTTAAGTTTATGGTTTTACATTCACGGATTTAAGGCTCTGGATAAAGTGATATTCTATCTGCGATGGTCAATATGCCAAAATAAAAGAGATTGATTACGTGAGATTTCGATAGTGCTTGGCATTTCCGAACCTTTTTGCCCGACTGCCAAAGGCCAGTCTATGTATGTTTCTCCCTATGTGGCGTTCTAGAGACCAAATGCTTTGGCCGATCTTGATGATTCTTACGTCAATCGATTCGCCTTAACCTTGCGCGTGCCACTGACTGACCACTGACTACATTAAAATTGGAAAATAGAAAAGTGCCGGATTTTGGGTGCCATATTGTGGAGGCCCAAATATTTTTTGTTCCAAACCCATCGTATCATTTCAAAAATATTTAACACTTGTATATTTAAATGTACCTAATTCACAAAAAACATGTTTACTAAAAAGTTATAAATAAAATCATCTGGTTTTGGTCAGCTAGCCCGCGAATATGTATTCTCCGACTGCACAGTATGATTTTCTTCTTGTTTACGTCTTTTTAGTTCGCTTCTTAAGCAGTCGGGTTTTTGATTTTTTTAATTAACTTTTTAACTGTGTTCGCGTCGGTTTTGTTGATGACAGTGTCACTTTTCTTGAGCCATCTGAGGCTCTAGAAAAGTGACACTGTGTGTCTGTGTGTGACTTCTAAAGACACGGTATTTGTAAACTCTGGCAAGGTCAAGATTTTATATATTTTTTTTAATCCTAGATAGGCTTGCGCTTGACCACTTTCTCACCTGATGGTAAGCGATGATGTGGGCGAGGGTGTAGCACGCTTGCCTATAGGTAACCTATTCACTCTTGACTTAAAGACCCCGAGATTGTAGCTATCGGGAAACACAGACTCTGGCAGGGAAATTCACTCTTTAGCTGTACGCATTATGAAAGTATTTCCAAAACGCTTAGTGCGTATGGGTGGGATGTCCACCATGTATCTACCGATGGTGCATCGCCGTACGTCTGGTAGACCGATGATGAAACGGGTTTGGCGGCATTAGATCATGCAATTCCATCGCATACTCCCCGAAATGCAACCGATATAAGACCGACAAGCTGACAACTCGGCGACGATGTTCAAGGCTCTATATGAACCAATAACAGTGGGTGAAATATTTGAATCAAACGCTATTTTTCAGCATTGTATGTATTTGAAAAACACGTGACTTTTATCGTTACAAGGCAAATTGGAAATTCCAATACGAATACAGCCTTATCCTTACAAGTGTTTGTAGTATTTTGATAAAAATCAATTTAAAATACCCATAAAGTTTTCATTCACCTATTTTTCCGACACGTGTTTTAAAATGTCATGGGAGCGATAAATAAAAAATTTTGATAACCGGAAATACACATTCAAATAAAACTTATAATATAAAGAATAAGTTATTGCTACAAACACATTATTCATAAAAATCTGAGATTGATCCTTGCAGCTTCCCAAACTAAGAAATAAAATAGGTGGTCTTATAGCGAGATATCTATCTAAATGTAGTATTGTGGGGAAAATAACAGTTTATTGTCGGTATGTAAAAAAAATAACAAACGAGACGAACAGCTACAAAAAATATTCTTCATCCTAGTATTTTCTGTAAGAAAAACCCTATTTATTTTACGGGACATCTATTGCAGAAACTTCTGTACGCACGAGAAATATTTTATACTGCAATTACTGCGTTTGAATACAGCATGTATAAACTCGCAAAGTGCGAGTCAGACTCACGTACGAAGGGTTCCGTACCGTTATCGCCAAAAACAGCAAAAAAACAAGTTTGTTGTATCTCCCATACAACAAACGTGAATTTACTTATTCCGCACTTAAATATTTATTTTATTCTGTTTTTAGTATTTGTTGTTATAGCGGCAACAGAAATACAACATCTGTGAAAATTTCAACTGTCTAACTATCACGGTTCATGAGATACAGCCTGGTGGGAGACAGACGGATCGCGGAGTCTTAGTAATAGGGTCCCGTTTTTACCCTTTGGGTACGGAACCCTAAAAACTATGGAGTTAAGTGATGAATAGATGCACACCCCTGGCCACCAATTAGGCCATCATTTATTGCATCAATGCACGTCAGTGTATTGGCACCCCTCATCAATCTATACTTCTATATCTAGAGAGACTAATATTATAAAGAAGAAAGATTTGTATTTTTGTAAGTAACGAATAAACTTAAAAACTACTGGACCGATTTCAATAATTCTTTTACCGCTGGAAAGCTACACTATCCCCGGGTGACATAGGCTACTTTATCCCTGTATGCCCACGGGAACGGGAACTACGCGGGTGAAACCGCGAGGCGTGCGCTAGTCATACATATTTTACAAGATTAGCTATCTAAAATACGAAAACTACCCTACTCTACATTTTATTACGATATTTAGGTAGTTCACCAAACAGTTACAAATCAATATTAAACCCAGTTTCCTACAAAGTGATTGATAGATACAAATTGAAAAAAAATTACGAGACCATAAAATAAATAGTGAGGTGCACACGATTTTAATTTAAACGTAACGGTAGACCGTTTTATCTCCCACTGTGCCCGCGCACGCCGAACTGTATGAAAAACTTTTGAAGTGACACTTCTTTTTTATGGACTCACTTTTTTGGTTCAAGAAGAAGCTAGGCTCAATATTGTGTGACAACATCATGGTCTATTTTATTTATTTCAGTTCTCATCTCATTGGCAATGAAATTGAAAATATGGACGGATAATACAGCTTTTATTTCATCTGTTTCTATTTTTAACCGACATCAAAAAAAGATAGAGTTAGATTTGGGGAATATCTCTCCTTCCAAGTCCTATCCCACAGGGACGGTGTATTTGCCGAGATTTAAATTAGCCCATGACAAACTTCAATCAATAATAGACTGATATTGATGACAAAGGTACTCGTATAATTTATAGCTGTACATAAGTGGCTGGCATAGTATTCAAAATCGGATTACCTACTTTCTGAGATTACCTCTTACAAACAAGCAAACAATGTTATCTATTTACAATAAAAGGTTTGAAGATTAGTGTCAATTTTTTAACTTCTAGGTCAAAAATATTTTAATATCACTCTTTTCAAATCAATGGGCGACAAAGGCCATAACGGTCACATCAATCTGCTGTCAGTCATACTTTTCATATATTTATATTTTTGCTATCAGCTCAGGCCGCGTCCGCAACAATAAGGAGCTACAGTTATTCATGGTTTATTCATTGCAGTTAGTCGGAGAACACTCTGTAGAAACTGGACAGAAGCTTAAGATCGTACAAAAACAATTGTGTATATTACATCGTGTGGAATATAAGTACTTACCAACTTATACCTAGTGTGTGAAGTGTATGTCCATTTGGAGGAAAATTCCTGCACTCGACGTCATAACAACGGAAAAATAACTCTCCTCTAATGGCGATAAAGAACAAATTGTAACTGTCAATTTGTTGAGTGAATCGAGGTTGAGTCAAGTATAGAAAATGACTTAGAATATATAGGGGTTTATCCTGAAGCATCCTGTGAGCAGTGGTGGCCAAGTGGTATCGGCCGCGGCTTACAGGTTAGGTCGTGGGTTCGAGCCCAGGCAGGCGCTTTACTTTGTGTAAATTATTTCAACACAACTGCTCTCAAAACGGTGAAGGAAAACATAGTGAGGAAACCGGCATGTCCTAGAACCAAAAATTCGAAGATATGTGACATCCGCCAACCCGCACTGGACCCGCGTGGAGGATTACGGCCCATTCCCTCTCACAGAGAGGAGGTCTGTGTCCGAGCAGTGGGAACATTAATAGGCTGATGGTGTGATCCTATATTCTAATGCACAAGTATAACAGCCAGGATTACTGACAACTATTTAAGTAGCCCGAATAATTGCCAAACTTACTTGCAGAACGGATGGCTGATGGGACCGAAAGGTTATGGAGTAGCGACCGCGACTTTGGCCCATGTTGTTGCACTACCGAACAAGGGCTTTTCACCAAACCTACCACTTCTCATTATGCTCCTCTTCTCTCCGTGTTTTCCTTCGCCCCATATTCAGAAATTCACTAAATCTTTTCCGTCAAATTATAAAGAATCTTTTGAATTGACAACCTATTAAAAGCCTTTGTAATGCCATATTTGTTGATTTTAAATAGGAATACTTCAATTACCAACCTAAACTATTAAATACCTTAAAATTATTTATTCAATTATCTCTATTATAATTGATGTAGTATAAATTAACAATATATACACTTAAATAAAAATAAAATAAAACTACGTACGCGTATAAAAGGGCAGGGGTAATAGGGCGTCAAAAATTCGTCCACATCGCTATCAACGTGAAACGTGCCCAGAACGCTGGCAGCATTGCCACGTTGGATGGCAATGCTGATTCTATGGCCAAGGAAAAGCCCAGCCCTCTGGTCACGTGAAGAGTCGACTAACCGTTTGCTTACATCTCGAAATACTCGAAGAGCACACGGACCCCATGGATCTAATGTTTCAACAATTTTATTTCAAATACTTTTGAAATTTCCAGTCTATAGATCTCAAACCAGTTCCAATCGTATTTTCATACAAAGTATCTCATAAAATTATGGATTACCGATTTACATGCTCGAATACTGTGCTATTTGCACAGGAGTTACATATTACCTAATAATTAGCGTCGTTTAGCATAAAGTGTTCGCTAACACATACTAATCATGTTATTAGATACAGACTTATAAGTATTTACGATACGTTTATGTGTATTTAGAGGTATTAAAGCTACCGGATTAGTTTGAAAAGGTCACCTGAAGATCTGGTGTTTGGATGATTGCAGGTTGTTTGTACGATCTGTCATGGTTGCATCCTACATTGATGAAGTTGAGTGGAAAGCCTCAGACATTTAAAACCGCGCCATCTATTGGCATCAATTTTAAATGATTCGTTTAAATAATCTTTGAATGTGAATGAAGAGCCCAATATTCCATAATTTTGTGCTTAGGAGAGTTAATTAAACAAGAACATGCAATTTTTATGTTCAATTGCAGAAAATGTTATTATACACACAATTCAATAACAACTCGGTGCATGTCGCGCCATCTAGTGGGATTTATTTGAACCAAATTTTCTTTCTTAGCGCTGAGACCCCGTGGTAATAGAGAGCGAGCTCAACCGGACGCAAGTCCAGACTTAGTGCAGATTCAAATGTTGTGGTAAAAAAATACCCAGTTATCATAAGGGTTCCAAAGCTACTAGCCGATGGTTGCTTAAAATTAGATGTGTGTATATTTGTGTGAAGGCTATTATAATGCACACCTTGATCAGCACAGCCTTTTCTGTAGTAGTAATTAGGTAAGCTATTGATTACTAAATATCTAATGAGCGTTTTCTGGAATTCTAGATTTCGTATGCACATTCCCGATTGAAAGGCATCACTAAGGCTTGCTTGCATAGGTACACAATAAGAATGAGGTCACCATTCTTTCTTCGAAGGGTTAGACAGAGGAAGAGTTGTACCTAATGCACTCTTTTCTGAACAATGGCCTCCGTCCTCTCTAGTTCGTTCTGAAATCTGTCTAGTTCGTTCCGCCATCTCCTTCGTGCCCTGCCCCGACCCCATCTCACTGTCTAATAAAAAATAAAAAAATATTTAAAAAATATGTCTGACTTGAACTTCTGCACCGCCTCTGCCATACATCTCATACAATAATACAACATAATGTTATACAAATACATATCAAACCAAATAAACAACCAGACCATTTGGTTTGACAAAACAACAAATAACCTGTCGTTTCTGATCAAAACATCAGCATGTCTGAAGATGTTCAAGAAGCCCTGTCTCATTACGATTTCTGTGGAATGATGGCATTTGAATGCACCTCTAATTCCCAAGCTTTTAAATGGTGTGGAAGATAAATATTTTGGTTAAAAACTGGTTGTAATCAATCTTGAGCGTGTAAATGTGAGTTGTGATGAATCAATTTTTGATTGAGATTCGTCTCGGAGAGGTTTGTGGGAATTAGAACTAAGGACGTGTTCCGTAATTCGGTTACTTCAAAAGAATATTATCATAATTAAATTTTTTTGCGAATGATTTGCTTTCACCTCTGGTTCACGATTCCAGGCAGTAAAAAACAACCAATAGGTGTTTAAATTTTGCCATTGCTGTTTTGTATCATCAAGAGATCTGACATGAGATGCTGTCGTAACTTATCCAATCCACCTGTCCTTGTTTGTTCTGTCCCCTGCTTGATATGGAGGGAAGTAGAAATGATGTTTTTGTTATCCTACTCCTCCTTTATTCTTTTCTGATTAATTTATTTGCGGGATCCAAGACAGTTAAATTCATTCTCCGGGACTTCGTCGAGCTTCTTTGCCTCGGCGGTTTTCTTGTGGTCACCACTGTTGATTTTTGCTTTCAGAATTTGCAGTGGTTTGGGAATAGTGTGGTGGGATTTATCCAATCCACACTAGCTTTGTGTACGCGATGGGTGTATGACACTTGATTTGTTATCACGTCATAATAATATTTACTTATTTAGGTTAGCCAACAATTGTTTACACAAAACATTTAAAATTATACTTGCATAATAGAACGTTTATAAGTGCAACAATTACTTACAGTATGACGTATTCGTCAATCTTTTTAAGTAGCATTCTGCATGTAGCTATAAATGACTGTTAATATAATCAGTTCGATTCCCAGACATAGGCATTTCCTAAAGCTCATTGTAAATTAAATATTGTAATTCAATACTATCGCGACTAGGCACCCAGTCACCCAATTCCAGCCATTCTCATCACTGATGCACTCACATCCTCATTAAATGGCGCTTCACCGCAAACATACCTATCCAGCTTATTCACTGAGCTAAAAATAAATCGCTTTGGCTATAATTAAAAGTCGTAGAATGACATGTTATGTCCTGTTGGCCCAATGGTTAAGATCTCGCTTCTCGTGCTTGTGGTAGTGGGTTCAAATCCGGGCAAAGACCAATATGACTTTTTTAAATTCATTTGTACTTTCTAAGATTATCATAGACATCGATGATAATGATGAAGGAAAACATCGTGAGGAAACCTAAGTTTTAAATCGCCTACCCGTTTTGAGCAGGCGTGGTGATCGCTGTATGAGAAGAAGACTTTGTCCAGCTGTGGACGTCACATACAGGCTGGTATTATTATATTATTTATTTTATTATATAATTATTTATTAAATAGCTTTATCTCCAGGAAACGAGTCAAGTCTAAGTTAAAGTTTCTACTAAGTAATGTCACAGATAATATAATACTAGCATACAGATGCCTCATCCCATACAAAGAAACCGTGCCGACGTAACTAAAGTTTTTCGCCTGATTAAGCTGAGTATTTTTATAAGTACTTCCATCGTGTTCGGTTCCGTTCCACGGCTATAGATGGTGTTGGCAGTGACTTGCAAGTAAAAGGATTTTCTCGGTTCGTGACTATTTTTTTCTTTAAATACAGTGACTATTTGTTTTACAGATTTTTTTTTGCATGTTTTTACCGTTTCATTGCACCAATCTAGTGGAATGCCACAGAAATATAAAAACGCGCCATCTATTGCCATCAATTTTAAATGTTTTTTTTTAATTCGTTATAGATAATCTTTAAATTTGAATTAAGAGGCCAATATTCCATAATGGTGCGTGCTTATGAGAGTTAATTAAACAAACAAGAACATACAATGTTTATGATTAATTCTAGAAAATGTTAATTTTACACACAGTTCAATCACAAATTCGTACATATCGCGCCATCTAGTGAGATTTATTTGAACCAAATTTTCTTTCTTAGCGCTGGGATCTCGTGTCAAGGGGTAGGCAGAGGAAAACATTTCGCTAGTATTAATGAAAGTGCCATATTGAGAGCTTTTTTTAAACCCTTCCGTTTATTTTTGTGAAGACCTACTTAAATTGGTCACCTAGTAACAATATTCAATAGTTTCCGCTTTACCAGGTTTCTGGGGTAACTTTTGTCCAAACTTTAAAAGGCTGTTACGCAAAAGTAGGTAAATGGATAACCCGGCTATAACATGAGATTGAACTGGCCCTGTGAACGGCTTCCGACGAAAATTCGACACTAAAACTAGTTTTCTCTGAAAATATAGGGCAACGGGGTACCCAAAAAACTTCGTAATGTATT
Organism: Orthosia incerta; assembly: GCA_948252205.1. Lineage (NCBI taxonomy): Eukaryota > Metazoa > Arthropoda > Insecta > Lepidoptera > Noctuidae > Orthosia > Orthosia incerta. The sequence continues at coordinate 5,852,238 of OX411745.1, read as the reverse complement.
TATGATTTTTGCTCGAGAGTTCTAGAGATACCTCCAGTTTCCGACAACCTATTTTGGGCCGATTTTTACCAATGAAGGTAACCGCGATTAGTTCAACTTAACTCAGTTTATACAAATACAGCGTTCTGATTTGTAGTCTCTCAGTAGTCTCAAACAATCAGAACGCTGTATTTGCTTAAACTGAGTTTAGTTGCACTAATCGCGATTGGCTTCATTGGTGAAATCGGCCCTTAATCTGTTGTCCAATCACTAAAGATTTCACTGGCTGCTTTTATTTCATTAGACGGTAACATTGTGAAACTTTTTTTTCCCTATTTTCATAATGATAACTGTCGTGGTGGCCCATGTGGCTAAGACCTTGCCTTTCGTGATTGAGATCGTAGGTTCAAATCCGGGCAAGTACCAATTTACCTTGGACATCACAGGCAACGGTGAAGGAAAACATCGTGAGGAAACCGGGACTTATATAGTTAATGTAATACTAATAGGAATAATTAATATTTAAGAATAATATATAATTTGACATGGAAATAAAAGGTATACGTATAAACCAAATAAAAACAATTAGAAAGGGAATAGATAACTAAAATGTAGAATGAAGGAATGTATAGATTAGGATAATATTGAGCGCTATTCCTCTCTCCTAGACACTAACTGTATCTAGAATGTTGCTGTGCCCGACAGGGTCCAAAATTGTTTTTGTAACTTACATTTACCACCTGTATGTACATTCATCATCATCATCATATCAGCCGAAAGACGTCCACTGCTGGACATAGGCCTCCCCCAAGCGTCGCCACATTGACCGGTGTCGTGCGTCCCGCAACCAGCGGATCCCCGCAACCTTCACCAGGTCATCGGTCCACCTGGTGGGAGGCCTTCCAACGCAACGTCTTCCGGTTCGCGGTCGCCACTCCAGAACCTTTCTGCCCCATCGGCCATCCGTTGTGCGAGCAAGGTGCCCTGCCCACTGCCACTTAAGTTTGGCAATTCTTCGGGCTATGTCGGTAACCCTGGTTCTCTTGCGGATCTCTAAATTTCTGATTGTATGTACATTATGGATGCAATAAATTGAATTTGAAGTCTGAAATAGCCAAGTTAGAGACTTTTGGGGTTCGCAGAGGCGGCTTAATTAACTCTGACACCAGAGGCCATATCCTCACGAAAAATAAAGATAATGATGAAGGCTGTGGGAAATGCGAAAACCACAGGAACGGCCTATGTAGCGACGGTAAGTACTACAGTGTTAGGTTTTCGGCTTAAATGATGGTAATAAATAACATTATGATTTTGATAGTGTGTTATTATTGTTGGTGGGTATATTGCTTTATCCCGGAAAATATTATTATGGCGACAACAAACCTAAACCATTGCCAATTTAAAGTTTTACCTATTATTAATATTACATATTATAATGAATCTAGTTAGTCTATAAATAAAACGTAGCAGTTACTTAATATTGTCCCAACCGTAAAGGACGGACTCACAGAGGAAGTTACGTCACATAATTGCATAAAGGTTTATCTTTATGCCAAACAGATACATCCCTTGGGTTTTGTGAAGAAACGGTATCCATACAGAATTAATGAAGTAGCAAATTGGTCATTGAATATTTTTGAGTTATTGTTTTTTAGGTCGTTCCGTCGACAGCTATTACCTAATTTCAGTTTGGTCTATACTTCCAAACTAGTGAACTATTATATTGCCATTTCTGTCTTACTTTGTAGATCTAATTGCAGTGTAGATCTTCTTGAATTACAAAAATAATAGTTAATAGGTCTCAATGGGACTAAGCCCTTAGTTATTTTTTTGGTAACTATGGGCAATAGAAAATAAAATGTATATATATGTATGTTTATTTTAACTTTATATAAAATAAATAAATAAAATCTATCTATTGCAGACTAATTACATGTCCATAGTTGTTAGTAACAAAGGTCTTAAAACTATGTTAGTCAACTTATTGTAATAGTGTCATCTCGTCACGTGAAGCTGGATGACTCTCCCCAGCACCTCAGAGTCAGGCCTCTCAGAAAACATTCTTATATATCCTTCAATTTTACTTTAATAATTATTTATATTTTTATGCACCTGCCATGTTATATCTCCCCTTGGTTGACTTGTAGAGAATGCCTCAGGCATTAAGTCCGCCTATGTACAGTCAAGGGTCAAAAGTGCAGTCTTATTCTCCCAAAATTCAAATGGCTAGTTTTTGTAGAAGAAGTTAAATTATTCACAACTGATTTCATATGTTGTATAGAAGTTAAAGTATAGATTATACCTACTAACCGTAAAAAGTTGAAATTCTTCTGCCTAGAAAAAAATGCCGCTGCTGTTTTGGTAGAATTAGACTGCTCTATTGACCCGTAACTGTAACTGTACGTTGCGTGAAGTTTTAATAAATAATAAATAAAACCTGTGCAATTAAATGATAGAAACTAGCAACATGAGACTACAACTTGGTCTTTTAAAACAGCAGTGTATTGCCAATTGCCTTGATGATGCAGGTGTCTACAGGCTGCTTCCTCAACACCTGCATAACCAAAGCTATTGCCAATACCAATGGTAACCACTCCAACCACTTTGCATTAGGTAGGCCGTCAGCCTCTTTGGCAGCTTACAACATTCTATGGACAATTCCCTGCAGAGTTTTTGGCAGAGGATCCAAGGATAGGCGTTAATTGACTGTTAATGATTTCAATACCTATTTCTAATTTAAATGTTTTCTTAATTGCTTTTTTTTGTTTTAAAACTAAACAACTAAACAACATCTAAACAAACTACATACAACGGAAATGCGAATGTTGCGCTGGTCGGCAGGTGTCACCAGACTAGACAAGATCCGGAATGAGTACGTAAGAGGAAGTTTTAAAATCGCTCCCATCATTGAAAAAGTAAAGGAAAATCGACTCCGATGGTATGGCCACATCCAACGAAGGTCAGTTGACCATATTGTGAAGCTTGCCCTTAACTTGCCAACGACGAAACGCGGACGCGGTAGACCACCTGCCACTTGGTTGAAGACGGTTGAAAAAGACCTGAAAAAAGTAAATTTGGACAACAGCACTGCCCAAGACCGTGCACAATGAAAAAAAGGATAAGGAGGGCCGACCCCAAGTAAATGGGATAAGGTCGCGACTGATGATGATGCTTTTTTTTGTTTTCTTTTATTGTCTTCATTAATTTGTTATTTTTATTTCTTTCACATCTTAGTTGCGTGTTACTTTCTTACAAAATCAAAGGTTAAAGACCGACACACTTACTCTCTCAAATACATTCTTGCGATCCTTAAAATAGCTTCACCCTTTATAGCTCTCAGGAAATGCCAAATTAGTGGTAATTATTTATGGCTTGATGTGGGCAGTTCAGGCGCCTGCAGACGCGAAGAATTAACAATGATGGGCAGATGTCTGTCCAAGGTCGGTGAAAGGCAATTAGCAAGAATGCGTTTTTAAGAATGTGCAAATGGGAATGGTCTGGAGAAGAACACTGAAAATTTGACAATATTTATTTATTTATTTAAACTTTATGGATACAGGTACACTGGTGGATTTAATGCCTTAGGGCTTAGTCATTTTCTACCAGTCCACCAAGGGCTGTGAACAGATAACATGAGATAGGTATGGTATTAACCCAGTGATTGGATTGACCCATGATTTTCGTAGAGAGCTAAGTTGATTTCTAGAGAAGGAGGCAATTTTGGTCATACATGATTTTGTAACATTGTAAGCAGAATACATGATTAAATCAAAACTACAGTTTGGATACTATCCAAATCGAAATTATTTAAAGTTTACGTAGGTTCCCCTAGTCGACGGCACGAACTGTTTTGTGCGCGGGGTTAAAATGCCTGCTATCTCATCCGACAACACGTCTGAAAGAGATAGATGCTGTGATGAGCAGTAAGAAGCTAGTTCGCGTACGATCTACTTTTGCAAGTTTGTAGCGAAATGGATGATGATTTAGGACGAAAACGAGAGCGCGAAATTTTATAAACACGCCTTTGGGAGTCTAGATATCATGAAAAAACGACTTAATGTATATTTTCAAAATAAATTTATTTGTATTGTTGAACTACTAATCTATCCCTGTATGGTGGCCGTTTTCCGCACAAAGATGCGTTAAAATAAGAGTTGAAATATGGAACTTTCGACGCTTATAACTTTCAAATATTTTTCTTTTTTGTTACTATACAGGCCTAGATAATGATAAGACAAATGATATCATTTTTTAATTTGAACGTACATCGTAAAACAGTGGAGTAATCGTTAGACTACGTTTGTATGAAAGAATGATCGACTATTACCTTAATTCTTTAATTCATACCCAGTTTACGCATTGACACGGCTCAAACGAAAGGCTGAGCCGCTAAAAGAACTACCTTCCTACCTCGTCCCAATGTTCTAATAATGTCAACGAGAAACGTAGACATCAGTAATAAAGTGTTGTAGGTATATTGCCCGTACAGAAATGGTTGCCACGCATTAAACTTCAAAGTGAGTCCACTACTAACTGGCGCCTGCAACTAAATTACAAAACAAATATAATGTAGCCGCATAAAAGTGGAGACAGAAGGTTCAGTGTCAATCGATCAACAGCTCTAATGTATGTCTAACCATCTTATTTAAGACATGTTCTCAACTCAAGAATCGGAACTGGTAAGTCATCAGTTGTTAGCAGGTGAGCAGGGAGAACTAAAATATGCTTCTTTAACACTAAAAGACACTTTTAAATTGTGGTTAGTATTGCATAATCACAGGTAGGAAAGAAATCTCATGCCATAACCAATTTATAGGATAAATCCAATAAGAATTATGGCAAAAATATCTCAATTCTTTGTTTCAAAAATAATGTGTAGATAGTGTAGATTCGTTATCATAAGTGAGTTGTCCGATGGAGGGAAAGCCTGGTGATCTGTTAAACGGGTTTTACCTACAGCAGACACCAGTCTCTATTAAGTATTACAATGACTTTGTACTGTGTTTGTGAATATGAGAAAATAAAGAAAGAATTAATTAATTTATTATATTATCTGCCTCGATTGTTTTCAAGCACTGTCTCGAGTGGATCTTCTATCAAACCCAACTTACTTGCTTCACAGCTACCTACCTCACACTCAATGCACACAGTTTAGTAAAACTACCAAAGCGGCTTATAAAACAATTTGTTGTAGGTAGGTACTTCAGTACGTGTGTCGCTTAGCCAATCAGGTGTGAGGTGGTCTGTCGTTTGAATGCAAAATGCAGTAAATGAAGAATTTAGGGCAGAGTTTAGGGTATTTTAATTGTTTAGACGTGATGGGAGTTCGGTTGTGACATAATGTGTAATAGTCGGTGTTTACTGTGTATTTCTGAAGTAATGGAGCTTTAAGGCGCATTATAAACGCGGCGAATTGGGCAATCAGTTTGCATGGCAAGCGACACTAAAGCAGACTGTGAAGGAGGTGGTGGGATGTGCTAGTCTTGTTTTATAAAGAGACGGGTTCCTGCAGCCCTAGATAGAGACAAACGGAAGAAGAGTAGGAGGGTAAGGTATTTGCCCTGCTGTGGGAAAATACAGATTTATAACTCTGGATATACATAGAAGAAGAATAAAATTAGTTTAAGACTGTCGTCTAAGTATCTAACTACCGCCTCTCATATTCATCGTTTTAAAGGCTCCAGAATCTCTTAAAACGTCTAACGCGCAAATACCGGTCATCACAACCATGTCCTATAACTCGGAGCTCGTGGCTAAATAATAACAGCCGCACGGGTCGATCATCAAGGTTAAGCAACACTTGACGAGGTCGGTCCGTGGATGTGTGACCATTTCAACATACCGAGTTTCCTCGGTGCCTCGGAAAGCACGTTAAGCCGTTGGTCCCGGCTGTCATTTGAAGATCTTTGACAGTCGTTACGGGTAGTCAGAAGCTTGAGATCTGACACCAGTTTAGCCAAGAGGTATCGTGTTACCCAGTTACTGGTTTGTGGGGGTCAGATAGGCAGTCGCTCCATGTAAAACACTGGTACTTAGCTGAATCCGGTAAGACTGGAAGCCGACCCCAATATAGTTGAGAAAAGGCTAGGCAGATGATGAACCATGTCCTATAACTATCTACTGTCTTTAAAACTTCTGAATACTACTTCCAAATACCAACACAACAGGACCATGACAAGGCATTAACATACGTTATTCAATTATGTGACAAGGAAGCCCTATTTGTGCCTAATACCAGCTTACTTGACGACTGGTAGAAGGGGGCCTTGCAACATCGGTTTTGTTCACCAGACTTACGACTTAGCCCCCTTGTCAACCTCCGTGAGGGTACTGTAAGACTTCTACAATTTAAAAGCTCTGTATTTCTTGGGGCTTTAATTAAAAAGTTTTAGTTTTAAATAGCATTTGCTTAAGCATTATTTTAAATCCCGTCAATTTTGACATCTGTTTATTATTGTAATGTTGCCTATTATTCATTCATCCTCTGTGTAAATTCGGTTTTTTATTGAATAGCACGTCTGTTATTGACATAAATACCAGTATAAGAAATCATGAAATTTAATAAGTCCATGTTTGTGTTTGTGTCGTTGATGTGCTTTAAATTAATAAATAAATAGCGCTCATTCAATCACAAATGAGAATCCCTCTAGAACCATAATGAGTAACGTAAGAACTGTCATCGCTCACTGGTTGGACAAAACATAATTTAAGCTTTATTTACGCACAAAAAAAACAGCAACTAAATCAAAAAGTCATCAACTCAAAAACAAAAAGAAGATATACAAAAACCAAATATGAAAATGTAAAGATTTTATCTGTCCATATATTCTTTACTTCGTCAAGAGTTGACGATTGAAATGAAATACGGAATCAATTCAGATGACACGTATCACGAATATACTCGTACTTTATATTAGGGAATAACGAGAAGACTTTTCATAATAATTTTCTTCTTGTCTTTTTGCAAAAGTATCGTCTGGGAATACAAACTATTAGTACCTATTTAATTAAGATCGTAAGCTCTATAGAAACAAGAAAGCATACAATCGACCACGAATAAACTTCAAATATAAACCAAAGTACATTCGCGCTCATAATTGTCCAATAACAATATAATAACGGTCATTACAACTTCAAAGTGTTTGTTATCGGTTATTCACGAGACCATAAATAACAGAGGTCGGAAGGTGAATGAGACTTCGCTCTGTACGACTGTACTCGTAAGTTTGATTTTGTAGCATATAAGCTTTTTAGTAGAAACTAGTGACCCGCCCCGGGTTCGTACAGGAATTATATACAAAAACCGTCCTCGTTTATCACTATTTCTATTTTAGTGAAATCCCTATCAAAATCCGTTGTGTGGTTTTTAAGAACTTCCATCATGCTCATCCAAGGAGGCACTACTATATCATACGTAGTTATTTCTACCGTCGAAGCCTTTTGTTTTCTAGTTTCAAGGGTATAGTGGACGAAATCGCCTCGCTGGTAGCGAGTAGAGAGTGATGCCATTAGGTACTGATGCCCGCGCAAAGTGTGCTAAGCACTTCGGATGTCAAAGACATAGTCCGAATTGGCTCAGTTCTTCAATTTCTATGAGTAGCGGTTGGTTTTGTTTTTTTTTTACAATACCGTCTAACAGTGACGTATTGGAGCTCTGTGGTATAGTACAAGTGTAATTACAGGTTTCTTTCTTGTTTACCAGTGGATGTCTGTGATGCCTCGGTATGCCAGATGTCCATTGGTTACTAAGTACATGATAGCGATCAGGTGGGCCGTCTGCCTGTTTGACATCTATTACCGCGTTACGAAAAGCAAACAGTTTGGAATGCGACTGTACTTTGTTTTTTATAGCTTTGAACGGACTTGAACTTACATTACTCCATTACGCAACCGACTGTTAAGTAATATCTTAGAGCCGGTTTTGATAAAAGAATATTTTACGTAATTCGTAACTTTGTAATGATGAATGAAATTGCTGGATCTCATTTTGTTGTTGCCGTTATGAGGAGACCCTGTGCGATTACAAAGTATGGATGGGATCATCTTTGACAAGAAGATTATTCTGCGATGATTATTATTACAATTTTGGGATATATTTCTCCGGTGTTAACTGGAACGAGTGTAGCTTTCGGATTGATGCTAAATAAACCGCCTTCAAGTTGTAAAACGAAGATTGAATCCTAAACTTTTTTACTATTATTGATGTTGAGATGTTTGACGTGACGGTTAACTCACCTGGTGGTAACTGACGATGTGGTCGACGCTCGAATTGCGACTACAATCGACCATAACTTCTCTACTGAACTCACAAACACTGAACACATCGATGTCCTATCACCATGGCCTACCCGTTACAGAGTGACAGCTCACACGTGCCAGCTATTCAAACGTCAATCGTCCATACATAAACTCAGCATTCTATGACAATGTCTAACCTAAATACAGCTAAGCAGCCGGCGCCTGCGACGACAACGACTGTTTGAAACCGTATCGCTAATAGGATCATTAGCCTACTATAATAGTGAGTGGGTTTATTCCTGAGTTCCTGCTGGATAGTACTAGGTCCCGATTTGGAAGGTTACCTGTGAAGTGAAGGCATTTGGTTCAATAGTAGATGCGGGATGGCAACGGACTATTGAACTAGATCCAACGATCTCCGGTAATCATACGATTGATGTACCAAAGAATCGATGGATGGGCTGTGTGAAAGAAAATGTGGCTAAAAAGAAGAAAGAAAGAAAGACAAACATTTATTTGTGACCCGCACAGGAGACACGAGAAATAAGCAAACACAAAAAAATAAACAATAATACAAAAACTAAAACCCCGAGCGAGACCAAAAAGGCTCCTATCTCAGCATTTGCAGCGATATCCGAAAATAAAATAACGCTGCGCTGATATTCTGATAAGGCCTAAGGAGGTATTAGAGATGTATTGAAGACAATTATATTATTGCACCAACCTCACCAACCTCAAAAACATAAGGATAAAGACAAGGATGATGATTAATTATTCCTACGACTATTATCGTCTCTTGTCTCAAGAGTGTCTTGAAATAACATTGGCAAGATCCAAGTGTTCATTCCATCAGTTGCCCATAAGGCTTCATTGGTTCAGCGTCAATCAGTCGACACCAGCTATCGCATGCGAGTCCCAGCATTACACTGAGCGGTGACCGTATTTAAGATTTTCCTTTTGTTTTTTTTTATTTTTGGTATACGTCGTTTTATCTTTCTTTCAAATAGACAGCAAAGTTGTTTGTTTATAACTCTTCTTGTTCTTTAAGAATCTCAACTAAGTAACTGAAAGCTATCAACCTTTGTATGATAGAACAGTTACACAGCACTCTTCGACTCCTCCCTGGTCGAATCCCATTTACTCAACAAATACTTGTCATATATTCAGTAGAAAATGTTTGCCATAATCATTGGTTCAAGAGTCTTAATATTTGCACCCGACTTGCGAAAGCTTTAGGTAGTATAACAAAATGACTTAGGATGAATATTAAAGTCACAGTTGTGAGTAAACGGAGAAACTTTCGAGCTGCTGTGGTATTGTTACAGAGAAATTGCAATAAATGTATCAGCATCAAGCATTAGATATTGTAAAAGTTCCACTTTGAACAATACTTCACGAAAGATTGCCATCGAAAGACGACAGTGACTCCGAAATCAACAACCTCTGGGGGGGACCATAAGCTCTTAGAGTAAGGTTATTTTGAGATCGCGTAATTGACAGATGTTATCAAGTCATATACATCTGTCCCTTACACACACTCAAAACAACCTTACTCTAAGAGCTTATGGTCACCCCCCTGTTCTCGCTCGATCGATTTGATAGATCGATCACAGCATCATTCTGATCAAACCATAAAGCTTTTATTTTCTGATTCACAAAGGTGTCGTCGTCTTCATGTTGCGATTCTAAAACTATTTCATGATAATATAGGTACATACTTTACCTACATAACGCCATCTACAATAGTCCTTCTTCCTTCCGTCATGAGATGCATATTTATATTTCCTAGATAGAAACCATCTTCAATGAGCACAATTTTGTAATACGCCGTCAGATTCATCATTAAGTTGGTCTTCTGCTCCTCTCTTTCACGGTGCCCTGTCCACAGCAGCTTTCGATCGTTTTTTATGGTGTATTAGGGCATTTGGCACGTGCAAGATCATGGCAGGCCATTATAGCTAGGCTTTGCGCTTTCCAATCATACCTGGTCAATATTGAATACTAGTATCTACCTAAGGTACTGGCGCCATTTGAGGGAGACAGTAAATTTTAACGATTCGATAGCTTCTCGGATTGTTATTTAATAGATAATCATGGGGCTTTACAGTTGGTTTTGTGATGTAATTATGATTGAAATGGACATTAATATTAATTTTGTTTGCAACCGGGGTCGGTTTCCAGTCTAAATAGATGTAGCTGTATATCTGTATTTTACGTGGACTATATAACCTCCTCGACCCAGTAACTGGTTTGTTGTCTGATTAATGTCGATCTTTTTCCAATTATTATTTTCATCATCGTTGACAGCCTTATTCTACCCTCTACCAATCTAACCATCATCCAAAACGATTATGAAAGTATAAAAATAAAGTCTTGTCATATTCCAAGAACTTTAAAAATATCATTCTCATTTATAGAAACTTTACTTACATAGATGCTATAAATCTCATCTCTTACTATTATTGCCTTTTATACAACGAAGTTATCAATAATAGAAGAGAACAATAAACAAAAAAAATAATATCTTTGTGTAAACCCATTGATAGTCGACGTAGACGATTCGATTGATGTCTTTTTTCTCATTTTATTGTACTTCTTTTGGTCTGTAGCATTCTAAAATATCTTACACACACTACTATTATTAGGACCCATATTATAAAAACCACTAGCTGCTTACGGCTTCCTATTTCTTGGGAACCGTCTATTTTGTGTGATAAAAAAGTTAATATCACACTAAACTATGGTGTGCCTTTGTATCTTGTAAAAGATTTTCGTAATCGGCTTTGTTATTCCAGATATTATCTCTTCGATCACTACTGATCAAATCATTATCTAGAACAATAAAACAGTTTTAACTTGTTTAAATTATATTTTCTTTTTTGTTGGCCCACTGCATCGCTTTCGTTTTTGGATTGATCTCTTTTATTTTATTTATTTTGGTTAGAGACGTTTGAAAATATCTTACGCCCACTGTAACTAGGACCCACATTATAACAACCATTACATTAATATACTAAAATAAGCACACCATCGAGCGTTACCGTTAAACAAATCGCTTGCAAAAACTGCGCAGGATTTCATTAACATTGAATGGTAGACATTATTTGCTGTAACGGTTCATACAACTTATCTATTCATCATACTGTGTTACAATAACATTGCCCAGTTATTTAACCGAGTCATCTCTTGATCTCTTTGTACTAGCTGTGTTTGTGGGTCTGTTTGTCTTGTTTATCATCTTTAGTATTAACATCCCTTTAGATTATTATAAGTTTCATACCTTTAGATGCAGTTAGATCATTTGACTCGGTCTAAAGACTCTTTTGTCTAGTAACCTTAAAAATACCGAGAGACGACAGGTGACAAGCGACAATCTGACTATTCGAACGTTTTCGTCTGATTAAACTGATATTTTTCTTAGAACACAGAACAAAAAGAACGCTTCTCTGTTCTGTGTCTTAGAACATCGATCGCGTTCGTTTCCGTTCCACGGATATAGATGGTATTAGCAGCGACTTGCAAGTAAAAGGGTTTACTCGGTTGGTGAATACTTTTTTTTTAAATACAGCGACGATTTGTTTTATAGTATTTTTAATGCACATATTTAGTTTCATTGCACCAAAATGATCCATTGCTAATGATCCATTCAAATCATCTTCGAAATGTGAATTAAGAGCCCAATTTTCCTCAATTTTGTGCTTAGGAGAGTTAAGTAAACAAGAACATACATTTTTTATGATCGTCTCTAGAATATCTTAATAATTCACAAAACTCAATAACGAATCGAAGCTTATCACGCCATCTAGTGAAATTTATTTGAACCAAATTTTCTTTCTTCGCGTTGGGTGCCCGTTGACCCTGCTATTTTAACAATATCCTTATCCATTTTTGGGAATGCAGTGGTAGCCCTGAGTTGTATGATTATCATAATTATGCCTTTTGATGCTTATCTGTAGATTTATAAATAACTTGATAAGCTTCAATTACAAAATTAATTCGTCATACAAATAATTCAATCTTTAATGCATTGATCCTTCCAGGTCATTGAAATATATTCACATTTAACGCCAGCTTATTTGCGTAGGCCATCCAGTAATCCTTGAAAACACGAATTAGAAACAAGTAGGCTAAAAGTACCTTAAGTGCAACGACGCTTGCTATGTCACTACTGGTGGGTGATTGTACTATTCTATGATAAAAATCTGTCTCAGTGTGAAAGTAACATTGCCATTATCCTTTTTACATTAATTAAATATTTTTTCTTATATCAAATCAAAAAAATACTTTATCATCTTGACTTGTTAATTCTTATCTGTCGCTTTGTCACCTCTATTTTCGCCATCTGTTAGGCTCTGAAAATATAGTATCCATGGGAATTTTTATCGAGACTACAATTGTTGTACCTAGTGGAAGTAAAAACAACGGCCAAGTGCGTGTCGGAATTCGCACATTTACGATTCCGTACCAATTTATCAATATATTGATATTTTTTAGTAAAATATACGTAATAATAAACATTATAACTTAATTTCAAGTTCATAGGTCAATGGGCAGTTACAAAAATCTTCGCAACGCAACGACAGAAAGTGATAGACGACGGACAGGTAGACGGACAATTGAGTGACAGCAATAGGGCTCCGTTTAGACTCTTCGGGTACGGAACCCAAAAGGCCGGATTCGAAAATGTATTTTCTTTTATTTAGCATATAAAGTCTTCTTCGTCTTCTTTTCGGGTCCATAGTTTACTCCTTAGCCAGTTTTGGCACTAGGTAGCCACGTTACTTGCACAATAAGTCCTCCAAAGTAAAGGTGTATGGGCATACATTGGATAGGTGATCCGATGGATGCAATGCATAATACGTTAAGTCATAACTACTTGCAAATTGTTCTTCGAAAAGTAGAATGGCCCTGATACCTAAACATTAGCATAGGAATGTCGAGCCCACACCTGGCGCCAACATTGGGCATTAGGGCCAATGTTCGAATGCATGCCAGGATTGAAGATTAGACAAGTATTTACATAGGAAAGTGTGCAAATTGTTCGGTTGCCACCATTGGGTTTTAAGTGGAGATTCTGTTTCGAATTAGTTATAGAATTATACATGATGTTGTGTTATTCAAATGTAGTAAGAGCTGTCAAAGAAACTTGAGAGAAGTATGGTATGGAAAATGAATGAATGATTGTGTTTAGTTAAATTAATAATTATATCATAAGGCTTTTTGGAGTCTGAATTTATGTCCGGTTGGTGGCAATAGCTCCCTTACATGGGTTTTAAGCAAGGGATGGCGATCTGAGGTGAGATTTTAATCGATATCTAGTACTTAGTGTATCCAGTGAATCGATATTTCACTCTAAAAATTCGAGATTCGATTATTCTGTTTTGATATGAACCAAAATAATTATTACTAGCTGTTCCCCGCGGCTTCGCTCCCGTGGACCACCCCAAAGGACCCGTTTTCGGGATAGCCTATGTCACTCAGGAATAATGTAGCTTTCTATTGGTGAAAAATTTTTTTAAATCGGTCCCAGTAGTTTCGGAGCCTATTCGGTACAAACAAACAAAAACATCTTTCCTCTTTATAATATAAGTATAGATTTAAAATTAGTTACACAGACACATGTAAAGAAAAGTTGCAAAAAATTTGCATTTAATTAAGTAAGCTCATCAGGTAGTGGAAAAAGAATTGTTCGTGTCTCGCATAAAAAGGCTTTATTTTAACACCCGCATGTAGCTTTCGACGTTCGCCTTCTGCTCACGTCAATATTGGCTATATATCGCTCGTGTTAAAATCTCGACTTTTTATGCTCGACACGAAATGTACAATTACCTGAGCCACCTCGGACCAGCCACTGCAGTGGGCGTCTAGGTCGTCTCGCCACCTCTTTCTGGGCTGCCCGTCTTCGGACGAATGAAAATAAACATTTAAAATTTTATAACACACTAGCGGACGCCTCGCGGTCTAACTCACGTAGTGCCCGTTCCCATGGGAATGGGGATAATGTATCTTACCAACGGTGAAAGAATTTTTGAAATCGGTCCAGTAGTTTTTAAGTTTATTCGTTACATACAAAAATACAAATTTTATAACACATTGCAACATGCATGAGTTTTTAGATAAACTAAAAATAGATTATTAATCTGCCACCAATGCTTTAATAAATTTCAATAAATGATATCATCATAAACAATACCTACTCTACTCATTTATAATTAATTGGATTTATTATAACTACCAACATGATTCGTTAAATAATTAAATTACTCCAGCAATAGTTTATTGCTAAGTGATTTAATTTTATTGCTTACAATTAATTATAGTTCGTTAATGCGTAGTTTAAGTATTTTTCTTAATGTCTAGAATAAATTAAGCTGCAACAATGAAAGAAAAATAATAACAACAAACACGTTCAGAGATAAAGTGGCTTACCTTTAATTAATTAATTTGAGACATTCAAGCTGATTATCAAGCTGTAGACACAGATAATATAATACTAGCATACAGATGCCTTATCCCATACAAAGAAACCGCCGACGTAACTAGCGTTTTTCGTCTGAATAAACCGATTATTTTTTGTCCATCAATCGCGTTCGGTTCCGTTCCACGGCGATAGATAGATGGTGTTAGCAGCAACTTGCAAGTAAAAGGGTTTACTCGGTTCGTGAATATTGTTTTCTTTAAATACAGTGAAGTAATACAGTTTTATAATATTCTTTTGCACGTTTCTACAGTTTCTTTGCACCAAAATGTGTTACAATGCAAATTTAAACAATCGAGTAAAATTCCTCAGACATTTAAAACCGCGCCATCTATTGGTATCAATTTTAAATGATCCGTTCAAATAATCTTTAAAATGTGAATATGGAATATTGGGCTAAGAGCCCAATATTCAATTTCCATAATGTTGGGAATTCTACCCAACACTTCGGGCGGCCGGAGCGCGCCTTCTACGCTGCACACACATCTGCGTGACTTACACGGCATCTGTGTGTGTGTGCACAGCGCGGCGGCGACGCGGCGCGGCTCGGCGAACACTCGCTTCCACGGACTCCACCGCGCCAGTCGACACCTCTCAACACTCTCAATTCAAAACTAACATTGGTCCTTCAAGGATCTCGCCGTCTTATTTTTGAAATTTAACGGACGCCGGAAAAAACACCTTCTACCTCGAAGCAGCGGTCTACAGTTGCGGTCTACAGCAGCGGCAGTTCCAGCAGGAGCCATCATCCTGCTCAGGAAACTTCGCCGAGCACCCGCACACGCCCAGAGGAGAAGAAACAGTCAAGAGGTCGACCAACGACGGACTTTGGACCCGTCGAGCGTTTGAGTCACGGACAAAGAACTTGCCGATCATCGTCAATCCAGTGGATGGTTTAGACATTCAGTGAGTTCGTTCCAATTTGTCCCTTATTTATTCCTTTATTTATCTTATTTCCTATGTTTAAATAGCTATATTTAAGTGAGTGCTATCATAGTAATTTCATTTAAGTCTCGCAGTGACAATTATCTTATTTCATAGCCTTACATTCTCCAAAATCATATTTCATGCTTAAAAAGCTATGGTCATTAGTTATCATAATACATTATATTTGTTTACTTCATATCTACAACAGCTGATCGCTCGACGACAAATTATTTATCTACCTGTGCGCAGCTGACCCATTTTTTTTTGCACCATTCATAAGCAAGTTAGTTATATTTAATCCTTCGCTAAAACCTGGATTCCAATACATTTATGAGTTTGCTCATTTATTTCGATTCCATGGCTGACGATAAAGTTCAAAGTCTCGTTATAAAACGCAGCCGTTTGCGATCAAAACTCAAAAATTTCACCAACTACCCGCGTCATTTTTACAAATTTCTTTAGCAACTTAACTGACTTACTAGTAACTTACAAGAACATAATACATTATTATTACACAAAAAGCCGACTAATTTAATTATTCAAATCTACCTACATTAACGATATTAAATTAAAATATAATTATATAATATGACAATAATGAAGCAAATTTTCTATCAACTACAATGAAATAATTTACACCCTCTTTCCAGTTTATATTTTTTTTTTACATTTATGTAAATACCAATCCACACTGAATGACTTATTTACCGGTTTCAGATACCGTCGCAGGTCGCAGCCAAGCTCTCTCTGTCTCTTGAGAAGCAGAGATTTGGGAGACGCTGCATTCAGGACGACTGACACTTGTGGTTACCATATGCCGCTGAAGGAACGCCAAAGTTACCTTCAGTCACAGGCGGTACACTCAATGCAAGTTATCAGTTCATGTCTTGTGAGCGTTGTCCTAAAACTTCTGTCTTCAAATACAGGTACAAAGACAGGGAGTCTTCGCCTGGCTGTCCTCATTCAAGTTCTTATTTTTAGGGTTCCGTACCCCAAGGGTCCAAGCGGTGCCCTATAGCTATTTTATAAAACACACCACTATATTTACCGAGTGTGTACCCTCCTTTACAACACATATTCTACATCTTATTCAAAAGGGTTATTTACTTTATTTATTTATACTTTTTTTTTGGATTCATCGGTATCAGATACCGTAGCAGCCAAGAACTCTCTGTCCCTTACAAAATCTACCCGTAAGCAGAGATTTAGGAAACGCTGCATTCAGGACGACTGACACTTTGTAGTTACCATGCCGCTGAAGGAACGCCAAAGTTACCTTCAGTCACAGGCGGTACACTCAATGCAATGTCAGTTCATGTCTTGTGAGCGTTGTCTTAAAGCTTCTGACTTCAAATACAGATACAAAGACAGGGAACCTTCGATTAGCTGTCTTCATTAAATTAGTATTTTTATTTCTTAATACACAACTTTATTTTCTATACACCCTCATTTACAATATACACTATAACTAACATTATTTATTTAAATCTTCACACCTGTACTACCTACAGTCGACAGACAATATGGTGGATCAGTTTCCCGCGGGCTGAAGGCTGATTCCATCAGTCTTTCATCTTAGTGGGGGCTGGCTCCGCAATCAATGAGAGACACGATCCACCATAATATTACTCATATTACTTACTCATTATGAGAAATGGCTAGCTGCCTCACTCTAATAAAGCTAGTTTAGACTTCCATTCTCTTATTTCTAGTTCTTATAATCCCCACAACTCTTCTAATCCTATTCCTTTTGTTTCCATTGGACGGCCACTTAATTCTACTCTCATCCACAGGTCTCTAATGGCGACGAGATGCCTTATTTTGAAGACCTAAGGTGCATCATATTGAGGGGCATGTTCTCATATCTGCCCCCTTCCAGATTTCTTGAAGCCATTGCTTCAACCCGGGCAGCATGTTGGGAATTCTACCCAACACTTCGGGCGGCCGGAGCGCGCCTTCTACGCTGCACACACATCTGCGTGACTTACACGGCATCTGTGTGTGTGTGCACAGCGCGGCGGCGACGCGGCGCGGCTCGGCGAACACTCGCTACCACGGACTCCACCGCGACAGTCGACACCTCTCTCTTCCTAAACTAATTGTTTTGTCCGGGACAGTTTACTTGTAGTTCAAATATAACGGCTTTAGAACCAACCGCCTTTTAATACAGTCCACTATCTTCGAGCTAACACATAATTTTGTACTTAGGACAGTTGATTAAACAAGAACATACAATTTTTATGTTCAATTCCAGAAAATGTTAATATTACAATAACAGATAGGTGCATATCGCGCCATCTAGTGAGATTTATTTGAACCAAATTTTCTTTCTTAGCGCTGCGACCCCGTGCTGTAGGTAAGTATGAAATGTAAATATACCTATTTACTATAAAGAGAGAACAAATTAAGAAACAATCAATCTGAACCAAGTGTTAAAATACTTTGTTGATTTATTGGAGGTAGTCTCTGAAATACGAATCGGATTACGAAAACTTTTTCACTGTTACAAATCTACACTGTTGATGAGTGCCATAAGTTACTTAAAAAAAATGCATGTCTTCTGCGGGTTAAGCCATGGAAGCGAAACCACTGTGCAAAACTAGTCATAAATTAGAAGAATATCGTCTACTTCTCTAAACAATAAAACCTTGGTCACTTACTTTAAACACATTCCTATGGCCATCCCATAATTACTCAACCAAGTTTAATCAAATGTTGGGCCAACTGACAGTTACACGAGTTACTACAAGAATTAATATTAAAGGCTCAATACAAAGATTGGCTCGATATCAAGGTAATAAAACACTAGTCTGTTTGTCTGAGAAAATTTGTGAAACTTTGCCATTTGAATTGTAATTTCTGTTGGCTAGCATTCTTAGCTTTATAGCAAAATAGCTGTTGACCGCGACTTCTTCCGCGTCAAACTCTTAAGAGTCCCTACAAGTTTCACGAGCCAAAAACAGAAAACAGCTACTTTTTCAGCGAAAATTTCTTAATAACTACAAGATATATGATAAAGAATATAATGACCTAAATAAAAGCGACATAGGTCCGTCGTCTACAAGCCCTTGGATGAAACTGAAATACTGAATGCCTCGCGCGAGCGCAACGGTTTATAAGGCAATATTTAGACAATTTATTAAAATAAAATAAGTTCTCAAAAATAAAATATAAAAATTGGATTCGATAAACACCTCAAATTTCAAATTATTTACCAGTTATTCTTATATTCAACATATTCTTTCACGTAGGCGACACTTTCACACATGATAAAATTGCCTTTTTTCCGCGTGGACAATATTTTTTTCTAAGTACAAATACAACAAACTTTAAAAAATTAAATTGGTGGCTTACTAGTATACTATATGCCCAGTTCACACCATTTTAACAGATTGTTATTCGCCACCAGTAAGCTGAAAAAGCAATTGAAAAACCTAGTGTTTCGGGATTACGTAAAAACGTGTGTTAGGTGAGCAGTGGTGGCCCAGAGGTATCTGCCGCGGCTTACAAGTTGTAGGTCGTGGGTTCGAGCCCAGGCAGGCGCTTTACTTTGTGTAAATTATTTCATCACCACTGCTCTCAAAACGGTGAAGGAAAACATCGTGAGAAAACCGGCATGTCCTGGAACCAAAAATTCGAAGACATGCGACATCCACCAACCCGCACTGGGCCCGCGTGGTGGATTACGGCCCATTCCCTCTCACAGAGAGGAGGCCTGTGTCCCAGCAGTGGGAACATTAATAGGCTGTTGATGTGTGTGTGATGTGTGTGTTAGGAATTTATTTTTCTAAGTTAAATTGAGCAGTTATCAAAAATTGAGCACTTATCAAAATACGTAATGTACATTTACTAGATAACTATGTGATGCAAAAAGTTGCATTAAAAGTTGCATTTATCATAGAATATCTTGTATTTATTGAGAAATTTGCGCTGAAAAAGTAGCTGTTTTCTGATTTTAGCTCGTGAAACTTGTAGGGGCTCTTAAAACAAAGTTAGGGTTTCTTTTTCAGGGATATTTTTTTTCTAAAATAAAAGTAGCCTAACTTACCTTCTCCTTAAAACATCAGCTAAATTCCAGTGAAAGTGCAACCGTTTCGGATATTACCCGGAACTATGCTAGTATTATAATTAATAATTATAACTGTAGGTAAAATTTGATATTTACATTTATATTGATTTTCTCTGTCATATTAAGGCACAGCACGCACTGCGATTTTTATTCGCGCGAATAAAAATTCGCGTGAATTTTTTAGTACTATTTGAGCGCGTTTTTTTTCCGCAGTGCGTGCAGTTTCATACATTTCCATAGGTCACAGAATGTGCGGAAAAAAATTCGCGCGAATTTTATGCGTAGCACGCAGTGCGTGCTATGCCTAAAATACTCAATGAGTACCTACTGTTTATTTACAACATCGCACAATTGGGCGCACGGTTGGCGCAGTGATTGAGCGATTGACTGCTGCGCTGCGTGTCGCGGGTTTGATTCCCGCACGGAACAAATATTTGTATGACCTACAGATATTTGTTCCGGCTCTGGGTGTTGTGTATGTGAGTTTATATGTTTGTAAACGCACCCACGATACAGGAAGAAATTCCTAGTGTGGGACAACGTTTTTTTTTAAAGTAAGAAAGAATTACCAAGATGGGGTGTACTTTTTGATACAATTCGTTTGGCTGTTGACAATTCATTCAAGCAATTTTAGGATGCAAAATGCGATGCGATTGACAATGTGTCACATTAATTTTGCGATGTTTTTCATACCAAAACTGGACCTACCTACCTAAAATAACTATTAAAATGTGTATGAACAGGTAGATAGCCTATAATCAAATTTATTGATTTTACTATAACCGTAAATTTGACGCTGCACAAGATCAGAACAGAAGCCGTTAATAAAGTTTTATCTACTTCCTCTAAAACCGGCGCGGGATGAAATCAATGATTTGTACTACTGCACAGTTCCGTGATTTTGCTAAATAAAGATATTATTAAGGCGCCGATTCCCTTGAGTAGCTGATTTTAAAATGAGAATCACGTCTAATTGGCTAGTCGTAATTTTTTGAATAAAATATATGTTATATTAGACTATTTTCTTAATAATTTTATCTAAGCAAATTATGAGTTTTATTCGTATAACATAGTGTAATTAATTTGTAAAGTTATGTCTAAAACGGACAAAAACACGACAATCACTCTAAAACCGTTGGGCGTATTTTAATGAAATTAACACCATCTCAAAGACAATTTAATTATCTACATTTTGATCTGAGGCTTTTTTTTTAAAGTCATAGAATAATGTGAAAAGTACAAAAAACTACAAAATTTTGGGTCGCGCGGGTGTGAAACGAGAGCGCGTTTTGTTCCCTCAAGGTCGTTGGCGTTAGTCGTCGTCTTAAGGAAGTAAAGGAAAGACTATAAGAGCCGATTTCTTAATTATATTTGATGTTAAGAACGTGTCAAACCCTGCTTTATAGACTGTTAATTCCAGTCTACATAAAACTTGTCAATATGGCTCTAACATCAATTTAACTCATTACTGCCTGGCTCCTAACTTGTATGACGCCAAAACAACAATAAAATGAATGCCTGAGTGATTAACACATTACAATTTGATTACAAATTAATCGAATTTTAATGTTACAAAATATTTATTTGAAATATCCGCCAAAGTATCTATCTACATTTTTCATTTTTCTCATCGATCCGCAGGCTTATAACGTATCTTTTGCAAGAGCAAAACGATAGCGATCAAACGCTTTATGTCATAAAAGTCGCTATTAGCAAACGATTGTGTAGTCGTATACTACACAATCGTTTGCTAATCGCTCGCTGTTTGTCAAACGCACTTCTTTAAAAAAAAAACCGCCAACAACTCTAAAACTTCTGTATGGAAGAGCAATTATTGCGCAAAAATCGCTATCGTTTTGCTCTTGCAAAAGATACGTAATAAGCCTGCGGCTCTCTTCAAAGTGTAATCAATAACCAATAAAATTCGACAGATCATAAAATAATTATTATAAGCCTAGTACAGAACAGTTAGAATATATTTTATTATTCATCTGACAATCGTAATTATGGTTGGCTGGCGTTTGCGCAGCTCAATTCAATGACAGTTTGACAGCGGACCAAATATGGCACTGACGGCTACTGTCAACCGATCCCCGGCTATAGGGCTGTACAATTTAAAATAACCGTTCGTTTTTGTGGCACTGACAAGATGGATGATGAGAAAAGTGTTTCTTTTGTGGCATTTTGATGTTCCTTTAAAAGAAAAACAAAAAACTTTTGTGTTATTTTGGTGAAAATACAAAAGTTATTTTTGAATGTTCAGAATTGTGCGATGAAATACCTTCTTTGGTTAAGTTTAAATTCCTTTTATTTTATACTTCTGATTGTAAGTAGGTGTTTTAATTTTTTTGCATTTAATTTTAATGGTTTTCCATAAAATAACTAGGGTAAAACGATATATCACGGGAATATAACACAAAGACACGGTGAGTGTTGTGTGTAGAAAAGTGAGGGTACACGAAGAATGTTTTGCCCCTACGGAATCAGTACACCGAGACACCAGTCTACCCGGGACCACGGTCGTTGCAACAAAATCAAAAAAATAACAAAATCATTTTATTTTTATTTTACATAGTCCTACATGGGCACTTATAAAACGTCGACAAAAGGTGCACGGTTCGGGTTAGTCGTTTCCTATAGAGAAGAACTGGCAAGAAACTCCATGGTTACTCTTTTAAAAAAAATGGTTTGGTCTTACAATATTTCCATGTTACAGCATTAGTAGTACTTGGATTTGGGGGAAAAACGTAGGCCCGACAATAAGTCGTAGGAAATTGAAAAAAAAAGTAAAACGAGATAAAAAGTTATAAAATGTTAACTTAACAAGCATCTAGAAATCTAGAAAGCCTACAATGTTCACACATTCACAAAACAATCGGTAAAAGAATCTATACAAAGGTAAAAAAAAACAAATAAAAGACATGATTATGTCTAACAACGCAGGCGCAGATTCCCTTGACCTCAAACGTCGGGTGAAATAGGTAAATAAATAAATAATCGAAATCATTGCGTTAAATTCCCGTGATATATCGTTTTTCAATTATGAAACGCAAAAGTTAGGGAAAATAAAAAACCTAATTCCAAGTTTTTTGTTCCATATTTGGATTTAGGAATGAAACCTAATTGTACCAATCAGTCCAATTCACACTTTAGGCAAGTTCTCGAAATTATTCTCTGTATGATAGTATTACTTTAACATATTATAAGGTACCTATTTTACGTACCTATTGTGAATTATACGGCTTTCCCTGCACTTAAGGTTACACTAGTCGAAAATTCTTCCATACAATCATAGTCTAGGGATTATGCCACTGTTTGACAATGTACGTTCAAAATAAAAAGTGATATCAATTTGTCTCATCATTAAATAGCCCTGTATGGAAACAAAAAAGTGAAAAAGTAAATATTTGAAAGTTATGAGCGTCGAAAGTTCCACATTTCGATACTAATTTTAACGCATTTTTGGGCGCGAATAAATACCATAAGAAGACGGAAAATTGCAAAACGGCCTCCATACAAGGATAGATTAGTAGTTCAACAATGCAAATAATTTTATTTTCAACGGATTTTGAACGTTTAGTCGTTTTTTCATGATATCCAGACTACCGAAGGTCTGTTTATAAAATTTCGCGCGGTCGGTTTCGTCCTAAATCATTATCAATTTCGCTACAAATTTACAAAAGTTTGTATTCGTACGCGAACTAGCTTCCTACTGCTCATCACAACATCTATCTCTTCCGCACGTGTTGTCGGTTGATATAAAATGCATTTCAACCCCGCGCACAAAATAGTTCGTGCCGCTGACTAGTGTAACCTTAAGGAAATTCCTGGATTTTAATTGGAATAATATTATCGCTTGCGGTTTTCCTTAATACCTATGGTTCCTAATTTAGAAAACCGTTTAATTACCTACTAGGTTTAAGTCCTTCCGAGTAACAAGATCAAGGTCCACAATTCGATGAAAAAATATTTATATTATTTATTGAATGCAGAAGATTCGTTTTAATTATTCTGGGTATTGAACAAACTATTGTCATTATTTTTGAGAAATAAATACACGAACCGGCAATTCTTTAAGGTTGAGCAACGCTTACCGAGGTTGTTACGTGGATGGATGACCATCTTTACATGGTGAGATTCCTACGTGCCATGGAATTGTTCCCCCTGTTATTTGTAGATTATTGACAGTCTTTACGGATAATCAGAAGTCAGAAGTCTTGCTATGCACAAGTTAAGGAGTATTGAGTTACCCAGTTACGGGATTTTGGGGGTCATAGTAATAAATCGTTCGTCGCTCTATATAATATAATTAGCTGTCCCACGCGGCTTCGCTCCCGTCAACTGGCTACCTACCTACCCATCTACTCTACCTACCCTACCCTACCTACCCTACATACATGATTGTTGCGTAACTTAAACCGTTTACGCAGCGCACGCAACGGAAGCTCTCAAAAAGGAATAATTTTGCCCATTTTAGCAACATTTTTCATTTATGCTCCGCTCCTATTAGTTGTAACATCTTACTAATATTATAAATGTGTAAGTTTGAATGGATGAACTCCACGACCTCATCCCACCAGCCCCCTTCTACCATCTGACATCTAGACGCACTGCAAGTTACCATCCTTACCTTGTTGCCATTCCACCAATTCGCACCAAGCGCTTCCAAACATCCTTCATAATGTGCACAGCGAATGAATGGAACTCACTACCTGCGTCTGTGTTTCCGAACGCATTCAACCCGAATCTCTTCAAAGTTAGAGTGAACAGGCTTCTTCTGGGTAAGCTCACTCCATCGTCGACTCTGTCTCTGTCACCTCTGACCTAGACTAGAGAGAGAGAAAAAAGAAATGTGTGTGTGGAAGTGTGGATATATGTTTGTTACTCAGTCACGCCAGAACGGCTGAACGGATATGGATGAAATTTGGCACAGAGATAGATTATAGTCTGGGACAGCACATAGACTATTTGTCGTCTCGGTATAATGTTCCCATGGGATAAAAAAACACGTTTCACGCGGGCGAAGGCAGTATTTAGTGCTACCTAATTATTTTAAAACGCAAGTCTATTACATGAACAGTAAGCCTAATAACACGTCACCCAGTTACTGGGTTGTGGAACTCAGATAGGCAGTTATTCCATTTAAAATACTGCACCTGTAGCCAAGTTGACAATCTACAATCGATAACGCTATTAGAAAACGAATCCATGTATGGGAATGACACATCTGAACGTTAAATCTCGTGGTCAGACCATACAGGTAGAAGGCGTTAACGATTGTAGAAAGAGATTCGATACGAAACGGTTGTTACTTGGCTAGGGGGGCTGGTATCAGATACATGCGGTTAGACTGCAAGTCGACCCCAACACAGTTTGAAAAAGGCTAGGTTTTTTTTTTTTGTGTAAGGCTCACTTTTGACCACTATCTCGCCTGATGTTAAGTGATGATGTGGTCGACGGTGAAGCACGATTGCCTAGAAGTAACCTATTCACTCTTGAGTTAGGACCTCTATGTTGTAGCTATTAGGAAACAAAGACTACGGCAGGGAATACCACTCCATAGCTGTACGCACAATGAAAGTAAATTTATAGGTTAGCCTGTCATCAGCCTTCAACCCCATAAACAGGTTTAACAGAGCCTAATTCCATCACCATTAAAAAACCATTAAAAACATTGACGTGACGGACGTTGATTTATAGTCCTCGCCAAACTTCTTGGCCGCCCTGAAGTTGGCGCTCCGATGCGCAAAACACGAAACGGTGCTGTTTTTGTATGAGATTTACTACTGCGCAGCCATTGTAGCCAACTTCAGGGCGGCCAAGAAGTTTGGCGAGGACTATACATCAACGTCAATCACGAATTCGATTACGAGTCCGCCAACCCTACCGTTACGACCAAATATGTCAGCGAATCGCAAAATCAATCCACCTGCCGATTGTTATTCTATAATGACCTCACAACGATGGGCATAGAATAAATATTTTTAATGGACATTACATCTAGACAATAGCCCATGAGTCATTAAACTATTATCTTGAGCCCCCGTTATAATCGGTCTGGTTAAACGATGGTTAATTCTAAGTATAACCACGTACGCTAATAGCCCGTTAATCATGGTTTTATACCAACGGGCGTGAATCGGAAACCATCTATTAGGTGCATATCGAGAAAGCCGACCTCAACTAAATCGGGAAAAGGGTATGCAGATTAGATACAACACGGTGTCTTTGTTTATGGGGTAGACAGTGGCTCCAAGAATTACGTGGTCTGCTTATATCAATAGGTCTATAAGAACCTTTACCTAGGATGTATTTATAGCATCGCAGGTCACTGTGCGTCATTCAATAAAAAAGTTATCTGAAAATAGACATATCAATTTTATTTAATAGACTCGGTACAGAAATAGAAGGATACGCACCCATAAATAAGGCTGAGTGCACCATATAGAGTTTAACAATGATTTAATCTGCCGTTTTTGATTAGCGTCAACAAGAAACTTAATAGTTATGAACTAGGTTATTGACACTAGACTAGGCAGTCTGTTTTGTACTGTAACTTGATTTATTTATGTCTAAGTGATTTGTTGCCTTTATTATAACCACTTCAGTAGTTAAGTGCCGTTCAGGTTTACAACGGATCCAATGGTTGTTAGTACCTATTATTAGGTACAATACGGATAGATTGAAATCAGACGTTCTATTGCTGCGCATTTAATAGCAAATCATATAATTTAATAGCTTGTATTTTAATCAAAATACCTAAGTACGGTCAATCTAGAATCGGATCTTTAATGGCTTATAAATATTTAAATACTTAGTTAAAGTTCTAGCTTAAGCCCAGAATATTGTAACCCAACCATATTTTTAGACACGTCCGCCTCAACTTTTAAAGTTTACCTATTTGTGTTAACTGGAGTTAAACGTTTGAAGAGTTAATCTGGGTTTACGATGGGCCGTGTCTAATTCATTTGTTATAGTGCAACCCACCCATTGTTGCCGGCACTTAGTATTGTCACAAACTACTTTTTACTAGCTTTAAAGCTTCAAACTAACAGTAGATTCCTAGGCGAAATGGGTCTCTAAATGTCAACTGTTTTCTTCCAATGGTAATGAGGGAAACTACTTATTTGTATGAGATCTTATCGGACTACAATAGACAATCAAAAGCGCCATAACTGCTAATAGCAAATATTTACTCTTCATAAAATCTAGCTTAGTACCGTAAAGTGTGGCACCAGGCTATGTTTCGAATGCTCAATTAATTTGTCTAGTTTTCAATACATGTAGATATTTTTTGGTGCAGCTGAGGCTCTAGTAAAACTATCATTCCATAAGCGATGATCGAAATGCCAAAATGTTATGGATTTATCACGATCATTTCGATAGCGCTTAAAAATCCCATACATTTTTAATCAATTAAGGCGACGCCGACGCTTTCGTAGATAGACTGTCACTGTCTAGTCTAGAGCCTCTGGTCTGACATCTATCTCCATATTCTGTAAAAAAGGTTAATAAAAAGTGTAACCCGACTACAGTTTTTTGTTTTAGCCTGAATTACCGGGGCTATAATAACGACTTGATAGACATTTTAGGGGCGGAACACAGGGCGCGGACGAGACGCGGTCTATCTTGTACGCGTCCTCGTCTTACGTCTTTTCTGTGTGTCCCACCCCTTATTTATCAAAATCGGATGAATAGTTTAGGCGCTACGGAGGAACATACATAGACTTCTAAAATCATAAATCTTCCTTTTGGCTTCGCCGTAGTCGGGTAAAAAGGCAAAGTGTTTTTGTGTGTTTTATGAAGAGTAATCTTTTAAATAAATAAAACGTACGCCATTTTACCATGGTGTTTGGCAGAAATTTACAGAACGCCCCTGCTACGATCCATAGATACATATGCCAGAAAATACATGAGTGGCCGAACCATCCATCCATTTATCCATGCGGATGAAACCGCAAAACATTGTTATTGTCCTTTTAAAGCCCATTTTCCTTCCCCATATTGTTATCTTTATCTCTATTAATTATATCATCATCCTTGTTACAGACAGCATCGGAGCAGCGAGCGTCCGCCCCCGAGGAGATGCAGGCGCGACACAGCATACTGTGGCACCTGCTTATTGATCTGCCTATATTGTTGTTAGGTGAGTGTTCATAATTTTCTTTATTTCGTCTTGATACTCATGATTGGCCGTGATCATTGCGTAGCGACCGACTTCTGAAGGGGCAGATATGATAGGTACCTATGGTACGTATCCTTCTCGATCATTCCCTACTTCTCCCTGTTGACTAGTGAGGTGTTCATTAAACAATTAATACATTTAATATTACACCTGTATATTAGTTAACTAGCTGTGCCCGCGGCTTCGCTCCCGTCATCTGTCTGCCAACCCTACCCTACCTACCATTTTTTGTCTATAGTCATCATTCTTTCGCGGAGAATCTTAACACCGCCATTCAGAAAATGACTTCAAATGCACAACGCAGATGGCGTTATCGAATATCGAGTTCAACTGTCCGAGTATCTGAATTGCGTATGTTGTGATAATTTTACTTCTTGAACACTTTAAATTCATCTAACTTTTGATAGAGTGAACCGATTGCGATAAAACAAAAACTAAGTAATTTTATGTATAAAAGTTATCTACATTGGTTTCGTACATTTTACGTTATGCGTGCACAAATAAACAGATAAACAGACAAAAATTCCAAAAATGCTGGAAATGGGTTCTGTTGGTTATTCCTTGGTTATTCATTTTTTTTGGAAATATTTTCAATGTGCAAAAACGACTTTTCTACAGATTTATTATATGTGATTATATGCTTCTGAAACGCTGGACACTAGTGAAGCTTGGAGCTATATCTCCAACAGTGGACGTATTCCAGTTGAAATTATGAAGAAATCTGAAAGCAGACAAACTCCGCTGGTTTGTTTGTTCGCTGTGACTGTACTTGACTCGGTTTTGATTTTATAAAAATATTTGCAAAGTTTTTGAAAGCCTAATAAAACTCTAAACTGTAATTTACTTTTGTTTATTGAAGATTTAATAAAACAGAAGGCTGGTATTATTCAGTGCTTAATCGAATTAGGCAATATTGCAGATATTGCAATCAGCAATTAATAGCTTAAGATTCCTCTGCAAAACCCTGCAGTTTTTTGATAAATCTTAACTTTCATGGATGATACTTGATAGTAGGATGATTGCTGCAGGCACAGTATAAATATGGACGAACAGTATGGAAACTACCTCAAACGCTCGAAACGGCACACTCACACAAACATGCGCATCGACGAGACCTCTAAGCAGTTTTCGCGATGCTGTCAGTACTGCGGGCCGCTTCCGTACTGTTTTTCCACGTTTATACTGTGCTGCAGGGTTGTCTGGCAATATCTAGCCACATATTTGTTTAGTTTGCCCTACGCTAAGAATTTCTGCTTAGGATAACAACTATTTGCTTATAACAGTCAAAACAACGATACTGTTGAGCAAATTGTATTGTGATTATCATCTCACTTAAGTTGTTCTTTGCTATAAATATTAAGTAATCTTTCCCTGAATATTACCACAACGACTAAACCTGTGTTGTGGCTAAATCAACATGAACTCAACAGAATGTTATGCATCATCAGATAAATTGCAATAAGCGTTAATCAAAATAATAATTGCAAACAAACGCTCCATTGAATACGATTAAATTGTTACTGAGCATCAGACACGGCTCATTGCAGATTATAATTACTTTATTTACGCGTTTATCATTTTTGTCTAGATTTATTATTTGATCTGTGCCTTGACCTCAACGACCTAATGCTGTCAGGTTTGGAACTTTGAAAACAATGACGTAATGATATATATAATATTTTATCTACACTCTCAACGTAATGTTCCAATTATGAATTCAAAAAATATTACATAAACACGTACTTTATATTCGTGGATAGGTAAAATTTAAAAAAAAAACATTATAGTTCAACATTTTCCTTCGATTTTCAAACAACTGCATCATAAAATAACTTTTTATCTATTACGATACAGGACAAATCCAAGAAGTTAATCACTAAGGAGATTCCATCAATTATTTAAATTTTTTGAAATGCCATTTTTATAGTACCTAATAAAAAAAATATTCCAATTTTAACTTGTCTGTAACAATGCCCGCTTTAGGCTTATTACGCACTGCCATTTTTATTTGCGCGAACTTTTGTCTCTTTCCACCTGTTCATAGAGCTCAAAATATTCGCGCGAATTATATTCGCGCTGCGATGCGGTGGATTCTGTTGCAAAACACGGATTTCATGCGGTATTATTGCCGCACGATTTTTTTTACTGCAATTTAATGCGGTGATGTGCTGGGTTTTGGCGCCATTCATACGTTTTGCAGGTTTCGTTGTACTGAATTTCATGACTTTTTAAAATTCTTGCTTAAAATGTCTGATATTAGTGAATGTGAAGAAAAATTGACGCGGCCAAATATTTTAAGGAAGGAAATTACTCATAATCTCTTACCAGCAAAGTCGAGATTATTATATGATGCATTTATCACGACTTTATGGCATGGAAAATGCAAAAAATAAGATTAAGTAGGTTCAATCCCAAAATGTATGAGTGTAGATAAAGTAGTGTTTGAAACTGCACATAACTAGGTATTAAAACATTCGTGTGAATACTCAAACTCACACTCATGTTTTAATACCCCTTATTATGCAACAGTATCATAAACTACTATTACTAGATTTGATTAGAGATCATGATAATATGTAGATTTAAAGCAGTCTTTAAAACAACCAACGGCCCATTCTTTTTAGGGTTCCGTACCCAAAGGGTAAAAACGGGACCCTATTACGACAACTCCGCGATCCGTCTGTCTATCTGTCTGTCTATCCGTCTGTCACCAGGCTGTATCTCATGAACCGTGATATAGCTAGACAGCTGAAATTTTCACTGATGATGTATTTCTGTTGTCGCTTTAACAACAAATAAGTGGGGGCTCCCATACAACAAACGTGATTTTTTTGCCGTTTTTTGCGATAATGGTACGGAACCCTTCGTGTGCGGGTCCAACTCACACTTAGCTGGTTTTTTTATACTTTTCTTGGCCTTGCATCTGTCTCTATACAAAATAACATAATTTATGGAAGTTTTTATGATGTGTTAGGGTGTTACCACGCGAATCTATGTCTATGCAGGTAGCTTTGGATTTGATTTAGTGTGGGTAGTTGGTATTGTCGATGAACGCCGACTGATCTATACTACCCATAGATCGAAGGCATTTAAAAAAAAATGCCTTCGATCATTTTTATTTATTTCACATGGGCACTTATAAAACGTCGACAAAAGGTGCACGGTTCGGGTTAGTCGTTTCCTATGCAAGAAACTCCACGGTTATCACGGTTATCCATTGATCAAGGATAGATCGATTGGTTTTGTAATACCCTGAGATGTCTCGCTTGGTATTTGTCATAATGGTGGTAAGGTCTCTGTTTCCTGATAGGTATAACCAGGGAGTATTTAAGTGAATAGTGAATAAGTTAATTCTAGGCAACTGTGCTACATCGTAAACCGCAACATCGCTTAACATCAGATGAGGGATGATCAAACGTGAGCCAGTCGATAATAATATAAAGTGGCCAAGTGCGCGTCGGACTCGCGCACGGAGGGTTTCGTACTTGGTAAATTGCGGATTACGATTTATGACGTATTAAAAAAAAAATACTTACTAGATCTTGTTCAAACCAATTTTCCGTGGAAGTTTACATGGTAATGTACATCATATATTTTTTTAGTTTTATCATTCTGTTATTTTAGAAGTTACACACATTTTACCACTTTGGAAGTGTCTCTCGCGCAAACTATTCACTTGAGAAAAAAATAAACTAGTAACTTAAATATCATTTTTGAAGACCTATCCATAGATACCCCACACGTATGGGTATGATGCATTTTTTTTTTTTTTTAGTTCTAAGTATGGGGCAACCCCAAAATTTGTTATTTTTTTTTCTATTTTTGTGTGAAAATCTTAATGCGGTTCACAGAATACATCTACTTACCTAGTTTCAACAGCATAGTTCTTATAGTTTCGGAAAGAAGTGGCTTTGACATACGGACGGACAGACAGACATGACGAATCCATAAGGGTTCCGTTTTTTGCCATTTGGCTACGGAACCCTAAAAAGGTGATTAAGTTTAGGTCACATTAAGTAAAGGATTATATCGTAGAGGATCTAATCAGGTCTGTCCATCGGTTTGTAGATGATCGGACGCGAGGACTTTGGCCTTCTATTATTGCTTGTACCACGAATCGTTCCAATGATTTTTTGTTGTGGATGATATGTCCAAACATCTTAAGGATCGGCAGCACCTAACGACCAGCTTCTCAATAGTGCTAACCACAAGTTTCGGATGTAATAGCCGTAGTTAGAATTGTCACGGGCCGTCAATTTCTCTCGAATGAGCGGCGATGCTCACTGATACGCTTGGACAGTTTTGACAATGCTTTCCTAGAAGTAATCGCCAAGGCGTCTAGTTGTTCCATGGTAGAACAGCAGCCATATCGGTGTTCCATGCTCACTTGCCCAGTACCTAATGGACGTCTCCTGTTATTTATGTAAAGCAAATGACATTTTAACTGCCTTGTAACTAATTATACTCTTAAAACGTTAGGAGATATCTCCAGGCTTATCTGAGTTAACGGGTGAACACATTAGGCCACCCAGCTGATGATAATACCACAGATTATTCACATAATGGATACTTAACCTGTTACATCTGTTGTCAATTGAGGTGCATGCCCGATGCTTTGTTTACTCAAAATAGAATTGGTAAAGTCAGCTGGAAGTAGAAATTGAAAGGTCCAAGTGCACCAAAGTTTACAACCTTTTAGTATTTTTAAACGCAGGTTAATGATACGTTTATTACATTTTGGTGCACACGAGCTTTTAGAAACTAACTAAAGTTTTATACAGAAGTAAAAAGTGGAATAGATCCCGAAAAATTGCAAAGTTTCTGTTGGATACGTACGCCACCGTATTAGACTCTAGTACTGAAAAGAGCTGGTAAAAGTTACTCGGATGAAAATCATGTTCATAAAAATTTGGTTAGAAATCTGTATTGACTGGTAAGACACCTTTTACGATCCCATTAAAGTCAGTTGAAGTCAGTTGCTCGTCCGTGAAATCACACCATTAGTGAAGATTTATAGTACCTAAAGCAGGAAGATTTATCGGTTTTTAAGGATGCTGCCATGATGTCAAAATACAAGTTCTAAAAGACATGTTAAATGGTCACGAAAGAGTGTTCTTTAGGATACTCTGAGATGGATTTTCTGTTCATAAAATACTTCTGAGTGTCCCACAAAACCATTTTCAATTTACTTTATTGTTTAGTAAATTGTTGTAAAGTTTTGACACGCTCTACGTGTAGATAAAATTCAATAATTTCAAAATTATACACCGTAGCGAAAATTATAGCTTCGCGAACTTTCAATTTAAATCTAAAGCCTAGTTCACAAACAAACATTTTCAGTTTATAAAGCCTGAGAACTATTACGCCTCGATTACAACGTCGGAGTAACGGGTCAGCGTGTTGTGGGAACGGCTTTTAGTCCGACTGTCAGACCACAACCTTAACTGGCTCAGAATTCGGATTATCGGACGTGGTAGACCGATAATTACCGATTAATACGATATAAATACTCGTGGGGTATCTAATAGTGCTATAAAAGAGTTATGGTGTAGCGAAAGAGTTATGGGTTTTCAAACTGGTTTCGAACTGGTGACTTTGGGGCTGTTACGGGTCATTTTAGAGTGCGGATTAGTCTACTATGTGTATAGTTCCAGTGATTAGCATAGAAAACGTTTCTTTATCGCACTGCAGCATCGCTTATTTACCTCAACTCTGAAGATTTTCCCAAACTACGTTGTTGTCTACTGCTGTGTTCGGATTACAAAGCGCAACTTTAATCAGATATTTTAAACTGAAGCAAGTATCAAATCTACCTTCGTCTTCTGGAAAATGAAAGCGAAGTTTCGCGACGAATATATAATAGGTTACTTCTAGGCAAGCGTGCTACGAAAAAAAAAACAAGAACACCGACTTCCGAAATTCAAGTAATTTTTCACTTTCTATTGTTCACATGAGAAGCAACAGCTTTAAAATAAAAAAAGAATCATCAGAAATCGGTTGACCTACAAAAAGTTCTGAGGTAACAAACATAAAAACAAAATACGGTCGAACTGAGGATCTCCTCATTTTTAAAGCTGGCTAAAAAGACGAGAGTTGTTTGAGCAAGAGTGTGAAAACAAAGCAAGAGAAAAATCTACTTAAATCTTTATTTGGAAATGAATATTAAAAAAATATTTGAAATCTATCTGCGTCATTGACTTCTCAGATAACCCTTTATTGCTTACCTATTTCGAAAGGTCTAGAATGAAACAAAGCTGTAACTCTATGCTTATCCGTCCGATTTGGGTGCAGTCAGCTATTGACACTGACAATTCACGTGGGCAAAGCCTTGTCATTTAAAACTTGATAAAATCAATCATCAGAATGACTTGCAAGTTTTATTGGATAAGGCCCTAGTGCGTTGCTGCCCTTTGAGAAGTAAACGTAAACGAATGTGTGCTGTTTCTTATGACAAAAAGGCCAAGATATAAAAATATGGGTGTGACTTAATGCAATTGTCATTAGTCACTTTATCAGTTCAAATATTAAGATTTTTATGAAGATCTTATTCAAGCTATGGCAAATATTAGGCAGCCAGCAAGCTGGTAGAGAGAGCTGCCTCGAAAGCGACAAACAATTACTACTTTAGGTGAAAATATTTGTAAATGTTAATCTCTAAAAGTACTTGGTGACAGATGTATACAAGTCAGATGCATCTGTCCCTTATTCGATCTCAAATTGATACCGCTCTAAGAGCTTATGGTCACCCACCTGATCCTATTATCAAAATCTTTTACTGAAAGAAAACTATACAATTGCTAAGTTGCATAAGCTACTTTTATTAAGAAAAAAGTGTACGTTTCCTATGGTATATTGTAAGTACAGGCTACTTGGGCAAACCGCGGTAATAAAATTGTGGAAAACCGTTTAAAAAGTCTCAATTTTTCTCAACTTTAAAGTTTTCTTTGGACAACCAAAGAGAGCACGTGAATATTCTTTCTTTCTTTTTTTTTTTTAAAAAAAACGTTGCCCTACACTAGGAATTTCTTCCTGTATCGTGGGTGCGTTTACAAACATAAACTCACATACACAACACCCAGAGCCGGAACAACTATCTGTAGGTTATACAAATATTTGTTCCGTGCGGGAATCGAACCCGCGACACGCAGCGCAGCAGTCAATCGCTCAACCACTGCGCCAACCGCAATAATAACAAGAGCTATTGATATGATACACAATACTTTTATTTTTCTTTGTCAAAACGAGGTTAATAAACTACGCACAATTTTTAAAACAATGTGTTTGATCATCAATCGAGCTGAATCAAATTACTTGGTGTCATCGAAGTAGTTAAGTAAACACGCTCTGTGAGAAATCCAGTGCAGTCTGCACCAGTGGATATCAAACTGTTGGCCGTTTTGACCATTTTTCGTTCTTGAGTTTTTATCAGGGGATTCGCTCCTGTGATTTCTCAGAAAAAAATCTTGCATTTGCTAAAGCCTATGACACTATACTATAGCGTAAGAAACCTTCGAACAAACAAACAATAAAATCTCAATCTTTTTTAATTTATATTATTTTTACTTCGCTCCTTTTAAGCATCTGCATGATATGTGGCAGGGTATCAATGAATGACATGCTTGTACGCAATTGTATAGATTGTAGAGTGTTCATTTGTAGATGATCGTTCAAATAAATTGCCTAGTATTCGATAGCCTTAATGATTACCGACTTTTTAGTGTTTTTACATGAAGAACCACTGCCTCATAACACCTATATCTTAATTCTCAAAATGTTCTTCTCAATTTCTTTACAAAAAGTTGACATCTTAAGCCTGCGTAACTAAAAACGGGGGCAACAAAAAGTTTCAGAACCTCTGTCATAAAACTACAACATTATAGTGAGAACACACATCATTACGTTATACATGTGTGTGTGTGTGATACACGCGTATGTGTAATGAGAGAGCATTGTTTTTACACCATCATCGGGAAAGAATGTCAACATCATTGTAGGTCTAAGTCCTCGTGATCTACTTGTAGCTCTACTTAAGTAATAGGATTCTTTGAAGACCACCGGGGGTTTTGTTTACAAGGAGTTTGGTTTACAAGTACGGAAGTAAGTTGCAGCGAAGTTATGTTGTACTGAATGTCAACTTAGCGACTTTACTGAGGCCCTAGACATGTAAATTTTTTGCAACGAAAGCGTGGCAATAATGTATGGTTAGATGTCAATAATGTATGGGAATATGAAAAGCTTTCGAAATGTCTCGTGATAAATCCCTTAAGGTTGCCCTAGTCGATGGCACGAATTATTACGCGTGGTTAAAATGCATGCAATGTCGTCCGACAACACGTGCGAAAGAGATAAATGTTGTAATGAACACTAAGAAGCTAGTTCGCGTACGAATACACACTTTGGCAAATTTGTAGCGAAATGGATGATGATTAAGGAGGAAAACGTGCGCGCAATTTAATAAAAAAAATATAAACAGACCTTTGGGAATATGGATATCATGAAAAAACGACTAAATGTATCTGTTCAAAATAATTTGCTTTGTTAATATCTATCCCTGTATGGTGACTGTTTTGCAATTTTTTTGCGCCCAAAGATAAGAAAAAATTAGTGTTGAAATATGGAACTTTCAATGCTCATAACTTCCAAATATTTTTTTTTACAAATGTCAATTTTGGTATTCGACCATTCGCCATCGGTGACCTCGAATAACACTAGTCTAGAATCTTTTATGGCTCGACGCGATTTGATACGCGATTTTTACTAAGTAAAATTAAAAGTACGTTCACATGGATGCAATACAATACAATGCAATTAGACCGAAACGTCGCGCCACCGCCATTCCTCAGGGTTTGTGGCGTTTGAGAAAATAAATTATTTCTCTTAGGACTTTCACTCGAAATGGGTCTCTTTGAATTCATATTTGGAACATTATATTGTGAGTGTGGATAAAATATTGTATAAACACGTACTTCATATTCGTGGATAGGTAAAATTAAAAAAAAATACCATTACAGTGCAACATTTGCCTTCGATTTTCAAACAACTGCATCATAATAGTTACAAAATTGGCATTACAAAAGGCATTACAAAAAAAATATTGATGGAAACTCCTTAATAATTAACTTCTTGGATTTGTACTATATCGTAATAGAAAAAAAATGGTTTTATAGCATTATTTTGTTAGAGAATTAGTGTTATAATGAGATTCTATTTTTAAATTTTGGTATTGTGTTTATAAAGTATGTCAATATAAACTCGTTTTGAAGTTTATAATTCGAATATTACGATATGAGAGTAGATAAAATTACTTTTCAATTTTTATGTGTCATATCTAAGACTCTGGACAAAGTCTCGTTCAATTATCAACAAAAATCGTCAAAAGTCCAGAATGTTTGGAATGGATGGTCCATTCCAAACATTCCGGACTTTTGACGTTTCGGTAGCGCATCATTCGCCGAAAGAAAAATATGTGTCAACTTGTTAGTCTCTTGTTACAATAATGATGCAATAGAAAATCAATTTCCAATACTTGTTTTTTTTTATGTTTACAAACAAGCTTGGCCTGTAAATTCCTCATAATCATCCCGATTGTTTCAACCATTTCTCACACAACTACCATATTTGTTCAACTCTATACACACGTCACAACCTATTTGTCTTAGCGCCTAACGAGTATATTCACACAATTTTTTTTTTTCTAAAGTCACTGGCTAGCTGGGTGGTCAGTAGTGACATGCGATACCTGACACTGTTGACACATGTGACATTACCTTGACACCAGTCACGACTTCACGAGGTACCGTCGCCCACACAAGTGCATTTAGGTTCACGACAAAGTAGGTTCATTGATGGTGGCATTTTTTTTTTAAGTAAAAATACTGAACAGAAGTTTGGTTCATTTTGAAAAATGAATTCTTATTGGTCGTATCGATGAATCCAAATTACATGTATTTTGAACAGAATTTAGTCACGTCGACAAAATAAATTTTGTCGACGTGAACGTGAACGTTTGTAAATTTATTCATAATTTTTTTGATTTAAATTGGTTTATTGCTTTACTTAAAATAATTGAGTTTGAATACAGATTTAAATATTAATTAATATCCATAATAATTTTAATATACTGTCGCCTATTTGCGAATAAATTTATTCTGAACAACCTATAAAATAATTTAAATCGTTATCTGAAAATAATGATTTTATAATAACTCGGTTTTATAAGATCTTAGTGTTCTTACGTAAGACTAATTAACTTTGCGTAGATAACTGAATAAAACGTAATTACGGCTTTGATAACTGACTGACTTTTGTGCCTTGTTTATTTGATTGCTTATATATTTTTTTAGTCGATTGTTTTTGGGGTGATTGGCATAAATCCTCCTTCTCCTCGCGTCGTGTTCGTCATGCTTTCCCCGCCGTCGCTGAAACAACTTTTTCTTCTACAATTCACGTCATCTATGTCTGTCTTTTGCATCGTGGAGAGCAACATGCAGTTTGGTGTTCAACGATATACGGATTTTGTCTGACCATCTGATTGGACTACTGTTTCTGTTCTAGTTCGAGTTCGAGTTCGAGTTCTAGGTTTCCCTTCGATCTTGTCAGTAACCATCAGTTGTTCTAGGTTGAATCGACTCTTCCGGACTAAAAACTCCCAGAATCTTACGAAGGCAGACCATGGATCGTGGATATTCAGAAAAAGGAAAGTTGTTTCTTATATTTATAAAAAACTTATCGAAACCATACTGGCCCTGGTCCACAATATTCTCATGAACTAAACTTTTTAGTTGCGCAGTTTCTTCGATACTTTGTTAAACCCTTTAACAGAAAACATTGAACTTGCAATACAATAAATTAATTAACGCTAACTCCGTAACAATTTACAAATTCCTTTTGATTCAACTTTAATTAACGGTTCGACCTCATTCTCTTAAAACTTATGTTGGTACTTACATACCAACATCACATAAATTGAATATGTCAAGAAAATTCTTTAAAACTATAAAGAACCATAACTGGCCAGACCGGTGTTAAATGACAATTTTTTATGCATTTTGTTCAAGGATTTGCTTTAAAAGCCCTTTATCGAAGTGTTAACAAGTTTTTTTCTATTTAATTTGCCTTGATAGTTAGTATGTGTGGGTCAAATCTTCCAACTGAATTTTAAAACTGTTATCCGTAACCGATTGAGCTGATATTTTGCATAGGTTGGTACAATTTGGGTTTGGATGACAATGCACGGTAAGCTGAAAAGCTTGTTTATATAAAAGTTTATTTTTTATAAAAAAAAAACTTTGTTCACTTTTAACCGTTTGATTACCGAAAGAATTAAAAAGCCTTTGTGTCTCGCGTGGATCCACGTTTTGGACACTCACGGGGTTATAGTTTTATTGACCTAGTTCTTTTTTTTTTTGCTAATATTCTACCGCGGACATGTGGCAGTCCACGCTCTTTTTTATAGTTATTATATTTTGTTTTTTTTTTGTTTTTTCATAATAGTTACAATTGTTTGACTCCTACGTCAGACATTATTTTAGGCTAACTTAACTAACTTAAGTCTACGTGAGTTCATCCCTCACTAAATACTATATATATATATTACACACCGGCATTACAATTTTATGTTTCTATTAACTACTTATATTTAAGTTATTAACATTTTTTTATTTTATTTTTTCTTATTTCTCTTGATACATTGCCTATGTTATATCATACACTTACGTTACGTTATATTATATACTTTGACCTAGTTCTTCACATGACAGGTAAATACTTATCTCTAGTAGTATATTTATGCTGTTTCCCGTTACGGTGTGGGTAGATCTAAATGGCGACACGATTCCTCTTGGTTAGTGTTGTCAAAAAGTCCGAAAATGTTTTTGAATTAATTTACAAGTTTGTGGGAATGCATTTCGATTTTAAAAACAACAAGATGCGTTGTGTTTTTAATTATCAAATTTATTTTTTCTCAAAAATTCTTCTTTTTGTGCGGCAAGTGCAGTTTTGTTTATTTATTTTAAATATCTTTTTAGTTTAGCTTGAATACCTTTTTAGTATGGGCAGCAGCAGCACCATACCATGTAATATTTTTTAAAAAAAGCTCCTTTGTCTTTGACTGTACAGCGAAGCCATTCACGCATAAAGCTCCGTGTACATACGCGTACACA
The DNA here is from genome assembly GCA_948252205.1 of Orthosia incerta. NCBI lineage: Eukaryota > Metazoa > Arthropoda > Insecta > Lepidoptera > Noctuidae > Orthosia > Orthosia incerta. The sequence continues at coordinate 5,812,201 of OX411745.1, read as the reverse complement.
ATGCTATCGGCCACCTTATCGGACACGTAACATCCGATAGCCGATCTACAATGTCAGTTTTTTTTTCTCTTGAACTTACAATTTAAGTGATAACGATATCTACTAGTTGGCTTGAGAAAAACAGAGTGGAAGATTGATATCAGTGCGTGTACATTTTTAACTCGCTTCTTGTTAAGGCATTTCATGCTATATTGTCTTTCTTTTATTTTATTATAGATAGACTCGCGCTTCCACTGTTGATGACTGTTTGTCTGGATGTTACTGTTGACTTGTTGACTTGATAGGGTTCGCTGGCGGGAGTACTTGAGCGGCGTTATAGACACAAAACAAAGCCTTGTTGGATTGATTATTACTCGTTGTTTATTTTCCGGACTACTATCTCACCTGAGGGTAAGCGATGATGTGGTCGACGGTGTAACACGCTTGCCTAGAAGTAATCTATTCACTCTTGACTTAAAGACCCCGAGGTTGTAGCTACCGAAACAGACTCCGGCAGGAAATTCCACTCCTTAGCTGTACGCATAATAAAAGTATCTCCAAAACGTTTAGTGCGTATGGATGTGATGTTCACCATGTACCGATGGCGCTTCGCCGTATGTCTTGTAGTCCGATGATGAAACGGGCTAGGCGGAATAAGATCATGCAATTCCTTCGCACACTCCCCGAAATGCAACCGATATGCTGGCAACTCGACGACGATGTTCAAGGCTTTGAGTCGACTAGTGCCTCATTGCCGATAAGCTTCTCGGCCCGTTTTTCGATCGACGCTAGTGCATCAAGCTGGTATTTGGCAGATCCGTCCTAGAGATGAGAATATGTCATGTTATGATAGCAGAGTAATAATGCTATGTTGAAGTCTGGAAGAAAGATGCTCTTTATTTCATTGAATATAGGTCCATTTACGGTATTCATGAAAAACTACAAGGTATATTCTGAAAATATTGTAAACTTCTTTCATACACTTTTAGTCAGTTATATTAAGTTAGGCCTTGGTCAATCTACAACAAGTAAATAATCAACAATGACATTTGTTTATCTCCTATTTAAATAATGTCGAATTCAATAACACCTGGCGAGAAACAACAAATTGGAGCTAACAGTTGCGTTGCAGTTTTGAACTGCAGTAATCTTGATAAATATAAATAGGTAGTTAAACTAGTATTATAAATGCAAATTAGTGTATCTGTCTGTTAGGTTTTCACGCCTAAACTATTGAACCAATTGCGGTACAGAATGAAATAGGATATTTTTTTCTCGAGAGTACGTTTCCTTGGTTCGCCTTTTACGCGCGCAGAGCCGCTGGCAGAACCTAGTGCTATATAAATATTAATATTTAACGCTATCCAGTTGTCAACACAACAAACCGTCATCGGATATCACTACTAGTATTCCAAAACTTTAAAATTGTTTTCTTTAAATAATACCCCTTGTAAAATACACTATCAACAAAGCCGTAACACGACACACGTGCAACATGCATCCGTTTCCTCCAAGCATGGAGTCATACTAACCCATTTATGTGAACAAAACCGGAGTAGGCTACATCCACGTAAACGATAGTACAGGAGTCCGATTTTATTACCGGGCGCCCGGTTTTATGGCTGGATTGCGAAAGTGCAGTCTGGGCTTCATTTATTAACCCTTTTGTGCTGTATGTTGATTGAAGTGTAGGGTTTGAATTTGAATTAAGAGGGCTGGTGAGAAATGAGTTATTGGGTCTTAAAAGTAGGCATACTAAATCACTAGGAAGTGGTGACGGGTAGGCTTTTTGGTGTACAGTGTTTTCTCGTTTTTGACGTGAGAAAAGTTGCTGGTTCTCAGCCTAATCTGAAGAAATAACTTTCGATTTTGTTGTTGGGCTGGCAATCTTCTAATGATTTCTTCATTGAATGGGTTTTGTGTAGGAATTGTTGACAATAAAATGGAGCTATTAGGACTCTTGGTGCGATCATCAATTTATTTGGATAGAACGTTGACAATAGAATTGGATCAGTGTGTGTATTTGCCCATTTGATCTATTCTGTGGTTTTGCTTTCGAAACAGCAACTCGTTCGATACAAGTTGTGTACCCCATCGAAACATCTGGCCTTCAGATAATTTCATAGCTCCTTTCAAAACGAAAACACTAGTTTAGGTGAAGGTACCAGTACCCTTAGAAAAAGATAAAAATATAATCTGTGGGATTGACTTCATTTGATTGACTGTCATTGATTAGCATATTCTTTATTCGAATTTTCTACTTTTTTTTTAAATATAGAATGTGCTAAGCAATGGCTGAACAATGCCGAGATTTTTAGTGAGAAATTAGTGTGTAATGTAGTCTACTCAATTTTGTCTTTCGTGACGATTTCATGTGTCGCCAACATTTTAAACAATCATTAAAATCGTCTTTGATAAAATCACAATGCGAATACCAGTAGGCAAAAGGTTTCGCTACTCATCAAGTGACAGTTGCTAGTTGCTCCACCGGAAACTCTCCATATTATTATCATGAATGAATGTGCGCCTGCGTTTGCGCTTGCTAATCGTATGCGCGCCTAAACGGTCTGCCATTGAGCAAAAGGGATGGGTAGCACTGCTTATAGGCAGGGAAAACTGTGGTAGATAGATACTTATGATGGAGAACTTGTATGTAGGTATCAAAATAATATCACGATTCAAGAAACTAAAAATTTATCAATTCAATTTTCGCGCCGCGTCAGAACTAGTCAGAGTAAATTACAAGAAAAATACCGAATAAAAAGAAAGACTACTGTGACGAGAACCATCGCATGCGATATTTACTCATACTTTTTACCCAATAAAGCTGGAAATTTTAAAATAAATATAACGAGCTGCCCTCTAAGGTCAGAAAATTTCACGCCATTTTTACACGACTGTCCAAGAAAGGAGTGTTAAATTTTCAGGGTTATTATATGTTTGTGCGTTTCTTTAATCCACCATTACTTCTAAACGGCTTAACTGATATCAATATATGTCGTCGTTGGAAGCGTTGCGGCTGATGAAAATAAAAAGAAATATAATTGGGGACCAATGATTCATAAAAAACGGCAATATCTTTTTCATAAAAATTTGACTACGTATAATATCATCGTCAGGAGCTTGCTTAGTACATAACAAAAATATATGACAGTAGTATTCAATTTATGCATTCGATGACTAATAAAATCATAAAATAAATATAACAATAGGTACTATTCAATATCCCATAGAAAAACCTATAAAAAAATGTGTCCGTTTGCAAAAATATCGTTTTATCACTAAAAGGGATGAAATTAAATAAAAACCTGCTTGCCTTGTCAAAAATTGAATAAAAAAATCTAACTAATAAATTAAACACAAGCTAAATTACTGAACATCAATCTTTTGAGCGAAGTCGGGGGACCTGTAAGGAACTGTTCCAAGGAACCGTCCCCCGACTGCAATGATGCTGAAACAGAAGTGACCTCGATAGTGAGTTTTAAATTAAAATTAATAATTAGGTTCCATGCACAGTAGTTAAGTATCAAAACAATAATTAATCACATTATTACCTTGAATCATCTTGTCCTAAATTAAAGGTACCTAAAGATAAGCATATCTCTTAATCTTACATTAACAGAATATGGGAAAATACAACAGCTATTAGATCCCATTTAAGGTTACACTAGTCGATAATTCTTCCATACAAACGTAGTCTAGGGATTACTCCATTGTTTGACGATGTACGTTCAAAATAAAAAATGATATCAATTTGTCTCATCATTATCTAGCCCTGTATGGAAACAAAAAAGTAAAATATTTGAAAGTTATGAGCGTCGAAAGTTCCATATTTCAACACAAATTTTAGCGCATCTTTGGGCGGCAATAAATACCATAAGAAGAAGGAAAATTGCAAAACGGCCACCATATAGGGATAGATTAGTAGTTCAACAATGCAAATAATTTTAATTTGAAAATATACATTTAGTTGTTTTTTCATGATATCTAGACTCCCAAAGGTCTGTTTATAAAATTTCGCGCGCTCGTTCTCGTCCTAAATCATCATCCATTTCGCTACAAACTTGCAAAAGTGCTAATTCATACGCGAACTAGCTTTCTACTGCTCATCATAGCATATATCTCTTTCGCCCGAGTTGTTGGATGAGATAGCAGGCATTTTAACCCCGCGCACAAAATAGTTCGTGCTATCGACTAGTGTAACCTTAAGTAGTTATAATCTGTTTACGCAGATAGTTCTAAGTCGTTATTTATTAGACACTAGAGACCCGTCGGGCTTCAAACAGGACAGTTTTAACACATAAACCTTCGTTATTCGCTTATTCTATTAGTTAAAACCGTCTCAAAATGCCAAAATCCGTTGCGTGGTTAAGAAGAAGTTAGCGCAGAAAAGTGACGTTGACAGACACGGACAGCGACTTTGTTTTTGTACTAGATAACTTATTTACGCAATTCACAGCAAATTCGAGCAACGCATTTATTTTAATAATGTCAACAATAAAATTATCACAGCGATTTTATTTACCGTGCGTGTTTAGACACACCTTTGCACTTTTCTGTCAGATCAGCAATTCAACATCGACAGCACGTCAGTCATCAGCACTTGGTAGAGAACAATACTATTTTTTTTTCTTACTTTTATTATTATGACGTTAGCACTGATGCACTTGGTACTTTTGGAGCGAGACATACGTCATTCACTCTCTTTTTAAGAATATTTTATCGCAGAGTGAACGATTCCTGTCGTCGCCTTTGACGCGATATCCGGCCTAGTCTATTCAAGTGAGGAACGAGCATTTGTGATGCAATACCTGCATTCCCTTCTATCGTAGAAGGATTCTTCCGTTGGTTGGACCTTACCCAATAACGTCATCAGGCTATATTGTGCCCATTTCTGGGACACAGACCTCCAGAGAGACACCAAACTCAATAATTTGAGTCTTTCGAAAAAAAACACCAAAAAATTCGTGGAGAAAATTGAGACATATAAGGACTGCTAATCTTTGAAGATGATTAGTTATCCTAAATATGTAATTTTTATTTTTTTTATTTTACCAGGCTAGAGCTACCTACTGGTACACACTTTTACAAATAAAAGTTATTAAAGGTATCACAGAAATTTATTTGTGTCAAAATTATTGCAATTGTAATTAGGACTATCGAACTCGAACGTTCGTCGTCAACCCATTCCGGTCGTCAACCCATTTACACCATATTGCAAAAAAATGGCCACTGTATACCTTTCCAGTGCATGCATACTTACAATATATATATATCCAATACAGTTCTCACAATACATTCCCGTTATTATACTTCCGGGAAAAGTAAGCTAATTGCATTTAGATTTCATTGTTGAAACCAGTTCTAGAACATATTTACAACATGAAGTTTAGTGATCTTGTTAACTGTAAGCATGTGATTTTACTGATTATGGAGGTGGAAGGAGGGTAATGTATCTGTGAGTATTCGGATGCTTTTACCTGAGATGTGTAAGGAAGCTAGGCGGTGCGAGGAAGTGTAGCGACGCTGTGAAAATGTGTGATTGTTTGACGAAAGCTGTGTGAGGAGCTTGCGCTGTGCGAGGATGAGTAGCGAAGCTGTGAAATGTGTAGCTGACTGGTGCAAGGATGCGTAGCGAACTCTTTGCAGCTACTTGCGCACACATCCTCGCCCAGGTGTCTCGAAAACATCTCTTGAAAACGTTCCTCGCCCGCATCCTTCTAACATATCTCTGGCTTTTTTGTATGTAAGTACAAATACCTAGCTCCGCTTTTTCACTAGTTCTACGCTAAGCCAGGCTAGGCAAATTAATTGATCCCATTGGTGGCATTTTTCCTCGCACACCGCCTAGCTTTTCTTACACATTTAAGTGGAAAAGCAGCCTTAACTTGCATCAAGTTACTTTTACTGTCCTTCAACAAACAAGAATGGAATTGAATGAAACAGAACAACATAATTCGGTACCACGTTAAAGGCAATTTAGAACGTTTACAAATGGTCTTATGCATAGAGAACTGGGGGGTGACCATAAGCTCTTAGAGCGGTATCAATTTGAGATCGAATAAGGGACAGATGTATATGACTTGTATACATCTGTCTCTTACTCGATCTCAAATTGATACCGCTCTAAGAGCTTATGGTCACCCCCTGGACTGAGTATTACCATAACAAAACTAATCTTTAGAAAGAAACAAATCGAATGTGCGGCCAAGACTACATGGTCTCTTTTCTGTAGGTTTTATTGACGAAAGTGTCACTGACAGCATAGGACATGGATTAAACATTCTAGAATATATTTTTTTTTACAAAAAATCAAACCGACTTCCAAAACAAAACTCTACAAAGCGAAAAATAAGTTGTTTTTCAGAAGTCGGTGTCGAAAAACGGAATACAATGGGTACAAAAGACACCGACTTCGGAAATTAAAAAGATTTTTAGTTTTGGTATGAAAATCATTAATAGCCAAAGTACTTCTCATGACGATTCCAATAAGCCCATATACGACTAGGATACATTGTTGTACTTCGGATTTCCAGTGCCTACCTTCATCAGTTCGATGGTACCATTTTCATCAGAACCATTTATTTATAAGTATTTGCTTCATCATAGTCGGTTAACTATACGAGATATCTTATACCCCTGACATACTAAGCATTAAGGAGTTCCAGTGGCCATCTGTGGTCTTCTTCATCAGTTCCAATTCACGAAATTATACTTACTTATTGCAAATGATTCCATTGTTGATGAACATACCAACATCGCTATATGTATGCCTACAATATTTGAGGGATTCCCTCGATTTCTCTAGGATCCCATCATCAGATCCTAACTCGATGACCATGGGACGACCTGTAAAGACGACCCTTTTAAACAAAAGAAGAATTTTCCAAATCAGTTCAGGCGTCTTAGAGTAATAGGGGAACATACATAAAAAAAAAGATTTCGACGAATTAAGAAACTCCTCCTTTTTTGAAGTCGGTTAAAAAGACAACAACTGTCCGTACAACCCCGTTGTCTCTCACACACTTTTCTGACTGTATTTACTTGAAAGAGCCACGCAGGGAACGCAAAGTCCAGAGGCTTTATACAAACATTCTACGAGTACCAGCAATGGCAATTCTTGATGTGCAAAAAAAATGCTAAAGGTTTGATCACACTCGGTAAAGCTTGGCAATTCCAAAAATTTTAGACGTATTTTTTTCCCTCATCTGAGGAGTTTGGCTTCGCACAACTTGTGCATTTGCCAGAGTCAAGTCATATCTGATTTGTCTCTCATTTACAATTGTCCTAGTTAGGCCCCAGTAAAAAGGCGGTAACTTTACTGGAAGCTTGCAGGGATTTTTGTCGACAACATGAACAAACTTATGTTCTACCGCTATTTTTAACATTATTATTATATTTATAACACTCGTGCACATTCACAAATATTATAAGAATAAAAAAAACACCATTTTTACACTATTAATATTCAATTTAACACAATTTTAGGAAAATAAAACAGAGAGGCAACATAGACGCCATCACGTTCCCGCCAAAAAACTCATTTTTGACGTTTACCCAATTGCTTTCGCGACGCTTTCGTTGGCAGAATGCCACTTCTCTAGAGTTTCTGTTCTCTATGGTTAAGGCCATAAGCTCAGATGCCATAAGTAGTAATAAAATAATCATAATATTCGTTCAGGAACTCCGATCAGATTGGTCTGGTATGTCGAAATGTTACTAAAGGCACGGTAATATCGTTCTACGATTACTTAAGACGGGAAATAAGACAAGAACACTACACGTTGCAAAACTTAACCAGACAGGACTTATAAATTATATGTCCAAGTTAATATTATTTATTATGAAGATGGAAATTATTGCTGTACCTGTATAATTCAGCTTCTGTAATAAATCTAGTAGCTTGTGATTTGAAAGACCTCCCGGTTTTGAAATGATTGTACAAGACTTTGATTTAAATCTAAGTGTAAGCTTATTTTAATCACATCACATCACATCATCAGCCTATTAATGTTCCCACTGCTGGGACACAGGCCTCCTCTCTGTGAGAGGGAATGGGCCGTAATCCACCACGCGGGCCCAGTGCGGGTTGGTGGATGTCACATGTCTTCGAATTTTTGGTTCTAGGACATGCCGGTTTCCTCACGATGTTTTCCTTCACCGTTTTGAGAGCAGTGGTGATGAAATAATTTACACAAAGTAAAGCGCCTGCCTGGGCTCGAACCCATAACCTACAACTTGTAAGTCGCGGTTGATACCACTGGGCCACCACTGCTCTATTTTAATAGGTAAACGAAATTACTACAGACGGCATAAGATTGTACGGTAACAGACATAAGATTTGTAATGAGGGCTGCCGTTTTTGTGCTCACCAGTTGGCGCCACTAGCGAGTAAGGTCCTTAATAATTTAATATTGCTATTAACACTAGAGAACATGCACTATAGTAGACCAGGGTAACACTTTTGGCTACATCTTTTTAGTTCAGCGCGCTAGAAACTTGGGATTCCAGTAAAACCTCGTCTGATATATTTATTGAAATTTTCTGAAACATAAAACTCTATTAAAACAGTGTTTGGTTAAACAAATATTGACAACAATAAAAGTATTGAAATAAACTCGCGCTAAAAGCCAAAAAACTATGAAATTTGACATTTTGAAGACCTCTCTCTACACTAGCGCTCCTAGCGGCAAATTCAAACGCGGTAGCCCTCATTGGATAGGCTTTCAAAAATGGAAGCGAATCTATCAAAACCTAGCGTTCTGAGTAATAACTATTTACAATGCGTTACCATAGATATATCTTGGATAGATATAATCAATCTGCTTAGTCTTTGCCCAACTGTTGGGTCAGCTTCCAGTCTAACCGGCTTTAACTGACAATGAGTGTTTCAAATGGAGCGACTGCCTATCTGATCTCCACAAGCCAGTAACTGGGTACTTAACAGGATACCTCTTGGCGGGACTGGTGTCAGATCTCAGGCTTCCTCCTGCAATAATATAGAAATATCTTGGACAAGGAATAAAAAAAATCTTTAGATAATAAATTAAGGATTAAAATGCTAGTTGCTTTTACTAGGAGAAGCCTAAGCCTAAATCCAGAAGGTAGGACCTCATACAATCTTTTTAGAATCGCTGACTGCGTTCCATATCTTAGATAATTCTTTTAATTCGTGTCCTTTGCCTTTTCCGTAAGAGCACAAAATTAATATATTTAATAAATAATAATTCATATTTATTCATTTATTTTATTTTGCTAAAGTTGGTTTAGGACTCCAGGGGAAGTCTTGATCAATTGAGCTCAGTTTCAAGAACCTTCATTTTAATTTAAAATCAGGTACATCGAACTCCACCTGTCTTTTGTTAGGTTCTCCTTCATTAAAACAAGAAACACTGTTGAAATGGCTAGCCTGGAGCGAGACAAGTATTGTTGAGTTATATCCAAAGATAAGTTCAGAGCTCCGAGCGATGTTGCTAACTAGATTCATGATTATAATCATTGTTTTCAACGTTAATCCTGCTACTAATAATGAGAATTATAATAAATCTATTGTTCATAATTAACACTTTACTCGCGGCTTTGTTCCAGTGATCTATCCTGCAGGAAATTAAAAGGGTCACGAATATAGCTATTCTGTGGCATTCTACCATTGAGACTTCGTCATCGGATCAATAAAATGTTGTTTGGATCTGTAGTGCGGCACCAAAGTATTTCCACAAATAACCTTTTACAAACAAACAAACAGTTTAACCTCTTTATAATAAGAGTTGAGTTATCTGTAAAACGTTTTGTTCATATTGAAATCAAGATGGCCAAAGATGGATTCTCTACAAGCTACAAGACGAGATAAAGTCTCGAAACATCAACAATCATACAGATTGGACAACAAAAGCGTTCATTTCAAATGTAACAAGGCAACAAGGCGACTTTATCACGATTGGAACGTTTCGAATTTTGAAATTGACGCAATAATAATATCGATAAAATCTGCCTACATCCTTCAAATGCAGGAAGTGACAGTGGATATCCATAAACAATATAGTCTGTCTATAACCATTACATTGAGGATATTTAAAATAAAACGCGGTTTACTGCGGTATACTGAAAAACTAAAAATAAAGCAAATAAGTACCTATAAAGTAACAGAATGATGGCAAAGGTTTTAAAATCAAATCTTACATACTCAGCCTGATCTGAAGGACTCAATATGAGGCTAAGTTTAAACTATTGGGACAAAGGGCTCTCTTTGAGAGGCAGCTGGCCATCCACACGCATGCCCAGTGCGGGTTGATAGATGTCACATGTCTCCGAATTTTTGGTTCTAGTAAAAGTTTTCTCATGATGTTTTACTTCTTCTTCTTCATCGTGTCGATAATTCCATTATTAGATTTTAATTTAGATGTTGTGCTTCGACCTGAACTCAGCCACGTCCACAGCCCTAGCGTTGGCCTCGCACAGGTCCAGGTGCAGGTGTTTGTGCACAGAGAGCAGGACAAAAGATGGGGCATCATTTGCGGTGTGGTGTGCCACAGTGTGAGTGATCGGAGTACCCCCATATGACCAGGTTGTACCTACAGCGGCCCACTTGGCTTCACAGCCTACGAGTATTTAGGGATTTCCAGGTAGGCCATGGCAATTTATTCCCAGCTGGGAGCTTTTCTGCAGGATCGATATAGTCCGTTGGAGGGAGGTATTTTTTTTTTTTTTTAAATGAAAATAAAAATAAATTGAGGAGCCACAATTTTCTACGTGCTACGCCAGGGCTGTTGTCGTAAGTTGTTTTAGGCGACTTAAGGAAGCTATTCCGACTCTTTAGTCGCCCCGTGGTTGTTCCGCGTTGTACAGTAGGTGGCGGATTTACTGCACCGTTTGGTGAGAAGGTTATGCTTAGTTGAAATATCATATTCAGCCTCACATGAGTGATATTTTGAGTACCGGTACCTAAGTACAGCTGCCCAGTAGGTAAATAGCGGTTCCGTTGTGTAACTTAACCTTTTTCAAACTATTTAAGCAAATTAGATAACCATAGATCAGTGTTGTAATAAAATGGATGTGATAACGTACAGTTGTTTGATCGCGCCGACATTTTTAATGAGTGACAAGATTTTAATTGGTCTCCTGTCATCGTTTAGAACATAATATATAATTTATCTCACTTTCGCAAATTAAATGTTGTATTATGTAAGAAACTAACACGCAATGCCTTTTGGATTTGACCAGTCTGGTACAGAAACTGATGTCACTTCCGAAACTTAGTCGAAAGTATTACCCTCTTTTTTGGTCAGTCGAGTAAAAAGGAAAGATGGGTGTGATAATCATCTAATATAAGTACGTAAAACATACAACACTGAACATGGGGTTTCCAAAGGAAGTTTTCAATAAAAAATGTCTCGAAAGTTATTTGCTAGAGATTTTTTTTTTTTATATATATTTATTTAAATTATAATTATTATTATTTAATTTAATTTTTTTGCAAGTGACTAAAGCTTTGGTTGTCACTTTCAATAATAATACATAAATCTACGAAGGTTTTTGAATCTAATTAACAGATTATAATTAATAACAAGCAATAATCAATAATGATTATTTAAACGGTTATTGATTTGTCACGATATCGTGACTAAGTGTTTCTCTATGAGTAGTCGCAAATAGTTATGTATATACGACAAGGTGCTCAATTTATATAGTCCAAAATCCTGTCATAAACCGACTAGTTTTTAGGGTTCCGTACCCAAAGGGTGAAACTAAGACTACGCGATCCATCTGTCTGTCTGTCCGTCTGTCACCAGGCTGTACCTCATGAACGGTGATAGCTAGACAGTTTAAATTTTCACAGATGATGTATTTCTGTTGCCGCTATAACAACAAATACTAAAAACAGAATATAATAAATATTTAAGTGGGGCTTCCATACTAAAAACGTGATTTTTTTGCCGTTTTTATCGATAATGGTACGGAACGCTTCGTGCGCGAGTCCGACTCGCACTTGGCCGGTTTTTCGCCTTGGCTTCGATCCCGTGAACCATCCCACATAGAGTTATATTGAAACGTCCTCACAAAAAGCCGGGCTTTAAAAAAAATACCGGTTTTTTTTGTTACAAAAATAATAATAAGTTTAAAAAATAAACCCCGACTACAAAAAAAATCGCAATCCAAAAAGTATGAAACAAGAAAATATGTTTAAAGAATAGCCGTGGTCGTATGAATAAAAAAAAACTTTTCCATCCAAGCGAAAAAGCCGGACAAATTAGAATGTCCGGCTAAATCCGACTGGATAGTAACCCTAATCCCACAGGTATCGTACATTTCTCAGGAATTAATAGCAACCAATGGCACTCAGCAGTAGTGTAGCTGTCTAACAGTAAAAAAAATCGTAATCGAATCAGCCCCCATAGCCAAGTTACAACCGTTTCGTATCGAATCTCTTTCTACAATCGTTAACGCCTTCTATTTGTATGGTCTGACCACGAGACTTAAGGTTACACTAGTCAAAAAAAAATCCATACAAACGTAGTCTAGGGATTATGCCACTGTTTGACGATGTACGTTCAAAATAAAAAGTGATATCAAGTTGTCTCATCATTATCGAGCCCTGTATGAAAGCGAAAAAGTAAAAAAAAGAAAATATTTGAAAGTTCCACATTTCGACACTAATTTTAACGCATTTTTGGGCGTAAATAAATACCATAAGAAGACGGAAAATTGCAAAACGGCCTCGATACAGGGATAGATTAGTAGTTCAACAATGCATATAATTTTATTTTGAACATATAGATTTAGTCGTTTTTTCATGATATCTAGACTGCCAAAGGTCTGTTTATAAAATTTCGCGCGCTCGGTTTCGTCTTAAATCATTATCCATTTCGCTACAAATTTGCAAAAGTTTGTATTCGTACGCGAACTAGCTTCCTACTGCTCCTCACAGCATCTATCTCTTCCGCACGTGTTGTCGGTTGATATAAAATGCATTTTAACCCCGCGCACAAAATAGTTCGTGCCGTCGACTAGTGTACCCTTAACGTTCAGATGTGTTATTCTCATACATTGATCAGTTTTCTACTAGCGTTATCGATTGTAGATTATCAACTTGGCTCCAGGTGCAGTATTTACCTTCAAAGATACAGACGAACAAACAATTTACATTTGATATTATCATCGAGATAACTTTAAAAAAATCTTTTTAACCACCAATATCTATACTAACTAAAGACGCATGACCAAGAACCTTCCAGAATTAACTTCAAGTACAAAGCTGTAGTTCTAAATCCATCTCAAATAGTTATAGCCCTAGCTGTCTATGTGCAATGACCCCAAAGTCGCTAATTACACTGAACGACAGACTACCAACTTAACTATACCGTCACACACACCTTATTCCTTCACAATAAGGTTGGTTTATGTGCTGGAGAGGGCGACTATAAGTTGGTGCACCAGAATAAGGTCAGTGGATGCAGTATGCTAATTTAATAAAAACGGTGTTGTTTTATGTTTGTTTGTATGTAGGTGTGTATGTTTGTACGTGTGAATGGTCTTTGTGCAGCCCAAAATTAGTTATGCGGTCTAATAATTTTATGGAGTCTGTAATGTTGAGTTGTAAAGTTTGTTGATTTACTTCATGGATAGCGTTTTATAAGACAATTTATTCAAAATTAAGTTTTCTCACTAACTCCTACTTTAACACTCTACGTGAGTTTGGGATGTAATTAACTTTCGTATAGGTAATTAATTAGTTACCTACTGAAATCACGGATGGATACTACCGTCAAATAAAATTTTTAATCAGAGTATATTTTTAGCCTACCATTATCAAAAGATTCAATTATTTAGTCTTTTTTACTATCCATCAAAAGTAGAGGAATTGCTAGGTAGGTACATATAACGAAGCTACCTATTATAAAAACCCTATGCAAATTACAAACGAGTTATAAATGCAACGGTACATCAACCTGTCAATTCACAGGAAACTACTAATGGCCGGCTGTTTTTCACTCTGGCAACCCTTACAATAATACTTATTGCAACATTACGTGTACATCACTGCATGCAATACCGCGCAACACGCGATGTGACCGTTATTTAAATGAAAAAGAAACTGTTTAAGAAAAGAAAATACATACTTATAAGTTAATGTTTTCTTAAAATATTATGGCATAGTTTTCAGCCAGGTCAAAGTTCTTAACCTGGATCATTAAAATGGTCAACGGCTATGGCCAGGTCAGTTTTAGAGTCGCCATTTCCGTTCTTAAATTTTAGTTAAGTAGGCAGGTAGATTTTTCAGAGACTTGGCCCAAATCTACTGGGGTAATAACTACCGTATGTCCTAATTTAGGGCATGGTAACCCGTGTTCCATTTTATTTAAATCTGTTCAGTCGATACTTTTGAAGCGTGATTAGGGGTACCAACCGTCCGGATTTTTCCAGAGATGTCTGGTTTTTATTTTTTTCTGTCGACCACGGCTATCCTCTAAAAATATTTTCTTGTATCTAGTCCAGATTTAGTTTTTTTTTTTTGTGTAAAATATCCGGCCTATTTTTTAAAGTCCGGCTTTTTGTCAGGAGTTTCCAATTTTCGAAACGGTAACACTAGGAGTGATTGATTAACAAAGAACCAAACTTACTATCATAATTACAACTAGTAGGATATTGGCAAAATCCAGTGTATCCATCATATAAATCGAAACCGATTAAAATATAAAATAAGTACAGAAAAAGAAGCTTTTCTAAGCTGCCACGACTTTAAACATTTTTCTTTTATTTCAACGTTAAAAAATCAACACCGCCTGCTGTCCAGTTAGAAAACTGCACCTAGCTCCCATGTAGCTTACAAAGAGTGACAAATATCGCTATTTATCATAAATATCAGATAAATTTATCAGACAGAGATACAATACTAATGCAAATGTATTAACTAAAGTGTTTTATGTGACAGTATCTATAAATGACAATTTGATATACCCTGTACTATCGGCAAGCTTGATTCATGACCCATCGAATTTTGATTAATTTATAATATTTCTTATACAACAAAGTTATCGATTTATTAAGACAGTGACAATTAGTTTACCCATCTAGCTGTTAATTCAATGACACCATTTTAATATCCACTTGACGTTTTATTATTCGGCATTTTTCTTTTAACCTAAAAATAAACTTCATATTATTTAAAAGACTTTAAGTATACCATGAGTGGTATAACAAGAAACCTTTAATGTTTTGAAGTTTTCAAACGAATTATCGGCTGCATAGGTCATGGATCAAACAGTTTAACTGTACCCGTAGGTAAATAGTTTATGTCAATTTATATAGCCATTTAGATCTTGATCGCTGATACTGCCAGTTATCACGACAACTTTCACCTTTCAAGCATTAATATATAAGTAATTTAATATGTTAAGTATGGCGTTAAGATAAAAAAGGGCCTGCTATTTTCATGCTGTCTATAGCAGAGAATTTATTAGTGTGCCACTATCGTAAGAAACTTCATTCGTGTCGGATTTGAATACTAGAACTAGAAACACATTTGTTACAAAATTATTCGGTTTCCCTGCATACCCAACGCCTACGAATGTTTGGGATAGTTGTTTTGCGGTTTATAGTAAACTCACTCGGTAGGTCATACCATCTTCTTTCTCTTGTCCCATGTTAATTGAGGTCAGTGCAAGACGGTTTCTTCTTCCGCCACCTGAAGTGGTGATGAGGTGGCGCAGAGAGGCGCAGACTGCCATCATTAGGCAATGGGCGGAGAGGTTGGAGACTCCCAGCGCCGGTCACTGGACTATTGGGGCTATCCAGCCAATCCTTGAGGAGTGGATACGGAGGCGACACGGGACGTTGTCCTTCCGTTTAGTGCAGGTATTATCAGGGCATGGCTGTTTTGGCAAATACCTGCACACAGTGGCAAGACGGGAGGCGACACCCGTGTGAAAAAAAAAAAAAAAAAAAACGGTTTTTTCTTCCACTCCCGTCCACCGTCACACTATCATTCACTCCCTTTTCTTACTTAATACCCTTCCTAACACAATCCATTCATCTGTCACCTGGGTTAAACATTCGGTAGGACCAAAATGAGTTTCTCGGTCACTTTTGATCTACGAATGTCAAGTTTTCCCGTCCCGCTCCCTCTCAGCTAGGCTAACCTTTATTCTCATTCTTCATTGATAGAATATCATGTGGCTTACGGTAACCGAGTTTAAGCAGCCTAGAGTTCAAAGAATTATCTTCTGCACTAGATAACCATCAATTTCCAGGCTGATATACGGGAAGATACAACTAAAGGTTTCGCAGCGGTTAAAACAAAACGCTGCGTATCTGTACCAAGTGACGTTTACAGGGTGACATTTAATCCATTCTATCATCAATCATCCATCATTAATACTGTCACCACCTGAAAGATATACAAAGAACTGAAAGTCATCCTGTAACATGTACTTACTGTTATTCAACCGATTTAATGTCTTAAAACTAAATACATTTTATGATCTAGATTTCTACCTGTCACTTGTTGGATCTTCGTCCGTTTAATTGCACGAAAAGAATTTAGTTCGATTTTTATTTCCTTGTTATATCACAATACTAATTTGCAACTAAATCAAGCAAAAGCTCTAACATCTGTCGCACTTGACTGTAAAAAAATCAATAAAATATAGATGCTCACATAAATTTTCCAAAGGTTATCTTCAATTAATTTAAACGACCCAAATCTGTTCTTTTATTATTTACAACAGAATTCAACTAAAATATTGTGGACTAATAAATAACATATATCAAACATTAAAAGGTTCTCATTTAATTATTTCTATGATAAATTATGTTTTGTCACAGAAAACATGAATAATTTGTCAGAATCACATAAACTTTCACTTGATCTTGAGTCATCTATCACCAAGTTTGGGTTTTATTTGCATAGAAAATGAGCGAAGCGCCATCAACGGCTCTTGTTTCACTCTGTACATGGAAAGACAAGTTCCTAATGGGACTTTTATGCTGTTTAGCTATAATCAATAATGTTTATAACTGCGTTTATTTATACTTTTTGTCATTTATAGAACGGCATTTCTTTCATGGAAGTCTCTCGCACTGGTCCGGTTTTTTCGTAATAGACAAGTGAATGCAATGCGATTGGCTGTGCTATAAATAAGTCAATTTTATGGCTGAGATATTGACTAAATATTAAAATTTATATTGTGCCTTTTTTCCGTGTTGTTAATAGAATAAATCCCGTTAGGAATCTCTATTCTTATGTTAAAACTTCAAGTTTAAATTAAGCTATTAGGTGGCTGAGCAACTTCAATTATTTTTCTATAAACGAGTATGACATTTTAGAGTGACAACCATTTCTTAAGGATCAACCGATCGTGGAATACAATTTAGATGGCGTCGATAGCCTACGCGACGCACATGGTTTCTATGAAATTTTCATGTGCAAATTGGTCGAATTGCATCGCATGGCGCCCATGTGAGCGTACTTGAAATTTAGCTTAGTAAAATCGCTTATAATGAGGGCTACCGTTTTGTGCTCACCAGTTGGCGCCACTGGCGTGTATGGTCCTTAAATATAGCTGTTAATCGTTGTTATTACGCGCACGGAAGCAAAGTTTGAATTAAAATCATCTCTACTGCCGTAGAAGTGCGATTTAATATAAAATCGAGTATGCTGCAATTTCCCGCAGTACTTTTTTTCGAAAACAAGGAGGATAAAAATTTCCAAAACATAAAACTCTATTAAATCAGTGATTGTATAAAATCCGTACCTATCTTAATCTGCAATTTTTTATAAAATTAATTTGCAAAATATTCACAACGGTAAAAAAGTAGTAAACAAAATAAGTAGTACGACATTTTGAAGGCCTCATTCTACACCAGCGCCCTTCATATTCAAACGCGGTAGGGCTCATTGCGTCTATCCATCAGGATTCAGGATAGTCGCTTAGGTGGCTGTTCAACATCAATTTATGCAATAAACGAGTAAAACATTTTAAGTAGTCTTATAAAGTTTAAAACCAATCACAATATTAATACATTTCTCATAATATTCAAACGGGCTCGGCTATGTTCCGCCCCCGTATGTTTCAACCCGCGACGTCAATTTGCCAGTTCATTGCAATTGCAGTTGCAGTTACAATTGCTGGCCTAGTTTAGTATCATTTGCATTCTACGGGAAAATGGTTTAGATATCTAAAACATGATATCATTTCCGGAAGATGAATTATTAAGATTTTGAGGTGTTTTCATTGCAAGTATCACGAGTAGGTACGCCGTTTTCATGTCATAATTTATCAGAGCAAATTGTTTATATTATTCTTATTACGTATCTTGTAAAAGCAAAACGATGCTTTTCAAAATCTAAAAAAACCGCGAAAATATCAAACATTTCTGTAAGTTTTAGACCTTTTGGCGGTTTTTTTTAAATAAGTGCATTTGATAAACAGCGAGTGATTAGCAAACGATTGTGTAGGACCTACCATATCTACCCTTCCAAATTCCTAATTCCGACTTTTTTGACGTAAAGCGTTTGATCGCGCCATGATTGCTGATAGCTGTTTCTTACGTAACAAGCCTGGCCAAAACGGTCCACTTCTGCAATTAAAATTAAACACCACTTAAAATAACTTTTACGAAAGAGAGGAGAAGGCTTTACATCAGGAAGGGTGGAAGGCTGTGAGATAGACCCTTACCCAGCGGTGGGACAATGTACCATTTACAAAAGATAAAGAAAAAACTACAGAAGTTAAAAATAGTCAGTTTAATTTTTTTGTTGAATAGTTTTGTATCTGTGGAGATAGACATCAAGCCAGAGACTAGAAAAGTGACATTTTATCTACGAAAGCATCGACTATCGTCATCGCTGGTCGAATGACACTTATCTAAGGTGTACTCTCCATCGGTACATCTAATAAACATCACAACAATTTGATTCACAGAATTTTCTCACCGGTTTAAGTACTTACCTCTAACAAGCCTTCAATGGCCTTTCCCCACATTCCAACATAAACCCTTGACACGAAAATGCATCAACTAATCCGAAGAATTATCAACTTATATGCAAATCCCCTAGTGAAACTTCTACGTTAAATTAATATACCGATAAAATCAATTAACCATAAAATTTAATGACAATTCACATAATATATACCGAATTTTCTTTGCTTCTTAATTTATTTGTAAGACAGAGATGGATGTATCCAACATGATATAGCGTCATCTCTTGCTTACACTTCATAAAAATCTGGTAGCAGCGGATCATTTGTCGTTCACTTTAAAATTAAACACTTTATAAGCAAGATTATTTAAGTTCCTATAAAAGAATTATCTGATGTGTCAAGTCTATAAAGTGTATCTTTATATCTGTTAAGCTTTTATGAATGGAAGATACTACGGAAATGCTTCTGTATCTTGCATTTACTATTCTTAGAAAATTGTTAAACAGGTTTTTATAATGATATCAATTAAAAATATGATGAGGTCTGACGAGAGAGGTCGTGGGTTGAAGTTTTGAACCCAGACCGTTACACTGATGTTGTGAACCAAACTATGTATTACAAACTTGTTTTGCTAAATCATTTCATTAGAAGTGGGTTCTAATGAGGAATACATGTAGACCCCACATAACAATATATGCCTTTCAGCGTTTTTGGAGCATCTTTGAAAATATGATTGTTAGCAGCAGGATTCTTCCTCGATCCAGGTATCTCAGACTTCCTTTCCGAAACTTTCAATGAGAGATGGACTAATATTGATAGCACAATTATTTTGAGCCTAATTGCCATGTGCTTAATTTGTCTTGGTTTCTTATCTTCGCCTCGTTGGAGGAATTTTTATGACAAATAAACACTTTTTATTTTTTTCTTTCTTTATCACAACCTCATGTCTGCTTAGTCTGCTAGCTGGATATATTATATTATGAGAATATCTCATCCCTCAGTAAAATACAATCTAGCCAGCAAGATTGTTGTCTGACCACTTTTAGAGGTTATTTCAAAGAAATTTCACTTCATGCTTCTTAAATGGTAAACAGCTCTTGTTCTAATATAACAATACAAGTACAAGAATTAAATTTAGCTATAATGTCCGCAATTACAATGATTTATAGACGCATTGTCAGTTTATACGAGTGACATTCTGCTATCGAGCTATCTAGGCTTACTCCGACGCGGCTCGTGAACTATTTAGATAATTTTAGAATATGGTACATGCCAAAAGTTTGTAGAAATTAACAGTTGGTAAGATACTTTTATTGCGTTCTTTCTTTGTGTAGGTACTATAATGCTCCTCTTCATATTCCTTCGGGGAATGGGCCTGATGTTATGTTATGTGTTTGCAAGCAACTCTTCTGATATGATGAAACCAATTATAAAGATAATATGATTGATGGTTGGTGTGACCAAGAAACATTGGATGGAGTAAGTTAGTGAGAGTTTCTAAAAAGAGGCACTATATAGATGACAGCGGGAGGAAGATGATCTTTTTGGAAGGTGCCTTGACTATGCATTGGCCTATTGCAGTTTTCGGTTGGATAAGTCCTCCTACGCCCCCGGTATGCCTTCTGAATCCAGTTTGTCCCAGCTGTCTCCCGTCTACTTTAGGTCCCATGCTACGCTTCCCGTTTCGGTGTCTTCTATTGGGACTCGTCTTCTCCAACGGTTATCGGTCCTTCGACAGCCTCGATCTGTTCACTGCCACTTCAGCTTTCTACCTCTGCTAGCTATGGTAAGTGGTAACTTCGGTTCATATTTCGCAATTAATTTTCTTCGCCTTTATACTTCTGCCGCTATAATGTTGTTTACAGGCTTTAAGTGTCAGTATCTGCATTTGTAAAGGAAGAATCAGAATCAGCATATTTGCATCTTTAGGCTGAAAAGTTACCCATATCACAAACTCTGTTGAATTTTATAATGAACTTCAGTGAAACTATTGTTTATAGCCCTCCGCCTTCTAAGATAATAAATATCATATAGTAGAGAATGTTTGGCCTAAAAACCAAAGTAGAAATTGACAGATTGTAAAACAGTTGAACATCGCTTATTGAAAACGCCCACATTCCGTATTTGAATCTGAAAAATGTTAATACAGCCAATATCTAGCGGATATGTTATTGTAAACCGTCTTATTATGTATTGTTAGCAATGAGGTCGTAAAGATGATGCGACACTGTAAAGATAGCGTTGTACGTTAAAACAAAGCCATACGAATCCATTTCTTTAATATAACAAAAATACTAATGCCACTGTATTTATTGACATTACCATAGCTACTACCAAAATATATGTATTCTTGTATACTGCGATCTCCATATTTTAAAATATTATCTCTAACACAACTTCGTTAATTCTGATGTGATTTTCACCACTTGAAAGTAGGAATTTTCTTTTTAGGTCCATAGGAACTATGCCAGTTAACAGCACTGTTTCGATTGGAAAAGGAAAAATGACGTGTAACGTATATTACGATTCTTCTCTATAGAAGTCATGTATGGGTTTAATATATATTATAGTCATAATTATTTTTAAAGAATCGGTGACGTAGAAAGTTACAAATAATTTCTACAATCCAAAATGTACTGCAAGCACTAAATAATCTTAAACCATGCAATTTTGTATAACAACCACACTACAAAGTATTTCTTGTAGCAACTAAACAACTTGTGGCTTCAGCCCAGGTCAATTGAAAACCACCGAGTTACCTTGAACAAGATTCCAAGCATTGTGATATTATTTTGTCAACTTACAACTACTTACGAGAAGCTTCACACGTGTAGGATTAATGTATGCGATATAATTATTAAAATTGAAGCCCAAAGTTTTTGTTTCAATTAAAGTTCATACATATTTACAGAAACTTTTAAAATATCAAGGAGTTGTTCAGTCAGAAAGCTGAAGCTAATTGCACATTCCATAGCGTACATAATTGTCTATAGTAGTGTAAATTGTAAACCGGGTGGTTTCGCTGGCACCCCTCCAATTATTGGCACTTCTGAGTTTATAGGCTAAAAATAAGAAAACCATAGATTACACAATGTGGCATTTCCATGACAGATATAGCTTTTTTACAATTTAGTGAAAATTTTGAATACAGGCCTGCGGATCACAAAGCCAAGAGGCAACACTGAGGCCCATTAGCAATTCTGTGACTCTTGGATCCTACAAGGTCTAATCCCGCGAAACCGCGATATGCGGCAGCGGTAAACTAGGGGTTTGTTCTTTGGGATACCGATTCCCGTATGAGGTGGAAAGTGACACAAGCATGCACAACTTACAACTACTACTGACATTTGTCCCCGTGGTGGTCTCCTGGTCTCGTTCAATCCCGTGTCCGGTCGAGGTTTTTGGGGGGGAAATATATATAATAATAATAATGGATAATCGACGTATTCTTGACTGAATCTCCGGCAGACAACCAGACGCGCTCCCGACACAAAAATACTTCGCTGCCCGCGAAATATATACACAAACAAATGCACGGGCGATTCCCAGTGCCACTTGAGGGTCATGAACGTAATTTCGAGTAACGATGGGTTGATTATATCTCAATTACCACAAAATCAAAGCAAGACCCTCGTATTACGTCTCGTGCTATCAATGACATTTTTGCAAGTGCTGTCAACTTCAACTCAACCAAAAACTGTCAAAATCGATGACAGCGAGTTGACACAGTTTTGCATCAAAATAACAAAAAAAATTACGAAACGTTTATTGGTTTCGAACAGAAAATATATGTGTAATTAATATTTCATTAGATGAAATAACTCTTAAAGTAAAGATTGGAATATTTCCTTCGATGTCATTATAATTTTTGTATGCTAGTGCTTTTCAATATGATTTTCTGGGCATTTGAATACGAAGCTAGGGGAGGCACTCTTTTTGTCAATAACTGGTTATCTTTACCTATTCTCCAATTTTTTCTTCTTCATATCAATAGTACATCAAAATTATATTTACCCAGTACTTCGCTTCTTCCACGGCATCGACTATTATCTTCATTCAAAAATGTCCATCACTGACAATTACTTTTCTGAGAGAAACAGGCGAAGAAAAGATAGGTGGATAGTGAAGAATAATATGAAAGAAAAGGGATGTATAGGGTGTATGATAGCGTGACGAAGGACAGAGGAGAATTCTAGAAGAAAACGTGTTGGGCCGACTCCAAGTTACATGGGACAAGATGATGATGAATTTTCTAAAGGACCTCTTCAAGAAAGCAACTTATCATTGCCAGAAAAGACCTTCAACCTAGTCTAATCATATTATTAATTCACACTATACAATTTGCTTACTTAGCCGTGTAGTTGCTGCAGATGGTGTTCAAAACGGAAACGCCACATTCTATTTCTGATCAACTACTAATTCTGGACTTAACAGATAAAAATATCCAGTTCCATAGATTAAAAGATAAAGTAGATACCTATAATTTTCCATGTTAATCTATGAATTAAATAAGTACCAGCTTCTTATCATAGACAAGGTGTATCTGTCAAAAGCGACCGGTTGTCTTTGGTGATTAGAGCTACTTGCATAATCATGATGTCTTAATTCCATATCTTATTACGGGAATTTTAACTGGAAGGCTGGTTTCCCCTAAGCCTTGGTATGGTCAGACAGACTGGCTTTCTGAAGAACTGGAAAGTTATAATCGTATTGAATGAAGGCATTGATCCTAAGCATAGTAATTTGCTAGATTATGTTAGAGTCTGATAATTTATGGATATCAACGAATATGCCTAGAATTCCATGGAAGTTGATCTACATACTTACATAAACTTACGCCTTTTGCCCATAGGCAGACGTTCTAAAATACTTTAGCGGTTTGACGGTTTTTATATCGGCAGGTTGAATGTATAAATGTCAAAAAAATGAATTGCTTGATGGTATGGATGTGTTGCAAGTCAGCCTGCTGCAATGCTGTGACGTAGTCACTCACCGGTTTAGATCAAGTGATCGCTGGCTGGCCTGCTATTTGGCGCGCTCATGGTACAAACTAGCACGACAGGTCATTTTCCAGCTAAAATATAAGAGTTCATGGTATGGCCCCTGATTGCTATGTTATAACATCTTTAGAACTCAATCAATATCTTTGCAATATATGCTCTAGAAAGCATTTTAGAAAGACGTGATCACCAAATACAAACATTAACATCAAAATTCACCAGACCCGTCTAATGCCTATAAATGCTACAAAATGCCCAGCCAACACCGCTAAACTAGCAATCATTAAACGAGGAATGCTATAACAAAGCGATAAACCTCCTACACTGGACAACTCAATGTCCACGCGTTACCTACGCAGGCTTTCTCTTCCGAATTAACTGACCGATGTTTTAAGGTGGACATTCACTGGGATCATTCGGCAATGCAAGATTCAATTCTGAGCCGTTACATTACTGCGCCATATTGACGCAGTCACTGACTGAACTGTGAGATTCACAACCTGTAGTAATATTCTGTAAAAGTCTCACCGTAATAATTAAAGTGAATTAAGCTGTCAATCCTCAAATAGCACTGAGAGGAGTGACAGTTCTCTTCAAGCTCTTTCCTCCTAAGTTTTCAACGTTAGATTTTTATAAAATAGACGGCTGTAACAAGGGATTGGTGATGCTAAATGCAGTGACAGTCGTGTTATAAGCGACGCGCATTGTAACGCCAAGAAAAATAATATTAATTTGACTGAAGTTAGAGGACACAATATAGACACAGTATAAATGGTGCAATGGTACAAATTGTATCCTTAATTATGCACACGCAATGCGCGACGAACGCATTCACTGAGGTAACACTTAGTCTGTTTCATTACATGCGAATGCTTCTGGTGAGTGACCACCTTAACATGAATAAATTAACAGCTGGTAATTATGCCTCTTTGTTGTCCACAGCTGGGATTTATGATTTGTTTATAAGTTATGGCACCACGTGTGTAGGGCCACCTACTGTTTGTTATTATACTTGGTGGAGAATTTTTCGTTTATTGTTGCGATATGTCGAGAGCTGATGTTGAGAGTATTTAATGGTAGATTATGTGGGATAATTGGTGTTGCATGTAGACAATTGGGTCGCTTTTTAAGAAATATGATTATGTTTGTATACTAGTTTCATGGTAGCAGCTTTGCTCGCTTGAAAGTCCTTCTCGAAGATACAATTTATGTCTATACAAAAATTTACAAAAATGGTTAGGTTGTCTAGGCGTGAAAACGTATAAAACATACAGATTGACTATAGCATTTTTTTCCGGTTTTCACCAATAGGAAAAGTGACAAATGAGGAAGGTTTTTGTGTATCAGTCACGGGCGATGCCGGGGCGGGTCGCTAGTAAACTACTACTAAAACTTTACTAAGAAAAGTAGTGACTGTCAGGAATATCATGTAAGAAAATTAAATGGTTTATTTATTTATTTATTTATTATATACTTTATTGTACACCACAAAAAAACATACAGGACAAACATTCATTCATTCATTTCATGGTTCGAAGAATACTAGTTGTCTAGAGCCCTATATTTAATGATGGTGGTAATGCTTATTAGATTCTAGAAGAAGTAATTACCTGTCTAGCAAAATTCCGTATGCAGATAAAGAAGCTTCGAATCTCATAATTCTCTATCTCTTCCTCCATTTCTTTTGCGACTCTCCCGTAATCCACTAGACCTGCGACGAATAAACAATCTTTAAAATGTATAAGTATTAACTTAATTGTCACTGGAAAATTAAAAAAGGGGTCTTGTGGACACCCGGTTGGAACGGCGTTCGATCCATTAAATTTACAGTCCTTCAGTTTTAGTAAAATATAACGAAACTGAAGAACGACAACACAGCTGATGCTCAGTGAAAACCCACAACAGCGGCTGCTAGCGTAGGTCTGTATGTGTCTAGTCAGCGCGAGCTCGTACGTCTTCGGTTTTCTTCTGGCGCCTCGGGTCTCTCCTCGGCGTCTGCCTTTTGTGCAGATCTCCGCTTGTACTATCCTGCATGCAGCATACTATGCCACGTACAATTTATCACGCAAAAGTGATTGTTTACATTAATAAAAAATCTACATCCCCACTTTACGTCTATGGGAGGTACCCGAAAACAATTTTTTTTTTCATGATTTTATTTACCACTTTGTTGGAATTATTAATATGTATATCCATGCCAAATTATAGCTTTCTAGTACTTAGATTCTCTGAGCTAAGCTGCGGACGGACAGACGGACAGAGCGAAACTATAAGGGTTCCTTGTTGACTTCGAAACCCTATACATTAACAAAAAGGGTGTTTAAACGTTAAAATTATAAATATTTTTGCATATTCTCAGGCAAGCTAAATCGATTGAAAAAATTTAGTTTCCTAGGTGATCGGAAAGTGCTTTAAAAATCACTGCACAAAGGTGTCCGATTTAGTGTCGTTTTTTTTCATTGTTACACTTTTTCCGGTCTAGCCCCTCAGCCCGCAAACAGATCAGATTAACTATAACGGGCGATAAAGAACTCCGTTACAATAAAATTAGGAAGATTTCTAGGCACATTAAATTCATCGACTACTGTTAAAACGGCTTGTAGAGAAGTATGAAACAAGAAATTAGGGGGGTGACCTTAAGCTCTTAGAGTAAGGTTATTCTGAGATCGCGTAAGTGACAGATGTATACAAGTCATATACATCTGTCCCTTACACACACTCAAAATAACCTTACTCTAAGAGCTTATGGTAACCCCCCAGTACATAGAATGACATCACAAAAGAAAGATTGACAAAAACATAATGCTAACACCGCACATGTAATTGTCCCCAAAGCCTGGTTTCTCTCTATACGGCAATCGAAAGTAGAACACTATGATTACTGGTCCTATTACGTCACAATCGATTTCTATTATAACTGAAGATCTTTAATTAAAAGTGAACTTAATGATCTTCGGATTCTCAAGCTCTGAAAATAATTGTATTGGTAGTTATTGCCTTATTTGTGAGATACTACTGATTCTTAGGCCATCCTGATTAGTATTCTATAGCAAACTAATAGGAGCTTAACAATTCTAAAATGTTCTTGAATACGAGATTACTTATTCAAGAGTATTTTTCGAGCCATTCCAGAAATATTACAAATCTTTATACCTTTTACAAACTTTAAACAAAGAAAGAATAAAAAAGGCTAACAGCTTAAACTTCACCTTAAACTACCACAAACACCGTTTAAATTTTATATAAGAATCCAAAAATAACTTCAAAGCGCCAGTGAATATTTTACAACCAACCCAATCTATTTTAAAATTCTGTTAAAACCACACCTGAAAGTACCCACAACTATAACAACAGCCCCAAACCAAACTAAACAAAAGTCTTTGAACTTCCCTAATAAGTGGTCATTTGGAAAACTTTCTTTTACTACGACCTTCGCCCCTTAAATAAACCACCGAAGATTTTTTAACCTGCCCTTGAAACTATTAAAATAATCTAAAATTCTGTTAATATCACACCTGAAAATGCTCGCAACTAAAGTATAACAAACAAAAGTAAACTGAAGTCTTTGAACTTTCTTAATAACTGGTCATTAGGCACTTACTTCTACACCACATTTGACCGTCAACTTCCCAAGGTTGATTATCCCTTACCTGCCCTTGAAAGACTTCAAGGTCTCCGTAATCGAAACACGCGATTGCGTCAAGGACCTTTCAGTTTCAGGGCCGGCAAGGCTT
Source organism: Orthosia incerta (assembly GCA_948252205.1). Lineage (NCBI taxonomy): Eukaryota > Metazoa > Arthropoda > Insecta > Lepidoptera > Noctuidae > Orthosia > Orthosia incerta. The sequence goes on along the minus strand of OX411745.1, from coordinate 5,784,568 downwards.
TCTTCAAGGGCAGTCGGCAGTAATCCATCAGATGCTCAAGCTTCTACACGCGTTTCGTCAGACCATTAATATCAGGGCCAGAGTAAATTTTCTTGTTAAAATGGAAATGTTTAACATTTCATCGTTTTTTATTGCTAGTGCGTTTATCATTTTCTTTATTTATTCATATATTTCCCCATAAACTCTGCTCAATATCTGTTTGCTTTGCAATTAACTACTACAGTAAAGAATTTATGATTGAACAATTTTGTACGTATAAGTAAGTAAGTACAAAGTCTTTAACTGTATAGTATTTACTTCGATACAGGAATTCAAGGTAAAACAAACTAAACCTTACTCTTATTTTTGTTTCTCCAAGATTGCAACCATGGCTCAGATTACTCCAGCATTATGAAGTCCATTGAACTGTTTACACAGATTTCTCTGCTACTTTTTAATAGCCAAATACAAATAAGCCGCCTCACCATGTCTTACATAATCCTCAATTACTCCAACATTTGTTCAAAACTACACCTCCCAAACCATGGTCTATAAATAACTTATATGATTACCCAATCGAGACCCAGTCATTACGTGGCTACTGTCTCACTAATTAATTTCAAGGCGCCATGACACTTTCGTTATCGACTGACGTTTTCCGTGTGTCAATTAACATGGAAATCTTGAGGAGATTAGTGATGCGCAAGTCGTACTACTTGCACCAAGAAGTTTTGAGTTTCTGAAGTACTTCTTGGACGTCATCATAATGTTTTGGTGATTTTGTTCTCTACTGTAAGGCTTAATAGCTGATGAGTTAGGATTAAGTTTAATCATAGGGAAAACAATTTGGTATTTGGTCTTTTTTTTTGTCTTTTTTGTTCAGGAACTTTTATCCTTTTAAGGCGTGTTAGCCCCGTCGTAATTTTTGTCTTATAAATGCCCTGTATTCACCGCTAAATGGTCAGTCTTTTAACTAATAATTTCTAAGTATATCATCATCTTCAATTTGCGTGTAACCTATGCCTCTAATTTGATCATTAGGATAAGAGACTGCCTCTTCTAAATCCAGATCCGTATAGTTTTATTACAGCCTCAAGTAAATTCCAGTAAACATATCTCCTTCATCTAGCCGTCCAGAAAAAGTGTTTTGCAGCTTCAAGCAGCGATTTATCTGCAAAGCCTAGGCCTTATAAATCGCAATTACCAGCCTCTTCACATACCACACTGATTTGACAAAGCGCCTCATTATGTTGTCCAAGTCGATGGCCGTTAATTGCGGAATGATTGCTAATTACTTTGCTATTAAGAATGCATTTGTGTGATGTTTCCTTAGTCTTTAAATGAGGACCTAATCGTCTGGCTGGCGCCTTCCAAAGTGCTTCTGTTGGATTGTGAACAAAAGCAGTTAGTTATCTAGTGTTTTGATGATGCTATTGGTTATTGGATCTGTGATTTGATTCAAAATCCTGAGGGATCTAGTCAGATGGGGTTACTCCAATGACCCAAACACATTGCAACTGTGGAGCCATATCACACGAGGTTTTTTTACCATGAGGTAGTTAAGTTGAGAATGCTAGTGTTGTATTCCTCCTACCAAAACAAGGGCAGTCTATGTACGCGCCTACCAACCAATGCCAAAACCATGGTGGCAATCACAGGTTGGACAGGTGACAATTTTGTAAGCTACTTTAAACCATTTTATGCTTTATTATGTCACAAAAAAAAAAACATTTTAAATCAAATATGTCGCATTGCTAATTATCTTAAATAAGGCCGTTGTCGATTTATCCGGCTTCTAAACTATCTCAACCAATAATTTCCACTATCGCATCGAAAGTTTCCTCTACTAATATAGTCATCTACATAAAATCGAAATCGACTTTTCCTACAGTTGTCAATTAATTATCGCATTATTAGTCGATTTATGAGATAACCATTACAGCCCATCTCTATTGGAGATCGCGTAGGAAACCGGTCAGAGAGTGCAAGAGATTGGTCGACCGGAGTAGTGATAAGTAGGGTTGCCAACAGTAGGTACCTACTATCTTTTTTTTTCTATTTATTTAAGGAATTTTTATACATTAAGTACATGTCAATTCCATCGTACCCTAAATTAACCTAAAATACATCTACTTATTAAATTATGGCTTACGACTAAATAACATAAACATCGCTTTAGCGGCTTCCGACAAAGGAGAGGACAATATCTCGTGGAACATACCCACATTATTTTTTCTCAAGAAAAAAGTTCTTATAAAGAGCTCTCGATCCGTTTCGTAACGGACACATTCCACCAACAGGTGATGAACGTCTTCAATTACACCGCACACGTCACAGTTTGGAGAATCTGATTTCCTCATCATGTGTGCGAACTTGTTCAGTGGAACGTGACCAGATCTTAACCTGAACGCTGTTGTAATCAAAGATCTACTCAAACTCACATTACTGAGCCATGGTATGGAAAGATATTTTTGTTTGTTTGTTTGTACCGAATAGGCTCCGAAACTACTGAAAACGTGTCCTGCGGGGTGGTCCACGGGAGCGAAGCTGCTGGGAACAGCTAGTAATATTATAAAGAGGAAAGATTTTTTTGTTTGTGGATGTCACATGTCTTCGAATTTTTGGTTCTAGGACATGCCGGTTTCCTCACGATTTTTTCCTTCACCGTTTTTAGAGCAGTGGTTATGAAATAATTTACACAAAGTAAAGCGCCTGCTTGGGCTCGAACCCACGACCTACAACTTGTACAAGTCGCGGCCGATACCACTGGGCCAACACCGCTCTCCAAAATTCGCAACAAGATTGTTTCTCAAAAAATCGGTCGTATTTTTCTGACAGCCCTAGTGATAAGGGCCCTGCCTAGTCTAGTACATAGCAATGTTTATATAAGACAGTTATTTATTATTCGCATGTTTTATGCAAGGCTGTTTGGTAGGAAATGTCATGATATCTTATCAGGTTAAAAAATGGCGCTGGCAGTTGTCCTACAACCGCTGATTTGAGTGGGTTTCCTCAATCTTGAACCAATAGGTATTTAAACATAAATCAGCTAGCTTCAGACATTCAATTTTGTTTCTTGAATTATTTATGGTCTTGTATAGGACACTGCAGTCATCGTTCAATATGTTTTTAATTTGTAACCTGTGGTTTCACAGATTATAAAAGAACAGATTTTTTTTTTTGTTATAAAATGTTTTACTTAATATTTTATCGATTATGTTAAACACTAGATCATCACAGTCAATCAAATTCCAACATAAACCGTAGTCCACCGGTAAACATAGTATTTTTCTGAGTAACTCAACAACTGCCAGATATTCACAAAATACTTTTTAACCTGTGTTTATATTTTTAGGGTCCCGTTTTTACCCTTTGGGTACGGAACCCTAAAAATACATATTTTTATCACCTGGCCCAAAAAGTGATGCGCATTATTCAGAAAGCCCGGTCAATTTAATTATTTCAATAGTTTTTATCACATTGCCTGCTCATATTGGGCATTTTTCACATTGCCTGCACATATTGGGCATTTTTCAAATTGCCCGGGCATTATGAATAATGCCGTATTAATCACTTGGTCCATAACCTATACGATAGACAGGCAACTCATTCATAATAAGTGCGCAATAATTTTTAATACTCATTATTCTACCTGCTCTCGTGGCATGAGTTATATTTGCCTTTCTAAGCTTGAAGCATGAAATGATTGGCCAAAAGTGTTTGGGATGCATTGAAAGAGCTAGGCTATAAAGTTAAAAGGGAATACTTTCTCTCAGGAAACGATTAAACTAAAAAGAGAAAGAAAGTATCCCAAATGTTGCGTTCGCCTAAAAAAGGAAAATTATCCTTGGAAAAGCCTGGAGTTTATAAGATTGTCTGTAGTTGTGGGCAATCATATATTGGACAGACGAAGCGAACTGTTGATTGCCGAATTAAAGATCAAAGAACACATTAGGGCAGTGAAAAACAACGATCCCCAAAAATCGGCTATAGCAGAACATCTTCTCGAATCATCCAAACCACTGGATCGATTTACATGACCCACAGGTTATCTCAACTGAACGCCATTACATACCTAGAATTGTTCGGGAAGCAATTGAAATAACCAAGTGCAAAAATTTCAATAATACAGTGAGCATCGTCTGTCGTGAACAATGTCGAGTAGCTAGTGACAAAGGTTCTGGTAGTAGCAGCATCGTGCGTGAAAAACCAGTGAGGAAGAGAGTAGACAGATAGTCAGCTCGTAAATAACACCCGCCCGCAAAGACTTTAGTTCTCGTGATCATGGCGCTTGTAACGGTGCCGAAATATCGAGCTCTCAGCAAAAATCTAAATATACATGGCAAATATCCCAAAACAAATATTAATTCTAGCTAAGAAGTCATAAGGAAATAATTTCTAATTGATTTTCGTCTTAATTCCTTATTCATTACTGTAATCAATAAAACTGCTTACAGCAGCAACGCCTAGCGTCTAAAACGAAAATTATCGTCAAATTAATGTGACAAATAATCAAGTGCGGTTACTGTTGTCATTGCTCAATACCGATAAATTCACTTGACTTGCGCTTTTTGACACGCCGGTTTTCCGTTACACAAACCGTCTCCCTAATTGTGTAATAAATATATATTTAATAATAATAACATAGCATGGACCCTGTTCCCGATACCGGTGGGCCTCTATTTTTTATATTTTTATTGTTTTTTGAAGTTTTGTTTTTAATAATATTTAAAAATGTATTTAGTAAGAATGAAGATAAAAAAGGAATAATAATAATACATATAATGTTTTATTTTTTATTTTGTATGTTTTATAAAAATATTTAAAAATGTAGAAAATGAGAAAATTAATTTAACAAATAATATATATATATATATATATATAATATCACAGTATCCATAACAACTGAAAGGAGTGCCTAATCCTCTGCTCCATAAGTTTAAAAAACCGGTATACTCGACAGCGTAAAACACGCAATGATTACTGTTGAATATTCAAAACTAAACAGTTTGCGATCATCATCATCATCATCATCATATCAGCCGAAAGATGTCCACTGCTGGACATAGGCGTCCCCCAAGTGTCGCCACATTGACCGGTCCCGTGCGTCTCGTAAACAGCGGATCCCCGCAACCTTCACCAGGTCATCGGTCCACCTGGTGGGAGGCCTTCCAACGCAACGTCTTCCGGTTCGCGGTCGCCACTCCAGAACCTTTCTGCCCCATCGGTCATCCGATCAGTTTGCCTTCGATTCTATGAATTTCTACGATCTCCTCACTAATGTCAATAATCTATTTTACAATAATATATGTCTATCCTCAAACAGTATGTAAGTTATGACAAATACATCCATTGTTCTAATTACATTGTAATGAAATACAATAATTGTAATATTGAGTTGCACGCAGCGGTTTCACACCTGCGTTAGTAATCAGAAGACCACAACTGGATCAATTGTAAGGAATACCTATGGGCTTATGATTCATTGATACTGTGGAAAGACTTGGTGATTAATTACCTAATCAAAGAAACCAGAACCGATAAGTTCGGTTTTCAAAACTCATCGCAAAATGAAGCAAAACTTCAATCCAAACTTTAAAGCAAACCTCCAACATCTGAATCGAAGTCTATAAGATTTTTGGGGTTCCGTACCCAAAGGGTGAAAACGGGACCCTATTACTAAGACTCCACTGTCCGTCTGTCTGTCTGTATATCACCAGGAACTGTGATAGCTAGACAGTTAAAAATTTCACAGATGATTTATTTCTGTTGCCGCTATAACAACAAATACAGAATAAAATAAATATTTGAGTAAGGATCCCATACAACAAACGTGATTTTTGTGCCGTTTTTTGCGATAATGGTACGGAAAACTTCGTGCGCGAGTCCGACTTGCTCTAGGCTAGTTTTTTTCATTTCAGTTTTTATCCATCTAAAGTTAAGAATAAGTGCGCGAGTCCGACTCGCTCTTGGCCGGTTTTTAAAATTCATCATCAGCATCGTTTCATCCGAAAGCCGAGGACTAGATACTGAACAGGGGGGTGACCATAAGCTCTTATAGCGGTATCAATTTGAGACCGAATAAGGGACAGATGTATCTGACTTGTATACATCTGTCACTTACTCGATATCAAATTGATACCGCTCTAAGAGCTTATGGTCACCCCCCTGAAGTGCACACAAAAAGTATCATTCTAACAGCATTAACTACCTTCAACTAAATCATTTTTCGAATGCGAAATACCTTTTGTCATACCATTTCATAACTATTTCACGCTATGCGGATGTGCATGTATTGCTTTACATGGGCTTCGAGCCATCTTCCTGATGAGTTGATCGATTTATGTCACACTGATAGGCGACTTAAATCGCAATTACGTTCACAAGGACGCAATGCGATGGATTTCAACCGATTTGAAATTGAAATTTTCTTGACATATATATTGTATTTTTTTTTATTTTTTTTATTTATAATCACCAATTATAACATCTTTACAGTTTTCTCCAATATGATGCTACAAGTCTCAAACACACCAAGTTACATAAAATTAAAATAACCTAGCAGCAGAATTGCTCACATTAAAATAATAATAAGTAATCATAATTTACATCAATAAACTTGCCAAAGTTTATAGCTCCAGGCCTCTTTCAATAATTATTTGAGCCCTTATATTATATATCGGAGGAAGGTATATGATTAATAATCAGGAACAAAGAAATATCGCTTGTAAACTTATTAATTCAGTTTTGTTTAATTGGCAATATTTAGCCTACTATTCAATCTCAGTTCGATTTTATTCGATTGACAAAACTTTATTTTGCTTATATCAAAATACTTGATTTTCTATGATAGAATGATATAAGCGGCGGCGTTCTCCCGCCATTTTTTCGTGGAGTTAGAAAAATACAGCGCGGATGCGCGTTTCGGAGATGCAAAAGAGTTGAGAAGTAGCCTAAAGTGGCGTGATAAACTTGAAAAAGTGTGTTTTTGTTGAGAGAAAGCGAAACGATTAGTGGCCGAATCCGCTGCTGTGCTTATGAAACAAGGACTATCTCTAAAACGGCATAAGTTACCTGCTTTGCGCATGCATTTTACCCACGTTATGCCCACAAGACCGAGGGTATATTGAAGATAGCCCTCCTATTTGCAACATATATATAGGTATCCGATCGATACTGCTGTCAGTAAATGTCATTTAGGCTCCATTAAATCCTCTTACACGATAACAACAACCGGTGAAATCCATAATTTCTATCCGAAGAAACTAAATCTAGGCAATTAATAACGCAATACCTTTACAATGCAAATGAGTAATGACCACGTTAATTAGTCAACATCTCAATATAACATCCACAACATCTCTCACCTACACGACGGTCGCACAATAAACTTCGTACGTACAATGTAAGTGTATACTTAATCAACTAATCTGGCAACAATGTACTTGTTGCCAGATTATAGTTAATTAAGTATGCACTCACATTATATGAGACTTTCACGAGTAACTACTAATCTAGAGGTGAGACTGAATGAGGCACCTGTGGAATTTAGTACCGAAGCATTGTAATTTCAAATCGTTTTACTGTTTTCTTGAGACAGAACCGTATTCTGGTCAGAAAAGTTCGACGCTTTAGAAGTTCAACGTTGGTACGAATGCCTGGTGATAATGCATTCAACTAATAACAGCTGGTAACGCGCGTTCCGGCTGCCAAATTAATTTATTTAAAAACGTCATGCACAAAGATGCAATGGTGGATTTATTTATTGCCTACACGTTAAGAATAATAATAATAGATAACCTCTTATTTTATTCTGTATGTTTTATAAAAATATTTAAAATTTATAAAAAAAAATGAAATTATATAAAGGACATAATAATAATAAAACCTTTTTATTTCCGTATCCTTATTGTTACATTTCAGATGTTGTTAGTAGGTATTTTTTAGTATTATTTTATTTATTATATACTTTATTGTACACCACTTAAATAATTACAGGACAAAAAACATTTATAAAGATAAGTGTACAATGGGCGGTCTTATCGCACAGGGCAATCTCTTACAGTCAACCTTTGGATGGACTGAACGAGAGGAGATAGACATAGGGCTGTCAGTGTACAAAAAACTGTCTTAAATAATATTACTTATATATTACATAAAATACATACATACAAATAAAATAGTATACTAATAAATATCAAATATAGAGCAGAGAAAGGAGAAGAATAGTTACAGAGAAAGGAAATGCTCTTTCACCATTTTTAGGAGTATTAGGTTTACTTATTTACTAAATTGTTAGTATTGTTAGTTTCTTTAACATTTTACTTATAGTTTTACATTTATTATAGTGGTTATTATCTTGTTATACCTAATTATTTTCTAAGACAAAGACAAAGATATTTTATTTCAAGTAGGCCACCAAGCGGCATACATTAAATTTAAAAATAATAATATAGTTGATTCTACCGTGCATTCGGAAAGTAGCTTGTAATGGAGAAGAATGCACAAGAAACTCCATTCTTACTTCTAGGATAGGAACCCCTATTTGAGTAAAGGCCTCCTCCAGTTTATGCCAGTATTCGCTATATTTAGCATGTTTCATCCACTCTTTTCCTACTGTAGCTATAATGTCATCCAGCCACTGTTTCATTGGTCGGCCTTTTCGTCGTTTTCCGCTAGGTCCCTTCCATCTCGTCGCTTCTACTGTCCATCGCCTGTCGCTTTTTCACATTAAGAATGAGCAATTATTATTATTAGGAAGGTTGAAAGGCGCAATTAGACAAAATATTGTTGGCATTTCATGTGTCTATTAAGAATTGACCTAGTAAAAAAGTTTAGAAGGGTGACCGTAAGCTCTTAGAGTAAGGTTATTTTGAGTGTGCTTAAAGGACAGATGTATAAAAGTCACATACATCTGTCCCTTCACGCACTCTTTATTTTATTATTGAATTGTTTGTTTTATTCTAGACACTTTTACGTGCACGTTTTTTTACTTCGTTCTCACATATATGTATTTTTCCTACAAGAATGATGTAACCAAATAATTGTAATTAAAATCGATGGAAAAAAGTGTCCGTGGCGTTTCTTGCACGTTCTTCTCTATAGAGACCTACTGACGCTTGCGAACGTGCAACTAGATTCATATTTTGTTTGACATTCAATGTAAGTACCTATATATGGTTTAGTTGAATTAAAAATATTTTGACTCAAAATAACCTTACTCTAAGAGCTTATGGTCACCCCCCTGTAATGCCTCCAAGTTTGACACTGAAACTTCGTAGTAAGTTGATTCACGAATCTTCATCTGAATTTCCTGATTCAATCAATTTCTCTGAACATTATTACCTAGATAAACGGCAGCGGCACACACGGTCTTAAACCTGTAACTGAAGTGCATGCAGTAAAACAGATGCCATTCGATCATGACTCACTCACATCCATTCTGTATTGTAGATACCATGGTGTGTCTGTCTGTCTGTTACGTTTTCATGGCTATTTAATAAAGCCGATGTGCCAAATATGATTAAACTGATAATACAACAATTTTGTACGTTTCAACTTCTCATACATTCTCTGATTTAGTAAACGGGTGCCGCTTACTAAAGTAGAAAACTAAAGAAACGTACTAACAAAAAAAAATACTTTCTAAAAAAACCCCAAAAAGTGAAAAATAACTTTCTTTTCCGAAGTCGGTATTGTTTACGGTGTTTCGACACCGACTTCGGAAAAGAAAGTTATTTTTCAATTTGTAGTGTTTTTTTTTTGTTAATACGTTTGTTTAATTTTGATAGGCACCTCCAATAGCCATAAAAATATATAGCCATAGTACATCTCATGACGATTCCAATAAGCCCAAACACGACTAGGATACATTGTTTTATTTCGGAGTTCCAGTGCCTATCTGCCGGCTTCAACATCAGATCAGTTCGATGGTACCATTTTCATCAGTACTATTTATTATATTTTATATTTGCTTCATCATAGGCGTTTAACTATTCAAGATATCGTAGACCCGTGTTCTTCACCAGTTCCACTTCACCAAATGTTACTTTCTGAGTGCAAATGATTCCTTTTGTTGATGAAAATGCCAAAATCGCTATATGTATGCCTATAATATTTGAGGAGTTCCCTCGATTTCTACAAGATCCTGACCTGATGACTATGGGACCAAATGGGAAGTATACCCCTTTAAACAAAAGAAGAATTTTCCAAAAGTGTCCAGGCATCTTTGAGTAATCGGTGTACATACATAAAAAAACAAAATACCAATCTAATTGAGAACCTACTCCTTTTTGGGAAGTTGGTTAAAAATGTATCTTGGTCGCAAAAACGTCATGTGAAAATTATGTCATATTTTGCAAAATATATCTCACTGGCAGTATACTTAAATAAGGCCCTGAGATTATGACTTTAAATACCTTACGTCCCGTTAGCATCTTAAGGCGCCTCCCCGAGCAAAACGCCGCGCTAGTCGTTTTTGTGCAGTTTTTAAGAGCTATCTACTCTTTATTTAAAAATAAATATCAATTAATAAAAATACAATAAATTTCTACATAATGTTGATTGTAAAATTGTAGTACACTTTTTTTATTTAAAGAGGTATATGTTTCACTAATCTCCTTCAAACAAAACCATAAAAATGTGAAATCATTATTGATTGCATGCATCTCCTCGTAAAGTGTTCATTAATATTTTTTTTTACTAACACTAATGGTTAGACGATTTGATAACGAGCATTTTGTAAGTTTTATTTTTTTCAAAAGACCAATATTCTATTTTATAAAGATTTTATTCTAAAATCTGGGCGTATTCACTACCGTAATTCATGCGCCACCAGTGCCGCTAGGCCAATAGGAATGCTCATATCTCATGCTGATTTTTTGGTCAGGGTACGGCCTTAAGTACCCTTGCGATAATAAAACACTTTACACTCTGGCGAAGCCGCGGGCAAAAGTTAGTAGCCAATAAACAGCAGCATGCATGACTTGTAAACCTTCACAGGGAATGATTGATTGAATTCTAGTCGGCACGACTGAAGTATTTTATCACCGCTTCGTTCTACACAATATCACTGAGTACGACACCGCTTGGATCTCTGCCCATCCTTAAAAGTTAAAATGGTACATGAATTTCGTTTATCAGTCTTAGTTATGTGTTTATTTATTAGGCTTTTTAAGATAGTGGGATTTGTTCGCAAAATACAGACAAACAAAATAAGACTTTAAAAGCTTCGAAGGCATTATTAAGGTTAGGCCACATCATCGTTCAACTGTCAAGTTTGACACGCTTTCGCAAGAATGTACAAAACTTATCATTATTATTTAAATTATAGACGAAATGGAAATAGGTCGAAAGACTTATATATGGGTCCAGACAAATAGACAAATGCAGTTCGCAAATTGTCGAATTTACAGACAATCTCAAGAATGTATAAAATAATATATAATTATTATTTAAATTGTAGTCAGAAGAATGGGAAAACTATAAAGGCTATTCCACACAAATGCAGTCATAAAATAAGACTATGGTAATTGTTTAGTTCAGATCCACAGCCAAGAGGCAACGCTGGGGCCCATAGCAACGCTGCGATTCTTGGATCCTACCAGGTCCATACCCGAAAAACTGCGATGCGCAGCAGCGGTCACTCCTCCAGGAGTCTGCTCCTTGAGATACCGGTTCCTGTGAGAGAGGTGGAAGGTGACACACGACGGCACAACTCACAAATAATACTCACGTTTGTTCCCGCTGTGGGCTCCTGGTCAATCCCGTGTCCGGTCGAGGGTTATAGAGGAAGATATATATATAATAAAGGGTAAGGGACGTGGTCCGGGGCAAAGATTCCCTGCAGACACCTAGACACGTTCCCGCCAAAATTCCCTCGCTGCTCGCGAAATATACACAAAAACAAATGCACCGGTGGAGCACAATACCACTGCGCGGATGGAGACACAATTCCGGTGAACGATTGACTGGTTACTTATCAGTTTACAAACAAAAACCAGCCCAAAGCCAAATCGTTACATCTTTCTCCGGCAAACACGTCTTTACAAGTCCTCTGTCAACTCCATGCTCAGTTGAGAACTGTCAATTCAAAATGACAGCGAGCTGACAAGTGTTGCAATACAATAACAAAGGAAGGAACGAAACGTTTTCGTTTCGAACAGTAATTATTTTTACATTGTACAACGACGCTGAAGTACTAAAATTACAATAAAGACGTTTTACAATCACTGGCAACAAACATTTATTACAAGAATATGGTTATTACAGCATTGTGTTAAAACATTCGTAAATTTATTGATTGCTAAAGGAAATTGTTAATGCATAAGTAAACATTAACATTTTATTACTTTAGAAATTGATTCTGGTATGCCAGATAAGGCTCTAGAGGGCTAGACAAAGTTTCATTATATTTGCAATGCCCACTTTATTAGTAATCGAAGGCTTTCCAGTGTACAAATGTAAGGGACCATGTGGCATTTCGGTAGTAAGTACATGTCAATCGCATACATAACTATACCTAAGCTCTTCACAAAGTAACACAAACATTGAGACTGGCGAATATTTGGTGCGAATCCAGTAACATCGCAGGTTTTCGTTTTTCTGCTCACATTGATTTTATCTTTTTTCGAGTAAGTCTTTTAAGTCTTAGATACTATTTGCTTGATGCACCAACCAGAGATTTCAACTAAACCGTTATTGGCTGCAAGCAAAGAGTAATGTTTTTCGCGCCTATCCTGTATGTATGTAATATTCTTGACTATCTCATATCTTTCAAACCGCTAGACGGATTTATTTAATTACGACATCATTAGATTGACCGCCCAAGTATTCTTAAATAGGCGTTGACGTTAAAAAAAACAAACATGGCGGATGGAAAAAAATTATAACCAAAAAGTAATAATAAAAAAAAAGTTAATTTAAAGTCAAAAACCCGACTGCTTAAGAAACGAACTGTAAAAGATGATAAACAAGAAGAAAATCATGCTGTGCAGGTGGAGGATCAGGCAGTCAGTCCAGATCCTCAGACTTCATTTATGTCTGCTATTAATAGCAAATTAACAACAACCATTAATAACTGGAGACCATAAACAATTAATTCTTATTAAATTAATAACCCATCCATTAATAAACCCAAGTTCCACAGACACTTCACATAATTTTCTAAACTTTACTACGCACCTTTGATGACAGTCCGCTTCGCATGTTCAAATGACATTTATGACTTAACAATAATAATACGGGCTTGCCTTTATCACCCGCGCAGAACGATACATCACTATGCCTCGAGCTACTAGCTGTCAAATTAGAGATTTGTATCGCCCGTACTTAATAGATGCTAAGTTGCCCACCTGGATATGACTCATGAGTCGTGACAGTAGCTGTCAAAATTATGTGACGTGCATACCAAGCTTTATAGGGTCGGAAGTGTATCTGCCATAAATGGTGTTGGTAGTTGGCGGTAATGGATTTGGCTTAGACAGTGATAAATTGTGAACGGTATGATTGTAAACATAAATCTGTATGGATAATAATTAAAGAATGAAATGAGGGCACAAGTAGAACTCCTTATTTTTATTTTCTGCCATAGACCGTACAATAGTTTTATAATATAAATTCATTTAATTTCCATCTGTTCAGGTTCTACAATAAATCAATCATGTCAGTGAAATATTATCTAAAATAATACCTAATATACAATTTGGTTCGTAATTAATTATAACTGTATATTAATTTATGTACCTATGGAAATCTATAATTTAAATATCTTTTAATTATTATATTATTGTAACACAAAAGTTATTCACCATTTATCATATTTTTTGTTACTGAGAGTATAAATTTCTTTTTGATACCCCGGAAATTACCAAATGCCAGGATATCTTAAACGTTCAACCAAAAACAATATATCATTCTAATTTATTAACACCTCAAGAAAAGCCTTAATTTTATTACCATCAATAAAATATTATAACCAAAAGATGTGTATAACCTATAAAATCAGTTCTGTTGAACGAAACAATATTTGGTCTCCATTGTTAAAAAGTTTATAGGACATAAAATAAAGCCAGATTATCATGTCAACGATTATACTTGACAACGAGTTGTTAAATATTATTGTAACGGTTCTTTTATGGGTGTTGGTTTAAATAACAAGGGATGATTCACCACGTGGGCCCAGTGCGGGTTGTTGGATGCCATCACGTCTTCGAATTTTTGGTTCTAGGACATGCCTGTTTCCTCAGGATATTTTCCTTCACCGTTTTAATAACAGAGCTGATGAAATAATTTACACAAAGTAAAGCGCCTGCCTGGGTTCGAATCCGCAACCTACAATTTGTAATTCAGGGCCGTTACCACTGCTCTCGTGGTAGCGTGCATTCGTTGTTAAGCGTTTCGTATTAGTAAACTTACGGGGACATGTTATTCGGTGTTACACTTTTCTAAGTCAAGTAGCACACTCTCTCAAAACATCGTTCTATGAGAAAAAATAACATTCACAGACAACGTTATGGGAGTGTATTCTTTGGCAGAATGAACGCAATATTATGTTGAATAATGTACAGGCTTTATCAGGAGTTGTTTACTATACGGACCTTGTGGAACCTAGAAGAAATTTCCGTGCGTTCAAGCGTTTTTGCCATACCTATTATTGGAATCAAATAGAACAGCTCACAATGTTAGGACCCATTAATATTAATCCTAATTTTTATCCGTGGTGCTAGGCAACCGAGCTTATCTCAGTTGTAAACGACCCTTTGTGCCTATTGGCCTTATTTGATCTGTTTCCTGCTTGGTATGGAGGGAAGTGGTAATTTGTATTTTTACTTACGTTCCTCCGTTATTATTTTCTGATTAATTTCGTTGCGGGATCCAAGACAGTTAAATTCATTCTCCGGGACTTCGTCGAGCTTCATTGCCTCAGCGCTTTTCTGGTGGTCGCCACTGTTGATTATGGCTTTCAGGAGTTGCAGTGGAGTGGGTTTGTCCCAAAAACATTCACATACATTATAATATATATCAGTGTCACCGGATTATTGCAAACACCATATTTTTTTAATAAATCTTGCGAGATCATACTCTGTTTGTATTGTTTCAAGAACTGTAATCCATAAATAAGAATAAGTTTATTTGTCCATTATTACAATTTTTAATAATTAACAATGTTATATCCGTGTATAAAGAAAAGAAAGAGTTTACAATCTTACGCGATTTATTATAAATTTACAGTGTATGCAATAACCCGGTAACATACATTAAGATATATGAAAAGGTGCAACTTAGTGCATCTCTGTATTAGCCACTAATGTTGCAAACGTGGCCCCAATGTTAACGCAGTACTGGCCGTGGGCCACTCAGAGCCAGACTATCAATATTGATCCTCCTTTTCTATAGTTTTGATTTGATTGAATTCTAGCCATCAATTTTTCTGTGTAAAAATATTTTTAAACATCCTAGTCGTTTTGGGAATCCGATGGATACGAGACGCTCAGGACCGGTGAATGTGGCGACGCTTGGGGCTTATGTCCAGCAGTGGACATCTTTCGGCTGATATGATGATGATGATGAAGTCGTTTTGGAGGAGTATCCAAACATAGCGAAAGAATATCTTGCTGTTCATTATTTTTTAAAGCAGAACTATTAGTTACACGAAAAGACCATGTTTCAATAAAGTACATGCTTTTTTATTTTTTTTATTTTTGAACACTGAACCCCCAGGTCCCACCATATACGCTGATAAAGAATGTTTATAGAAACTGCTACCGGAGTTAGGCTTAGCAGTTTAGCACGCATTACGATTTTTATACGCGCGAACCAAATGCCGCGTACTGAATTTATTTTGATTGATTCTGTGGCAAAACACGGCTTTCTTGCGGTATTATTTACGCGCGACTTTTTTTCCGCAATGCGTGCAGCTTTTTACAATTCCATGGGGCGCAGAATGGGCGGCAAAATTCGCGATGACCCTTGGTAGACTAGAAGAGAACGCCCAAGGCAATAGTCCGCCATAGTACCTTTGTGCATGAAGTTCTAAATATATAAACTGACCTGAAATATGGACCCTACTTCTACAAAGCGAAATATCTAAAGGGTGCATTCAGACAGTGGTATGTCGTCGCGTATTCTCGGCATCGCCAATGTCAAGCACGTCCAAGCCACGCACAGTGTGGCATTTGTGTCGCGTGCCTGCTTCTGATATATGTATACGCCTTAATACCTGTGCTATATAATCAGAATATCAGTCTGCCCTTTGTGTACCACAAAGCTACATACCACTCTACTTTTGACTGGTTGGCTAGAAGAGATTCCAAATTCAAATTAGGATCATTCATGCTCAGATTCTGGGGGCTCCAGGCAAGGAGACATTCTAGTATCGAAAATGATCGTAAAAGTGCAAACTGAAACAGATTGCCTACTTGACATTTCGGAAGAACATTACAAGATTTTCATCTGTTGTAATTACAAAAACAATCATCTGCCTAGCCTTTTCCCAACTATATTAGGGTCGGCTTCCAGTCTTACCGGATTCAGCTAAGTACCAGTGTTTTACATGGAGCGACTGCCTATCTGACCTCCACAACCCAGTAACTGGGTAACACGGTACCCCTTGGCAAGACTGGTGTCAGATCTCAAGCTTCTGACTACCCGTAACGACTGTCAAAGATCTTCAAATAACAGCCGGGACCAACGGCTTCACGTGCTTTCCGAGGCACGGAGGAAACTCGGTATGTTGGAATGGTCACCCATCCACGGACCGACCTCGTCAAGCGTTGATTAACCTTGATGATCGACCCGTGCGGTTGTTATTATTTAGCCAGGAGCTCCTCTTTAGCCACAAGCAATAGGAGCTCGTGGCTAAAGAGCTCGATATGATTACAAAAACAATAGTAGAAGTATTTATATTGCTTCTTACTTTAGTTAAAGCGGTGAGTTTTTTGTTTGTATTTATTAGCTGTAAGTCCTCCATGTACTAAAATAAATAAAACAATAGACTGGCGTCAAAATCTGATCCCGCCACAGATGAGCGCACGCATACATTTTGTATTTATTATATAAATTCTTCCTTAATTACTGAGTCTTCAAATAATACTGACCACCTCCTTTTAGAGAGTTTGTATATTCTCTTCAACTCATAGTATTGTCCCGCAAGTAACCCATGGCCGAGTGACAAGAACCTAGATATCTCTTCTACGTCTTTTAAATTGCTATTAATACCCTGCCAAAGACACTATGTCCAAAAAAGCCATGCTAAAAACCCTTTACAAGTTAATTACTGTTTTGTCGGCGGTACCAACAGATTAGATTGTGGCGATAATTACAGTCTTCAACTCAACCTGACTAGAAAGTGTGAACTCTAGGAACTGTCCGCGGCCGCACCTTTGCGGAAATGGCCAAAGAAATTGTAGATATTTTTTGAAAATTTGTAACTCTTCGCCTATCTATAACAAAAAATATAAAAAATATAAAAAAAAAACTTGACTTGTGAAAAAGTAGTCGCAGTGTAAAGTCAAAGTCTATTTATTTCTATTAGGCCATTTAGCGGCACTTTTGAACGTTAACAATTAAAATTTACAAGTAATAAAAATTGATTCTACCGTGCATTCGGAAAAGTGACTTGTTATGGAGAAGAATGCACAAAAACTCCATACTTACTATAAAAAAACCCTATTTAAAGTACATACATACATTAATAAATCCATATACGTGAGGACGATGCACCTAGCACTACTATACTACATGTAGGTATAAAGTATTATAAGCAATAACAGGTAAAATCCTTCACTTGATAAATAGGAACATGGTTCTCACATACTTACAAATATTGCATACCTATGTACGCTCGTAACTATAATCAATACATATAATAAATCTGTAGAAAAATATTTTTTGTACATCGAAAAAAATTCCAAAAAAAATAGCCAGGGTGTTAAAGGATAACCAACAGAACCCATTTCTAGCATTTTTGGCATTTTTGTCTGTTTGTCTGTTTATCTGTTTGTCTGTTTGTCTGTTTATTTGTGCACGCATCACGTGAAATGTACGAAACCAATGTAGATAACTTTTATACATAAAAATTGTGCGTATCTTGAAGAATTACTTAGTTTTTGTTTCATCGCAATCGGTTCACTCTATCAAAAGTTAGATAGAAAAGAAAGAAAGAAAAGAAAGAAAAATATTTATTTGTGACCCGCACAGGAGACACGAGATAAGAAAAACACAAACAATAATAAAAAATAAAAATAAATTACCCCGTGCGAGACCAAAAAGGCTCCTATCTCAGCATGAGCAACGATATCAAGAAGAAAATAACGCTGCGCTGATATTCTGATAGGGCCCAATGTTGATGCCACGGACACATTTACGGAAACGGATCATATTATCATATTTAAGAAATAAAAATAGAACAAGATATATAATATCAAAATAGTATAAATAAACACAGTAGGTGAGTCGCTGTATGTAAGTGTATACGTATAAAATAAATATCTAAATAAAACACAATAAATATACGACCAAAATCTCGACGGCTCCATGATCATTTGTCAAACTCAAAACCGTAGACAAACGACAGATCGCGTGTCAATCTGTGGTCGGCGTCGCGTCGGCTGTCAAAATGAAAATATCAAAATAATAATAATGGAAAATTATGTAAGAAATTGCTGTTAATAAACAAGGTGAAAAGATTGCTAGTAGGTATTCGATAAAACAGAATTGTGTGAATATTACTGTGTGTGGTGTGTAGTGTTCGGTGAATTGTGGTGTCTCCGTCAGTTGTGGACCGATTTCAATAAATCTTTTTTTGTTTGAAAGAGTATGTTCCGAATCCGAAATTGGTCCCATTTTAATTTGGTGTAGGACTGACGAAGCAATTCGAAGATATACAACAGAACTCTTCAATAAATAACGGCAAATCTCTCGGGATTGCTGCAATCGCATGTCTGTTTGTTGTTTATACCATTTCATAACATAACATCACGCCAGTACGCTCTTACTTAAGGGGTACGCAGATCTCTCATTTCACCGGTTATGTTCAAGTTTCATGATATTAGGGTAATATATTCTGGCGTTATACGAGTAGGTTACTTACTAAACAACTTGCCTATTAGGTAGGTACAACTAAAAAGTGAAAAATAAAAAAACTTTTTACAAAAAAATACTTCCGACTTCCAAATAAAACTACAAAGTGAAAAATAACTTTATTTTTGGAAGTCGGTGTCCATAACGCAATAAATTGGTACCTACGAAAGACACCGACTTCCAAAAATAAGGTTATTTTTCACTTTGTAGTTTTATTTGGAAGTCGGTAGTATTTTTTTGTAAAAAGTTTTTTTGAGTATGTGGAGTAGGCAGGCAGGCTGGTAAGTACCATACTTACCAGCCTGCCTGCCTACTCCACATACTCAAAAAAACTTTATGGGTATGTGGAGTAACTTTTTGGGTTGGCAGGCAGATGACGGGAGCGAAGCCGCGGGCACAGCTAGTCTTGAATATAATCATCTAGTTTTGAAATATGCTTGTTTACAAAGTGTGCTTTTAACTAAAGTTTTAAATTTACTTTTATTTACCACCCCTAGCGCAGCCGGTGTGTTGTCGCGCTCGGTGCCTCGGCTTGCATTCAACCACCGCGCCGGTTTTTTCGTGCGCTGCTCCCGGTTGACGGGTTCGGCAGGGGCTGTGTGGTTTGAACTACTGTCGGTTGGATTGTTTGTTAACTTATTTGTGTTTATTTATTGAAATTCAATGTTTTGCTGTTTGGGTCCTTACACTGAGGAAGACCGCCCGCCGCCGCCCTTTGTTTGTATTTTATTGTTAAGTTTCTTTTTCTATGATTTAACTTGGTGTACCTACAATGAAACATATATAAATTAATAAGAATAAGGACATGATTAACTTTTTTCTTTCAACTTCCAACTATAATAAAAATATCCGAACGGTATTCGGAGCATCTAAATTCAAATCACATTAGAAGTTTTAGTGGTCCTACTTTGCATCCATACTGTTCCTGCGTATGAACCTTTAGTGTTGAAATTATTAATTTATGGTCGAAGTACGAAATGACTGCACAACAGCGGACTTAACGCCAAAGCAAATGATTTTCCGTCAATTTCAATAATCTTTCAACCCAGCCATTGCAATAATGATTTGCTATCGCCATATCCCTCATTTTCAATATTGAATGTTGGTCGTGTCTCACAAACGGCAACCATTCATCCCACGTTAATGAGTTTCCGGTAAAAGCTGGACAAGAATTGAATAACTTGACCTCTGTCCCTAAGGTACTAGAAATTTCTAGACATAATGGCCATCTTTTGAAGTTTTCAATAATAATATTATAAGTTAAGGCCTCTTCTTACTTTGCCGATCACGTTTCAGACTGCTTTTTTCGGCGTTCATTTATTTAAGCACGACCTGTCCCGGCTTCACACGGGACAAATATACATAACCCTACCTCGTCTTAAAAGCCGTCGCCTGGTTCAGAAGAATTATGTAGAGAAACATACAGAGGAAGAGAGCGAATTTATTTCATACTATTTTGAGATTACGATTTGTATTTTTTTTTGTTTTTCCTTTCATGGGAAAGGAAGAACGGTGAAGTCAGGCAGGTCTGGTTCAGAGTCTCAAGCTACAATGTAAATTAGGTGCGCAATATTGTGGTTAAATATGATGCCTCGGAGATCCGAGCAATTATGGTAATCGAACTATTAGTAACCAAAATAAATTCGTGATCACGACAAATCAGACATTCACACACTTTTCAAAGAAAAATCGACGTAATAAACGCTATTTCGAAGCTTGCAAGTAACCCATTACTGTACCCTACAGAACTTTGTGCAAACCATTGATGCAAGGATTGCAATAATGCAAAAGTAATTACAGGTTACTAACCTATTACCTAGCAACGCTGTAACTACCTGTACTTAGACTAATATTGCCTCAGGATGATAAGAAGCAGTTAATCATTTCTAGGTAGGCTGTCATTTGTTGGGTAGCCTTTAATGTTGGATTTTGCATGCAATTAGAGTAAGAGATCGAATGAACTGGGAAATACAGTAATATAAATGATAAAATATCCATTAAATGTATGCAAGAGCCTGAAGAATTTTGTAGGACCTCATAATAAATTTTAGATCGTTAATACATAAGTGGTTTATTTCTTTTTTACGAATCATCATCATCATATCAGCTGAAAGACGTCCACTGCTGGACATAGGCCTCACCCAAGCGTCGCCACATTGACCGGTCCCGTGCGTCTCGCATCCAGTGGAACCCCGCAACCTTCACCAGGTCATCGATCCGCCTAGTAGGAAGCCTTTCAACGCAACGTCTTCAGGTTCGCGGTCGCCACTCCAGAACTTTTCTGCCATCCGTTCTACGAGTTCTACAATATTATACAATGTTTATACGAATACTATAATGTTAATTATATTATATCATAGAGATCTAGAAGTTGCATCGGCTAGGATGATCGGTTCTTCTCTTCCCTCCGTTGCTTTTAATGGTTTAGTGTTTGCCGAGCAGTGGTGGCCCAGTGGTATCGGCCGCGACTTACAAATTGTAGGTCGTGGGGTCGAGCCCAGGCAGGCGCATTACTTTGTGTTAATTATTTTATCACCACTGCTCTCAAAACGGAGATGGAAAACATCGTGAGGAAACCGGCATGTCCTAGAACCAAAAATTCGAAGACATATGACATCCACCAACGCCCGCGTGGTGGACTACGGCCCATTCCCTCTCATAGAGAGGAGGCATCTGTCCCAACAATGGGCACACTAATAGGCTGATGATGTGATGTGTTAGCCAATAGCGCTCTATGAGCTCATACAATAAATACATGTGAGATTTGCGCTATTTCCGCGTACGAAACGACGCAGCGTTGATAGACCCCTCACAAGGTAGACCGATGACCTGGTGAAGGTCGCGGGAAAATGATGGATACGGGAAGCACAGGACTGGTCGTTACGGTTTTACTTTGGATTGGCCTTCGTTGAGCAGTGGACGTATTTCGGTTGAATGATGATAAGGAGCTTGGAGCTTCTAATTTGATCGATTGAACCAATCCAATCGATCAGTCGTCGATCTATGACATTGATCGACGGCGGTTGATGGCTGTTGGTGTTATAAGAACTGTCGATCGTCGTCAACTGAGCCATTCTGCCATCGATCAATGGCATTGATAGTTTGATTGTTTGGTAACACCTTTTTTTTCTCGTTGATACCTTCTGTTTGGGGAGAACAGAGGGCTAAGAGGAGTTTCATACCGGTTCCTCTCCATAGTGAACGACATCGAACCGTGCACTAGTTTCTGCCGTTTTTATAAGTGCCCATATAGCCCAGCTATAGGCGAAATAAAATAATTTGAATAACGTCAGACTCTTACCATCCTACATAATTTACATCATGTTTTCTTTCTTCCCCCACATTCTAACGTTCTCTTCTCTTCTTCAACAGTGGCAGCAGTATGTATACTGCTGGAAGTGGGTGCGCTGCCCAGCCGGCGAGCTGGCTTCACCTGCAACGACCCAGCACTGTCGTACCCTCACACCGGGGACACCTTCTCCATATCACTGGTGGCGGCCATCACAGTCATCGTGCCTTATTTAGTGGTGAGTACTTTGTGGCATTTAGTTGAATATGCTACAGTTACAGGCACATGAGAGATATCAGCTTCAATTAACCTTAGAATCAATATTTGTTTCGGGATATTTACCATGTATATTTAGATTTTGGTTAAGAGCTCGATATTTCGGCACCGTTACAAGCGCCATGATCACGAGAACTAAAGTCTTTGCGGGCGGGTGTTGTTTATGAGCTGACATATCTGTCTACCCTCTTCCTCACTTATTTTTCACGCACGATGCCGCTACTACCAGAACTTTTCTCACTAGTTACTCGACATTGTTCACGACAGACGATGCTCACTGTATCCACTTCTGACACTCGTTCAGTAGTTGTACGATCTTTACATAGTTGAACCACTGGATTCCAGGCTCTTGACAATTGAAACCCGTCGTCCCTATTGAAACTTTTGCACTTGGTTATTTCAATTGCTTCCCGAACAATTCTAGGTATGTAATGGCGTTCAGTTGAGATAACCTGTGGGTCATGTAAATCGATCCAGTGGTTTGGATGATTCGAGAAGATGTTCTGCTACGGCCGATTTTTGGGGATCGTTGTTTTTCACTGCCCTAATGTGTTCTTTGATTCGGCAAGCAACAAACAAATATTAATTCTAATGATTGTGACCATGTCAGCTTAAAAACTTCAATTTCCTTGTCGTATAGTGGTTGCAAAGTGTGATTGATGAGCCTGAGTCCAGGGTTCGATTCCCAGGTCAGGAAAAGTGTTGTTGGGTTTTAAATAAGGTAATTTGGAAGTTTGTGATGTGATACCCCCGTGTCTCCGGTAGCACGTAAAGTGGTTGGTCCAGCACCTGATCTGTCCCCAGTCTTTGGCCTTAGTGAGAGTATTTAAACGTAAACTTCAATTTGTATTAAAATTGAATAAACTTCTCCGTCGACTACATCTTCCCTTACCATCAGGTGAGATTGTGGTCAAGGGCGACCCTATCCATAATACAAATAAGCGCCGTCTGGTGACAGCGATCGAAAACTTGTTTCCTATACAAATTGACATAGTGAACGTTTACATTAACGCGATGTAAGTATAACAAAAAATCAAACCGACTTCCAAAACAAAACACTACAAAGCGAAAAATAACTTTCTTTTCCGAAGTCGGTGTCATATTTTTTGTTTAAAAGATTTTTATTTCCTCTTTTTAGTTTTGGTAGGTAAATCCAATTAACATGAAAATCATTTATAGCCATAGTACATCTCATGACAATTCCAATAAACCCAAACACGATTAGGATACATTGGTTTTATTTCGGAGTTCCAGTGGCCATTGTGGTCTTCTTCATCAGTTCCACTTCACCAAATGATACTTTCTGAGTGCAAATGATTGCATTATTGACGAAAATACCAATATCTATATCTATGCCTATAATATTTGAGGAGTTCCCTCGATTTCTCTAGGATCTCATCTTTAGATGGTTTCTGGTTTCCTTATCATGGTTCCAACCTTGATATATCTCCTTTCCAACAAAAAAAGAACTTATTATATTATATATATATACACGGTCGAGTTGAGAAACCTCCTCTTTTTTGGAAAGTTGTTTAAAAACTCACGCTAAAGCTTTGATGGTCAACAAAGAACTCATTTTCAAGCTTCCAAGTTTTCTACTATCTATTCTACATATCCTGTATTTAGTTACTCATTTTTCAGTATGGCAGCTACAGCGCATAAAATATCAGAAACGATTGTCGTTTAGACACCATTGTCGTGGCCACAGTAGTAATGTACACAGGTGCGTTCAGTACACACAAATGTTGACGCTCAGTTTATGACAATGAATCCAGCGTCATAGAATGCAGGTGTATGCAAATGAAGCAAAACTTTCTAGAAATTTCCATGAAAATATTGAAACAAGTTGTAAATATTAAAACTACAGAAAACTGTCAGTGTAAAACTTCTCGGTAGCATGACTTCGGCATTCTACGAAGGGTAAGACAATGGTGTACCTGTAGTACTTAACCTATTGTAATCAGTCATTTTTAAGTCTTATGTAAAAGTGGATGAGCCTATTGCGACCAAATCGGTACAAATCCAGACTCCGGCAGGCTTATTACGTATCTTGCAAGAGCAAAACGCTAGCGATTTTTGCGCAATAATTGCTCTCCAAAACAGAAGTTTTTAATATTCCGTACCTCAAAAGGTAAAAATGCAACCTTGTAAGATCACTCTCTTGTCCGTCTGTCTGTACGTGTGTCACACATTTTCTCAGGAATGGGTGGTTCTAGAAAGTTGAAATTTATACCAGATACTGAGGTCCCCATTAGATGTATAAAAATCAAAGTCCTGAGTCGACACGATAAAAAGATATGGGCAAATTAAGATTTTTGCGAAATTTGTAATTATCTTACAAAATTTACCTTAATTTTCAACTTTATTTTTTATTTTTCGGTATTTTCCCTTTACTTGTGCTGTAAGACCTTGCTTTTAACCAAAATTGACATTTCATTTGACAAACAGCGATCGATTAGCAAACGATTGTGTAGGACCTACGATACCTACACTACAGGTAATGCCGACTTTTATGACATAAAGCGTTTGATCGTGCGATGATTGCTGATTGTTGTTTCTTCCGTAATAAGCCTGCCGGTTGTTACTGAGAAATTCCAGATTCAAAGTCCAATGACACTTATCCCGAGCCAGTAGCCGCCCTTTCAACCACTCGACAATGAAACAGCTGGTAACACACAAACATAATGTTAAACAAACAAACAACTCAAAAACTCTTTGACTACTCTGCTAAACAAAACAAGAAAAACAAATGTTGATCAGCATTATAAAACTGTCATTCTTGTATTATTGTTCAAACAAATGCAGCCACTCAAAAGCAGACACTATTGTTTCAATAATAAAAAAGCAATATTTCCAGCAGTCTTAAGTCCAGCTTTTTGAAATAAACTGACAAGAAATTGTCATTGTGATATACTCTATATATATATATACGTAAATGGCCTGTCCATTACAATTTACGACGCTGTCTGTCCATCATTGTGTCCATTTTAATGTGTTTTGCTGTCATTAGACATGATGTATGTATTAGGTCCTTGTGGATCGAAGATAAGCAGGTGACAAACTATACTTTAGTGTCATCATTATAGATATCATTGACTCTCTATTGATTTGACCCACTACAGGAGGATGACCATAAGCTCTTAGAGCGGTATCAATTTGAGATCGAGTAAGTGACAGGTGTATACACGTCAGATACATCTTTCCCTTATTCGATCTCAAATTGATACCGCTCTAAGAGCTTATGATCACCCCCCTGATCCTGTTTTAGTTTTGTGACATTTGTGTGACGACTAATACCTTTAACCGATTGGTCATGCCAATTCTGCAAGCTTTCTCAAGCTCTATATGAGAAGAAATCATAGTCTATCCAGTATACTATGTTTCATCCAAATCTGTTTTATCGTTGAGGCGTAATTTACTAAAAAAACATCAAAACATCCAGATTTCACATTTACTTGTACAAAAAAATCAAAGTCATCGATCAGACCTTTACCTTCGTAAATTGGAAACATAGTTTTTTTGTTTATTGAGATATTTTGAAAACTTTGGTCTCAAATGAAAGGTATAGGCGTTTTATCCGTTTAAACCATGTTAATCGGTCTACGCGTCTTATGAGATAATAACTCATCACTGAATGCCAAATGAAAGGGTCACGGAACTCACGGACGCCCCTTACCACGATACTTTTGTATTGTTTTTTTTTTTTTTTTTTATCTTATATAGGCTCGCGCTTGACCACCATCTCACCTGATGGTAAGTGATGATGTGGTCGATGATGGAGCACGCTTGCCTAGAAGTAACCTATTCACTCTTGACTTAAAGACCCCCAGGTTGTAGCTATCGGGAAACACAGACTCCGGCAGGGAATTCCACTCCTTAGCTGTACGCATAATAAAAGTATTTTCAAAACGTTTAGTGCGTATGGGTGGGATGTCCACCATGTACCGATGGCGCATCGCCGTACGTCTGGTAGTCCGATGATGAAATGGGCTGGGCGGAATTAGATTATGCAATTCCATCGCACATTCCCCGAAATGTAATCGATAAAAAACCGACAAGCCGGCAACTCGGCGACGATGTTCAAGGCTCTGGAGCTTTGTCTTAACCAATGCCTCGTCGCCGATGAGCCTCTTGGCCCGCTTTTCGATCGACTCTAGTGCATCAAGTTGGTATTTGGCAGAGCCGTCCCAGAGATGAGAACAGTACTCCATGCATGATCGAACTTGCGCTTGATACAAGCTGAGCAGCTGTTCTGGCGTGAAGTACCTTCTCACCTTTGCAAGGATGATCTTGAGATCAAGAATGATCGTGTTAGCGACACTGCCTTTACATTATTTTCGTATCGTTTTCAAATATTGGAATACATTGGTAGACAGGTGTTAATGGCTTTCATTTTTTGTTATCTGGCAGTGACTTTAGACAGAGGATAGGATGTGTACGATTACTTTTTCATGAGACTATTGTGTGTACCTTTCCCCATATTCAACTCCACCTTTCTTTCCAGCTATGGGCAGTCGAAACAACTCTCCAACGAGAAGATGAGTACAACCTAAAGAAGAGTAAACTCCTCGACAGCGCCAAGACAGCCGCCTTCTTATACCGGGACTACATCTACGGGTCTGTCGTCAACCTGACCATATTGGAGGTTGTGAAATGTGTGGTGGGGTCTCCCAGGCCTACCTTCTTTGATCTGTGCCAGCCGGATAAGGCTAGCACTTGTAATGAGTGAGTATGCTTCTATTTAAAGCTTCATTTCCGTTTTGTGTGACAATGTTTGATGATGATGACATTGTTGTTGAATTAGATATTTTACCTACGTTTGCAATATTTGTAAGTATGTGAGAACCATGTTCCTATTTATCAATATATTGAATTTACCTGTTAATGCTTTTAATACTTTATACTTATTCGTAGTATAGTATGTATTTCTATTCTAGGTGCATCGTCCTCATATATGCATTTATTAATGTATGCACTTGTGTAAATATTTTAGAAACACATTTTTTTAAAAGAGGTAGAATGGTGTTTCTTGTCCATTCTTCACCATAACAAGCTACTTTTCCGAATGGACGGTAGAATCAATTATTATTACTTGTTTATTTTAATTGTTGACGTTCAAAAGTGCCGCTTAGTGGCCTAGTTGAAATAAATATTTTTGACTTTGAATGTTTGCAAAATACAAACAATTTCACACAATTCGGTAATGATGAAATATTTTCATTGCCAAACAAAAAAGGATTAGGAATTAAATTTTTAATACTGGAGCCCTTACAGCAAGGTTATTTCTGCTGTGCGTAAGGTATAGATATATATGAGATATATTCATCTGTCCCTTACGCACAATGGAAATAACCTTGCTCTAAGAGCTTATGGTAGAGCCTGTGGTATTTATATTCTTAACTTTAGATAGATAGAAACTGAATTGAAAAAAAAGCTTCCGTTGCGTGCGCTGCGTAAGCGGTTACGCAACATTCATGTATGTAGGGTGGGTAGGTAGATAGCCAGTTGACGGGAGCGAAGCCGCGTGGGACAGCTAGTCTATTGTTAAATTCATATCTGTGGTTGTACTTTTGACAGCCATACGACCATTCTGTACATGATGATGATCACTTTTAATACCTTCAGTTATCAATCCCTACAATAACTAGTATCTACTCCCCAACAGTTCCGAGTACGTGAGCAACTACCGCTGCACGTCTATGAAGTATTCTCGGTACCTGCAGATCGACTCCAGCCGCAGCTTCCCTTCAGCGCACGCATCGCTCTCTGTCTACTGCGGATTGTTTCTAGCTGTGAGTATCTTTTTTTTTTAAATATTTTCGTGCACACATAAAATTGACAACATATTGCTGATACTAAACATATTTATTTTTGTTTTACACATAATAGCAAAATTGACAACGTCTAGTTTGAAATTAGAAAAAAAATGTTTAGACTACGCTTCTCAAACTTTATATCATTTTGCGAAAATAAAATAGCATACATTTTTATATGTTAGGTTACTTTTGCTGCTTCACCTTTTGAAAGAATCTGATATTAATAAAATAATCTTGTGAATTACATGATGATAATTATATTACGGCTGCAAAAATACCATACTGGATAGCCTGCTAATACAATTGTAATGGAATTGACGTTCATGTCATTGTAATCCCACCACGTATAACTTTTCCCCTAGAAGTTTATTATTATATTCAATTCAATCCATTTATATATGTTCTTGAAGCCATACCTCCACCTCTTAACCTGTCAACTAACCAATCCTTCATCCACAGTGGTACCTCCAAAGGCGAGCTTTCAGCTGGCACAACCGCTCCGTGCTGCTGGTACCGCTACTTCAAGTCCTCTGCATCGTGTACGCTGCAGTGTGCTCGTTGAGCCGGCTCAGCGACCACCGGCATCACTGGTGGGACGTGCTGGTTGGCGGGGTCATGGGGATGCTCAGTGTTTTGTACACGGTAAGTTTAAATTATCTATTTATTATATAAGTATATATGAACACCACTTCGTAAGTACAGGACAAACATTTATATAAACAAGTGTACAAGGGGCGGCCCGGTCTTATCGCACAGGACAATCAGACAACCTTTGGATGAACTGATCGAGAGGGATATTATCTGTTGTTTCATTTTTGAGATATATCAAATTTATGTATGAAAAATCTGTCTGTTTATAATTTGTTCACTACTCAACTGCTAAACTGATTTCGATGGAAAGCCTGAAGACAGACAGGCATGGGAAATTTCGAAAAATGAAATTTCTAACGGTTGTTATGTTTTGAATTTTGCATAAGACAGTTTGTTATCTCCCAACGTCATCAGTCGTGGACAAGGCTCTGAACAAAACTTTACCATTTACTAAGTAATAATAGAGATAGATTAGGAATGTAGGAATTTGAGAAAAACAGCCGACAAGCTAAACTCATCAGCTATAAATGGTCATTACCTTCCATATTTGTACAAAAATCCCTTTAAAATAATTGCATCGCACCGACAATGTCCACACCTACTCACCGCATTTAAATAACAAGCCATGTTTTGTCCTAACGAATTGTATTTAAATAAAGATTTTAATCAATTTGTGTTGACATCACTGGCAGTATATTATTCAATCGCCAGTGATTTATGTTTAGAAGGCTATAAACCTCATTACAGTTTGTGTTAAAGTGTGCACGGTGCAACCATGATGGAATGGTTTTATTGCAGAGAGGGATTACCTCAGCTCTCGTGTTTACACGGGCTGTGCTTTGTTATTTAATGCAATTTGTCTGCGGAGTCATTTAAACATTTCCTTAATTATACTATTGATTAGGGCCACATGGACGAGAGCCATTAAAACAGAAAATCTGGTGATTGGCCAAACATCAAACATACCATTTAAGTTTACTTAATTAGTAACTTGAGACAGGATATCAATGTTAACGCCTCAAGCGAGAAGTAGAGGTCTTCAAACAAAGAAGATGAGTTCATGAGCCCTAAAGAAGTTGTTTTGAAATTTCATGCGGTAAAATAAATAAAATAGGAGGTGAAAGTTATAATGGAAGCTCCTGACTTTTGGCGATAGAAAGTCCCATCAGGCACATGGCTTGTTTATGGTATATAATATCCGATCTCATCAACTAATCGGATCACACATATCACTACAACAGGCTCTCCGCTTTCAGGTTCTAGTTCTCTGCAAGAACTTCTCGCAGCCAGCCGTGGTCAGCACAAGTGATATCTCCAGCAGTGACGGCAACAATCACCAGTCAGTCCGACGGTTGCTGTCCAGCGATGTCCACGTGGTCGTCCCCTAGCCCCAAGCAGTGTAAGCGGACGCTTACTCATGTGGTACAAACTCTTGAAGTGAAGTGAGGTGGTCCTGTGGTCAATCCGGGTATGGATCTATGAACTTCATAGATGTAGTCTAAGCTATAGGGGTCTGAATCTCATTTTCTTTTATATTGTTGATGCTCTGTTATGATGTGTTTTAATTAGTGAACATAATATGATGAAGAAAGACGATCGCGTAAGATCTGAAATTATGGAGAATTTATTCATTTTGTGATCGTTTCTTTCTTGTTAGCAGTTGGTTTGTAGAAGAAAGCTGGATTTGACGCGTTAGTCCTTATCTTAAACAGTGTAAGCCTAGAGCTTACTCGGTTTTAAAGTTGGATGATCCAGAATATTGTAGAAAAGTATTTTATTTCGTTGACTGAGAATCAAATATTTTGTTAGATTGTTCGATGACTGGTATTGGTAGATAGTTTGCAATTGCAATTCCAGTGTTTCTTACGACACTATTGGAAAATATAGAAACACAAAATTCTGAAGAGATAATTCTTTATTTTGAAGAATAGTCAAAAATTTGGAATGCATTAGTTTTATGCGTAGAAAAATAATCTTATAAAATCAAGAAAATAATTAATTCGTTAAGAATTAGAAGGTGACGGAATGATAGAATATTCAGCTAGCTTAGATTACGAGCATTGTTCAAATTAATTTGATAGTGATTCGATATTCACTTAATTTTAGAAAATGAATTATGTTGAAATTGTAAATAATAAAAGTAGTTTTAAATATTAAGTATTTTGTGCGAATGAACTCTGAATATGATACGAGTATCAGCCAATTTATTCTGGCAACATATTTCCGTCAAAGCTTAGGTGGAGATAGCTTGCAGTTAACTGTCATTACTCTGAGTTTTTAATTTCGTAGACTTAACTGACATTTGGGGGGTTGTCAGGTCACTTTATCGTTACATAAAAATATTGTCGTATCCTGACTATCTTGAGTGATCTAAAATCGAAGTAGATCGAAAATGGAACGATTTTACGGCCAAAAAATATTTTTTTTAAGCAACTAGCGGCCCTTATTTAGTTTCTACTCATTTATGACAGACTTTATTTTATCGATCGCTTTTATTTTATTGTTGTTTTCATATATAACACAGTAAATGTTTATGTACTATGTGTATGAATACTGTTATATTTAAATATATTACGCTTATATTCACAAAACATTGAATTACACCAATTAGTAAAATTAAATTGAGGAGTCATAGTCATGTCACATCGATTCAATGAATCACTTATGACTGAGCCTTACCTACAACACAGCTCCGCGCTTGCAACATTAAAAAATATAAGGTAATTGGCTGCTGTCAGTTTAGTCTACGATTTTAAAAAATACAGTATAGTTAGATTGTCCGCTAACTTCATGTTCACTGCGACCAAGTTTTCACCCTGTGATGTTTACAGAATAACACCACTGAAGTTGAAATTAAAACAAAGAATTTCTTTGTAGAATTATAATATTTCAATGTTCTACTCGTTAAGCTTGTTAGCATGGCAGCTCCAAAACATGTCATTTTATAAATAAAAATAAAGTGTGTACGTACAAAGTGATGCAAGTTCGAAACATAGAAATGCACTTACCAACAAACCCCATGAGATTTCTTTCATTTTAACTCCCCTTCTTTTAAAAGAAAGGGAGTGTTCAATGTTTTCTTTGAAGTTTATATTTTAGAGGGGATATCTGTGTATAGAACTTTGTTTACAATGACAAATGGAATTAGTCAATCATTCTTTTGAACATACCCTTCTCGTAAAAAGGGACGTTATTTTTAGAGAGAAAAGTTTGAGAAACTTTGTCATTTATTTGAAATATTTGTTTCGGAAACCGATACGATAATTAAGTATTGGTTTACTAAAAATGTCAAAAGCTATTTTGGAATTGATGAATAGTTAAATATTCTGAGTTTATTTTAATAGCCTGCTTTTAAAATCGATAACCTCGTAAATTGTGTATGGTTTTAGTAGTAGTTAATAGATTTTTTGCGCCTTATAATTATAAATAATACAATGAGTCATTGGTAGTTGTAAATTTCATTATAATTAATTATAAGTTAATTATAATTGAGACCAGTGATATTGTAGTGCAGATTAAAATGGATATTAATTATGAATATTTTTTTCAAATATAAAAGACCACCTTTATGTCCTTCAAATCCAATGGGATTTTTAATTTGGGAAAGATGTAGTTTGTTTTTCATAAAAACTACTACGCAGTTGTTAAAAAAATATCCATAGTTAATTTATTTTAGAATAACTAAGCGACATTATAACAGTTAAATAAAACGTAACAGAATGGTTTCACGGCGTAACTCTACTTACTAATTTATTAATTAATTGTATTAAATAATAAACATTTTAAATGATAACAACATTTGACAGTATTCACTGCTTAGTACCTGTCTAGTTGTAAGGTTATTAAAAATATATTTATTGTTAACATTTTTCATGAAACCACCCACCTGTATTTATAAACAATAATAACAAATAACTTTTTTGTTCTTACCGTAGTCGGGTAAAATTATTTTCACATATCAAAATTATTTTAGAAGAGAAGCATTAAGTTTTCTCTAAAATGAAAATTATGTCTGTATTTTTTTAAGAATTTGACATTCCTCTGCATTTAGTATACTATTAATTTTAGTTTTTTATCTGAAAATTGTAAATATTATGTTTAAGGAATTGATGTGTGACTGTGGCTGTCTGTATGCAAACATGTATAAAATAAATTAAACAAATTTTAATTCAACGTTTTGTTTTTTTTTACCTTTGTTTATCAGTCTAAGAATTCATGTTATAGTGTAAAACGTGTATACCTGTAAAAGGCTTACATACTATCTATACTAATATTATAAAGAGAAAAGATTTTTTGTTTGTTTGTACCGAATAGGCTCTGAAACAACTGGACCGATTCGAAAATACTTTCACCAATGAAAAGCTAAATTATTCCTGAGTGACATAGGCTATTTTTAAATCCAGAAAACAGGTACTGTGAGGTGGTCCACGGGAGCGAAGCCGCGGGAAACAGCTAGTACTACATACAAATATAAAAAGAATCATCTTGCACTGACTTATGTATTTACATAGGTCCAAAAATTGGTCCAAAAATCCTATGAGATACGACGCAACACACAACGATACGAAACTACTAACAGCAAATAGGATCAGTCTTGAAACAATCAGATTGATGCACTTGAAAAGTCAAGCCATCAACTACTACTTTTAAATCTTACTAATATTATAAAAGCGAAAGTTTCGATGGATGTATGTTTGTTACTTAATCACGCCGGAACGGCTGAACAGATCTGGATGAAATTTGGCACAGAGATAGATTATAGTCTGGAATAGCACATGGGCTTTTCCTCCTGGTATAATTTTCCCTTCAGATAAGAAATGACTATCCACGCAGGCGAAGCCGCTGGCAGAAGCTAGTGTTTAGTTAAGTTTTTATCGCTATTTAAAAATAACATCAGAAGTTATAATTGTTTAATAAAACCTCTGATTGGTTTGTTGCTGATTACCTTAAAAGGGAAAGCCTTTTTATAAGCTAACAATTACGCTGCTTAGAATACGGTAATGCTCTTGTGAATGCTCAATTTAGCGTAATAAAACTTTGTTTTACTATGATTGGATAGTTTTTAGGGTTCCATACCCAAAGGGTAAAAACGGGACCCTACTACTAAGACTCCGCTGGCTGACTGTCTGTCTGTCACCAGGCTGTATCTCATGAACCGTGATAGCTAGACAGTTGAAATTGTCACAGATGATGTATTACTGTTGCCGCTGAAACAACAAATACTTAAAACAGAATAAAATAAATATTTATGTAGGGCTCCCGTGTTTTATTTGCCGTTTTTTGCGATAATGGTACGGAACCCTTCGTACGCGAGTCCGACACGCACTTGGCCGGTTTTTTTTTAAAGTGTTAGCCTGTTTTTACTCTTAAATCTCAGTCTGCCTAACCTGTTCCCAACTATGTTGGGACCCGCTGAATACCAGTACTTTTCATGAAACGACTGCCTATCATACCTCCATAACCCAAAAACAAGCTAACACATCTACTACTACACGTCTAAATCTATACTAACCTTTGGCAAAACTCAGTTGGCTGCCAAAAAGTACTTCACTCCTAAACAGCTGCTCAACTTGTATACGCAAGTTCGGTCATGGATGGAGTGGCGAGCACCTCTGGGACGGATCTGCCAAATACAAACTTGATGCAATTGAGTGGATTGACAGACGGGCCAAGACGCTGATCGGCAACGATGTACTGGTCGACTCAAAGCTCCAGAGCCTTGAACACCGACGCCAAGTTGCCAGCCTATCGGTTTTTATCGGTTACATTTCGGGGACAGTGCGATGGAATTGCACAATTTGATTCTGCCTAGCCCTTTCCATCTTCGGACTACAAGATTTAAGGCTATGCGCCATCGGTACATGGTGGATATCCCACCCATACGCACACAGCGTTTTGCGAATACTTTCATTATGCGTACAGCTAAGGAGTGGAATTCCCTGCCGGAGTCTTTGTTTCCTGATAGCCAAGTCTTAAGTCAAGAGTGAATAGGTTACTTCTAGACAAGCGTGCTTCACTGTCGACCACATCATCGTTTACCATCTGGCGAGATAGTGGTCAAACGCGAGCCTACGACAAATAAAAAAAATAAAAAAGACTGGTGACAGATTTCCTGGCTTCTCACTAGATCTACAAATGCCAGCGGGGACCTGCTTAGTGTTTATTTATTTATTTATGTTCACACAAAAAACTTAAAAGAGGAAGTAGATATAAAGATAGAATAGCGCAAAGGTGCTGCTTATTTCTAGAGAAATATCTTCCAGCCGACCTAGTATGACAGGAGAATTAGATAAGAAGCATAGTCACAGTGTGTATAAGTACAAGGCAAGGTAATTAAACTAAACTATAACAAACAGAATATATAAACAGTTGCCCGGACCATACCCGTCTGTCTGGTCGGAGGATCATCGCTCAATTGAGGTGTGTGGAACTAAAAAGTTATAACAAACTGTCAGTGTTGTAATTAACTATTTAGTAATCTGTGGTGTTGTCATTCAAATCTAAATCGAAAATCAGTAAAATTGTTTGTTTGATGATAGTCTCTAGAAGCACTTATCCCATTTTGAAAATTCTTTCACTTAAAGTAGGCCACTCTATCTACGGCCACACTATCGCAGCCATAGTCAAAATTTACTACTGAAAAAAAAAATGCAGTCCCTGTGGAAATGACTACGGGAGCGAAGCGGCGAGACAAAGCTAGTCCGCTATTATTTCGAGAAGGTACCAAAAGTCAGAGCAACATTAAGC
Source organism: Orthosia incerta (assembly GCA_948252205.1). Lineage (NCBI taxonomy): Eukaryota > Metazoa > Arthropoda > Insecta > Lepidoptera > Noctuidae > Orthosia > Orthosia incerta. The sequence continues at coordinate 5,748,790 of OX411745.1, read as the reverse complement.
CATCGTCTATTCCAGCTGATGCATAAAATTCTTCTCCATTAATCGCCTGACCCAGAGGTCATAGAGCTCTTTCAGATTTGTGTGGACCCCTGGGGGTTCATGTAAACAACCTTGGGAATGACTGGTCTAGCCTATCTAGCAAACTAAATCGAGTATCATGATAGTGATCATCATATCAGCCGATAGGCCTATGTCTACTGCTGGACAAAGGCCTCCCCAAAGCGTCGCCTAATTGATCGGTCCCGTGCGTCCCGCAACCAGCGGATCCCCGCAACCTTCACCAGGTCATGGGTACACCTGGTGGGAGGCCTTCCAACGCAATGTTTTCCAGTTTGCGGTCGCCACTTCAGAACCTTTCTGCCCCATCGGCCATCCTTTCTGCGAGCAATGTGCCTCGGGCTATGTCGGTAACCCTGGTTCTCTTGCGGATCTCTACATTTCTGATTCGATCACGCAAGGAAACTCCGAGCATAGCCCGAGCATAGCATGATAGTGATAAATTAATATTAAATTATGATAAAATACTCATAATCAGCCAATATAATTGTGATAATTAAATACAGTAAGTTAACTTTACGAGGTATTTTACAGTTTAATTTAATGTGTTAACTGTTTAACATTATGTTGTATTCTTGACGAAACCCGGAAGAGCTATAAATAAATATACTCTGGTGATGACATCTCTAAACTATAAGTTTTATGATGGTTTATAAACTAGAAGAATGGTGCTACGCCATGTTGTTTTAATTATATTAATAACAATAATAAAACTGCATTCCGTGAGAGATATTTTTGTAAAGTGTGAAAATACGAATAATATTTTCAACCCGTTGAACATGCATCTATACGGAGTATATTATTATACCATGCATGCATCCATAATTCATGTGTCGAATAAGCAAGTCAAACATTCTAAGAATCAATTTATGGTCAACCAGAGGTTCTAGAAAAAAAAAAAATTCAAATCATCATGATTTCCTTGTGGATAAAAAAAGTTAATAAAATCAAATAACCCAACAGCTTAGGCGAACTAAAAAGATGTAACAAGAAGAAAATCAGTCGGAGGATACATTGATTTTGTAAACTTATTGGTTATATATTTTTACAATGCATGTCCTCGAAAAGAGCGTTTTCCAAGCAGCCAAACTGTGCGGAAAGTGTCACTTTTTTTTACTAGTGCTTTTTACTTTCCTGTACTTTTTTAATTTTTAACTCCAACGTCAGCCCGCCGCATAGAGTTTTTATTATTTGAGAAAAGTTTTAAAATTAGTTAAGTACAGATTATCATTCATATAAAAAGTAAAACAAAACTAATACGTCATTTAAGGCGTTTTTAATTACTCTAGATTTAGATTTTGATCAATAAATTAATTTTAATTATTCATTAAACATGTTTGGCAGAATTAATATTTTGCTCGTGCCTTTTTGCGTTATGACGTGACAGCTATTGCACATGCGCAGTAGAACTATGAACTATTAGTTAATCTGTGGATATGCTGAGCGCCCTTGAATAAGCGCCATTTTATTAATTTCTTGCTTGGTTCAGATATATTTTTTTATTTCCTCGCACAATGCATAGTAAAATGTTGTATGATACACGTGCGTAAGATGATTTCCGACTCGTGTCGATTTATCCACTCACTCGCTTCGCTCGCTCGTGAATAAAAATGCCACTCATTGGAAATCACCTACTTCCCGCACTTGTAGCATAAATAACTATTTTCGAATGGCTTTTAAGCGGTAAAAAAATTATCACCTCTAAAAATCCTTCATTTTGTTAGGTACCCCAGTTGACAGGTTTAGAAGAAAAAAAATTGGAACCTCCACAATATGGCGCCCAAAATCCGACATTTTTCTTTTTTTTTACGTCGCTTACCTATGAACACTTGGGCGGTCAAAATCTATCTAACGATGTCTTAATTATAAAAATCCGTAGGGGTTTGAAAGATGTGAGGTAATAAAGAATATTACATACATAGAAAACATACAAGATACGCGCAAAAAACATAACCCAATATTTGCAGCAGGGTATCGCGATCGCATAGGTTAAATGTCACGAACAAAAAAAATCGCAGAATGAATTTGTCTAATATTGTCAAACGCGCCTAAGCTTGATTGGTTGAAAAAACTATTCAAAAGACCATCGCATCGCTTGCTTGCCTTTGATTTATGACACGACGATAATTTGTTACCAGAAACCGGGGACTAACCCTGGCTTGCTAAAGCAGCTACCTAACCAAGATTTAATTGATGCGAACGTACCCTTACAACCTATAAGATCATCGTCACTATGGACATAAACGTGGCCACAATTTGAGAGACAACTTACTAGGCCCGCATCATTCTCAACTTCTTTCAAATTGACTTTTTAAATTAAGAAGCCACAAGGGGTCTTTCAAAAGACTGAATAACATCAAAATGCAATGTAAAAATACATATTGTAATGAATACTCCTTGCTGTGCTCATTAAAAATTAAATTAATGTAGATAAAATGAGTATTTTGAATACTTCTTACATTAATCACCGTGGTTGAATGGTTATCGTTAGGATAGCTAGAAGGTTAATTTTGTTTGTGAATGGGTTTTGGAATTAAATGTAGTGATTAAAATGTAAATAAATTGTTAACGAAGACTTTATGATGAGGCGGCAGAATAAATGAGAGATGATGTATTGTTTTAAACAACATACGTAAGCATGTCGATGCCGCTTTCACATCCGCAAGTCGCTGACGTGAACCCCTAAGTATTGCCCCTACCAAAAATCACTCACCACGGCTAAAAAAGCTCAATTCAAAAAATTTGATGATCATCATTCAATGACATCAGAAAGTTCATTCCTCTTGACGTTCAAAACTTCTGACAACTCCAATACTCAAGGTTTGCTTCTTCTCTACGATGAGAAGAGGCCTTTGACCCACTCGTTCCACTAGGATCCCCTAAATCAGTCCCCCAGGGGATTCTACAGCACTCAGTGTTCCACTACGATCCCCTATGCAGGGGATTCTATAAGTACTAATAAGTTATATTCCTTTAAAGTCCCTTCTAAATAAAAAAGCCACCTATACAATAACAATATACATAGAATTAAAACTCGGTGTACAGAGAGGATTACAATGACGGATATTATTTTTTCTAAAATAAGTTAGATGCTGAAAAACAAAATACCAAAAGCGTTGAAGACTTTCGCAAGTTCGACTCGTGCAGCGTCTCGGTGGCGTTGGGTTCGAGTCCCGCCTGAGGCGTTCGGTTTACACAGTTCTGGTTACAAAATGAAGAATTTGTTAGAAGATGGTCAGTTTTCGGCGTTCGGCGAACGGCAGAACTACAAATGTTGCAGAAAACTGGTATTCCCAGATAAATAAAAATATGGCCGCAAACCAACGCTAGTACATGTTTTGATGCGTTAAAAAAGCAGCGCCGTCCAATAGCTAAACAACGAAGACCAGAGATGTACTCAGAGATCAGTGGATTCAGGATTTGTTACCTTGACGTCGAGTCCCGCCACGTCGAGTCGCCGCAGAGTCACAACTGAAATTGTTGATTGGGCAAACATCAGTCGGTCATTTTCTAGTCAGTTTGAAGTAAATAATAATTCAGTAATAAACTACTTTTTAAGTTAATTAAGTAGAATTACATACTTTATTTTTATTTAAATCGGAGACCTACACTCGAAGTTGTAGACGATTATGGACCTGGGACAAACTGTCCAGTTGGGTAGGTCTAACTTCGAGAAAGAGGTTAACCGTCGAATCTGACTCGACTGGGCGGCGTTCGGGAAGTTGTGTCTTCTCGTCCAATTTACCGCAGTGTCTCAAGACAAAAGTCTTGTGTGTTGCTAGTGTGGTCGCTCACAATGGGCCTTATCGGAAAGCTTCACCCAAAGGGCAATGGAGAGGGCTATGCTCGGAGTTTCCTTGCGTGATTACGTCAGAAATGAGGATATCCACAGGAGAACTAAAGTTACCGACATAGCCCGAAGAATTGCGAAACTTAAATGGCAGTGGGCCGGGCACATTGCTCGCAGGACGGATGGCCGATGGGGCCGAACCGTTCTGGAATGGCGACTGCGAACCGGAAAACGATGCGTAGGAAGGCCTCCCACTAAGTGGACCGATGACCTGGTTAAGGTTGCGGGCAGCCGCTGGATGCGAGACGCACGGAATCGGTCAGTGTGTCAGTCGATGCTTGGGGGAGGCCTATGTCCAGCAGTGGACGTCTTTCGGTTGAAATGATAATGATGATTTTTTTAAGAAAAATGTTTTTTTTCAATATTTTGCGTTTATAAAGTTAAATGTAGGTATTTGAATAAGTTAAACATTGAAAAAAACCGAACGCCTTAGGTGGGACTCGAACCCAACGCCACCGATACGCTGCACTAGTCGAACTTGCGAAATTCTTCGATGCTTTTGGTACTTTCTTTTTCAACATCTAACTTATTTTAGAAAAAATAATTTACAATGCATGTCCTCGAAAAGAGCGTTTTCCAAGCAGCCAAACTGTGCGGAAAGTGTCACTTTTTTTTACTAGTGCTTTTTACTTTCCTGTACTTTTTTAATTTTTAACTCCAACGTCAGCCCGCCGCATAGAGTTTTTATTATTTGAGAAAAGTTTTAAAAATTAGTTAAGTACAGATTATCATTCATATAAAAGGTAAAACAAAACTAATACTTCATTTAAGGCGTTTTTAATCACTCTAGATTTAGATTTTGATCAATAAATTAATTTTAAATATTCATAAAATATGTTTGGCAGAATGAATATTTTGGTCGTGCCTTTTTGCGTTACGACTTGACAGCTATTTGCACATGCGCAGTAGAACTATGAACTATTAGTTAATCTGTGGATATGCTGAGCGCCCTTGAATAAGCGCCATTTTATTAATTTCTTGCTTGGTTCAGATATATTTTTTTATTTCCTCGCACAGTGCATAGTAAAATGTTGTATGATACACGTGCGTAAGATGATTTCCGACTCGTGTCGATTTATCCACTCACTCGCTTCGCTCGCTCGTGAATAAAATACCACTCATCGGAAATCACCTACTTCCCGCACTTGTAGCATAAATAACTATTCCGTCATTGTAATCCTCTCTGTAGACCGATTTTTAATTCTATGTATTAAATATTGTTATTGTACAGGTGGCTTTTTTATTTAGAAGAGACTTTAAAGGAATATAACTTATTAGTACTTATAGAATCCCCTGCATAGGGGATCGTAGTGGAACACTGAGTGCTGTAGAATCCCCTGGGGGACTGATTTAGGGGATCCTAGTGGAACGAGTGGGTCAAAGGCCTCTTCTCATCGTAGAGAAGAAGCAAACCTTGAGTATTGGAGTTGTCAGAAGTTTTGAACGTCAAGAGGAATGAACTTTCTGATGTCATTGAATGATGATCATCAAATTTTTTGAATTGAGCTTCTTTAACCGTGGTGAGTGATTTTTGGTAGGGGCAATACTTAGGGGTTCATTCAGGCTTTCAGTTCGCGGTTGCCACTTCAGAACCTTTCTGCGCCATCGGCCATCCGTTCTGCGAGCAATGTGCCCTGCCCACTGCCACTTACGTTTGGCAATTCATCGGGCTATGTCGGTAACCCTGGTTCTCTTGCGGATCTCTATATTTCTGATTCGATGACGCATGGAAACTCCGAGCATAGCCCTCTCCATTGCCCTTTGGGTGACTATAAGTTTTCTGATGAGGCCCATTTGTAAGCGACCACTTCTCAGAGCCATATGTCATAACTGGCAACACACACTGGTCATAGACTTTCGTCTTGAGACACTGTGGTGAGTTGGACGAGAAGATACCGCGCAACTACCCGAACGCTGCCCAGCCGAGTCGGATCCGACGGTTGACCTCTTTCTCGAAGTTGGTCCTACCCAACTGGATCGTTTGTCCCAGGGTAGACATAGTCACCCACAACTTCGAGTGTAGAGTCTCCGACCTTGATAGGAGTGGTTGTAACATGGGTATAGAACTTACAACACATAATTGTACCTAGCCTAGCGCCTAGTGGCTGTAAAAAAAAATTAAGGTTTCCCTTTCATAGCTATTCTTCAATAATAATATCTATCTAGTATAGTAATAAGTCTCCTCCTTGTCTGTCTCTGTTTCCTAGTCAAGAGTGAATAAGTTTTTCTAGGCAAGCATGCTCCATCGTCTACCATATCATCGGCTACCATGGTGGTCAACGTTGTAATTCCGATCAGCCATGCACAATATTTACCATTAGTTACATAACCTGTAGGTATTCATTAAGGTAGCATTAGATTTATAGGATTAAATAAAAATTAAGAGAACAAACAGAACTTTTTCATTTTTGCCGGGATATAGGTAATTATAATAAATGGTAATTAAAACGGACGAGAAGTCGTGTAAAATTATATTTATTGCACCAACTCTACCCGGCATAAGTTGCCTGTTATTACCTCTAATAAAACAATGTGAAAGTATTTTAGTATAGCGTTTGGCAATTATTTTGTGCTGTTTACGATGCACTTAAGACTTATTATGTACATGTTATCATAGAACACTAAGCATCAGACATAGATACTAATAAAAACTATATTTATTAACACTTTGGTCACAATAGTCGAAATAAAATCTGCCTTGTCTTTTAAAAAAGTATGAAATAAGAAAATATTCTCATCTGAAATTATTGTAATGTAGAAACTATTTCGTAGAGGATAACCGTGGTCGTATGCCACTTTGCAGAATGTCGTTTGCAGTCGGGTCTTAGTTTTTGAACTTATGTTTTTTCACAATAGGCTCGCGTTTGACCACTATTTCGCCTGTTGGAAAGTGATGATGTGGTCGACGGTGAAGCACGCTTGCCTAGGAGTAACCTATTCACTCTTGACTTAAAGGCCGCAATGTTGTAGCTATCAGGAAACAAAGACTGCGGCAGGGAATTCCACTCCTTAGCTGTGTGCACAATGAAAGTATTAGCAAAACGCTTTGTGCGTTATCTCCATTTTAGGTGATTGTAGACGGTGTGTATGACTTGAAATTTAGTTTTTATTATATTTATACCTGTAATCTCGCTTTGTCTCTTCTTTTAACTTCAATAACGCTTCTTTCCAAAACACGTAACTGCCATTTATTAGATACTTTAACTTTTAAAGTCAAAGTGCAACCTCCTTCCCGTGACAACCCTACCACCAGCAAAAACAGGCACCTATCCTGCTTAACGTAAAATAGTGAATAAAAATAAACGAAGAAGCAACAATCACGAATGCTGGAGGTTATAAATTTTGTCGTGACTAAGGACGCCTACAGACGAGCATACGCTGCCTGACGATGTATCCCAAAGGTTCCAACTTGACGTACAATAAGTTAGTTATTAAGTAAAATAAATATGTGGAATAACCGTCCTACGCAATCGCCAATCCTTTATAAGGCTGACCGCACACTGGCGAAGTCGTGGCCAAATAATAACAACCGCACGGGTAGATCTTCAAGGTTAAGCTACGCTTGCCGAGGTTGGTCTGTGGATGGGTGACCATCTTTACATAGCGAGACCCCTCCGTGCCTCGAAAAGCACACTAAGCCGTTGCTTCCGTCTGTCATTCGATGAACTTTGACAGTCGTTACGGGTAGTCAGAAGCCTGCTACGCCAAGGTGTTTGTGATACCCAGTTACTGGCTCAGGTAACTAGTTTCTAAAACATGATGGATCAGACCGTAGATGCGACAACAAAGCTGCAGGTAACTAGTTTCTAAAACATGATGGATCAGACTGTAGATGCGACAACAAAGCTGCAGGTAACTAGTTTCTAAAACATGATGGATCAGACCGTAGATGCGACAACAAAGCTGTAGGTAACTAGTATCTAAAACATGATGGATCAGACCGTAGATGCAATAACAAAGCTGTAGGTAACTAGTTTCTAAAACATGATGGATCAGACCGTAGATGCGACAACAAAGCTGTAGGCAACTAGTTTCTAAAAAATGATGGATCAGATCGTAGATGCGACAACAAAGCTGTAGGCAACCGGTTTCTAAAACATGATGAATCAGACCGTAGATGCGACAACAAAGCTGTAGGTAACTAGTTTCTAAAACATGATGGATCAGACCGTAGATGCGACAACAAAGCTGTAGGTAACTAGTTTCTAAAACATGATGGATCAGACCGTAGATGCGACAACAAAGCTGTAGGCAACTAGTTTCTAAAACATGATGGATCAGACCATAGATGCGACACCAAAGCTGTAGGCAACTAGTTTCTAAAACATAATGGATCAGACCGTAGATGCGACAACAAAGCTGTAGGCAACTAGTTTCTAAAATATGATGAATCAGACTGTAGATGCGACAACAAAGCTGTAGGCAACCGGTTTCTAAAACATGATGGATCAGACCGTAGATGCGACAACAAAGCTGTAGGTAACTAGTTTCTAAAACATGATGGATCAGACTGTAGATGCGACAACAAAGCTCTAGGCAACTGGTTTCTAAAACATGATGGATCAGACTGTAGATGCGACAACAAAGCTCTAGGCAACTGGTTTCTAAAACATGATGGATCAGACCGTATATGCGATAACAAAGCTGTAGGTAACTACTTTCTATAACATGATGGATCAGACTGTATATGCGATAACAAAGCTGTAGGTAACTAGTTTCTAAAACATGACGGATCAGACCGTATATGCGATAACAAAGCTGTAGGTAACTAGTTTCTAAAACATGATGGATCAGACCGTAGATGCGACAACAAAGCTCTAGGCAACTGGTTTCTAAAACCGACGACTTAGTACCTTTAATTTTCTCACCTCTTAAAGTCGGTTCCTACCTACTTACCAACTTAATTTAAATAGATTCGTAAGTTTAATACCAGGAAATACGTAAAAGGTGCAATATGATCAAAAATATAGCGACGTGCAAATTCTTATAATTATATTGGTGTGGCTATCCAAATTTCCTTAACAACATTCCTACTGTGACTCCTATTAAGGAAATTAAATCTGGATTCTGACGTCGTTGTACCGTTATTTAGGCAGGAGCATCTTTGTCCTGTAATTATTAAGTGGTGTTCAATAAAGTATTTAATAAATAATAATAATAAATAAGTATCATCATCATCATCTGCCTAGCCTTTTCCCAACTGTATTGGGGTCGGCTTCCAGTTTTACCGGATTCAGCTAAGTACCAGTGTTTTACATGGTACAAGTATAATTATATTATATCTATGATAATTATAATAAATCTTTGTGTAGCATTCACTTGGTATCGAATTGTCATTGAAGGCGGGCGCTATTATCTAATTCGATCTTTTTACCCGACTGCCGAAGGAGGAATGTGTTTATCAGTCTATGTATGTATGTATGTTTGTTCCTATGTGGCGTTCTAGAGACCAAACGCGTTGGCCGATTTTGATGATTCTTACGTCAATCGATTCGTCTTAACCCTGCGAGTGACACTGGCTACATTAAAATCGGAAAAGAAAAAAAAGGCGTGTGGGTTATTAAAATAAACGGTTTAAGAGAAAATTTCAAAAATATACATATGACACTTATATGTTTAAATGTACCTAATTCTAAGAAAAAATTAACTAAAAAGTTGTAAATAAAAAAAGTTAATTAAAAACATCAAAGAACCCGACTGCTTAAAAAGCGAATTAAAAAGACGTAAAAAATTCAGGGTTCTTTGATTTTTTTAATTAACTTTTTCCAAAAACAATATATCTTCCTCAAATTACTTGTTTTCAACAGATCGCACTAGAGTTTTAATAGCAGGATTCACACCTTTCGCTAAATGTAAAACGAGCCCAAGTTGGGAAGGAGTGAAGTTCATGAACGGAGAATAGATTGAAAAACTATACAATATAACTCTGTTCCAAAAAGAAATAGCTGTGAACTACGACGCATCTGATGGTTCCACAGATGTGGTACTGAACCCCCGACGGTGAAATAATTTTGACGTGTGTATCTGTGTGTTTCTGTAATAATGTATATGTGGCATCATAGCTCCTAATCGGATGAAAACTCATACTGTAAGGGCCGATTTTTCAATACTCTGATAACTTTTAACTGAGGAATAAAAATGGCCGTTTGACATATTTTCTATACAAAAGCTGTCAAACCGCCATTTTTATTCCTCAATTAAAAGTTATCAGAGTATTGAAAAATCGGCCCTAAGTCTACTTATTATAATTTTCGTATGTACTTGGTTTGTGATTTCTTGAGCGACCTTCCTAATGAGTTGCTTATGTGTTACTCCGATAGTGGGTACTGGCACTTACGCTGTTTATATGTTTCGTCAGTTATGTATCTATGGAGTTCCTAGTTCAAATTGATGAACAAGATCCAAACCATAACCCATATGTGTATTTATAGACGTAAGTCATATGCAATTCGACCACATTTGAAAATGCACATGCCGTAACTTGCTTATAAAGGTGCAAGTAGTTTGCACGCCATTGTACCATACTTACTTATGATTGGTGAATGTCACAATAACAGCCAAGCTCCTAGCACATGCTAGTTACCAGTATGAGTATTTTCGACTTTATTGATGATTAAAATGACATATCGGACACCTGTCTCAAAATCTGTTATGCCGCCTCCACTCACTTGGCGAACAAAAAACAACAAACACGAACGGTGATGGGTGTTTGTTTGTGTTCGCCTGTTTTTGTTTGTGTTCGCCCGTGTTCGGCATCTGTGTCGGTTTTTATGCACAAATCAAAGGGTGTTCGAAAAACGTGTTTGCGATGTATCCAGACGCTTGTTCAGTTCAGTAGTACGCGCGAGTTTGCGGGCGGTGGACGGAGTTAATAGTGATGGTCAAATTTATGAATCGTGTCATTTTGTGTATCCTAAGCTAAATTGTAAGAAAAATGAGGAGTTTAACCCGCAAGTAATCGCTGCCACAACAAGCTCGTCGTCTGCCATGTTTGCCAATCACGTTCGGCAAGCATGTGGATGCCGTGTTTGTGTTGGGTGATTGTGGTCAGTGTTCGGCACGTGTTTGCTGTTCGCCACTGTTTGTGGCAAACAGCATGCGTGTGGAGGTGGTATACAAAAATGAGGAATCCGAGCAACTTTAAGTATTAGCCTGCAGGCATTGGCTATTGGCAACAGTTGCACCTTAGTAGCTCATATAAGATCATGTTAAAAGCTCCCAACAGTGTAGTACATAACCTGTCCTATTGTATTTGTATTTTTTGTGTACAATAAATAATATGAGTTAATATGAGTATGAAGAAGAAGCCCGTAGTCCAGCCAAGCAGGCATGCAGATGTCACTGCAAGAGGCATAGATTACCTTTATCAAGCAAATGTCTTAAAATAATAAAGAACAGCTGTTAATGGCGCCAATCCATTACAATTTCACATAAGATTATTTACGAAGTCTCACATTATTTGATAAGAAATTGAAACACAGTTTTAATGTATTCTGATGACAATAAATTCAAATGCATTTGACAGTTAGAGATACTGGCAGCCATTTTTGCCATGTGGGTGTTAAAGATGCAAGTAATAACAGTAATTTTGAAAAAATACATTACTTATCTAATCGTTCAATAACGGGAAGTTATTCATGACGTGGTATAAAGATTGACCAAACAATCAGATTCCATTTTTTTACCCAAACCTACATTTGAGCACTTTTGAAACGTATTAGAATCGGGAAAATTGTTAGCTGGACAGCTTTTAACCCTATACAAAGCGCAAGTCCGATCCTGAATGGAGTATTGCAGCCACCTTTGGGATGGCTCAGCTAAGTATCAGCTTGCCGCGCTTGACTCAGTGGAACGCAGATCCAAGAGGCTCATTGGCGACGTTGAACTGGTGGACGCCAAGCTTCACAGCTTGGCTCATCGCCGCAAAGTTGCCTGCTTGTCGGTCTTCTACAGACTGTACTTCGGTGAGTGTGCTCAAGAACTCCACGACCTCATCCCACAAGCCCCCTTCTACCATCGGACATCTAGACGCACTGCATGTTATCATCCTTACCTTATTGCCATTCCTCCAATTCGAACCAAGCGCTTCCAACATCCTTTATAATGCGCACAGTGAATGAATGGAACTCACTACCTGCGTCTGTGTTTCCGAACGCATTCAACCCGAATCTCTTCAAAGTAAGAGTGAACAGGCTTCTTCTGGGTAAGCTCACTCCATCGTCGACTCTGTCTCTGTCACCTATGACCTTGACTAGAGTCAAGAGCAAACCCATTACAAATAAAAAAAAAGCTAAGCTGAGAGTCAGTCCAGGGTACATTGAAAGTATTTAAAGATTGTCATACCTATAACAGTAGATACTAATAATACAATACTAATATCAAGTTTTTGAAGCCAATATCAATCAATCACTAGAGTTGCGTTTTATTTGAGATGCTTCAATAATGTCTTCCAAAAACTGGAATTAAATCAGAGTGATTTAATCCTTCGTTGCATTTCATTTTCATACAGAACTCGAATATTACCTAATTGTGTGGTCAATTGGCCACTTTATGATAACTTATTATATGTCCTGAACTGACGTCCCAAACCCAGAAAATGTTGAGAATCTCTGACAAGCTTAAGATAAATACAGAGATGTGTGCCCGATAGGTCTTACGATAAGGATCTGAACACATTCGTCCGGTAGCCCGTCCTCCTCGGCGTGACAACTGTCTTTGTAGTTACTTGCTTTTGTCATACGTTTTTCTTTTAGAACTTTGAAAAAGGAAGTTCCTTTTGTCGACTTTTTTGTTGGTAACTTTTTGGTTCCTTGACCTCTGTGGTCCTTTGTAGATATCAAAGGATCTCGGGGGCTTGGAGGAGACCCGATCAGTGATCTATCAATGAAATAAGTTAATGATTATTTGATTAGTTTGAGACTTGTAGAATCAGAGAAATCTATTTTCTAAATAGGTTTTTCCTCAAGAATTGTTTATATTTAAAAACTTTTGGACTATTATTTCGTCACCACTGCTCTCAAAACGGTGAAGGAAAACATCGTGAGGAAACCGGCATGTCCAAGAACCAAAAATTCGAAGACATGTAACATCCACCATCCCGCACTGGCCCCGCGCGTGGTGGATTATGGCCAATTCTCTCTCACAGAGAGGAGGCTTGTGTCCCAGCAGTGGAAACTTTAATAGGCTGATGATGTGATGTGTGATGTGGATTGTTATTTGTAGAAGAGGTTGAGCATTTCTGACGTCTTTCCAAATTCAAAATCTGTAGCTAAGAACGTGTCAGATATTCAGGCAAAAGTATAATAATAATTCCAGCCTGTATCTGTCCCACTGCAGGGCAAATAGCTTTACTCATACAGAGAAAGCTCGAGCATTGACCACCACGCTTGCTTATCGCGGGTTGGTGATTTTGGACTTATATTTACTATAAATCCACGTTTCCTCACGATGTTTTCCTTCACCGTCATCAGCAATATCCAAGATAAACTTAAAAGTACATATGAATTTGAAAAAGTCACATTGATGCCCGCATTTGAACCCATGATCCAAGCATAAGAGGCGAATTATTTAGCCATTGGTCCACCACGACATTTCTCAAACTTTAAAAGAAGTAATACTTAATGAAGAATACTCTCAAGCCAGAAACCGGAACTTAGTGTCAAAATCATCTAACTTTTCAGCGCCTTTTGAAAATATTAAAAATTATGTATCTTGTACAAATCTAAAAAAAAAACAGCTGCTATAATACGTAACAGTTTCATAGTTAACAGCGAAGTAAATAATATTAATGCAGTAACTTAGTACCTGTTCTGTTTAATGCATTTAGAAAGGGAACAGATGGTGCCACTAATCACTGGGGGCATGGTCTTCTACCGCAGCGAATGCAAAACGAACATCTTTACGATATAAAATGTAAATTATTGCTGGGCATACTGATTTATATTTTTAGGGAAATAGAATTTAATATCGATTGATTGTGTAGCATCGTTAACTACAATTATTCTCTCAACTTAATAATTTATCATCGTCAGTCGAAAATTCTTCCATACAAACGTAGTCTAGGCATTATTCCACTGTTTGACGATGTACGTTCAAAATAAAAAGTGATATCAATTTTTCTCATCATTATCTAGCCCTGTATGGAAAAAAAAAGTAAAAAAGAAAATATTTGAAATTTATGAGCGTCGAAAGTTCCACATTTCGACACTAATTTTAACGCATTTTTGGGTGCGAATAAATACCATAAGAAGACGGAAAATTGCAAAACGGCCATATATCCATACAGGGATAGATTAGTAGTTCAACAATGCAAATAATTTTATTTTGAACAGATAGATTTCGTCGTTTTTTCATGATATCTAGACTGCCAAAGAAAAGAAAGAAAGAACGAAAATAAATTTATTTAGCACAGACTAAAAGACACACAACATAATATTATACATCGGATATAATACAATTAAAATTAAAATAAAAAAAGTCTGACGTAAGAAATTAAGAGGGAAGTGTGCCTCACGGCTGCGCCAAAAAGGCCCTGTTCAGCAAAAATGCCAGACAACTAGTGCCTGACGCTGGTTTTCAACAGAACCTGGTGTTTGAGGTGACGGATGTAAATCAGTTTTATACTGCAAAGTGACGTGTGTATGTATACTTAAATAAATAGTATATTATGCAACTAGTGAATAATGGACGGTTTTAAAGCGAGGGCCATAGATGAACCACGAGCAAGTGAAGGATTCTAACAACTGATTCATGACGATTGAATCAAGAGCATAGCGAGTGATTCAAGTGTTAGAATCCTGAGCGACGCGAGTGATTCATGGCCCTCGATATAAATCCGTTTTATTCAAGAGTTGCATACTATATTTTATACCATGACTACGAGAAAAAGAAAGATTTAAGCGAAAATCACAAGGAAAAATACTAAATAAAAGTTTTATTACGTTCAAAATTGAAAAAAAATGTGAAACTGAGTTTTCACATTTTTTCTAAATTAAAGTAGAGCTAGGTAACAGCACTTGTGTTTAGCGGCCAGTGACCACCTCTGTTACGTTACATAATTATACTTAATTAAACAACAATGCAATTAATATTAGAATTACAATCCAAATAAGTATTCAGTAAACATCCTAGACTAAAATCAAAATTAAAATCATAAATAAACAAACTCAAAATTAAATCGATGAAGGAGTTTGAAAATCGAATATTCTTTGCACAAGCAGTTTGTTGGAGTTTGAATCGAGTATTTTATGCGCAAAGAGGTTGTATAGCATTTAGATGGAGGAATATATATTAGTGTGTTCTAAATTCAAACACCAAAACAGTGAGTAAAAGTGCTTTTTATTCACTGTTTTCAGTGAATAAAATAAGCTTTTTAGATGGGGAATGGTATAAATAAATTTGTATCCGTTAAAAATAGTAAGGAACATGAGAATACGTACATAAATAGTGTGAAAATGAGTAGTAACATTGCAAGAAAAAAAACTACTAATTATGTGGGTAGATAAATACATCTAGTGCGACCATATCTAGCTTCCTTTGTGCTTCTACGAGATACTGCCGTAAGCGTCGTCTAAAAACATGTATTGTGTTAATTACTCTAATCGGTGGTGGCAAGTTATTCCATATTTTGGAAGCCGCATAACGAAAGCTGCCTCTAAAAGCGGCTGTACCCTGGACTGAGTCGAGAGTTGTTGTGAGCATTGTCTTCTACCGCATTCCCGTCTACTCGCGACCTAACTTAGCTTGTCATAAAGGTAATCCGGCTTTTGATATTTTACCACACCGAACAGAAGGCAAGCCAAGTGTAGTTTGCGTCTGGACTTCATCTTCAGTATAAAGTGCCTGTTCAGAAAAGGTGTTACATGACTTCTGTAAGGAATATTATAGCAAAACCGAGCACAAGCGTTTTGTACCCTTTGGATGAGGCGGCCTGTACGAGCTAATAGGCTCGGGCCGTAAACCGTGTCAGCGTAGTTCAACCTGGACAGCACCAGGGTTTCCACTAGCTGTTCTCGTAGCCTTTCGGATAAATAAGGTCTCATTTTGTATAAAATCTTTAGGCGATAAAAACAGTTGCTAACCAAGTCTGCTACGTGTTTCTCAAAACGGGGGTCTTTATCCATAATGACACCTAGATTCCGCGCTTCATACACTCGCTCAATTGGTTCGCCCATAATTTCCAAGTCAAATGTCAAAGGTAAACGAGCCAACTGCTGTCTTGTTGTGTTTTTCAGGAATTCTGCAATCCAATCACAAAGACCACCGGGCAGACCGAATAAAGAAAGCTTACCAATAAGGATTTCGTGCCAGGCCCTATCAAAATCCTTCGAGATGTCAAGGGAGACGTCAAGCGCTTCCCCATGCCTCTTGATGGCCTCACTCCAGATGTGAATGGCATATGCCAGATGATCCCCAGTATACTGTGACAGTGATTTCGGCGGAAGCCGTATTGGTGGTCACTAAGGATGTCGTTAGCTTCTAGGTATGATGCCAAGAGCTTCTACGCGTGCGCGCGCGTGTTCCATACTCTTACAGAGTGCAGCAGAGTGAACGCGTACTTAATAGTGCGTTACAGAGATAGGTCTGTAGTTGACCGGGTCAGCTCGACTGCCCTTCATGGGCACGGGCTGTACGTTAGCTTGTTTCCAAGCATTCTGCATTTTTCCAGTCTCATACGAAAGGCGGAATGGGCGTGTCATGATACTGATGTCAAACCGTTGGGGCCGCTAGCCTTATTCACGTCAAGGTTGCGCAGCACCCTACGTACCTACGTCCTTTTGATGGATGCGAATGTCCGACATACTCGTCTCGCATCCATCAGGATGTACATACGGTCGGGTCTAAATTTTTCAAGACCCGTCGTACAGATAGAAAAAAAAGCTCTCTAATCCTACTCTGAAGCTTACGAAGGAGAGGCGTGAGATGATCCTGCAGTCTTCAGATAAGGCGTGCAAATACCGGCAGCTCAATAGACAGATCTCTAAATCCTTGAAAAGAGAA
Source organism: Orthosia incerta (assembly GCA_948252205.1). Lineage (NCBI taxonomy): Eukaryota > Metazoa > Arthropoda > Insecta > Lepidoptera > Noctuidae > Orthosia > Orthosia incerta. The sequence continues at coordinate 5,731,884 of OX411745.1, read as the reverse complement.
CTCCGCTGCTTTAATATCGAGCGTATTAAAGACGCGATTGATCGAAATAAAGGCTCCAAGGTATTTTCAAGGGATCTAGCTGGCTATTGGGCAGAGCCAGCTCACGAAACTGATGACCGACAATGGCAGGTTCGTATCCTCCCAACCGGAGAGAGTCATTCTATGGGCAGTTCGCAGCGTCGCCACCGGTCAATGTGGCGACGCTTGGGGGAAGCCTATGTCCAGCAGTGGACGTCTTTCAGTTTCGGCTGAGATGATGATGATTTTGATGACCCATCAGGAGAAGGAGGGAGGCGTGCGCCACCAGAATTCAAAAAGAGGCAAACAAGTTTGCTTTCTCCTCAGCGGAGTGGTCCAGCGACCCGTCGGGTTTCAGCAGTGGTGGTAATGAGGGACGGAAGGAGTTCGATTTAACCGATTTAGCCAGGGACCAAAACGGTTTACTACCTGCTGGGTAGGAAGCAAGTTTGTGAGTGTAGATAAACATTATATTATGCTGATTGTGATTATGAGCTATCGTTGCGCTGCCAAGCTACAGCTAGCTCCCTTGGCACAAGTTTGCCATGCCCGTAAGTCCGTAACCAAAAGAACACAATCATAGCACATTCTTTCGCGTGAATCACACATTTTCTGCGTCAGTACCTTAGTAGGTGCAAAACATTTCTCTGATCACCATCTTAATTAAAACAGCAAACTGTGCAGCCTTCCGTTATGTACAACCTTCTAACCTCAATGAAGGATAGGTCTCATAGTCTGAGATCCCACCGCCTAACTCTGCAGGTAACTTCTTTTTGATAAAACTTAATTTTCATGAATGATACTTGATATTAGAGTATATTACTGCAGGGTTTCCTAGCAATATCTAGCTGCAATAAATAAACATGGTTTGCAAGAAAGTGGTGTATAATATTAAAATAAAATTGTTGTCAGCTCACAGTTAACTGCAATCTATGGGTTGCCAGTTTACCTGTTTTCATCATTTTCTTTTAAATTACATTGGTTTCACATAAACATTTATAGATATTTGGTGTTCATAAACAAACTTTAATTACAATTTATTTAATTAAAGGTTATTGCGGATAGTTATTGCCAGTCAATCCTACTACCAAGTATCTAGTAGTTATCTATTCTACTATCAAGTATCATTCATGAAAATTGAGATACATTAAAAAGAATCAACTGCAGATTTAAGAGGTGGGATCTCGAACTATCAGTACGGTCAGCACTTTGCCTCTAATGTAATCAAATCTTCATAAACATCTTTTAATAGCTATTAATTGCATTTCTCCGGCAATTTTGTTTGTTTAATAACTGGTAGTTTTGTAATTACTACACGGTACATGGTCAGTAAAGTTTTTAGGTTAATTACATAGATATTATAAGGTTTTCTTGTAAATACTGATATTTAATCTAATAGTTTAGACTTTCTTGGTAAATTGAATTTAGAAATACCACTAATATATAATACTACCTACTATTCAATTATGCAAAACCCTTAAAATTCATTATTGTTTTGAAATTATAAATGTGAATGTCCTGTATTTATGTATTCATTATAGTATATACTTTATCGTATACCACAAAAAAATCATACAGGATAATCACTTACAAAAACAAGTGTACAATGTGCAGTCTTAAGGTCAAACCGCACTACGCGGCAGCGGAACTACGCGACGCGACACTTTATCTCATACAATATATTTTGTCGCGTCGCTCCGCTGACGCGCATTTACGCCTAGTGCGGTCTGACCTTTATTGCACTAGGCAATATCTTGCAAACAACCTTTGGATGGACTGAACGAGAGGAGATGAATATGTTTGGTGACAAAGTTTCAACACTTTCAACGGCTGACTCAAACTTTTTTATTCTAGTATTACGTTCCTGAGTGTTCCCAAAGGATAATTTTAGACATTCATGCGGGCGAAGCCGGTGGCAGAATCTAGGTATTTCTGTATAAAATTTGCTTTTCAAAAATTTTCTCTAGTTTTCTGCAACCACTTATGCACAAAATGTACCTTAACTCGATTAGTCCATTAAACAACGTAATAAAATCGAATAGTCATCGATTTTATATCTCGATGCGATCGCAGATTGATATCAATTAACAATCTCGTTACCATGGCAACTATGTTTACGAACAACACTAATAAAGTCCCCATCTTTTCTCTCTTCATTTAATTTTCAACCTTTTCCATCTGGATATAAAATCCAAAATTGATTGCATGGTCAAAATATACTTCACGAATATTTTTGTCCACATTCACGCTATTGTAAAACTTAATTCTTTTGTTATAAAGATTAAATTCCTATGGAAATGCTTTTTTTAATAGTAAACGTGGGACAGTGCGTGTTTTATAACTATAAGATTCACTTAACGGTTTCCGATGTTGCATTTTATAGCCCAAAAAGAGTCAAGTGACAACCCTACAGGCTTTTGTATCGTTAAAACGTTTGTTTTCTTGTATACCCTCTTAGGGGTGTTGGCGTGAGGATTCAACATTGTAGTCAAACGAACAAATACAAAAACATTATCTTTCGATTAGATCTAATTGCCACTTTACTTTGTCGTTCTTTATTTACAAGCATTTGTTTGTTTAGAATTGCTTAGGGTTGGTGGTATGTTCATTTGTTTTAGTAAATAAAACACAAGTGATGTCGGGGTGAGATAATGTAGGAATGTAAACGAAAGAGCGCTGATATTTACCAGGTTATTGAACCTGAAATATGTAGGTACAAGTAAAATTTAAAAATTTAAAGTAACTATTTTTTTTTTCATGCTACATAATTTATTTTATCTACTCTCATATCGTAATATTCGAATTATAAACTTCAAAACGAGTTTATATTAACATACTTTATAAACACAATACCGAAATTTAAAATTGAATTTCATTATAACACTATTTCTGTAACAAAATAATGCTAAAAAACATTTTTTTTCTATTACGATACAGGACAAATCCAAGAAGTTAATCACTAATGTAGTGTATGTAGATGTCAATAGATCGCGCTACATGCCGATAACAGTATTGTAATGTTGTCTCATACGCATACGTCGCTCGGTTATAAATACCGGTCCGAGTAGTGGGGCGATCAGTCGTTATCTGTCTGTTGGCCTGTGCGGTGGTGCGTTGGCGAGTCGACTATTAATATTGATAAATGTGCATATTTTACATTGGCGACGAGGATAAAACCGTAGAGTAAAAAAAAGTTGTTTTCTCTAAAAGGAACATGAAGACTTTGGTTACAATGCATTATAAAAAAAAAACAAGAAAAAAATGTGTGTGACGGTGACAGTTAAAATCAGTGGCGGTTCGTTTTGAAGCGCATCAAATGTATACGATAAGTAGTGCACTTGCTGAGTAGTGCTGTGGAATTCAACCTCGTAAACATACACTGTGCACACTGTTGGCACACAACACCGTCTGCGTCGTATTGTTTTGGTCCCACCAAAACTGAATGCAGTAGAAGTAAGGCCTTCTGCTTCGCGTCTACATGGCAGGAACAATGTGGGACTAATTTAAGGAGTCGTCTAGTTTTCTACGACTACCCTCAGAATCTCGAATACTGAAAAATAAGTCCAGAGTGGAGCAACAAGAAAGCTAGCAACAAACAAGGAGTTGGACAGGTCAATGAGGAGCGTGTGTATGTGTGGATCCATACACACGGCTCTTTATGCCAATCTGGTGAGTCGTTTTCATTCATTTTCAAAAATCGATTTTTGTCTTCAGATCTTAATTCACTTGCTTACTTTTAAAGTAACATGATGATAGTATTAGATCCCGCGATCGCTATCTTTTGAAATCTGTAAATATTATAGAATGAATAATGACGCTCACGATCGCATACAAAGGATGCCTCTAAGTTGTGCTCCTAACGAGTTAAACGTAGAAAACAGTGAGGAGGCTTCCTCCACCGAGCAGGAGAGCACATACCGTAGCTCACACTGTACGCACTTTTCTGTAGTCGTACCTGCAATTCACTTGTGAGTTGTTCAGGGGGCGATGGGCAGCTGGTGGTGTAGCGGGGACACGGGTCTCATAGGAGATTCGTTGTATTGGTTTTGTAATAACCTAGAAGTCGTAGACTCTATGTGAAGTGATGTGTGATGATCACTTGAGGTTGTGACGATATGGGTGGCATGAGTGTCACTAGCTGCTGCGGCAGTCGTGCCATGAGCGTTGTATATGATCTAAGCTGATACGGTTTCTGATCAATTACTACTAAGGCTTAGAGGAACTTTTCGCTATCGGTGATCGTTAGACACTGAAGGCTTTAAATAGGCACGCTTAGAACTTGGAAGTATACACACGATAGGTTTAGGAACATGATAGTGGATCACGTACTCACGTTCCAGTCGATGTTGATTTTGATAATGATATTTGATGAGCAAGCTGTAGAAGGTCGAGTAATTCAGTCTATCAGCCGTAGCATGTACCGTACCAGTGGTTAAGCCTAATCTTGGCCGTAAATCGGTATAATTGAGGCAACACAAGTAGTCCGTAGGTTCGCGATATTGCGTTTAGCTCTTTTGGAGGTCTGGGTCTAGATAGACCGTTGTGTGAGGGCAATACGATTGCTGGACGGTTTGAGAGCCGTGGCGTTAGAGGCTTTACTCGAGGGTTTCTGTTGACTTGGCAGTTTTGCTGCAGTGGAGTTTCGAAGTTTCTTTGGAACGACTGTGACTGTGTTCAATCAAATTCTAAACGAGTTGAATTGAATTGGTTAAGAATAGCCTAGTTGGCCTTTGTGGCAACTGTGAGCCTAGGTGGCAACCGCTGGCATAACATAAAATCACGCATGTGGTGTATTATTGGGAAGTTCCTGATGGAGAAACCGAGTGACACTGCCGACCTGGGAGTCAAATCCGTGACCTCATGATTAGTTATTTGATTTGAGCTACATGATTAGTTCTAAAATAATAAATCAAAGAGCACACAAATGCAGTAGAACGTACCTACTGGTCATTAAATTGACAGGCAGTAGAATATAGCTACTGGTCATTAAAATGACAGGCAGTAGAACATAGCTACTGGTCATTAAATTGACAGGCAGTAGAATATAGCTACTGGTCATTAAATTGACAGGCAGTAGAATATAGCTACTAGTCATTAAATTGACAGTCATCAGAGAATGACAGTAATAGCAGTAGATTATGCCTACTGGTCATTAAATTGACAGTCATCAGAGAATGACAGTAATAGCAGTAGATTATGCCTACTGGTCATTCAATTGACAGTCATCAGAGAATGACAGTTTTAGCAGTAGATTATGCCTACTGGTCATTAAATTGACAGTCATCAGAGAATGACAGTAATAGCAGTAGATTATGCCTACTGGTCATTAAATTGACAGTCATCAGAGAATGACAGTAATAGCAGTAGATTATGCCTACTGGTCATTAAATTGACAGTCATCAGAGAATGACAATAATAGCAGTAGATTATGCCTACTGGTCATTAAATTGACAGTTATCAAAGAAAAAAAAATGAGAGAAGTCAGCAGTAGTGGTACTTTATATGTACATACTGGTCACAACCGGAAGACCCAAGAGATGAGATCTGGTGTGTAGAATCACCGTTCACTTCACCGTTGCTGATTGGAACAGAGGCAGTGGCACGCGTCCGCAAATTCACTTACCGCGGGAGCGTCGTGTCATAGACTGGAGGTAGTGAAGAGGACATCGCATCAAGGATTGCTAAAGCACGATCAGCTACCTTCGCACAGCTGAGACCTGTTTGGCAATCGCGGAAACTGACCCGAAGGATCAAACTTAAAACTTTCTCGACTCAAATCCGTGCTGCTTTACGGTGAACGGTCACAAAAGACATCTCACGCCAGATCCAAGTCGTCGTCAACCGCTGTCTTCGTCGCATACTCGGCATTTACTGGCCCGAGACCATCACCAACGTAGAGCTTTTGGGGCAATGCCACGAGAGCCCGATTGACCGCCAGATCAAGCGTCGTAAATGGAGTTGGATCGGCCCCACGCTGCGAAGGGACTCTGATCATATACCTAAGAAAGCGCTGGATTGGAATCCCCAAGGCAAAAGAAAGCGTGGCCGTCCCCGTCAAACCTGGATGAGAGGATGCCGCGCAGCTTCCCGGACGCTGCCTGGCCGAGTGAGATTCGACAGTTGACCTCTTTCTCGAGGCTGGGCATGCCTAGCTGGACTATTCGTCCCAGGTAGGCATGGTCGTCCACGGCTGCGGGTGTGGAGTCTCCGATCTTGACGGGAATGGGTGCGACATGGGCGTTTAACCTCACTTTAACTCTAGCTCTACTGAGATCATCAAGCGTTGTACTGGGGTCCTCCATGGTCTCAGCCATGACAGCTATATCATCGGTGAACCGAAGGCGAGTGAAGTGCTCGCCGTTGATTTCGGTGCCTGGCCCTCTCCGGTCCGGAACCTTGAAGGCGTCCTCCAGTGTAGCGGTGAAAGGTTTCGGAGGTGGCGTCTCCCTGTACCACACCTCGCTGCGGAGGGATGGGTTCCGGAGCCAGGTCGCAAGGTCAGACTAGCGTAATGGCATTTTTGTGCAGGCGCTTCGGCACTTCGATGTACCGGTGGTCGATTAGGCGCCGTTGGAGGGACTGCAGTGCAGCCCAAGTCTCGATCAAGTCGAGGACTTTTACGTGTTTCATAGACGCTGAGCGGAAAGGCAGGTTGTTGTCTTCGGCTCTCTGTATAGCCTGCCGCAGCGTACGTGTGTGGCTTCGGTGCTGGAGTCTGTTCGGAAGCTCAAAGTCGTCGGGCCTGCGCGCGAGACGATTCGTGTATTAATTAATTAGTGCCAGGTAACTAATTAATAACATGAGTTCTCAACTAACGTTGAGCAATTTGATGGAGAGGGGGAACCTTCATCAGAAGGCCTGAAATGGGTATCAGAAAATGGAATAGAAGAAGAAGAGGAAGGGTCAAAGGAAGCACTAAATTAAACCAGTAAATGATTTTTAAATATTATTGTGCTCTCATTTTGTTATGCCAGAGATGCCAGTTCATTAATAATAAAAATAAGAATATGCTAAATGTCTTATTAATAATTCTGGTTACATACAACTGGTTAAAACAAGGAAGGGAATGTAGTGTATGTAGATGTCAATAGATCGCGCTACAAGCCGATAACAGTATTGTAATGTTGTCTCGTACGCATACGTCGCTCGGTTATAAATACCGGTCCGAGTAGTGGGGCGATCAGTCGTTATCTGTCTGTTGGCCTGTGCGGTGGTGCGTTGGCGAGTCGACTATTAATATTGATAAATGTGCATATTTTACAACTAAGGAGTTTCCTTTAATATATTTTTTGTAATGCCATTTTAGTACCTATTATAAAAAGATCTGATTCCAATTATAAATTGTCTGTGACAATGCCCGCTTTAGGCTTAGCACGCACTGCGATTTTTATTCGCGCGAATTTTTCTCTTTCTACCTGTTCATAGAGCTCAAAATATTCGCGCGAATTAAATTTGCGTCGCGGTGCGGTGGATTCTGTTGCAAAACACGGCTTTCATGCGGTATTATTGCCGCACGATATTTTACCGATATGCGAGCAGCTTCATACAATTCCATAGGTCGCAGAATGGGCGGAAAAAATCTCGCGAATAAATATCGCAGTGCGTGTGCTAAGCCTTAGCGCATGCGCGGATAATGCAGTGATGTGCTGGGTTTTGGCGCCATTCATACGTTTTTTTTTTGCAGGTTTCGCTGTACTGAATTTCATGAGTATTTTTTTAAACTCCTGCTTAAAATGTCTGATATTAGTGAATGTGAAGAATATTTTACTCCGCCAAATATTTTATATGCGGCGAAGGAAATTACTCTTAACCACTGCACTGTGGCGCGCGAAACCGCGAAAAGCTCTTATCTGTGGGGGGTGATACGGGCCCCTATTTAATACGCCGCTGGAGCGGCTATTATCGCTTTATCACGAAAGTTTTGTATGGGAGCCATACATCAAACTTATGTTGTTGTAATGTCAATGAACTAAGCTATCAGATTTCAAATGGATTTTCCATGTTTGGATTTGTTTTGTATTTGCAAAAATTGTGTAAAGTCAGCGAAAGGGAATATTTTGCACTGTTTTTGTACAGATGTAGTTAGAAATAAAAAAATAAAAAATTATTTCAATAAGTTTTTTTTTTATTTACATAAGAATACCCTATTTCACATAAATCAATCAATAAATAAACCTCCCCAAACATATTTTTCGAAAAAAAAATTTTTCAAAATACATGACCCGACCGCCTAAAAAAAAAATGGTGGATTTTTTGTTTGTTATTGTTTTTGTTTTCGACTTCATTCAAAGAACCGGCGTTAGCACTTCAATTAGTGGCTTTAGTGGCGTTGTTAATTAACCTACTAATGTAAATAACGACAGTTTGATAAGAATAAGGCAAAATTAGATGTCGAAAAATGACTTACGGCAAAACGGTCGTCATGGCCGGAACAATAGAGGACTTTGTTCGTTGAAATACGTATTTCTGCTGGAATTCACGACACATACACAATCACGCTAGTAAAATCACTTCGTTACTTATTATTCCATGATATTTTAACACCCACAGCACTAGATTCACCATAAACTCGAAAATATAACCATCGCCGACCGGCACACAGGCGGTCGGAACGCGCTTTGACAGGTCCGAAGCAAAAAAAAATCATAAACAAGCGATATCCGGGGTTGCCGGTGATTTGAATGCATTTATATCATCCTTGTCTATGGCCACGCCGTGGAAAGACACTCCCATGTGACGAGAATACCACCCCACAGAAAATAACCGACAACACTGAAGCGCGGGAAGAAACTCTTATTAAGAGGCGGCCACAGATTAGGGTCACTGACCCCGACTCTTATTAAGAATGCTGGACAGTGCAGTGGATAATCTCCTACCAGCAAAGTCGAGATTATTATATGATGCATTTTTAACGACTTTAAAGCATGGAAAATGAAAAAAAATGGTATTTAGTAGGTTCAATCCCAAAATGTATGAGTGTAGATAAAGTAGTGTATGAAACTGCACATAAACACACACTCATGTTTTAATACCTCTTATTATGTAACAGTATCATAAACTACTATAGTAGTAGACACGCTTGGATCGACAATCTATTGAACACATAATTATGATGCAAACAGTAAAACGGCCCATAACTGATGAACGGCTGAACTGATTTTCATCAAACATAGCTAAGAACACTCTCGATAAAGTCATCAAACAAATTAAAAAAAAACAAAACTGGTTCATCCGTTTAAGAGCTATGTTACCACAGACAGATACACAAATACACAAACACACAGGTACACACGTCAAACTTAAAACGCCGCTTTTTTCGTCGGGGGTTAGAAATGCAAATAACTTATGCATTTTCATATTTTCCTTTTAGCGCGTTACATCATTTCTACTCGATTTCCATTTTTACTGTACTATTTTTACAGTTCCGTCCGATACCCATCTGATACCCACTACAAGCTGGAGAGCCCTGAGTGACCTTAGACTTGCTCTTTTGAAAACCTAATCATTGACATTTTCGCTGTTATTAACGTGTAAACGTAACCACCTATTAGGCCCAAGTGATCTAAAATGTTAGATAACTATAGACTCGAAACGAAAAAGATTTATTTAGAAGCATTTCTGAAGACTCCCACTTTCTATGGGTTTTTAGGCATGTATCGCCTTCATCTCTCACTAACCCTCATACTAGGAAACCTAGGAGATCCCTCCCTCAATGGAATCAAGCTGTCCTGGTCTACCGAAGTTAAAATTCTAGGTGTAACTCTTGATAAAGAAATCACATGAAAAAAAAACCGGTCCCAAGTGCGAGTTGGACTCGCGCATCGAGGGTTCCATAAACCTGTAGGTAACCTGTAGGTTCCGTTTTTCCCTTTCGAGGAACGGAACCCTAAAAATATGTCATGTAATTTAAAATTTAAGGTTTTCGGAATTGTTCCTTTATATGTGCTATAAAACATTGCTTCATGCCAAATTTCAAGATTCTAGGTCGACTGGTTAGGTTTTGATTCCCTTGCGAGTAGTTGCGGGTTTGAAAATATGCGGCTTGAATTGCTGTTTCTTTTGATTGCGTTGACATAGAAGTTTGATTTTGTTACAACTTAAAGGTATTATAATCCTGAGTATTTGGTATGAATTTCAATTTAATACCTCTACGCGTTCATGAGGAAAGGGGTAGTAAGTTTAAAATTATTAAAAATATTTTTCCTTTATCTGTGCTATAAGACGTTGCTTCGTACCAAATTTCAAGATTCTGAATTCTCGGGAAGTACCCTGTAGGTTTTTATTCCCTTGCGAGTGTCGAAAATTTGCAGCAGTTTGAGGCATAAACGGCTGTATCTTTTGATTGCGTTGGCTTAGATTTTTATTTTTTTCACAGCCTTAAGGGACAGTAGACCAGTATTTGATATAAATTTCAGGTTGATACCTCAACGCGTTCCTGGAAAAAGGGTCTTGACAGACAGACGGACGGACGGACAACAAAGTGATCCTATAAGGGTTCGGTTTTTTCCTTTCGAGGTACGGAACCCTAAATAAGAAAAATGGTGGAACACTCATGTGGAAAATATTACGACAAAGGCCCTGCCGGTGTTCGGCATGTGTCGTTCCACTTACGGTAAAACTTGGGGGCTAAAACCCAAAGTGATACGATGACTGTACCAGACAATGATAGTACCTATTATCACATACGGCAGCATAGTGTGGTGGCCAAGAACAAAACTTGTCTCGTGTAAAGCACCACTCACCAGGCTGCAAAGAACAGTGTGTCTCGGAATCACGGGTCCTTTTTGGACAACACCAACGGCAGCAATAAAGAGATACCTAAATATCCCTCCTCTGCATATGTTGGTTAAACTCGGGGCAAGGAAGGCATTGCATCTTCTTGCTGTTGCTGGACTATGGGATGCCTCTAAGCCAAAGACTAACCATACACAATACGATGGAAATGAGGACCTGGATCGGGTAACAAGCATGATATCCGATAAAATGCAAACCACGTTTGTATTCGAAAGGTCTTTTAAGGTCCAAATCCGAACAATAAAGGACTGGACGAAGGGACTTGATCCAGAACAAGATAGTCGTGTGGTACACTGATGGATCGAAAATGGAATCAGCTACAAGAGCAGAAATGTACGCAAAAGTTTACAAATGTTTCGGGAACGTATGGTTTGGTTACTTAGCTATGTCGGCGTTACGGGAATCGCGAAATGAGTACTTGGTTTACTTCGTGTTGGAGTTAGTTTATGAAATATAAATTACAAAGAGTAAGAGTTCCGACCAACCGCTCCTCTAGACCGAATAAGACTGAATGAATACTTTTACACAATTGTTGAAACCTGGGATACGATCGGTGCGGCACGTTACAGACTAAAACACAAAGGTTTTTACAGCTATAATGGGTTGCACAATAAATATAAAAAGTTAACATTTACAAAAAGAACCGTCGGCATCACAACAGAAACCTTACGGTTATGACGCAAAATTCTTAAAACTAAGACAATGAACTTATCGTTCCAAAGGAGGGTCCCTTGCACATTACAATAAACTATTGTTATCCTGAACACTCAATAACATCTGTGTGCAGGCCGTGAGAATCCTTAAAATAGCGGTAATTTACAGTTAACTTAATAAATATATAAAAATAAATTATATACTAAGTTCCCTAAAGTAATACCTATTATATTATAAACAATTAATGGAGTCGCTACAAATGTAGTAAAAGCTTAGGGAAGATGGCAACTGTTATTCCAAGCAGAAACATATGGCATAATAACCTGTGCTCAAGAGAATATATAGAAGAACCAGAGGTGGCATCCTACAAAGTGGACTCAAAACTTGTTCTGGATGCTATACAAACCCTAAACAGACTTGGGAAGTATAACAGAATAAGATTGATGTGGGTCCCAGGTCCCAGGGCATACAGGAATCCATGTTAAGGGAAATGCAAGAGAGGGTTTAGCAAATAATTTTGTGGGTCCAGTACCATATGTAGTCATTTCGACGTGCCTCGTAAAAGCGACATTCAGGGAGTTTGCAGATCACAGACAACAAACACACTGGCTGTGTAATATCGGTTTGAAACAAACAAAAATCCAGGGCTCTATGTTCAAAGCAGAATATGAGCAGGGGGCAAGTCCGCTATCTGCTTGGGCCTTTACCGGCCACTTTGGAACCAACGACAGGCTCATAAATATGGGTATAACAGTGTCACCAATGTGCAGGTTGTGCGGGGGACATACGGAACGCATGAAGTTCCCTTCACGACGCACTGGCTAGTAAGCTAATGAGTCTTCTAGGGGTAGTATATCCGAGACCAGAAGATTATAGGCTCATATCTCCTTATCTCTTTGTAAAGCTCATGAAGGAGATTTTCACGGAGATTGGATAGTCTAACTAGGGGACCATGATATAGATCCCAATGGGTCGAAGTGTCCGAGTTATGTCTCGACCCCGAACCCTCATTTTTTGCTTTTATTTTCAACAATATTTGTACGCTTTCACGGCAAAACATAGCACTCATTATAATTAACCTAAGATCTTCATGTAAATACCTATATTTCACAAATAAATATTCTGATTTTGATTTATATTAATACAAAATCACGTTTGCAGCCCTTCAAATAATTCGGGAAAATATTAAGAACTCAAGAGAGAGAGTGAAACTTTTCAATAGTACATTATTGCAAAGGCCGGGAAATAGGCAATTGCAGGTCGAGTATGAATTTGAAGGCCGAGCCGTAGGCGAGGACTTCACTAATACGAGACAGGCAATTGCAATTTCTGCCGAGGCATATATAGTGCTTTTCTCAAAAGAATGCAGGGAAATAAAAAAGTAGTTAAATTTCCATAATTTTTCAAGTTAATGCCGTTTTTAACATGAACTGTACATTTCAGCATGGAATAAATTGCCCATAATGCAGATGGCTTTTTAGTTTTAGCAATCTCATTAAAATACGCAAAAAATACTGTTTCGGAGAAAATGTTCACTTTTTTAACGTTTTTCCAAATCATAAAATTTTCATAATATGTACTTTCATGAAATTTTCTTTTGACTTCGCTGGAAGCAGGTTTTCCATTGCCAATTTGGCTTCTGATCTTAAATCTGGTGGAGTACAATCAACATCATTTCACTCTCTGAACTGTTGGAACTCATTTTAATTATTAAATTTATATTTATTAAATATTTAAATAACAAATCAAGACGAATTTTCAGCTTTGCCGCCGATTTTCTATTTATCATCTGTGCCGAAAGGCAAACGCATTTATGGTTATACAGCCACGTGAACGCTTCATACAACATTGCTGGAGCGTTGTAATGTTCAAAATTCAAAAAACGCTCCAGCAATGAATTTGATTTTCTGTCCGTAAATTCAGTACTTCGCGTGTTCTTTTTTCTAAAATAATGGCAATATTTCCATGCATGTTTGAGAAAAAGTATTTTTCTTAGGGTTGTTCAAAAATTATAAGTAAGATTCATCTAGGTACCTACCTAATACCGACTGATCTGCAAATCTAAATTGGAGGCCCTTTATTACAACCGGTCAGTTTATTATTATGATAGTGAATCATTCGTTCCAGCGATACCTATGCAGTGTTATGTAGGTCGGGAGACTATTTCCACTCGTTTTGTTTGGGCGTAATTAACTGTCTCGCGACCAAGTAATGAGTGTACAGCGGGTAGGCTTAGTTATTTATGGAGAAGTTAATTTATGAGCATGAAGGATTCGGTGGGGTTGGGGTGCAATTTAAGTTGTGTGTAGGGATTAGAAAACTTGTCATTAATTTTAGTAGTTTGGAGTCATTAGACTGTTACTTGGTCTGAATCACAAGGCCCAAAATAGCCTTAATCAAGATTAAGCGCATAGAAATTGCAACAATCAAAAATCTTCTTAGATAGACAGAAAACTCTTTTTACCCGAATACCGAAGGAGAATAATGTGTTTATCAGTCTATGTATGTATGTTTGTTCCTATGTGGCGTTCTAGAGACCAAAAGAGTTGGCCGATTTTGATGATTCTTACGTCAATCGATTCATCTTAACCTTGCGAGTGTAAAAACATTAAAAATGGAAAATAGAAAAAAGAAAAGAGTTTGGGCTCCACATTGTGGGTACCCAATATCTTTTTTTCTTTCCAACCCATAGTGTGGGGTATCAAAATAAAGGTGTTTAACAGATGATTTCAAAAATATATAACACTTATATGTTTAAATGTACCAAATTCGAAAAAAATTGGTAGCTAAAAAGTTATAAATAAAAAAAGTTAATTAAAAAAACCCGCCTGTAAGCAGTATTATACATCTGGTTTTGGTCAGCCAGCTCACGAATATGTGTCCTCCGACTGCACAGCATGATTTTCTTCTTGTTTATTACATGTTTTTAGCTTGCTTTTTATTATGTACACTATAAAAGTTATAGCAAAGATAGATGAATGAAACCTATACATAGAATGATACATTGGGCAGTCTTATCATCTCAACAATCTTATAAATATACTATATTAAGTACTTCAACTACTCTCCTATTTCTTAATCTTCTCTTTCTGGTAATTTTGTACTTCTTACGTTGATGGTAGCTGATCACCAAATTCCGGCATTATTGTTTTGTTCGTATCTATAACACCGTTGTTGACCTATAAATAATCAGTTGTCAAAGCATCATTGGTCAGTGCAGGTGATTCAGAACACTACACGACAAACTACCGTTGCCATTTTTATTTTGAAACATCTACACTCGGTTCCAAAAATTACGGGTCAGTCACAAAAATTGAAATACCTCCAGAACCGTAAAAGTTAGATCAATGAAATAAAAAACAGAATAAAGACTTTTTAGTTGCGCTTCTAATAGCATATTATTTAAACTGGTTGATTAAAAAAACTTCAATAGAAAAACAAAATTTAAAAAAATTACTATTTTTAAAAACAATATTTTTGTTTCATGTCATTATGGATGCTTTCCATTTCTATTCTGTCACAAAAAAAATTATCGTGAACGTCTTCCACATGCATAATTATTATTCTGTGAGGTGAAGCATGGCAGTCACGCTAGAGGAATGTACCAGAATTACGTAGAAATTGGAACTTGGGCGGAGCCAGCGTGAAACAGCCAGAAACATTGGTGTATCTTTGTCGACTGTTCAGCGGGTAGTCCAGCGGTACCAAGAGACCGGATCACACCTTAGAAGACCAGGAAATGGCAGACCAAGATGCACAACGGCCAGGGAAGACAGACAACTGGTGGCTACATGAAGAAAGTGATGAAAAACAGCAAAAAAAACAATCATAAAAAAAAAAAATTTAAGAAAAATATGACTACTTTAGTTTTTAATTTAGAGATTAATATTGTGGGTGCAACTAAGTTTTATTTTATTTTTCATCTGTATAATTAAATTCTCAATTGAACAGTCTTCGTTTCATTAGGATGGCATACGTAGTTCGGGAGATATTCGGGTTTATGTGACTGACCCGTCATTTTTGGAACCGAGTGTAGATCTTGTAACTTGGACCACAGTAAAACTATAAAACACGGGAGATAAGTATGGTAACATTTTCTATGATTTACCATCGAGTTTAAAAGTTGTAAGAAACTAAATAAACATTATTGTGCAACATATATTATTTATTATTTATATTGATGTGTGCAATATAATATATTATTATTACTATTTAGATAGAATATTGAAATATATTTTTACATTTCTTGCTAATTTATAATGCTTGATAAAGCTATGTAGCGGACTGATTTAATTTTATGGTTCTTACACAAAGAGCCATGTTTATACTGGTTAGCATACTCGTATTTTGGAGTAAATTCATACATTTCCATGAAAATAGATTGAATTTTTCTTTTAAATTGGTGTTCTAGAAATATTTGAAAATATTTGAAGAACTGCCTGCCTTGTTGATCTAGTGGACGTAAGAACTAAGCATGGGTCCAAAGTTCGTTTCCCTGGCCGGAAAAATTGTTTTTGGTTTTGGCCAATATTTCTTTATTATCAAAGATACACTTATATACCGTGTATAAAATACTTAATTAACAAAGACTACAAATATATACATTTAAACCAAAAACTACTCACTACCTAAACCTAAAAATATACTTATCTAAAATATGGCGTCAAAAAACTCCTCCACATCGTTGTCCACTGGTAATGTACCCAAAAGGCTGGCAGCATTGCCACGTTGTATGTCAATGCTTAAACTGTGACCAAGGTAAAAGCTAGCCCTTGGGTCACGCGAAGTGTCAACTAGGCGTTTGGAGAGATCTTTAAACAAAGCGTGAGCACTCGGACCCCACGGACCAACAGTTTCAACCCCAAACGGCTCGAAAATATAACTACCGATGAGATTATTATATTTCCGCCGCTTGAGGTTCTCTTCAGCCGCAGCGGCAGCGCCAGCACAGTTCGACGAGCTATGGAAGATGAGATGGCGCAAGAGTATCGACACAAGTAGCGTCCCACACTAAAGGCCTACCCATCTTCCATGGAAACAAAGACAACCCGTCAGGTCTTTTGCCATCGTCTTTTGACCTAGATTCTGAATTTGTACTCTAGGCTCGCGCTCCATCATTCCCATCTTCCTGCCCTTATCCGATATTACTTGCTATATTCCATCCTGTCAACAGTTACGCACGCCATCACTGACTGCCTTTTCTTTCGTATCATTCCTCAGACAATCCATCCATCTTTTCTAGATTCACCATTATCGTGAGACGTTCGTCGTCGTTCATTTTGGCAATATATGGGACTAACGTAAAATTGTGGTCGCTACCATCCCGTGGAGTATCGATCCGGTGCATGAATTAATATTTCAAAAGGATACGAAAAAAATGCAAAGGCAGTGTCGGTAAGAGGCGTCCTTGACCGGCTCACTTGGCATTCAGTAATGAGTTAATATCTCATAAACGCGTGGACCGATTTACATTATTTAAATGGATAAAATGGTTCTACACCTATACCTTTCATTTGAGGCCGAAATATATAAATAAATAAAAAAACCGGCCGTGTGCGAGTCGGACTCGCGCACGAAGTGTTCCGTACCATTATCGCGACAAAAAAATCACGTTTGTTGTATGGGAGCCCCACTTAAATATTTATTTTTCAACACACTTGCTCATAAAGTGGCTCTAATTCTGGTTTTGTGCTCCGTGCTCTAATTTCACCGCAATTAGGCACATAATGATACCTGTTATCAAACTGTGACTTTTTCATTGCTATTATTCACAAGTGAGTTATAGAGTTTTTTTTAATTTATTGGTTGAGTTGCTTTGTTCTTAAAAAAGTTTCGATACAAAAAAGATCGTGCTCAATAGTACAAATACATTAATGTACCTATTGCTTGCTCATTTCATGCAACTTCGTATTTAAATAGATAATTTCAACTTGTACGTGCTTAATAAATAAAACTTTCACTCAAATATAAATTTGTTTGCTCTGTAATTAAGAAAATTTGGAATTCCCTATTTTTTACGTGGCTAAAACACTATCCACGAAATGCCAAAAAAAAAGATACCTCATTCTTTTAGTCTATGGCCGATCGCCATTGTTAAATGCGCACGCATAGGAAAACTGATTAATTTTGCCCGCCATTGTGAAAAAATTTTCACAACTCGTTTTTACTGTTGAAATGTTTTTTTTGTATTATTTTCTTTACAAGTGTGTTTAAAAACGTCGTATGATACACGTGTGTATTGATGATTACCGTCCTCGGCTCTCTTAAGTCCCTCACCTACGGCTCGGGTCTCAATGGCGCCTCAGCAGTAATCACCAACATTGCACACTTGTACCATAATGTACTATTACGAGTATCCGGTTTTTAGTATTTGTTGTTATAGCGGCGACAGAAATACATCATCTGTAAAAATTTCAACTCCCTAGCTTTCACGGTTCATGAGATACAGCCTGGTGACAGACGGACAGACAGACAGTCTTAGCAATAGGGTCCCGTTTTACCCGTTGGGTACGGAACCCTAAAAATCATGGTTTCAAGCTACGTAATTCTACTTTCTGGTACAAGTCGGTTCAATGACTTTAATTTGTTTGTTATCTGGCGGAGACTTTACCGATGTTACGATGTTTAACCACTGCCAAGATCAGAAGGAGAAATCCTTTCAAAAGGAAAGTCTGATATCTAGAACGAACGAAGTGTATTCAGGTCACCATCTATTCTATTGCCCAAGCAGTACAGTTACGTAGGTACTGCAAATAAAAATCATAGGGTTTTTTTTTAGGAAAACTGGTTTAAACAATTGAAAAAATAAATAAAAAAAGGTATATAATCTTTTATAAAAGTTATTTTTTTGTAAACATATTTTTGTCGAATTAGGTACATTTAAACATGTAAGTGTTATATATTATTGAAATCACCTCTTAAAATACTTTTTTTTGACACGAGGGATTTGGACGAAAAAATATTGGGCCCCCACAATATGGCACCCAAAAGCCGCTATTTTTCTATTTTCCAATTTTAATGTAGCCAGTGATATCGGAGACTTTACCTATGTTACGCTGTTTAACCACTGCCAAGATCAGAAGGAGAAATCCTTTCAAAAGGAAAGTCTGATATCTACAACGAACGAAGGGTATTCAGGTCACCATCTATTCTATTGCCCAAGAAGTACAAGTTCCAACTTCGCAACACTATTATAATCATCTGGCTGTCATTACTCCGGAATGAAGATTACACCAAAGTGACTGCATTTATCCGACTGCGCAGCCGTGAGTAATGAGTTTAGAATGGTTGTGCGAAAGTGTCATGATATTTCTACGTAATAACTGTGCTAACGATCCTAGATTTATTGTGGAAGGGAAGTTTTTGCTACGGTTTGATATGCTGCGTTTAATAACGCATTAAAATCTACGACAGTTTTCGAGGTAGTAAGGGTTCTAAGAGAGTGACTCAAGTTGTATAATATTAGCCAGTCTGCAAGGTATAAGCAGAGCTGCGCAAAATACATGCTTTAATTAAAATACAAATTACAAAATACTATCTCGTATGTATTTAGAAAACCAAATACAAGAAATTTTTAAATCGTATATTTGGAATACAAAATACAGTATTTTAACTATTTTTATAAAAAAAAACTAAAAACATATTACAAAAAACAGTCAGGTGTTAAATTATGACAATATAGGTACTTGACTATTTTACTTACAGTAGGTACAGGTGCAGTGTTGCCAACATTAAAGATTGACATTTTAGAGGTCGCCATTTTGCTTACGAAAGCTGCCGAGCGCTATTTTATGCAGAACGCACCCATTAATAAGATCGCTAAATGTATTTATGTTCAAATGTATTTTGAAGCCATAAGTAGGTATTTGAAATACTAACTACAAAATACCTCAGCGTTAGGTGTTTGAAATACCAATTACGAAGAAATTCTTTTGGCAGAAAGTAGAAAGTATTTTAATCACAAATACCAAATACGTATTTGTATTTCAAATACGTATTTTCATCATAATCATCATTTCAGCCGAAAGACGTCCACTGCTGGACATAGGCCTCCCCCAAGCGTCGCCACATTGACCGGTCCTGTGCGTTTCGCATCCACCGGACGCCCGCAGCCCTGACCAGATCGTCACTTTTTATTGGGGTAGTCGGCTCCACTCCGGTGATTCTTCGCACCTCTTGCCACGCCATCACCTCAACCGCTACCGTAGTCGAGGGTAGACGGGCTGCCGGGCACTAGGAGCCATTAATACGTATTTTAATTACAGGTAATTCTAATACTGCCAACCCTGTATAAGTAGTAGTGGCATTAGCTGCCAAATTATCCACAGACCTCACTCGTAGAAGTTTGTCTAGAGCTCCACTCCAGCTCCACTCTCTCTCTCTCCACTAGATGTTTTATTCATTGGTGCATTAACCTAGCACCCAAATATATTGTACCATAGGCAGTCAGGTACTAGGAACATCACTAGATACTTATTTTTTAATTTCTTGATCTCGATCTCGCCTGTTGGAAAGAGATAGATGCAGACATGCCATAAAATGACTCTCACTCTAGCTATGAAGCTAGAGTGAGAGTCATTTTATGGCCATCCGCCTTCATAGGCGGATGGGTTTTTAAGGTTCCATACCTCGAACCCTTATAGGATCACTTTGTTGTCCGTCCATCCGTCTGTCTGCCTGTCAAGACCCTTTTTCTCAGGAACGCGTCGAGGTATCAAGCTGAAATTTATATCAAATACTCAGGTCTACTGCCTCTTTCTTGCTGTGAAAAAATTAAACTTTTAAGCAAACACAATCAAAAGATACAGCCGTTTATGCCGCAAATTTCCGCAAATTTTCGACACACGCAAGGGAATCAAAACCTACAGGGTACTTCCCGTGAACTCAGAATCTTGAAATTTGATACGAAGCAACGTCTTATAGCACATATAAAGGAATAATTGCGAAAACTGTAATTTTTTTGTTACATCATACAATAAAAATATTTTTAATCATTTTAAACTTACTACCCCTTTCCTCATGAACGCGTAGAGGTATTAATAAATTGAAATTAATTTCAAATACTCAGTCTATAATACCTTTAAGCTGAGGTTTATACGGATTTTTTTTGGGACATCCCAGCACAGATGCTGAAAAATATAGACGTATCGAACCTTTTGGTGATGATGAAACCACCACACTAAAGCAACTCAATTTCATTCCATTACCAACGGTTTTAAAACGAAATAAAAATATTTATAAGCCCATGGGGCTCTAACTAGTCCCTACTCAAGTGGTAATTCATGAATTTTACACGCACTTTGTAATTAAATTGCCCAACAAATAGCCCATGTTTGGACATAAAATTATCCATACTTATCTCGGGTGTCATTTTTGTTGGACCCAGCTAAGTAAATACTGGGCACTTATATGTAGGTATGTTATGTTTTGTGACGTTGTGCAATGGTTAATAATATGCTAATCAGTTTGGATTGGGAAACTTTGAAGTTCGTATGGTGTAGGTACTGGTGAGGAGAAAAGTGATTGTGGTTTGTGAGTCGAGAAAGAGAAGTTTCTTTCGTTTGATTAATTAAATCAGGTATCGTAATGAAAATGTGTGTGGATAACAAGTTCCCACAAAAGTAAGTAGGAAGCTCAAACAAATTTTTCTCAAGAGTTTATTACAAAACTCTCTTTCTTGTGCTGGGGCGGCTGCTGCTGGTGCAGAAAACCTCAAACGGCGCAAATATAACAGCCTTATTGGAAGTTATATGTTTGAGCCGTTTGGGGTTGAAACTTTAGGTCCATGGGGTCCGAGTGCGCATCGACTTTTTCGAGAAATTTGCACAAAGCTCGTCGACTCTTCACGTGACCAGAGGGCTGGCCTTTTCTTCGGCCAGAGAATCAGCATTGCCATCCAACGCGGCAATGCTGCCAGCGTTCTGGGCACTTTTCCCCTTGACATCGATGTGGACGAATTTTTTGATGCACAATGAGCTCTTTTCCGTCTCCCTTTTCTATTTGTATATAGGTTTGTTTTTTTTTTAGAATAATCAATTGTATATATGTTAATAAATGACTTTCAGACATAAAAAAAAAACTCTCGAAAATATTTTGTTTAGTTGTGCAAGTTGATTTTATTCAAATAAGTACACCTATTTATTAGAAGTTGCGTAGGTACTGCAAATAAAGATCATACGGATTTTTTTTTCAGAAAAAATGGGTTTAATCTATTGAAAAATAAATAAAAAAAGTTAAATAAGTTATACTTGTTAGTAAACATATTTTTTTCGAATTAGGTACATTTAAATATGAAAGTGTAATACATATATTATTGAAATCGACTCTTAAAATACTTTATTTTGGGCCCCACAATATGGCGTCCTAAAGGCGCCATTTTTCTAATTTTCAATTTTAATGCAGCCAGTGACACTCGCAAGATTATGACGAAACGATTGACGTATAGAATCATCAAAATCGGTCAACGCGTTTGTTTTCTAGAATTCCACTTAGGAACAAACATACATACATAGACTGATAAACACATTACCCTCCTTAGGCAGTCGGGTAAAACAACTTACTGCTCAAACATTTTGCCCACCTTTCCACTTCCGTCACCACCTGTACTCGGCTTTCAATCGCTCTTGTAAATGGAGGAAGAGGTACCAAAGCAGTAACAGATACCAATCGCTATTGATATAACACTTATACAGATTAGATAGTTGCCATACCTTAAGCCCTTTGTGGGAGCTCGATATATAAGGTTGAGCAAGTGGGTTTGCCTGAGTGAGTAACATTTCTTGGCATTTTTCCATGATATTTTTTACGTTTCGATTTTTTAGAACTATGAAATGCTAATAAGCTCATCAGATTCGCTGTTACAATAGAATCGACATAAATCTGAAATCTTTATTGCAAGCATAATGCCCCCATAGACAAAATAAAGTGCTTGCCAACTTTATAGGGTGCTTTTGTTTTGGCTCTCTCGGTCTAAAGCTGTTTAAATGAGTTGTGTTGTTAAATTATTTATTACATTTTTTTTTTTTTTTTTTAATTATGTGTTATTGTGATGTCCGATTCTAATTGTAAATTTGTAATATGGGTGACATGCCTGAAAATAAACGATTTTTTTATAGGTCTAGGTGGTTAGTTAGGAACAATTATGGACCCCGTCGAGCACAACAAATTTTTAAGTAGGTAAGTAGGAGAGAGAAAGAGAGATAAAAATACAAGAAAGTTTCTTCGAGGATATAATAATCCAAGGAGGGCTGTTCTACAAAAAAGGAAGTCAGGAAACAATTTGGTTTTGGAAAAGCAGCAACATGTCCAGCAGCAGGTAATGAAATATGAAAGCATTACAAACATTTAAGGAAGTGCAATCATTGAAACTATAAGAAAAAAGTATCTAAATTAACAAATAAACGCCTGAAACTACGTCACCATACCCATTACAATGAACTTGATATTCATGAAAGGTTCAAGGTCAAGGTTGCACTTAGGAACCATTTTACGATCAGATAGAGGTAGAACCACGTCATCCAGACTTCAAAAGATCAGTACAAAAATATCACAAATGTATGCACATACATTGACAGACAGAACCTCTTTATTATTTAGTAGTAATTTATTTACAGTACTACAGAACAAATGTTATCAGGTGTAGGTACTTTAGAGGTTTCTCGCCCACTAGTTTCTGAATGTATTCGGTGAATTTATTGCAATGACAAGCTTCTGCCACCGGCTTCGCCCGCGTGCATGTCGAAAATTGTCCCGAGGGAACATATTCCCGGGATAAAAAGAATCGTATGTGCTATTCCAGACTATAATCTATTTCTGTGCTAAATTTCATTCAGATCCGTCCAGCCGTTTGAGCGTGAAGAAGTAACAAACATACAAACACACGCACTCAAAACTTTCGCCTTTATAATATTATAGTGTGAATGTGAATAGTGTGAATGTGAATTGTGTGAATAGTGTGAATGTGAAAAGTGTGAAGTTTGATTGTTAAATCACAGTAAGTGAGCTGGCTATGGGAAAAATAGGAGACGTTTTTTTTACGAGAGAGTAAATCTACGTGCATTATAGCTTTTTCCAACTACATATATTGGTCGCTAGTTATCAGTTGGTTAGGTATTTAACACGGAGCGAATGCCTATCTGACCTCCACAACCCAGTCACCGAAGGTCTATCCACACATATCAGGGCCGTGCCCGGGACGTGGACGGACCGTGCCCTGTTAGGGGCTCATAAAAATATCGGTGTGTACATTTTGTATGAACTCGTTCACACACGTCCGTGCACGGGCCAGTGACGAAGCTTCAATGCCTGGGCCCGGCCCTGTCACGTCCCGGGCACGGCCCTGATACGTGTGGATAGACCTCAAGATATCTTTTGGCAAAACTGCTGTCAGATGTCAGATTTCTGACGACCCGTAACGACTGCCAAAAGTCTACAAATGATAGGGAGGATAATGATATGTTTGCAATATTTGTAAGTATGTGAGAACCATGTTCCTATTTATCAATTTAATTAATTTACCTGTTAATGCTTTTATTACTTTATACCTTTACGTAGTGATATTTTTGGGAGCATCGTCCTCACATATATGAATTTATTAATGTATGTACTAATATTATAAAAAACCTATTTTTTAAAAAGAGTAAGTATTGAGTTTCTTGTGCGTTCTTCTCCATAACAAGCTACTTTTCCGAATGCACGGTAGAATAAATTTTTATTACTTGTTATATGTATGACGTTCAAAAGTGCCGCTTACTGGCCCAATTGAAATAAATATATTTGACTTTGACTTTGAAAAGAATGACGGACTGTGCCTCATGAAAGAAAAGGGAATCAGTGATAGCGTGACGAGGGACAGGACAGTATGGAAGAAGAAAACGATCCCAAGTAACATGGATTAAGGACAGGAAGAAAAAAGATTTCGTGGTGGATGGTCTCCAAAAATTTGTGAGCAACTAGACAGTAAAATCGTTTCTTAGGGACTCATCCAGCTTCATTGCCTCGGCGCTTTTTGGTAATTGCCGCTGACGATTCTCGCTTTCAGATGTTGCAGTGGTCCGGGAAGAGTGAGGGCTAGTCATGTGACAGTAACTTGCTGGCAACCAAGATGATGAAAACAGACTGCGCTGACTGGATTATGGAAGCCTCATCGGACTCATCGATCGAACTGACGAAACGTAAGGAGACCAAAAACCCACTCCATGCACTTAACTTAACTTTATTTACACCACAAATAATTCAATATCTAATCGAACAACCGAATGTACCAACCAATCGAATGTTCATTTGAAACACCTGATGCATCGTGAACATTACCTTTTACGGCTTTGTTTACAGGTTCCTGATCCTGGCGCCGCGTATTTCACCAAGCGTTGTGTCAGTCATTGCAGTCCGAATAGGGTTGTCCGGAGTCAGGAAAAAACCGGCCATAGTAAAGCTTTTTGAATACGTGACCGGTTTTTTCAGGTTTTTACATTTACCCATAGATTTAGAATTTTTTTTGCTACGCATTTACTAGTCATTTTAATTGTCAGGATCATAATCTGTCAATATGACGAGACTAAAATAACAACAACACAGCAGGGGGTGACCATAAGCTCTTAGAGCGGTATCAATTTGATATCGAGTAAGTGATAGATGTATACAAGTCAGATACATCTGTCCCTTATTCGATCTCAAATTGATACCGCTCTAAGAGCTTATGGTTACTCGTGTGTCGGACTCGCGCACGAAGGGTTACGTACCATTATCGCAAAAAACGTAAAAAAAACACGTTTGTTGTATGAGCCCCACTTAAATATTTAGTATTTGTTGTTATAGCGGCAACAGAAATACACCATCTGTGAAAATTTATCAAAATTTCAACTGTCTAGCTATCACGGCTCATGAGGTACAGCCTGGTGACAGACAGACAGACAGACAGACGGACCGTGGCGTCTTAGTAATAGGGTCCGTTTTTACCCTTTGGGTACGGAACCCTATAAATGGGATCTAAAACAGGGAGCCAACGAAAATAATAATTTTGAAACTAACACACGATATTATATATCTATTGAGAAGTTAAAAAACTGACCGGCTTTTTTGGCCAAAAGTCCATCTAAATAGTCTAAATTGGCTGGTCAGTTCGGTTTTAAGACGTGGTAACCCTAGCTCCGGACGCTTACATCCAGTTCCAAATGTAAACAATTGAAATAAATAAATACTGTAGTTTATGGTGTACTAAACTACAGAAGGAATCCTGCCGAATTTGGAGCCATTTGTTATAATTTAATAAACAGGTATTATGTGGAGTTGGAAACACTTGAGGGAGAAAGGACTCATAAAGTACCATCTCTAATTCTCTATCCACATTGCTGGGTGTAGAATTGTTTTGGATCTATTGATTGAGTTTTCTCAAACTTATTTTAAAATTATTCAACGGTATATATGTGTGTTTTCACCCATAAACAGTCATCATTCTCCCCTTATGTCAATTTATTTATTTACCAGCTGTGCCCGCGCTCCCGTCAACAGACTGCGTAGCCCTAGCCTACTTGACTTCCTACCCACCAATATATTTTTTTATGGCCCTCATTCTTTCGCGGGAAATTTTAGCACCGCCATTCAAAAAAGGATTTCAAATGGACAACGCCATCTATCGAATATCGAGTTCAACTGGCCGAGTACCTGAATTGCATGTGTTGTGATAATTTTACTTCTTGAACACTTTAAATTGATCTAACTTTTGATAGAGTGAACCGATTGCGATAAAACAAAAACTAAGTAATACCTCTTGTATCTACATTGGTTTCGTACATTTTACGTGATGCGTGCACAAATAAACAGATAAAAATTCCAAAAATGCTGGAAATGGGTTCTGTTGGTTATCCTTTAGCACCCTGGCTATATTTTTGGCAGTATTTTCGATGTACAAAAACGACTTTTCTATAGATTTATTATATGTATTGATTGATGATTGATAATATATAATTTATTTTACACTATAAGTTACATTTATAAAGGACTCTTAAAACTAAAAACACACAACGATCGACTGTTTGCCAGATACACCTCCTCATTTCAGGAACTAGTTACTACTACTGGTATCAACTGAACTGGTTATAAACTGTTCTTGTTTGCAACTTATGTAAGTAACTATAGACCATATAACTGCACAACAATAGATCCCAATGGGTCGAAGTGTCCGAGTGATTTCTCGGCCCCTCCGCAAGATATTTAACTAACTGCTTTAGCAAAAGCTTTGCTTTGTCTAATGAAAGATGTGGAGAAAATTATAAAATTCAGTCGGTAAACGACGCACTTTATTGACAAACTCATATCTGTGGTTCTAATTAATAAAAGCTAAAGTAATTCTACACAAAATTTGTGAGTTGGAGTAGTCTCAGTATGTAGTCTGGAATCTTGCTCTGGAATCATTTCAAGACCTACTAACAGCATAAGAGAAAATGCTACGCCAAATATGCCAAAAAAAAAACACTTTTCGCTTTCGAACTTACCTTGACTAACCTATCTACATGAAAAACCGCTTGATACATTCTACGATATAGTCTTTGGGCATTTGTAAAGTTTACGTTTCAGACAATGCTGTTGACCACGGAAGACATAAAGTTCAAGTACGAGTGTCTGAGGCAGGCGCCACGAAAGGCCGCGTTGTGTCAGTCACCGGTACAGGCGAGCACAGGCGCAGGGTAACGTCCATACCAGAGAGCACGGAATCGCCAACTAAAGACGGCATTGTAAATTATTGCTAAGTATGTCTTTTCCCAAATTCAAAGGTTCGGGTCGACTTCCAGCTTACCTAAACGCTGCTGAATACCATTATTTCACATGGAGTGACTGCCTCCACAACCAAGTAACTGGGTTGTGGAGGCACCCTTTACCGTAGCTGAATACTGGACCAAACATAGGTAATATTTGAAAACTGTATTTACCATCGACAAGCTAAAAAGACCCTTAGCAAGACTGGTCGCAGATTCTAACTACCTGTATCGACTGTAAAAGATCAACAAGGGACAGACGAGACCAATGGTTTAACTTGATTTTTGAGGCGTGGAGGAATCTCGGTATATAATCGTTCAGGTTACCCATTCATGGACTGACCTTGCAGATCGACCACTGTAGTTGTTATAATTTATCGCTTGATACATTATTTTAGATATCCACAACTACTCAACATATCTAATATGTTATAGGCAATTTGTGAAAACAAGAATTGTATACAATTCTTAACAAAAAATTCTGTTGATTAAACCCTGCTGGTTCGATTTTTATCCCATTTTATATGCCTTCTTTTAGTCTTCTTGAATATTTTAGGTTGAAAAGCTTTCGGTTTACTGGCACGTCGAGCCAATAAACATTCGACGGATAGGACTATCGTTGCAATGGCTTTTCGGCGAAACGGACGCTCGATCTGATGACTTCGGGGCATTAGCAATCGGGGATATGACATTCGGAATGAAGCAGTAAACCCGCTTTCCAGGGCTCTCGATATGTAATTAATGCCCAATTGACGAACTGACCTAGGCAAGCGTTGTTACTAAAGCGGATGTAGGCCCTTAGGCCTACATCCGCTTTAGTACTTGCTTAAAAGGTTTGAAAAAAAATTAAAATTGTTTCATGTATATTATTTTTAACACATGGTTTTTTCGTATAACATGTAATTTCGCTTAAAAAAATAATTAACAACACGCTAGTTTTTCGCTACTTTTTGATACTCCTCCAAAACGACTTGGATGTTTAAAAATATTTTTTACGCAGAAAAATTTATGGCTTTTGCAAAATGCTATGTTGCAATATGTTATGTTAGTTATGAATTTTCTTCATAACTAACATAACATATTGCAACATAGCATTTTGCAAACAAAACTGTTCAAAAGCAGGTTCAATATTGATATTAACATTGGGGCGTATATATCGCCTTAAGCTAAACATGGACCCGTGCGGCTGTGATCATGTAGCCACAAGCTCCTGCTATTACTAATAATATTCGCATCTGCGTAATAAGCACAAATATCAGCTGCCACAGCCATAATCAAAATAGCAACGGACCGTTTGTTTCTATGAGTAAACGGCATGGACTTAATATAACCACCCACACACACGCTTGGTTTATACGCACCGTTCCGTGCTCTGTGGTCTACAACTCCACAGTACTACACACACAATCCACAGCGTTAAGTAAACAGACAGACGGACGGTTTCACCGCTAACGCTAATCTACTGTTTGTATTGTTTCGTTTTTTTAACTCTGACGTACGCATGTTGCGGAGTAAGGTGGAATTTTGAGGTTTTTGGAAGTTCCTGAATCTAAACACACACGGTTGGTGCAGTGGTTGAGCGATCGGCTGCTGCACTGCGTGTCGCGGGTTCGATTCCCGCACGGGACAAATATTTGTATGGCCTACTGATAGGTGTGCCGGATCTGGGTATCTGTGTATGTTTGTAAACTCACCCCCAAAACAGTAGAAGTGTGGCGATTTAGGGTTCCGTAACAATTTATCAATATATTGGTACTTGTTAGTAAAACATACGTAATAACAAACATTATCACAAAATTTCAAGTTCATAGGTCAATGGGAACTTAAAAAATTCTTCGGAACAAAATGCGTGACAGACAGACGGACACGTGAATGACAGCAATATAGGCTCAAAAGGGCTCCGTTTGGACCCTGTGGGTACGAAACCATAAACAAAAACCCACGAGTACTGTTTTTGGCAAATTAAAAACGTTTTCGCTAACATTGAATGATACCTAAACAAGAAAGCCTATATACTGATATTCAGCTACATGCAATTAGACAGGAATCCTAGACATAAAAACGCTGGTCTAATTGATTGAATGCTTGCCAAGAAAACAATACCGTGTTTAGTCAAAGAAAGATCTTTGTATATACCTATAATATCTCATCATCATCATCAGCCTTATAATGTTCCCACTGCTGGGACACAAGCATCCTGTGTGAGAGAGGTAATGGGCAATCCACCACCCGGGCCCAGTGCAGGTTGGTGAATGTCACGTCATGTCTTCGAATTTTTGGTATAAAGACATACGCAAGTAACATTTAGGCTCTAAAGTAAGAGTTATAATAAGTCTATAAAAGCGCTAACTAGATTCTAAAGTGATTTATGGGTGTTACAAATTGGTGTTAGAGCGCGCTCTAACCCTACTTTACCCCCGAATTAGGCACAATTTTTATATTACTTAAGGTTGTATAATGACGGTATACAAGAGTTATAGTAATTGGCTAAGAGGTACAATCAATGCTATAAGAGAGTTATGATAGCGGTAACAGGATCTCTTAGCGATACAAGAGGGGTAAATAAGCGAAAATTAACTCTGTTAGCGGTAAAATGGCAAAAATGGTTTTATATTACCTCTATGGGTGCTAAGCGGGCTACAGGTAGGCGTCAACTGACTCCTTAAGCAATACAGTAGAGATACAAAGGCGGTAAATATATTTTCAAGCGCTAAAAGGGAGGTAAATAGGTGATTTGTAACGGTCTGAACGCTATTCAAGATCCACAAAGGCGATAAAGGTCCTCCCGCAAGAGTTTTTGATACCCGCAAAATAGTTTTCTAATTTTGCGATCTAACAAATAAATAATAATTTATTTTCAATGGCTATATACGCGGTAACCTCAAGATGGTTTATATTAAACAAAAAAAGTGAAATTGTTTTATAGTGCGAAAGGAAGCGTATTTTTGCTGCGAAGGTAAGTACACTGTGAATAAGTTACATATTTATTGGTAAATAATTCGAGCGCCCGATGTATGTTGTCTATTTACTAAAAACAAATGTTTTGTCTAATATGGAGTGACACATTTTTCTTGTAAAAAAGTACTAAAAAATTGCCTTATTGATCTTATAATACTGTACTAGTAATATAAATACATACTAAAGCAAAATACTTCATGGAAACCTTGTAAATATTTGTTTTTATAACCATAATCTAATATTTCATTATCTCAACATGGCGAGCAAACGAATTTAGGGATCCGTAGTGCTCAAAACTTTAAACCATGTATTGATGTTATTTTTTATCTGTTAACTGTTTTGGACGAGTAGAATACAAAGAAGTAGGTAGATATAAATTGTTATATTGTCTTAACAATTAATATTATATTATGATTTAAATACAATATTAGGTTTATAAACCTGACTATAAGACTATTAAATATCGTGTTTGTTTCCAGATTAGACCAAAGTGCCTCATCTCGCTC
Source organism: Orthosia incerta (assembly GCA_948252205.1). Lineage (NCBI taxonomy): Eukaryota > Metazoa > Arthropoda > Insecta > Lepidoptera > Noctuidae > Orthosia > Orthosia incerta. Next base: position 5,701,202 of record OX411745.1, on the reverse strand, counting down.
ACAAGTGCTGAAAACAATCAACTAGAAGGAAAAGAAAAGGAAAACATAGGTGAAGGTAACCATGAAAACAATAATAAGGCCCAGAACAATTCCACTATTACCACCGCAGCAGATAATAAGGCCCAGAACAATTCCACCAATATGAAAGTTGTAATAGAAGATGTTATATCTTATTTCTCATAATAATGCTCAATTATTAAATTTTGTTGTTCAGGAAGTACTTCGACCAACTAGGTTGGGGAGTGACTTTACAGATTAAATAATGTCCACTGTGAAAGAGTTACCGTTTGTGAACTTTTGAATATTGTAGTTTAATTTGTTTTTTATTTGGAACGAAGGCCCGTCTCTTTTTGTTTATCGAGGTACTTTCTGGCCACTACCGTCTTTATTTGTATTTTCTAATTATTTACTCTATCATTGTGATTATCAATTTAATGTTGATAGGAAGAATATCATTAGCTTGGTTTTTGTTATTTTTATTTAAAATATGCCATATTATAATTTTTTTATTTTTTTTTTCGAGTTCGTTCTAGGCGGAGAGCTCCCTATATTAGAAGGCTAAAAAAACCTCATTTTGGCGGCAAGAGTCAAATCTTATCGCAATCGATTAAAAAGTAAAAAAAACACTTTTGATTTGTATTTTATACATAATCAATTGCGACTAGTTTCAACTTTTGTTACTAAAATGATGACTTTTTGTTTCAAGCAACTTATAACATTACATTACTTTAAGGTCGTAGCGCTGGTTAATTATAAAGAAAAAGTTAGTTGTGACCTGTTATTTGACTAGTAGATTAGTAAACGTGATTATTAAAGATATCTGTCAAAAATATAAGTAAAAAAAAGATCCTATTCTTTACCACCAAAAATTAGTTAAGTATTATTTTGTTATGTAACAAAATTATGCTAAAAAAAGGAAAAGTTAGTTAACATATAATAGTTCTATATAACTGTAACTGTTTTTAACTCTTAGATTAGTCAACGTGATTACTGAAGACATCTTTTTTAATATTATAAGTAAAATAAGATCCTATAAGTGATAAAAACAAGTCATATTATATTATAATGAAATAAAATAATTTTCCTAACATAGACAAGATAATTATGTTAATAGTATATAGGTAACTATAACCTATTATTTGATTGTGATTATTGAAGACATATTTTTAACGTTATAAGTAAAATAAGGTCATTATTAGTAGGTATTACTACCAAAAATTTGATATTATGTTTTATGTTCCTTATATAGGAGATAAGTATTTTGATAAAAATAAAAGATTTTGATTTATATTATATTTTGTTTAATTCCATAACTTTAAAGTGTGTGCAGTATATTACATTGTATATTTCGTGTTAAATTCAAAATTTCTTCACGACTGTCAGCACTGTCTTCAACTAAATACATATTTAGATACGACGACTTCATGGGAAGCACAAAAATATCGAGCTTGTTCTTCATTTTATATGTACGGAACCTTCAGGCTCACAGGAAACTCGCGCTTCACTGCTTTCCATAGGAACAGAAGACGTATTTTCAATAGGAATAGAGGAGTTCAAAATGCGATAATATTCTCTGATCAATTTCTGTCTATTTCCACCAGTCCTACATTGTTTTTTCCAAGTATTTACAACAATTTTTGTTTTTTTTTGTTGCGACGCATTTGTCAAAAACAAGTAGTTAATATAAGAAATACAGTAGTGACCTTACGCGCTATTACTTTACCTTTAGTCACAAAGAAGTAACAATAGACGCTAGAGGATCTGTTATAGCGAAAAATTATACTTCTATTTGGCTTAAGGTAATGCAAGAGAGTTTTGTATAACTTCAAGCATTTGGTTCTATATAAGATTAAATAAACACCATTGTAAAGCTGGTAGCGCTTATTAACGCTATTTTGCAACTTTAGGTTCTTGTAAAGAGTTTAATATCACCTGCATAGCACTTCTGGAGGTAGTAGCTAATTCTTATTCTTATCTTAGAGTTCAAAGATTCACTTAAAGCTATAACACAAAATGCTGTGCATGTACAACAGTGTTAAGATTTGCCATAATACGTCCATAACCTTTAAGCTTGCCTAATTGTCGCCCTTGTAACTCTGTATTATAAGTAGAAGTGATATCGTTACTTGTTTACGCCACTTTATCGCCAATAGTCATAAGTGCTGCTACTGTAATGCCTTTGTAGCCCACTAAGTAACAAAACAAGCTCTAATCGTCGCCTAAATGTTTGTTGGGGCGGTTCCCTCACCGTTTAAGAGCAGTGGTGAAATAGTTTACACAAAGTAAACCGCCTGCCTGGGTTCGAACTTACGATCTACGACACGCCATTCGGGGCCGTTACCCCTGAGCCACCACTGCTCTGCCTATAATATCTACTGGTACTTAACTTAAGCCTATAGACTCATAAAATTATCGCTAACTTCCTCGAACAATTCTATGAAGTCTATTTCTATTAAATCTTTGAACAATTTAGATCACACTAAATTATACAGCAGTAGCTACTGTGGCAGTGGTTTGTCTAGCTAGGTAATTTCCTACCTAACTACAGCATGATCAAGCCTAAATGGTCCATAGCCATACTATGAAACCTTTCAAGGTATTGTTCCAAAAATGTGAAGTACTGCCGGTTTTTATTCAAAATTCAGATAATTTTGGTAGATAGACAAGACTTTTCTGGCTAAGCTTTTTCAAGCTCCTCACCAAAATTAATAAGGCAATTTTGGTGGCCCAGCTTGAAGTCGTACATTCTAATCCGGACAAGTACCAATGAGATTTTTTAGGGTTCCGTACCCAAAGGGTAAAAACGGGACCCTATTACTAAGACTCCACGATCCGTCTGTCTGTCTGTCCGTCTGTCGCCAGGCTGTATCTCATTAACCGTGATATCTAGACAGTTGAAATTTTCACAGATGGCGTATTTCTGTTGCCGCTATAACAAAAAATAAGTGGGTCTCCCTTACAACAAACTTGACGTACGGGGGCGAACGTTTCTAATCGCCAACCCGCCTTGACCATGCACCTGCCTTCTCTTTATAAGAAGACGCCTTTTCCCTGCAGTGGGACAACGGGGTGGTATTATTATTATAATGTTTGGTATCAAACGTAGAAAGTTTCTTGAAAGTCCGATTTCATAAAACCACCATAACATAGAGGTAGCAGGTACTCGTACATAATTAGGCATACAAACATAAAGCGCGGAAGTACAAACAAAGAATGTTTTTAAAACATAATACTCGTATGATTTTAACTAAAACCGGTTAATCTTTGTAAGGAACAATTAAATAATAAACAAATAGAAATAACTTTCGTTTCTCACGTAATAATTAGTTGTTGTGACGATCGCTAACGGTCAATGCTAAGTGTTACTGCAATATTGAAAAGCTGGCGTAGATTGACGTCTAAACATGCAGAAAATATCCTGGTTTGATTATATTTAGATGCTTAGAATCGTAAGGAATAAACTATGGAATTTGCTCTTGTGAGTGTTCTTAGAAATCTACAGTTCAATATGGTGTATGTTGATTTGTTTCAGGAGCTGATGCACAATACTGCGCCACAACAACGGATGTTCATGTTGCTCATGGAATTAGGCTGGACACGGCTGCTGCATGTCAGATGAGTCGTGGGCTAAAATAACCATTTATTGGGTCCTAAACGCTAAGTGACGTCGTGATAGACCTAGACAATGATGGAGGGATGAACTTGGGTCCTACCGAAAAGATTGCCAAAGAAAAGCTAGCAGTGGAGTGGAACGTAGATAACAATATTACTTATAAGATATAGGTTGGTATAGAATAGAAATGCATCAGATGCTGCAATTAACGTCACCACATACTGCGCCCAAAATATTTAAGAAGGGATGTATGTTATACAGTAAAGATCTTAGCAGCTTTTTATTATCTGTGTTTATTTATTAAAACTTCATGCAACATACAGGTACCTAGATAGGCGGACTTTATGCCTGAGGCATTCTCTACCAGTCAGGTAGAGAACGCCTCAGGGTATAAAAAATAGAAATAATTCTTGAAGTAAAATTGGTAAAACAACCGGCCAAGTGCGAGTCGGACTCGCGCACGAAGGGTTCCGTACCATTATCGCAAAAAACGGCAAAAAAAAACACGTTTGTTGTATGGGAGCCCCACTTAATTATTTATTTTATTCTGTTTTTAGTTTTTTTTGTTATAGCAGCCACAAAAATAATATATAATATCACGGTTCATGAGATACAGCCTAGTGACAGACGGACAAACAGACAGACGGATCGTGGAGTCTTAGTAATAGGGTCCCATTTTTACCCTTTGGGTACGGAAACTGTCTCATCATAAATTTATTAACTAATCATACCTTCTTTCCCTGCGGAGGCGTCAAAATATAAACCAGTAGCATCAACCCGAGGTGTCGAGCGATGATTTGGTATCATTTAGAACATGTCCGCCCACAGGCTCTAGAATAAATTAAACACTTTACTGTGACACGAGACATTAATTGGCTATTATACTACTTAATTCTAAACTTTTCTTCAATAAAATGCAACCAGATAGGTCCATATCGATAATAGCGTTACGAAACTGAGATTATCTAAATCCCATTGCGAAAGAACTATAAAAGCGTTATCACTTAAAACTCTTCGTAAACTAGGCTTCATTAATACTAATCCAAAATGGCCCATATTATCTACGCTGGTTATAAATTAAGTGCCTGTGGTTAGCCAACATCCCGACTTGGACTTATAAAAGAGTTGCCGTGGCCACACACGGCGCAGGAATAAAAAAGTTTATTGACGCTTCGTGTGTTGTCTATGGCCGTTACTCCTTTGTCCTGGAGATAAAAATTAAGTTATAATGTATTCATTTCAAACACGCTGTGAGGATTTTTATTAAGATAACATTTAAGAATTGAAGAGGCTGTTAAGATAAGGCAGGGACAAATTGAGGGCATCTTTTAAAATGAATGTTTGACAAGTTAAACGTGGTCAAAGCCCAAGGGTATTATGAAGAAATTGATGTAAATAGTAACACAATGACATAATAGAAACCAGTCGCTTTGTTTTATATTTAAATAGCTGTTTCCCGCAACTTCGTCTGCGTAGCATTAGTACTTTGAATAGCCTATTTTTTATCATCATCAGCCTTATATTGTTCCCACTGCTGGGATACAGGCATCCTCTCTGTGAGAGAGGTAATAGGCCTTAAGGTTACACTAGTCGAAAATTCTGCCATACAAACGTAGTCTAGGGATTATTCCACTGTTTGACGATGTACGTTCAAAATAAAAAGTGATATCAATTTGTCACATCATTATCTAGCCCTGTATGGAAGCAAAAAAGTAAAAAAATAAAACATTTGAAAGTTATGAGCGTCGAAAGTTCCACATTTCGATACTAATTTTAACGCATTTTTGGACGCGAATAAATACCATAAGAAGACGGAAAATTGCAAAACGGTCTCCATACAGGGATAGATTAGTAGTTCAACAATGCAAATAATTTTATTTTGAACTGATACGTTTAGTAATTTTTTCATGATATCCAGACCCCCAAAGGTCTGTTTATAAAATTTCGCGCGCTCGGTTTCGTCTTAAATCATTATCCATTTCATTACAAATTTGCAAAAGTGTGTATTCGTACGCGAACTAGCTTCCTGCTGCTCATCACAGCATCTATCTCTTCCGCACGTGTTGTCGGTTGATATAAAATGCATTTTAACCCCGCGCACAAAATAGTTCGTGCCGTCGACTAGTGTACCCACCCACGCGGGCCCAGTGTAGATTGGTGAACGTCACACGTCTTCGAATTTTTGGTTCTAGGACATGCCTGTTTCCTCACGATGTTTTCCGTCATCATTTTAAGAGCAGTGGTGATCAAATAATTTACACAAAGTAAAGCGCCTGCCTGGGATCGAACTCACGAACTACGATACGTAAGTCGAGGCCGTTACCACTGGGCCACCACTGCTCTCACCCTGTTTTTATATCACGCAATAACATTATAGGTGTGTGGTCCTCCCAGGGTCTCAAACTACCTCCATACCAAATTTCATCTAAATCGGTTCAGAGGTTTAAACGTGAAAAGGTAACAGACAGACAGACAGAGCTACTTTCGCATCTAAAATATTAGTATGGATAGTTCGAGTAGTCTTAGGTAACAAAGGACCACAAAACCTAGCTTTTTGCTTGGGTGTAAATTGATCACATTTTCAAAATGTTTGACAATACAGTTTTATGAAACTATAGATAATAATATGAAGGTCGTCAATGACTTTAAAAAAGTTAATAAAATCGAAAAACCCGACTGCTTAAAAGGCGAACTAAAAAGATATTTAATAAACATGAAGAAAATCTTGCTTTGCAATCGAAGGATACATTCGCGAGCTGGCTGACCAAAACCAGATGTATCCTCCGACTGCACAGCAAGATTTTCTTCTTGTTAACATCTTTTTAGTTCGCTTTTTAAGCAGTCGGGTTTTTGATTTTATTACCTTTTTCTTTATTTACAACTTTTTAGTTATCCTTTTTTCTCGAATGACTTTAAACATATAAACTGTATATATTTTTGTAATCACCTCTAAAAACCCTTCATTTTGATAACCCCTCGATGGTTTTCGAAGAAAAAGAAATGCAACTCCTCCAATATGGAGTCCAAAAGCCGTCATGTTTCTTTTTTTAACGCCACTTAACTAAGAACACTTGGACGGCCAAGACCTATCTAACGATAACGAACGTCTTAATTATAAAAATCCGTCAAGTTGTTTGAAAGATACGAGGTATGTTCTATGTTATGGGGTTTGGTTTCCGCACTTAGTCCTTCAGGTGGACGATTGTGCGTGGGCCATGGCGGCCGTTGGGTGGATTATTCCAACCAGCCCACCTCCCTCCAGAAGCTTATTAGGGCTCCTGGTTTCCTTAGAACATCCGTGTAAGATCTGAGTGACCCGAGGGTTTGTGTTCTTATCTGTGTGACTCCTGTGCATTCAAAGAGAACGTGCGCAACGGTTTCCTCAGTCTCCATGCATGCCCTGCACAGAGGACTGTCCGTTATGCCTATTGTGTGAAAGTGTTTGTTAAGTGAGCAGTGTCCCGTGATGGTCCCCGTCACCAGGCGCAGGCCATTTCTGTCCAGACGTAGCAGACGTCTGGTAAGACTACTGTCCAAAGATGGCAAAGCTTCTTTGGACTGCCTACAGCCCGGTGCCGAAGTCCACCAGTTTTCCGCCTGTATCTGGGTGAATTCCTTCAGCCACCTACGTATTTGGTTGAAGGGGATGGGTAAGACAGGTTCGGGTCCATAGACCTCCGTGCTGGATCCTCGTCTCGCAAAAACAGCCGCGTCGTTGCCTAACGATCCGCTGTGTCCTTTTATCCATTGCAGTGTCACCGTGTTCCGACTAGATACAGTAAGTTGTTCCAGTGCGTTGTGACATTCTAGTATTAATTTCGATGTGATATACATTTTCCGTAGGGATTGGAGGACTGAGGCGCTGTCGGAGAGTATACGTATGTGAGTGTCCGTAACCCTCCTGGCTTCTAGGGCGTGGACCGCCAGTATTATACCCACACACTCCGCCTGATAGACGGTGTTGAATTTTCCTAGTGGTCTGGATATATTTATATTAAGGTCGTGTGAGAAGACTCCGACGCCAGTACCGGAGTCCGTCTTCGACCCGTCGGTGTACACTCTCATCTCCTTCGGGCCTGAGTAGTCACAGTGTTCTTCTGTAAGCGTTATGTCGTAGTGCCTTTGAAAGTGGTGTGTTTTTGGGGCTTTGTCGCATGGCGATGCTTACATCGGTTTTCGCTTGATCGCGTCTTCTTTTATGCGTGTGTGCTTAATCCTGGAGTCCTTAGTTAGGGTACCTGATAGATGGAGTCTAAAAGCGGCCAAGGCTGCCTCCTCCCGCACTATAAGATGCAGAGGTGGCAGTCCCAGCATTACTTGTAGGGCGGCCGTGGGTGTAGTTCTCATACTGCTAGTGATTGCAACGCAAGCAAACCGCTGCAATTTTTCGAGATCAGATACGAGGTAATAAAGAATAATAATAATACATACATACAAGATACGCGGGAAAAACATAACCCTTTCCTTGCAGCCGGGTAATAAGTGTATTAAGTAGGTAGTGCATTAAATCTAGAGATCCCAGACTTTTCACATAATGGTCCGTCTGTATTCTACCTACTTCCAAACATTTAATTGGATGGTTATTCGTGAAATGAATAATTATGTTTCGAGATATGATACATCAAAACAGTAGATACACAATCATGCTCATAATTATTACTTCAATTTCACACAACAAGCTTACGTTTTCCAGTAAATTTCGTTCTAAATGAGCTTTTGTTATTCGAACTAACATTTTCAAGTAGAGAGCTTTTTTAAGTACTATACTCCATTTGAAATGACATTAGACGTGTTTCAAAATCTTTTTACAGTCCGTTCAACCGATTTTGAGTTCTATCCCGTAAACATAAGGATGACATAAAAATCATAAATCTGTTACCAAAACCAACTGTTTACTACAGCTACCATTTGTCGTATCACCAACGCAATATAAGTCAAAATCGGTTGAACGGTCTGTAAAATGGGCAAATTCTTTTTTTTTTGAGATGGGTTTGCTCTTGACTCTAGTCTAGTTCAGAGGTGATAGAGACAGAGTCGACGATGGAGTGAGCTTACCCAGAATAAGCCTGTTCACTACAACTTTGAAGAGATTCGGGTTGAATGCAATCGGCAACACAGACACAGGTAGTGAGTTCCATTCATTCGCTGTGCGAATTATGAAGGATGTTTGGAAGCGCTTGGTGCGAATTAGTGGAATGGCAACAAGGTAAGGATGGTAACTTGCAGTGCGTCTAGATGTCCGATGGTAGAAGGGCGCTGGTGGGATCCGGTCTTGGAGTTCTTGAGCACACTCACCGAAGTACAGTCTGTAGAAGACCGACAAGCAGGCAACCTTGCGACGATGAGCCAAGCTGTGCAGCTTGCCATCCACCAGTTCAACGTCGCCAATGAGCCTCGTGGCAAGCTGATACTTAGCTGAGCCATCCCAAAGGTGGCTGCAATACTCCATGCAGGATCGGACTTGCGCTGTGTGCTTTGTTTTGAGTTAAAAGCTGTCCAGGCGTAAAGTATCGCTTCACTCTATTTAGGATGCCTAGTTTTTTGGACGCAATTTGGGCTTTGTACTCAATGGAGGCGCCAAAGTTGAGACTGGAGGTCAACTCAGTTAATTTCTGGATCTCACTGAATTAGGCACTACGAAATGCCCCAGTCCATATCATTTTCAGTCTATGTACCTTATTGCAGTACCCAACAGACCAGTTCTCAAAACTTGTTTTACAGAGCTTTTACAGCTCGGCCCGTCGTAACACGGCGAAGTATGTAAACAATCGACGATTGTTTTTCTCTATAATTCGTATTTACAGGTTCTACGCAAAGGTTATAGAGTTCGAGTTGTTTCTTGTGCTTGTGCAGTTGGAACGGAATGCATTGCACTTTGACATTGACATGTGTCTATTTGGCAGATGTCAAGGAATCGAATAGTGTTAGATTCGGGGTTATCTATGGGTTCAAGTTACCGTATTTCTCGTGAAAACATGCAGTCAGTTGAGTCCGCCGCAGACTCCTCAGTTGATCCGCATTGATTGCAGTAGGTTTATTATCAGACTTCAGACAAGTACATTATGTATGGTTAAAGATGACCCAATGACAAATCCTAACCAAAAGGTAACGTTCGCTTTAGGTTAGAGTTGTATGTACCTACAAGCACAGTATTCTGTGCTACAAGCGGTTGCTTTTAGAAGACTTGTAGGCACATCGACTGAGCACGACGGAGTCATAAAGTTTTCCTGCAATCAATAGGATATTTTGACTTTGACGGCGGGGTTGGCCCAGTAGAAATTGCAGTGGCGATTGGCTGCCGCGCTGCATGTCGCAGGTTCGATTCCCGCGCGGAACAAATATTTGTAGATATGGCCTACAGATAGTCGTTCCGACAGGCTTATTACGTATCTTTTGCAAGAGTAAAACGATAGTGATTTTTTCGCAATAATTGCTCTTCCATACAGAAATTTTAGAGTTGTTGGCGGTTTTTTTTTAATTAGTGCATTTGACAAAGAGCGAGCGATTAGCAAACGATTGTGTAGGACCTACCATACCTACACTACCCTACACTGCAAGTATTTCCAACTTTTATGACATAAAGCGTTTGCTCACTATCGTTTTGCTCTTGCAAAAGATACGTAATAGCCTCGCGGGTTTAGTTGTTTGAGTATGTGAGTTTAAAGGTTTTGTAAACGCACCTACGATACAGGCGAAATTCATACTGTGAGAGCAACATTATTTAACTTCAGATAAAAAATAACTAAATATTTACCTGTCATTTATAACTAACTTGTTTATGTTTCCGTAGGCAAAACCTATAATTTGTCTATTAATAGCACATACAAACAAACAATAACAAAGATAAGTACCTACTTGCTCATAAATCATCAATCATCAATACATATAATAAATCTGTAGAAAAATATTTTTTGTACATCGAAAAAAATTCCAAAAAAAATAGCCAGGGTGTTAAAGGATAACCAACAGAACCCATTTCTAGCATTTTTGGAATTTTTGTCTGTTTGTCTGTTTGTCTGTTTATCTGTTTGTCTGTTTGTCTGTTTGTCTGTTTATTTGTGCACGCATCACGTGAAATGTACGAAACCAATGTAGATAACTTTTATACATAAAAATTGTGCGAATCTTTAAGAATTACTTAGTTTTTGTTTCATCGCAATCGGTTCACTCTATCAAAAGTTAGATGAATTTAAAGTGTCCAAGAAGTAAAATTATCACAGCTCACGCAATTCAGATACTCGAACAGTTGAACTCGCTATTCGATAGATAGCGTTGTGCATTTAAAGTCATTTTCTGAATCGCGGTGTTAAGATTTTACGCGAAAGAATGACCCTAGAAAAAAAAAATTGTATGTAGTATGTATATTTTTAATCGACTTCCCAAAAAGGAGGAGGTTACATGTTCGACATTATGTATGTTTTTTTTTTTTGTGTACGTTCACCGATATCTCCGTCAATTGTAGACCGATTTCAAAAAATCTTTTTTTGTTTGAAAGAGTATGTTGCGAAATTGGTCCCATTTTAATTTGGTGTAGGACTGACGAAGCAATTCGAAGATATACAACAGAACTCTTCAATAAATAACGGCAAATCTCTCGGAATTGCTGCAATCGCATGTCTGTTTGTTGTTTATACCATTTCATAACATAACATCACGCCAGTACGCTCTTAAGGGGTACGCAGATCTGTCATTTCACCGGTTATGTTCAAGTTTCATGATATTTGGGTAATATATTCTGACGTTATACGAGTAGGTAACTTACTAAACAACTTGCCTATTAGGTAGGTACAATACGCAAAATACGCGCTTAGTCGTGGAGTTGCGGAAAACAGCCCGTTTTAACCTAACCTAACCTAACCTAGGTAGGTACCTACATCTAAAAAGTGAAAAATAAAAAAACTTTTTACAAAAAAATACTACCGACTTCCAAATAAAACTATAAAGTTAAAAATAACTTTATTTTTGGAATTCGGTGTCCATAACGCAATAAATTGGTACCTACGAAAGACACCGACTTCCAAAAATAAAGTAATTTTTCACTTTGTAGTTTTATTTGGAAGACGGTAGTATTTTTTTGTAAAAAGTTTTTTTGAGTATGTGGAGTAGGCAGGCAGGCTGGTAAGTATGGTAGGGTTGGCAGGCAGATGACGGGAGCGAAGCCGCGGGCACAGCTAGTCCATAATATGAATAATGTATTTAATAAATGGAATTACCTAAACACCTCTTTTATTTTTAGGGTTCCGTATCCAAAGGGTAAAAACGGGACCCTATTACTAAGACTGCACGATCCGTCTGCCTGTCTGTCGGTCTGTCTGTCCGTCTTTCACCAGGCTGTATCTCATGAACCGTGATAGCATAGGCAGTTGAAAGGTGATGTATTTCTGCTGCCGCTATAACAGCAAATACTAAAAACAGAATAGAATAAATATGTATTTAAGTAGGTCTTCCATACAGCAAACGTGATTTATTTGGCGTTTTTTGCGATAATGGTACGGAACCCTTCGTGCGCGATTTCGACTCGCACTTGGCCAGTAAATTTTTTGTTAGTTAGAGACCTGTTTGCAAAGACACAATAATATACTTTTCGTACCCCCATCTCGGAAAGAGTATTTTTGCTCTTCGATATCCAAGTCCAAAAGCCGTTTTTATCCGCTAGAGGAAAAAGTAAATTGAATTTAGAACATCGTGTGCACTAAGTTTGTGAATTCAAAACATCATTAATGCCTATAATTAACTAATGTTTTTGACATTAAGTTGTGCTAGTTCATTAGTTCGACATGCTCCGTTTATACCAATAATAAGAAAAACCTGTAACGTAAAGAGTATTGTAGTAGATAAATTAATAAAATTGATATGCATGCATAAATTATGCCTATCAACATCTACTAAGTAGTATTAGATTATGTTAGTAGTAGGAGGAGGGTCATGCGTTCACAAACTCGTGCTTTGTATCCAGCAATACGCCTCGCTTTGCTCGCTCGTTCGCTTGGTTACTTGGTTTGGTTTTGTAGACGCAGGCCTACCTTGCCTTACTCCTTCTGAGATGGCAAGCTGGCGTGGTCTTGAGGGAGAGCGCTATGGTCGTGTAGATCCTCAAGGCAAGTGCGGTGATGTTCCTTCTCGAGGTTGCCACCCCGTTATTGGTCTAATTTAATCACTGGGCTACTTAACGCAGGGGTGGCGAGGTCATACCCCTGGGTGTCCACCATCGAACAAAATCAGGTGATGGATAGCAATGACCTCCCGCGTGTTCTTGCCGTGCGCGGGAACCCGTACGGGAGGTTGATGGGATACAGCTGGCTGAACCGATGAGCGTAGGCGGTGGTAGCGGTGTGAGTTGGTGCTGTGCAGTCTCGTGAGCAACTAACGGGGGGGAGGAGGCTATATCCCTAGACTAATCTCTGATGCTACCGTAGCTTCGCCACTTGTCACTTCATGGCGGGTGGGGATAGTCGAGGGATGAATAATTTCTCGGTATTTTTATGGATAGTAAAATAAAAAAAAACACAAGTCGGGACTGGCGAAAGCTGGGACTGCGCTACAAAAGGCGGGATAGGCGAAAGCTGGGACTGCACAGCAGACGGCGGGACCAGCGCCAGCGGGGACTGCATCACCTCTTGCAGAAACGCCCGGTGGCGGGACTGCAACGGGATCGTCTCGAGGTGGGGCTGCGGTGGGACTGTCAAAAGAGGGTACTGCTGCGGCACTGTCTAGAGTCGGTACTGCTGCGGGACCGACGTTGGGCGGTACAGCATCACCTCTAGCAGGACCGCCCAGAGGCGGGACTGCAGCGGGATCGTCTCGAGGTGGGGCTGCGGCGAGGCTGGACGATCTGGGGTGCAAAGAAAAAACTAGAAGGGACTCCTACGGGAGCACCATCAAAGAGGCTGCGCGCTGTTCTCAGCGGCAACAGCGGGGACATGGCGGCCAAGAGGATGAAGACCCAAGGTAAATCGTCCTCTACCGGATCCATTAGGGATGCGGTGGTGGCTGAGAAACTCGCCGTCGTCTCAGTCAAGTACCGGAGGATTACTAGAAGACGGAGGATCGTCTATTGCCAGCCAATCCAGGAGCTCATCATTGAGAAACTGGAAGAAGCGCCGGATCCTCACCTGTCTTCACGGTTGCTCCCGGAGTTATCGCAGGTGCAGTGCATGTATCCTGCGACAAATCTGACACAGCTTGCTGGTTTTGGGGTGCCATCCACATCGTGGCAATTGGCTCCCTGAAACTCAAGGTCGTCAACGCCAAGGACCTCCCAAAGCCAGTCAAAACGGCATGGAAGAGTCGAAGAGTCGCAACTTGGCGCTGCAAGACTCTGCCCGGGCCATTCGGTTGCTCCAGCGGCTTAACCCTGCCTTGAGGACGGACGACTGCAAAGTTGTGAATGCTCTCACTGAGCAGACCTGCATCCATCGTATCGTCCTCATGGATGGGGTGTCCACTGGGGTCATCAAGGCCGCGGGCTACTCTCTTCCAGGAGGAATTGAACGATACTCATTCAAGCTCCTGGAAGAAGACAAGGGAGAGGCACCCACTGTGGAAGCAGGAGTGGTGCCCTCCGAAGATGGACCACCGCAGTGTGAGGAAGGAGGCCATCGACGAAGTCTCTGCTCACGACGTAGCGCAGGCATCCCAAAACCAGCAAGCTGCGTCAGAGTTGTCGCAGGATAAAGAAAGAAAGAAAGAAAGAAAAAGTATTTATTTGTGACCCGCACAGGAGACACGAGAAATCAGCTTAAAATTAAACAAAATTAAAAATAAAAACCCCGTGCGAGACCAAAAAGGCTCCTATCTCAGAACACACCACATGCACTGCACCTGCGACAAATCCGGGAACAACAGTGAAAACAGGGAGGATACGGCGCTTCTTCCAGTTTCTCAATTATGAGCTCCTGGATTGGCTGGCAATAGATCCTCCGCCGTCAAGTACTCCTCTGGGTACTTGACTTAGACGACGGCGAGTTTCACAGTCGCCAACGCATCCCTAAAGGATCAGTAGAGGACGGTTTACCTTGGGTCTTCATCCTCTTGGCCGCCATGTCTCCGCTGTCGCCGCTGAGACCAGCGCGCGGCCTCTTTGATGGTCCTCCCGTAGGAGTCCCTTCTAGAGCCGCCTGCTGTCCCTTAAGCGCCATGGAGGCTGGAACTCCAATGCGGTTGTAGAGTGATACATAGAGGATTCCATCTAATATTAGTCTAAAATATGTAAAGGCATCGTAGAAACCATTACACTGAAAGAGCTTCAGTCAGATCCTTGGACTGGCCCTTCTACATCAAAAATGAGCCGTTACGGAACACCTAACCATCGCCCTCTCTCGCCAAAATTTACGCCAACGGAATCCGATGAATCGGTACAACTATTAAATATCTGTATGACAGATAGTGAACCGAAAAACAGTACACTAGTCACTAACACCAACATTATGGTACCTAACAAAAATGTTATACTCAAATTAAGTAACTGTAGCAACGTTACTTTCAGTTTTTCTAATTATACCTAAGTATTAATAGTTACAATTTTAAGTTTATTCTGTAATACTTACCTATCATAATGTAGTAGTTAATACCTAAACTGAAATAAAATTAAAGTATCTTGTGATTGTGAATGTTTTTTTTTGCATTTAGAAATTTTCTGAGGTGGGATGAAAAGTTATGTGTTGCACTCGAGTGCAAAGATTTTTCACCTCGTGCTCTTTTGATTCCCTCATTGCTCAGGATTCTAATTTATGAATCCCTCGCTTGCTCGGTCATCAAAATTGAGCACGCGGTTAAAAAGCAACTTTGCAATCTTGAATAACAAATAACTATGAAGTGTCCTATTAAAAACGGGATTTAATTTCCATAAATGGCGATCAATTAAATAAAGAACAACAATCTCTCTTGCTAGAAAATGTGCGATTTTTTTTTCACAGGGACCACTTTATTAGTCACCAGAGATTGTTTTCATTGCTTATAGTAAAAATAGTTAGAATAAATTTATACTAGCCGATGCCTAAACTTTGACGGAATTTTCTTAATTTATTACGAGATGATAATAGCCTTAGCACAGGTAGGAGCGGTCTGTGCGTGTATCTACGATAATAATCTACGACGGAACAACGAACGAGTACCAGGTACGTACAACAGACGCAGACATCTCTAAAATCATACATCAAATCGTTGGGGAGTTTTTGGCGGGATTTTTTCGAGTGAAGTTCACCGGCTGTTAAAATTATTTGCAAATTGATTCCTAGTGGATATTGTGATATAAAATTGGAGTAGTTTTGTGTCTCAACTGTCTACGCAACTGGACAATACCTATGTGAAATCTTTGACAGAAGCGATCTCGGGATAGAGGAGCAGATAATTTTTACTTGGAAGCCTGACTCGATACAATTTGCTGCCAAATACTCCAAAAAACTTTAGAATCTGTTACTTCCGCATTCTTATGCATACCTACTAAATTATGTTTATTATTCTTTGTAAACCTTTACAATGTAAATTGAATGTACTGTATGACTGTTGGGCTGATGGTATGCCAATGCTCATTTTTTACATTAATTAAAAATATAAAAAAAACGTTTGCAATAACCATTAACAGTAATTTAGAAATAGGTACCCGTATACAGTAACAATCATAGATATTTCTATGATTAGAATAATTTATTTGTTTTTTAAAGATATCATAATTTTTGAAACATTGCTTGTTATAACGAAGAATATCGTTGTAACTGAGCTCAAATTGTGAAATGTGTGACAGCTTACAAGCATGCATAGCCATTTTGTAAGAAAACGTATGTTTGATTATATTTTATTGACAAAAAGAAACGGTTATAGCCATTTGTAATATTAAACAATGAATAATACGTCAGTTCATTTACAAAACAGATGGGTAATTATTTATTGTATAGTGAAAAACCAACATCACGCGGTGTTCACCCATCTAAGTAGGTAGTACCTAACTGAACGCGCCTGAAATTGCTTAACTTCGGTGATCAACGTGGTATATAAATGACAAATAAAGGTGGCGGGAAATCATACTGTGATTTGACTGTGTGATGGTCAACCTGGGAGGTTGTCAATCAGAGTTCAGTATGAGTTTGTTAGGCTAAGCCTTAGCCAAAATATCGAACTCAGACTGGACCTTAGACATATGGCATTACTCCATAATAAAATGCGCATTTCTCGACATAAGTATTTTTTAAACTTTTAACTCGTCATCATTACGCAGCCTTTGATAGATATCTTCAAAAAAAAACTCCCATTCAGCCTTAACAATGTAGTTTCCTGGTTCATAGCGTTCTTTATTAACGCTCCTCTGACATAATGGCGTATTGTGACCGGATCGTGGGCGATGCGCCTGACTTCAGATTTTGTCCGTAACCACCGCTTACCGCCGCTATAATAAAGATATCTTGACATCTTAGTTCCCGTTTGTGAAATTTAAATGTCAGAACTTGTTAGTTGTAGGCGTTGTTTGTATTGTGAAAGACTGGCTAATAGATTGTAGATACCCTTAGTACCTTATCCTGTTTACGTGGAGGATCTTGAATTCATTAAAAACTTTCACGAGTATCATTCATGCTTTATGCTGCATGACGCTTCTTTACCAACAACCAGTTTCAGAATCGACCGGAGCCACTTCACTCGTTCAGCGTTTCACAGCCATCGCCAATAAACAACCTTCCTTCCAACAACAATCCTTATAACCTGTTTTTGCTGTAACTGAAGTGACTCTTCGATAGTCATCAGGTTTATCCTTTCCATGAAAATACAACACAGACTGTAGGAGGCTTGTGTTCCAGCAGTGGGAACATTAAAAGGCTGACGATGATGATGAAGATGACAGTGTCGGTTCATGCAAAAAATCTGAATAAACGATATGGTAAAAAAAATGCACTCTGCTGATTGGGATTGCGCCACCCTACGCTGTGTCACGCCATGGCTAAGGGTAAATACACTACTGCGTGTCTGAGGCTGACTGAGGTAGAAAACGGTAAATTAATTGAACTAGTTTAATAAGCCACGGTGCACTAAGAAGCAAAGACGTTCGATAAACCGTGTCTCTCACTCACAATGTAATAGGTACATGCTTTAGTATTTACGCGCTATTTTGTGAACAAAATTTTATCTTTGTGTCTCTGAAGTTGGCTCTGACAACCATTGCGCAAGAAGCAGTTTGTCATCGAGTATACTGCATAGAATAAGCGAGATAGCACGATGCGACAAACGTTAGCGAGTGAAAGAGAATGTTATACAACGCTATGTTCACCTTCAACATTGACAGGCACAGGGTCTTGCAGCCAATTAAGAGACACAAAGATCCGTTGTGAACATTCTATTCTGTTAGCTTGCAAAGGCAAGCTTAGCGGCCCCTCGATTCTCACTCCCCAGGCTATAGCCTGGTTAACCTGTAGGTAAGTCAAGCCCTGATAACCCATAGATAGTTCCCAACAAAAAAATATAAGTTAAAACTTTCATCATCATCATTCATTAATTCAGCCGAAAGACGTCCAGTGCTGGACATAGGCCTCCCCCAAGCGTCGCCACACTGATCGGTCCTGTGCGTCTCGCAACCACTGGACTCCCGCAGCGTTGACTATGTCGTCGCTCCACCTAGAGGGAGGCCTTCCAACGCTGCGTCTTTCGGTACGCGGTCGCCACTCCAGAATTTTTCGGCCCCAACGGCCATCTGTTCTGCGAGCGAAGTGCCCTGCCCACTGCCACTTAAGTTTGGCAATTCTTCGGGCTATAACGGTAACCTTGGTTCTCTTGCGGATGTCCTCATTTCTGATTCGATCACGCAAGGAAACGCCGAGCATAGCCCTTTCCATTGCCCTTTGGGTGACTTTAAGCCTTCTGATGAGGCCCATTGTGAGCGAAGTCTCTGTCCCGTAAGTAAACGCTCGACCTACCTAACAGGACCGTTGTAACCGTGTCCGAGGTAGACATAATCGTCTACAACTTCGAGTGTAGAGTCTGCGACTTTGATAGGAGTGGGTGCAACATAGGCATTCAACTTCACCTTGGTTTTGTCCATGTTCATTTTTAGATCAACTCTTTCAGATACTCTACTGAGGTAATCGAGCATTGTACTGAGGTCCTCCATGGTCTCAGCCATGACCACTATACCATCGGCAAACCGAGTCCCCAAAAAATAATGCCGTATCTGATAATGGGCTCAGCTATGCCGTAATAAGCGGTTAATAGGGCATCAGTCTTTAGTATCTGCGATAGTTTATATAGTGCGAATGCACCAACAGAACACAACACAACACAACAACAACAGTGCATTCGCACCATATAAACTATCGCGGATACTAACACATAGGTGAGCCTTCCAATTTAAATTACGATCCATCGTTAATCAAATACAGATCATCGTTATCTTCGATGATCGTTAAGCAGATTGGTGAATATCACACGTCTTCGAATTTTTGGTTCTAGGACATGCCGGTTTCCTCACGATATTTTCCGTCACCGTTTTAAGAGCAGTGGTGATGAAATAATTTACACAAAGTAAAGCGCTTGCCTGGGTTCGAACTCATGACCTACGACACGTAAATCGAGGCCGTTACCACTGGGCCACCACTGCTCTCACCCTATTTTTTATATCGCGCAATAACATTATACGTGTGGCCTTGAGAAATTAATCAATATATCAACTTTTACCCCCAACGCCACCTCCTAAAGTATGATTGCCGCGACAAAAATATCCTATCCTATGTCCTTCCCAGGGTCTCAAACCTCCATACCAAATTTCATCTAAATCGGTTCAGCGGTTTAAGCGTGAAAAGGTAACAGATAGACAGACAGAGTTACTTTCTTAACTAAAATTTTAGAATCGATAGTTTGAGTAGTCATAAGGTATGATTTCAAACCACGCTGCACGCAGCAGTGCTGCCGCGCCAATACTGGTCCCCATACAATTTCTATAAGCTTATATGAGATTACATTCCGAGCTAGGCAGCAATGTCGCGGCAGCAATGTAGTGTACAATGTCTTAGTGGCAGCACTGCGGCAACAGCACTGCTGCTTGTTGCCGAGTTCGGAATCACACCTTTTGGTAACAAAGGGCCAGAAAACCTAGCTTTTTGCTTAGGTACAAATTGATCACATTTTCAAAATATTTGTCAATACATACGTTTTATGAAACTATATATATGTAGGTCGTAAATGACTTTAAAATAAGTGCAATAAGTAGTGCATTAAATCTAGAGAACCCAGACTTTTCACATAATGGTCCGTCTGTATTCTACCTACTTCCAAACATTTAATTTGATGGTTGTTCGTGAAATGAATAATGATGTTTCGAGATATGATACATCAAAACAGTAGATAAACAATCATGCTCATAATTATTACTTCAATTTCACACAACAAGCTTACGTTTTCCAGTATATTTCATTCTAAATGAGCTTTTGTTATTCGAACAAATATTTTCAAGTAGAGAACTTTTTAAGTACTATACTCCATTTGAAATAATATTAGACGTGTTTCAAAATCTTTTTACAGTCCGTTCAACCGATTTTGAGTTCTATCCCGTAAACATAAGGATGACATAAAAATCATAAATCTGTTACCAAAACCAACTGTTTACTACAGCTACCACCAGTCGTATCACCAACGCAATATAAGTCAAAATCGGTTGAACGGTATGTAAAATGGGCAAATTCTTTTTTTTTTTTTATATGGGTTTGCTCTTGACTCTAGTCTAGGTCAGAGGTGATAGAGACAGAGTCGACGATGGAGCGAGCTTACCCAGAAGAAGCCTGTTCACTATAACTTTGAAGAGATTCGGGTTGAAAGCAATCGGCAACACAGACACAGGTAGTGAGTTCCATTCATTCGCTGTGCGAATTATGAAGGATGTTTGGAAGCGCTTGGTGCGAATTAGTGGAATGGCAACAAGGTAAGGATGGTAACTTGCAGTGCGTCTAGATGTCCGATGGTAGAAGGGCGCTGGTGGGATCCGGTCGTTGAGTTCTTGAGCACACTCACCGAAGTACAGTCTGTAGAAGACCGACAAGCAGGCAACCTTGAGACGATGAGCCAAGCTGTGCAGCTTGCCATCCACCAGTTCAACATCGCCAATGAGCCTCTTGGCTCTGCGTTCCACCGAGTCAAGCGTGGCAAGCTGATACTTAGCTGAGCCATCCCAAAGGTGGCTGCAATACAAATAAATAAATACTCCATGCAGGATCGGACTTGCGCTTTGTGCTTTGCTATGAGTTAAAAGCTGTCCGGTGTAAAGTATCGCTTCACTCTATTTAGGATGCTTAGTTTTTTGGCCGCAATTTGGGCTTTGTACTCAATGGAGGCGGTGAAATTGAGACTGGATGTCAACTCAGTTGATTTCTGGATCTCACTGAATTTAGGCACTACGAAATGCCCCAGTCCATATCATTTTCAGTCTATGTACCTTATTACAGTACCCAACAGACCAGTTCTCAAAACTTGTTTTACAGAGCTTTTACAGCTCGGCCCGTCGTAACACGGCGAAGTATGTAAACAATCGACGATTGTTTTTCTCTGTAATTCGTATTTACAGGTTCTACGCAAAGGTTATAGAGTTCGAGTTGTTTCTTGTGATTGTGCAGTTGGAACGGAACGCACTGTACTTTGACATTGACATGTGTCTATTTGGCAGATGTCAAGGAATTGAGAATTGAATAGCGTTAGATTCGGGGTTGTCTATGGGTTCAAGTTACCGTATTTCTCGTGAAAACATGCAGACAATAGGGAACATTACTGCCAATTGCTCCCGCCAGATGGCGCTTGACGGGTCGGAGTAAACAAAAACATAACAATATGGCGTCTACTACTGTTTGTGGTTACCGAACTATTTGTACTGTTTTTAACGCGAGCCTATCAATAAATAATAAAAAAAAAACTTGTGTTCAAAAACCAAATAATAATATTGGGGAAGTTAGTTAGCTTCATTTTTCTTTCACTATTAGTTTTCTATTTTGTATGCATAAACTGCGAAATTTTGTCGCTTGACTTTGACAGTTTGTTTTTTTTTAGGGATGTGTCCGTTAAATCAAAATAACCGATATTACAAAAGCTGTATCTAATAAAAACCTTACTAGCGTGCGAGAACGAATAAATCAAAACTTAAAACCGTAACAATGCGAAAACGTACGAACTACGAACAAAACGCAAACTTCACAAACGTTAGGAACCATATGCGCTACCTATCTTTCTAAGTATTATTTCGCGTTCGTTGTTAGTTTGCTCATCTAAATAACATTTTAACTTTTGCAAAATATACTACTGATATCGATATCTGAAAACCGTTTTCGATATCGATATAAAAACACATACATAACCGTTTGCGCAAAAAACCGAAAACGGCCATATCTAGTTTGTTTACTCCGATTCCTGTGGCGCCATCTAATCGCAGCTTTGCGGATAGTTCCCTATTGAGTCCGTCGCAGACTGCGTAGTTGATCCGCATTGATCGCAGTAGGTTTATAATCAGGCTTCGGAACATTAGGCAATGGTTAAAGATGACCCAATGACACAACCTAACCAAAAGGTTACGTTCGCTTTAGGTTAGTGTTGTATGTACCTACAAGCACAGTATTCTGTGCTACAAGCAACTGGTTGCTTTTATAAGACTTGTAGACACATCGACTAAGCACGACATACTTTAAAATAACTACATAAAGTTTTCCTGCAATCAATAGGATACTTTGACTTTGACGGCACGGTTGGCGCAGTGGCAATTGTCTTGGCGATTGGCTGTCGCGCTGCGTGTAGCAGGTTCGATTCCCGCGCGGTACTTTTATTATTTATTTATTTATTTAAACTTCATGTACAAGTGTGAACATAGGCGGACTTAATGCAGCAAGGCATTCTCTACCAGTCAGTATTTGTAGATAAGGCCTACAGTTAGTCGTTCCGGGTTTAGTTGTTTCAGTATGTGAGTTTAAATGTTTGTAAACGCACCTACGATACAGGCGAAATTCATACTGTGAGAGCAACATTATTTAACTTCAGATAAAAAATAACTAAGTATTTACCTACCATTTATAACTAACTTGTTTATGTTTCATTAGGCAAAAACTATACATTTTCTATTAATAGCACATACAAACAAACAATAACAAAGATAAGTACCTACTTGCTCATAAATCCATAATATGAATAATGTATTTAATAAATGGAATTACCTAAACACCCTTCTTATTTTTAGGGTTCCGTATCCAAAGGGTAAAAAAACTGTCCAAGTGCGAGTCAAACTCGCGCACGAAGTGTTCCGTACCATTATCGCAAAAAACGGCAAAAAACAATACGTTTCGTGTATAGGAGCCCTACTTTTATATTAATTTGATTCTGTTTTTATTTAGTATTTGCTGTTATAGCGGCTGCAGAAATACATCACCTTTCAACTGCCTAGCTATCACGGTTCATGAGATACAGCCTGGTGAAAGTCGGACAGACAGACAGACAGACAGGCAGACGGAGTCAGAGGATACATCTGGTTTTGGTCAGTCAGCTCGCGAATATGTACCCTCCGACTGCACAGCATGATTTTCTTCTTGTTTACGTCTTTTTAGTTCGTTTTTTAAGCAGTCGTGACAGTTTTTTTTTTGTTAGATAGAGACCTGTTTGCAAAGACATAATAATATATTGGGGGCGAGTCACCCACGTCCGTAGGAAATTACCCCATTCGATATCCTACATGAGGTCCCCGGGTAGTGCCAATCAAGTGACAATAACTACTGGTGGTAGGCTTCAGCCGAAGGCTTGCGACCACCCACCGTGCAAAGACGTACCGCCAAGCGGCCTAGCCGTGTTCCGGTATGATGCTCGGTGTAGCCGCTTCAGGAGATGGGTCGAGATGGCGGTTGCATTGCAGGCAGACCAGCCTGACGCGCGGTGTTATGGACGTATCGGGTGACAGGTCACGGAGGGTAGCGGGTCCGAGGCACGGTGCACCGCTGGCCGACCGCAGGTAGTTGGGGGCCCAAGTAGTGTTCCAGCCCCACACGAAAGTCTGCCCCGCCAACTGATAAAATAGTCTACGCCTGTGTCTACCGCTCGCACAGCGGCGATCAGGAGACAACCAGGCTCACAGAGTATCTTAGTGAGGCGGCTGATATGGCACAGCAGCGGTACCCTTCCGCCCAATTATTGTTACTGGGAGACTTCAATGCCCACCACCACGAGTGGCTTTTCCCGTACCAGTGCACTGATCATGCTGGGCGAGAGACGAGAAAGCTTGCGCTTGCGTTAAATCTTGCCCAGCTGGTCCAGTGTCGGTATTTTCACCTTTGGGTAGTTCCGACAATTGTCTGGTGAAGTCTGTATCCATCCACACCCCACCCGATCCCAGGCCAAGAGGCGCTCGGCAGGTTTGGCGGTACAAGTCAGCGGATGGGGATGGGATGCGTTCTTTTTTCGCATCTTTTCCTTGGCAGCTTTTACTTGCTTCACTTCGGCTGATCCTTAGTCGTGCGCGGTCGCCGTGTCGGATGTGTTACGTCGGGGAATGGAGTACTACATTCCGTTCTTTAACGTAGCAATGTCTAGCGTTGACCGGCCATGGTTTGGCGCCGAGTGCAAGCATGGCAACGCGCTTAAACATGAGGCGTACCTGGCATGGGTCGACGCTCGTACGCGCAAAGCAAACGACGTGGGTCAGCGGAAGCGAGCCTATAATAGGGCTGCCAAGTCCTGCAAGAAGGTGATGCGAAGATCTCCGTTTGACCACATAAGCCGTATTGGGACCAAACTTGCTTCTTATATTCAGCGGGTAGTAAAGCGTTTTGGTCCCTGGCTAAGTCGGGTGAATCGTACTTCTGCCTTCCCTCACTAGCACCACTGCTGAAGCCCGACGGGTCACTGGCCCACTCCGCTAAGTAGAAAGCAAACGTGTTTGCCTCTCTTTTTGCGGAATCTTCAAGTTTGAATTCTGGTGACGCGCGGCCTCCTCCTTCTCCTGATAGATGCGAGACGAGTATGTCGGACATTCGCATCCATCAAAAGGACGTTCCTAGGATGCTGCGCAACCTGGACGTGAACCAATTTAGTGGCCCCGACGGGATTCAGGCAATTGTTCTTAGAACCTGTGCGCCTGAACTGTCTCCGATCCTGACACGCCTGTTTCGCCTTTCGTATGAGACGGGAAAAGTGCCGAATGCTTGGAAGCAAGCTAACGTTCAGCCTGTGCCCAAGAAGGGCAGTCGGGCTGACCCGACAAACTACAGACCCATATCAACAACGTCCACCCTCTGCAAGACTATGGAACGAGTGCTCAACTCGAAGCTCCTGGCATACCTAGAAGCTAACGACATCCTCAGTGACCGCCAATATGGCTTCCGCTAAAATCGGTCAACTGGGGATCTTCTAGCGTATGCCATTCGCATCTGGAGTGAGGCTATCAATAAGTACGGGGACTTGCCTCGACATCTCAAAGGCTTTTGACAGGGTCTGGCATAAAAGCCTTATTGGTAAGCTTCCTTCATTCGGTCTGCCTGGTGGTCTGTTCGATTGGATTGCAGACTGCCTGAGGGACCGGTCCATTCGAGTAGTTATTAATAGCCGCTCGTCTGACCATCATCATCATCAGCCTATTAATATTCCCACTGCTGGGACACAGGCCTCCTCAGAGAGGGAATGGGCTGTAATCCACCACGCGGGCCCAGTGCGGGTTGGTAGATGTCACATGTCTTCGAATTTTTGGTTCTAGGACATGCCGATTTCCTCACGATGTTTTCCTTCACCGTTTTGAGAGCAGTGGTGATGAAATAATCTACACAAAGTAAAGCGCCTGCCTAGGCTCGAACCCACGACCTACAACTTGTAAGTCGCGCCACCACTGCTCTACTCCATCTGACCAACTAGGTATTAATGCCGGGGTCCCTCAGGGGTCACTAATCTCTGCAACATTGTTCTTGCTGCACATAAATGATCTGCTAAAACTTGTTGTCTCTAAAATTTCTTGAACTCCCAGAACCCCTGTTGTACACGGGTCATTGTTTCCGACGAACTTCAGCCACACTTTTGGCCGATCCAGGAGTTGATCTCCTGTCCCTTGAACGCAATGGAGACTGGAAGTTCAATGCGGTTGTAGAGGGATACATAGAGGATTCCATCCAAAATAAGTCTAAAATATGTAAAGGCATCGTAGGAACCATTACACTGAAAGAGCCTCAGTCAGATCCTTCGACTGGCCCTTCTACATCAAAAATTAGCCGTTACGGAACACCTAACCATCGCCCTCTATCATTTACGCCAAGGTATCAATCCGATGAATCGCTACTACTACTATTAAGTATGACAGATAGTGTACTGAAAAACAGTACACTAGTCACTAACATCTAATATCAGCATTGCAACCCCAAAAATAGTATGACATACCTGGAATAACCTAATTTGATACTTTAGAATTAATTATTTTATTTCGTCTGAATAACAATACTATAGGTAATTGAGGTAGGTAATATTAAAGATATTACTAGCTGTTCCCCGCGGCTTCACCCCCGTGGACCACCCCACAGAACCCGTTTCCGGGAGTAAAAAAGCTAGCCTATGTCACTCAGGAATATTGTAACTTTCTATTGGTGAAAGATTTTTTTAAATCGGTCCAGTAGTCCTATTCGGTACAAACAAACAAACAAAAAAATCTTTCCTCTTTATAATATTATGTAATATAGATGTATAAATCTCAATAAATAAAAACAACAGTATTCTATAATCATTTTGGTTTATTCAACTTATTAGCATCATTCCTAACACCACACGTAAACAATCTTGTTTTTGTTTGAATTCGACGTCTTTCTCCTGATGGTTTTATTGATATTTAGACATCATGCGAAACGACATCTCCCGTAAACCACTTTTAATTGTTTTATTCATTTTTCACATACTAAATGCTATTATCAAGACCACACCAAATCACCAAAAATTGATGTTGACATTATTACAGCATTGCCATATAAAAAGTATGCAAATAATTCGAGTGTCTACTTTCGTTTGCCAGACTCTATTTCTATGATTAGAATAACTTATTTGTTTTAAAAAGATATCATAATTTTTGAAACATTGCTTGATATAACGAAGAATATCGTTGTAACTGAGCTCAAATTGTGAAATGTGTGACAGCTTACAAGCATGGATAGTCATTTTGTAAGCAAACGTACCTATGTTTGATTATATTTTATTGACAAAAAGAAACGGTTATAGCCATTTGTAATATTAAACAATGAATATATGGCAGTTCATTTACAAAACAGATGGTAATTATTTATTGAAAAGCGAAAAACCAACATCACGCGGTGTTCACCCATCTAAGTAGGTAGCCTAACTCAGGCACGTATCCAGACGTTTGGTTCGAGGGGGGACAAACATTGAAACAACCATGTGAACTGTGTAAAAATCGCTGTAATCACTGTACTATAATTTTTAATAACTTAAAGAAGTACCGTCCGACGTCCGTAGTTTAGTCACACACTTATAAGTATTTTATATTTATATATAAGTATTTTTCTGTTTTCACTGGCAGCCATTACGTCTAGTACCCAGGATCTGGCGTCAAAGCGGAATGAATAGACAATAGAGCGAGACCAGTAAGCCTCTCGCCCGCCATTCTATTCCTTAAAAAGGATTTTATTCTCTTTAGGCATGAAAATTACCGCTCCACAGATGCCGTTGAAACCGGAAGGGTGGCCAGAATATGTATTAGCCTGTTAATGGTAGGAAAGCAAATTATGTCACACGTGTCTAAAATTTCCATAATTTCGACTGGTTTCTTATCTGTGTTTATCCACTTGGCACACCACATATTGTACTCTGCTTTTATTAGTGATTCTCCAACACTTTGTTCCCAATAAATTTTCATATTTTCTAATTCACTTATCTTCCTCTCGTCCACATTTTTCGGAAGAATAATTTCTACAGAAGAAAGCAGCTCTCTTTGATTCGCAAATCTATCTTTCATGCCAGATATCAAATCGTCCGAGCACGGATAAAAATAGTTCTTCTGAAGTATTCTTCAGGAGTATCGCTGGGAGTGTTGCTTTGTGCAGTTTGGTGGCTTTTTTTTTCAGTCAGATTTCGGAGGCGATAAATCCCAACTATCCCACCCTCTGTATACGTGCCTGGCCTAACTGACCGCGCCTATAATTGCTTAACTTCGGTGATCAACGTGGTATATAAATGACAAATAAAGGTGGCGGGAAATCATACTGTGATTTGACTGTGTGATGGTCAACCTGGGAGGTTGTCAATCAGAGTTCAGTATGAGTTTGTTAGGCTAATCCTTAGCCAAAATATCGAACTCAGACTGGACCTTAGACATATGGCATTACTCCATAATAAAATGCGCATTTCTCGACATAAGTATTTTGTATTCTTTTAACTCGTCATCATTACGCAGCCTATGATAGAAATCTTCAAAAAAAAAACTCCCATTCAGCCTTAACAATGTAGTTTCCTGGTTCATAGCGTTCTTTATTAACGCTCCACTGACATAATGGCGTATTGTGACCGGATCGTGGGCGATGCGCCTGACTTCAGATTTTGTCCGTAACCACCGCTTACCGCCGCTATAGTAAAGATATCTTGACATCTTAGTTCCCGTTTGTGAAATAGAAATGTCAGAACTTGTTAGTTGTAGGCGTTGTTTGTATTGTGAAGGACTGGCTAATAGATTGTAGATACCCTTAGTACCTTATCGTGTTTACGTGGAGGATCTTGAATTCATTAAAAACTTTCACGAGTAGCATTCATGCTTCATGCTGCATGACGCTTCTTTACCAACACGCACTGGCTCCTGTAACACAGGTTAATCACCTAGCACAGGAGTCAGGGACTTCACTAAATTGTATTCTTTTTCTTATGTTAATAAAGCTATTTATTATTATTATTAACAACCAGTTTCAGAATCGACCGGAGCCACTTCACTCGTTCAGCGTTTCACAGCCATCGCCAATAAACAATCCTTATAACCTGTTTTTGCTGTAACTGAAGTGACTCTTCGAGAGTCATCAGGTTTATCCTTTCCATGAAAATACAACACAGACTGTAGGAGGCTTGTGTTCCAGCAGTGGGAACATTAAAAGGCTGACGATGATGATGAAGATGACAGTGTCGGTTCATGCAAAAAATCTGAATAAACGATATGGTAAAAAAAATGCACTCTGCTGATTGGGATTGCGCCACCCTACGCTGTGTCACGCCATGGCTAAGGGTAAATACACTACTGCGTGTCTGAGGCTGACTGAGGTAGAAAACGGTAAATTAATTGAACTAGTTTAATAAGCCACGGTGCACTAAGAAGCAAAGACGTTCGATAAACCGTGTCTCTCACTCACAATGTAATAGGTACATGCTTTAGTATTTACGCGCTATTTTGTGAACAAAATGTTATCTTTGTGTCTCTGAAGTTGGCTCTGACAACCATTGCGCAAGAAGCAGTTTGTCATCGAGTATACTGCATAGAATAAGCGAGATAGCACGATGCGACAAACGTTAGCGAGTGAAAGAGAATGTTATACAACGCTATGTTCACCTTCAACATTGACAGGCACAGGGTCTTGCAGCCAATTAAGAGACACAAAGATCCGTTGTGAACATTCTATTCTGTTAGCTTGCAAAGGCATGCTTAGCGGCCCCTCGATTCTCACTCCCCAGGCTATAGCCTGGTTAACCTGTAGGTAAGTCAAGCCCTGATAACCCATAGATAGTTCCCAACAAAAAAATATAAGTTAAAACTTTCATCATCATCATTCATTAATTCAGCCGAAAGACGTCCAGTGCTGGACATAGGCCTCCCCCAAGCGTCGCCACACTGATCGGTCCTGTGCGTCTCGCAACCACTGGACTCCCGCAGCGTTGACTATGTCGTCGCTCCACCTAGAGGGAGGCCTTCCAACGCTGTGTCTTTCGGTACGCGGTCGCCACTCCAGAATTTTTCGGCCCCAACGGCCATCTGTTCTGCGAGCGAAGTGCCCTGCCCACTGCCACTTAAGTTTGGCAATTCTTCGGGCTATAACGGTAACCTTGGTTCTCTTGCGGATGTCCTCATTTCTGATTCGATCACGCAAGGAAACGCCGAGCATAGCCCTTTCCATTGCCCTTTGGGTGACTTTAAGCCTTCTGATGAGGCCCATTGTGAGCGAAGTCTCTGTCCCGTAAGTAAACGCTCGACCTACCTAACAGGACCGTTGTAACCGTGTCCGAGGTAGACATAATCGTCTACAACTTCGAGTGTAGAGTCTACGACTTTGATAGGAGTGGGTGCAACATAGGCATTCAACTTCACCTTGGTTTTGTCCATGTTCATTTTTAGATCAACTCTTTCAGATACTCTACTGAGGTAATCGAGCATTGTACTGAGGTCCTCCATGGTCTCAGCCATGACCACTATACCATCGGCAAACCGAAGGTGAGTGATGTACTCGCCATTGACATGACTCTTCGGTCTTCTGTATAACCTGCCGCTGCGTATGTCTACGGAGCTGAAGCCTTTTCATAAACCGGCTTGTACGGATAGTACCAACACACCCCGGCACTATGCCTGTGGCGTTTTCCCTTCGTGTATAACGGAATCAGCTTCTGAAGGGCGTTAAGTAACAGTTTGCCACCCGCCTTCAGGAGTTCGGCCATTATTCCGTCATCACCCGGGGTCTTGTTGTTCTTAAGTTGTTTCAGAGCCATCCTAATCTCGTAGAGGCTGACGTCCGGGATATCTTCGGTATAGTGTAGGGTTCATCTAGCTCTTGGGTCGTTTGATAGATTCGTAACGGTTTTACCGATTGACGTGTACAACTGCCCATAGAACCCCTCGAGCTCATAAGCTTCGGTTTGGCGAATACGATCCTGCAATCTTCGGTCTTCAGTTTCGTGAGCTGGCTTTGCCTAATAGACCTTGGAGCCCTTATGCCCACGGAACAGAAAAAACGACCGTCAATCGCGTCTTTAATTCGCTCAGTATTAAAGTGGCTGAGGTCGCTTTTCAAGGATTTTAAGATTTTTATTGAGTTGCCGGTAGATCCACACATCGTCTGAAGACTGCAGGATCATTTGACGTCTCTCCTTTTCACGAGCTTGATAATAGGATATTATTTGCATAACAAGTCTTGAAAAACTTAAACCCAACCGTATGGACAGTTTCCAAGAACCCATCGTTTTAATCGTCCACGGAGCTCCCTAGGCACTCGAAACGATTCTGGAGCTCGAGCTGAAAGGGTTTGGATCTGGATCTGTCCTGGACGGAGCGTAGACTTCATCAGTCGAGATCTTTCCAGCTTAATATTTAAGTTCAATGTGCCTCTAAACATACGGTGATCACTTCCGGTTTTCACCGCGTTGATCACACAGACATCGTTGAATATGTGCTTCTTCATCGACATGATGAAGTCTCTCTCATTTTTGTTGCACCTTCGGGGCTCTGCCAGGTCCACTTCCTGTACACACGTTTTCGGAAGAAGGAGTTCATCGTATAGAGGCCCTCCTTCTCCATAAAACTGGCCAGTAGGTGACCCCGGTGGTTCCGTCACCCTCTCGGAAGTAGATTATCGAGTCCTCCCTCTCTCTTCGGACTTTAGATAACCCTATGATAGTCCAGGAATAGGAACCCGTGAACAAATTAGTCCAGGAAAAGGAACCCGTGAACAAATTCTCATCGTTCGCCAAATCATTGAGAAGGCTCGAGAATTCAACAAGCCGACATACATATGCTTTGTTGATTTCTCCAAAGCGTTCGACTCAGTGAAATGGCCAATGTTGTGGAAAACACTATTGGACATGGGCACACCTCAACATCTCGTGCACCTGCTCAGGGAGCTCTACGAAGGGGGATCAGCTTCAGTGCGGACAGATGACCTCCTCTCAGATAGTTTTCATCCAAGTGCGGGCGTGCGACAGGGATGCATAATATCGCCATTACTGTTTAACGTCTACACCGAGCTTGTGTTGCGAATCACTCTCCAATATTGGACCGATGGTGTTGTGATTGGTGGATGTAAAATCATAAACTTGCGGTACGCAGATGACACCACCTTATTTGCGAGTAACGCTGACTTTATGGAGGAATTACTTCTCAGGATGGAACGCATAAGCCTTACGTTTGGTTTGAGAATAAACCGATCCAAGACCAAAATAATGATCGTGGACCGCGTCAACGACAACTCGCCCGAAGTGACACGTATTGCGAACCGCGACGTGGTTCAGACCTATGTCTACCTTGGGGCTTTGATCTCAAACAACAGTGGCTGCGTAGATGAAGTAAAAACGACGTATGGCCATGACCAGAACTGCGATGGTGAAGCTAGGGAAAGTGTGGAGGAATCGCAACATTATCAAAGCCACCAAAATCAGGCTCATACGAATAATTGTTTTCCCAATTTTTCTTTACGCGGCCGAGACGAGGACAGTGCTTGAGTTGGAAAGGGCGAAGATAAATGCTCTGGAGATGTGGTGCTGGAGAAGGATGCTCGGTATATCGTGGACGTATTTCCGCACTAACGTGTCCATACTCCAGGAACTCGGCATCACGCAGCGTTTGTCGAACGTAGTACAGTCGCACATACTGCAATTTTTTGGACACGTCTCAAGGCGGGATGGCGACTCCATAGAGTGGCTGGTCGTACAGGGAAAAGTGGAGGGAACCAGATCGCGCGGCAGGTCACCTATGCGCTGGACTGACCAAGTGAAATCCGCATTGGGAGGCCGCTTAACTGACTGCGCCAAACAGTCCGCCAACAGGGAAAGATGGCGAGAGATCATGCTGATAGAGATAGAGCTGTGTCCGCATCTTACACCGACGTGGACGCCTCGACGCTCTGCCAAGAGCGAAACGACAGAGAAGAAGATAATCCATCGTAATCAGTGTGCTTATGCCAAGTTTTTTAACGAGTAATAAAAAAGTAAATGATTACATTCGTGATAACGTAAACGATCTCTTATGCCAAAATGTAAACAAAAAAGAGGTTCCTCCTTACCATCACCAGAAGGCGCTTATCCAGTTTCAATACAAATTGACGTTTACGTTAACGCGATTAAGCGTGAATAAAAACTCGCACTAAGGCCTCAGCTCAATTCTTCCTCGAGTTCAATAATCTTCTCGTCGGTCCGGAGGGGTCAGTTTGTGTTCTGGTAGCCAGAACCCGTCCGGGGATTCATCACACCCCTTGCCACGCCGTAAACTCGACCGCTAGGTACCGTAGTCGAGGGTAGACGGGTTGCCGGGCACTAGGGGTCATTTCTTTGTTGCGCTATTCATCGGTTTTAGGTGGGTTTACCGTAATCGCCACGCTTGGCAGGCGTCTTGGCGATCGCAGTTTGTTATTAAGTGCACAGAAAACGCTGATGCCCATTTTCTGGTATATCACTTATGTAATAATATCCCCAAGGTCACCTCTTACGACACCCACGGGAAGATATTGGATGGTGAAATTATTTACGTCCGACACTATACGGAACTGTTACTAAGTTACAACCTTAATGGTGCGTTAGTTTAAAAGCGCAGTGTTTGAAACAAACTTCGTAAACGCATCCTATCTGTCACTGTCAGTTTAATGGACAGTGACATATTCGTTCAAAATACTTTAGAATTTTGGCCACGTCAGTGGTTTACCCATGAAGTTATAATATCCGCAAGCATATGTCCTTACGGGTTTACTTTACCGTATTGTGTATATAATTTCTGCAAGGGCATTCAGCATTGAATTATTGAATTAATTATTATTGAACAGTCGGAATTCGGAACCAAAGAGTAATTGTCGGAACTATGAAACAAATGTAATACCAATTGAATAAAATTAAGAAATAAAACTATAATTAAACAAATAATCTAAGATTAAATAGTATTATGTACTTCGACAAAATACATTTTTGTGAAATACTTTGTCACTTTCCGAACGGTTGTTATGAATGTCAATCCCGAAACGGATTTGTCCATAAATTCCCGTTCCTCTTTCAATTTCCTACAGCGCTAATTTCGTACGCTAATTTCAGAGCTGTTTTTTTATTGATTTATTTTTATTTTATCACTAAAAGCAACGCTATTTCAAGATTATATAATTCGTGTGCAGTCTAGTCATTGACAGTCAGTTTTCTTTGCTAGTTTGTAAGAAAGATACGTCTACTGAACGCGTTTTCTATTACAATAATTACGACTCTACTGATATTATCAGTCTATGAAAATGAATAAACTGACTCATGAAATTAAGTGATTTCCCGCGTGTGAAAAGATGCACTAACGGCCCGGGTGTGTTAGAAGACTCTATTTCTACTTTGGTAAAGACGTGTGTAAAGTTTGAATAAAATGGATAAAATTAAGTCATTGTGGTCGAAAACCAACCGATGGCACAGAGGTTTGTACGAGATTTTATGTTTTTTTTTACGTAGACAATAAACTGTATTGCAGCTTAATATATTTTTTATTACTTGTATGATTATTCGGCTGTAGATTGTTGCATTTTTATTACTAAAAGCTGCAGTAATTTAGTATTGTGTTTAATTAAAAATAAGATAAGTAGATTTTATCAATAAATATACCTAGTTTAAATTCGAATAGGTATTTTTATGTAGGCAAAAAATGGATTAGATTGAATTATTATCTAAGTAAAAATTTAGTCTAAACACCTATAGGGGTACTATTTTTTATTTATACTATGTGATATTATAATTGCTTATTAACACTGTATTACAAAATATATCCCAATTATCATTCCTGTAACCCATAATTATTATACATAAAGAAGGGCAAATGTTCCATTTTAAATAATTTCCTCTAAATTGTTTTCGCTCGAACGCCTCGCGGTTTTAACATGCGTAGTGCCCGTTCCCGTGAGAATACAGGGATAAAAAGTAGCCTATGTCACCTGGGGATAGTGTAGCTTCCCAACGGTGAAATCATTTTTGAAATTGGACAAAAATACAAATCCTTCCTCTTTATAATATTAGTATAGATATTGATTAAAATAATAATGCTTCCTCCTTTACATTCATTTTAAACTTTGGACATTACTTATAATTAACATATTTAAGTATTTTGACAATATTTATTCAGATAGTGGAATAATAATATGTAAGTTTATGATAATGTATTTGACATTGAGTCATCATACATTTTTAAACAGAAGAAAGACACATAAATCAAATTTTTGTTATATTCTCAAAAACAGTAAAAATATTTGGCCCTTATTATGGAAATATTGTTATATTGAAAACTCTGGCCAAACCACTTATAATATTATCATTAAAAGCCATACATAAACTTTTCAAGGACTAACTCATCTGTAGCATAAACATTATTTATTCATAGACAAATAAGTCATACTACACTAAAACAATTTTAATTTAGAATAGGTATTTAAAAAACTTTTTCCAGTTACAGTGTAGATTCAACTCATAATACATAAGGTACATCCCTATTGCCAGCACCCACAGAAAAATACTCAAGGAATAAAAGGAATCCTATGTCTTAAGCCCACTTTGTAAAAGTGTTAATTCATTATTTGTTAGTCTAACAAATGGTCAAATAATTAACTCTACAACTTATTTGACCTCATTTGTGAGACTGACTCTCTTGGAATAAACGCGTTTTACCGAAATTTTAATCCATTGAATGGATTCAAATTTCCATGGGTTGAATTATCTATGGATCTATAAACTGGGCCTTAATCCAGGCCATGGCTTATCTGCGTTCCAAATTTCATCCAAATCTATACAACCCTGTAGGTGTGATTTATTAATGAAACATTAACATTAGAACAACAAGTGAACTAACTTCTTACTACCATCTTCATGAGGACAATCTATAAATTTATTCATAATAACTCAGTAATTCCGTTCTGCGAGAAAGTTAAAAACTTGGGGATATTCATTTATAGGAACTTCTCTTGGACTGCCCAACTGCAGGAGGTTAGCCATAAGCTATTCACATCTGCTGCATCTTTGAGGAGACTGCGTAATTTTCTTCCAACTGCCACCAGGATTGGGCTTGCACAATCTCTTCTTTTACCCATACTTGATTATGCTGATGCCAGCTATCTTGACCTTACTCAAGAACAACTCGATAAACTTGAGCGGCTTCAAAATGTTTGTATAAGGTTCATATTTGGGTTTCACAAATATGACCATATTTCCGAATTTCGTGTGAAGCTCAAGTGGTTGCCAATTCGCCTTCGCCGGAATGCTCATATTCTTTCCCTTTTATATAATGTGCTCTTTACTCCATCCACCCCTTTTTACCTTAAAAAACGTTTTCAGTTTCTCCGCGATTCCCACACAAAATTTCTTAGGTCATCAGATAACTTACGACTTCAAATTCCAACACATTGCACGACTTTTTTGGATAAATCCTTTACTGTCCAGGCTACTCGTCTGTGGAATGCATTGCCAGATCCAAACAAACATGCTCAATCATTGCCTGTGTTCAAAAGACTCGTAAAGGAACATTACCTGTCATTGTCTTCATCTTAGAGTGTTGATTTGTGGTTGAGATTATCAATAGAGTCATTCATCATTTATTTTTATTGCCATTATATTTAGTATTTATGTATATATTACATAGGTTATGTATTTATCTGTGTATTTATTACAATATAGTATTTTATCATGTTAATGTCGCACCAATGACAACCCCACTTCAAGTCCAGACAATTACTGTCCATTCCAGGTTGCCTGAAAGAGAGCCATTATATTTGTATTAATTTTAAATTTTTGATTGTATTTTAAGGTGTACAATGAAGCATATAATAAATAAATAAATTAGTAACATTAGTAGGAAGGACAAGTATATAATCAAAGGAAGTAGGATTTTCCAGAGTTTGTCCCCTTTACCAGTTTAAGCCATTTTCCCCATACCGTTGTTTGTTCATTAATATCATGATAAATACACAGGAACCTTTATCTTTTATTTAAATTTTAATACCTACATTTTTGCTTATTCATTGTGACTATGAATAATGCTTGGTCATATACAGTTGAGTCACTCAATTGCAAAATTAGCAGAATAATATATTATTTTTGCCTTTGATTAAATGGTTTTTGCACTAGGATAGGATAGGTGGACCCCCTTTTCCGCACTTGGACTCTTATTTTGTCCGTTGTGCTTGCAGGCCTCCTCTCTATGAGAGGGAATGGGCAGTAATCCACCACGCGGGCCCAGTGCTGGTTGGTGGATGTCACATGTCTTTGAATGTTTGGTTCCAAGACTGGTTTCCTCACTATGTTTGCCTTCACCTTTTTGAGAGCAGTGGTGATGAAATAATTTACACAAAGTAAAGCATCTGCCTGGGTTCGAACCCATGACCTACAACTTGTAAGTCGCGACCGTTACCACTGGGCCACCACTACTCGGTTTTTGCACTAGCTTCACTTTTTGTTCTGGTTCAAAACTTAATTTAAGCCAGACCTTACCAGACCAGCTTATTGCAAAAAAAATGAGATTGGATACATTTTTTCTTTCGAAGAGCTAGCTTTTTCCTGCAGTTTTGTTTCTATGGAATTGTATTTTCTTTCTTTCTTTCTAGTGATAGTGTGGTTTTCTATTTGAAAATGAATTTTCATAACCAGAGCACTACTTCCAATGGGAGATTAAAAAAACTTTTTTACAAAAAAATACTACCGACTTCCAAATAAGAAAACTACAATGTGAAAAATAACTTTATTTTTGGAAGTCGGTGTCTTTCGTAGGTAAAATTTTTTTGCGTTATGGACACCGACTTCCAAAAATAAAGTTATTTTTCACTTTGTAGTTTTCTTATTTGGAAGTCGGTAGTATTTTTTTGTAAAAAAGTTTTTTTATTTTTCACTTTTTAGTTGTACCTACCTAATAGGCAAGTTGTTTAGTAAGTTTCCTATAACGCCAGAATAGATTACCCGAATATCATGAAACTTGAACAAAACCGATCAAATGAGAGATCTGCTTACCCCTTAAGAGCGTACTGGCGTGATTTTATGTTATGAAATGGTCTAAACAATAAACAGATATGCTATTGCAGCAGTCCCGAGAGATTTTCCGTTATTTATTGAAGAGTTCTGTTGTATATCTTCGAAGGTCTCCATCAGATCTTCACCAAATTAAAATGGGACCTATTTCGGAATATACTCTTTCAACCAAAAAAAGAATTTTCAAAATCGGTTCACAATTGACGGAGATATCGGTGAACATACATAAAAAAAAAAGAAAACATACAAGAAGTCGAACATAGAACCTCCTCCTTTTTCGAAAGTCGGTTAAAAATATTATAACTAGGAAATTAACGCATTTGACTCTCTAGAGTCTAGAGAGTCAAATGTGTTCATTTCCTACTGTCATTCACCTTCACCCTGTACCAAGTTAAATTATGCCTCTTCACCACTGACTTATAAACCTATGGACTTGCCATACCTACGAAATTAGCGTGATACCTACATAAATCGGGCACTTAAGATGGCTGCCCATTGGCCAATGAGGTAGGCCATTTGCAACTGTTTGACAGCACAACTACACAGATAAACGTACATAAACAGCACACAACTACCAATTTTACTCGGTAATCAACATGGCGACCGGCCACGCATAGACATGATTTTGACGTCACACAAAAGTGTTACCAAGTTTAGTCCTTGACAAACATTTAGATGTCTCTCTTTTCATATGTAGTTCTTGGTTAGTTAAAAAGAGACAAAACGCTTTTTGACATGCGTGTGTCGATTTGATAGATATGTGTATAACTATTCTTCATATAGTAGAATAGGCCGTCTCCATAGATTTTCCTTCCTCATTGCTCTTCACTGATATGATTCTATAGAAATATCTATGTTTAGTTAAAGATAAGATATATTACAGCTGAAGTCACAGATTACATAAATGATAACATGTTTTTGAATATCATTGCTTTAATTTTATCTTTTGACTTTTGTTAGAGATTTCTTTGGTGTCGTGTTTGTGTGGTGTTCTTGTATATTGGTACCTATTTATAGTCTTTCTATATTAACCCCATGTATGCAGGAACGCAGGTCTAAGCGAGACACAATGGCTTTTTCATTGTGTCTCAAATGCCGGCTACAAGGGGTTAAATAAAATTATTTGCTCAAAACACCAACAAAATACACAATTTAACTTAAAAAATGTTTGCAGATGCGAGATAAGAGCCCATATATTATATCTGTGCACCGATTACTATATCTTTATTTATATCTCTTCAAAGTCAAGTTACAGCTGAAAAGATAATTAGTACCTACCCACCTACTTCTCTAGTAGGAAACATCTCCTTATTCAAAGTTTATAAAAGAAGTCACAGCTCATTAGTAATGCCTTATAAATAACTGAATGACAAATTCAAGTAGCCTATAGGTCTCGTTATGACGTATTGAATAGTAGTCTGCAAGGTCATCTAGATTAAAGAGGTAGATAGGCACTGTAATGTTGGTACTTATCTGTGTCATTTAAAAATACATTTTTGAAGTTTAATTAGTGACTAATTTTTAAAGGCTCATTTCACGTACAACTTAACTATGTCATAAAAATAAATGTAAAAAGATTATTGAATCATTTTTATTGAGTTTAAAGTCTCCTTAGATAATATGGCAAAAAAATGTTACCTAATTAAGGCGATATATACGCCCCAATGTTAACGCAGTACTGGCCGTGCGCCCGCTCGATGCTAAAATATCAATATTGAACCTCCTTTTGAACAGTTTTGTTTGCAAAATATTATTTGATTTACATATGCTATGTTAGTTATGAAGAAATTCCAGCCATGAACTTTTCTGTGTAAAAATATTTTTAAACATCCAAGTAATTTTGGAGGAGTATCCAAAAGTAGCGAAAAACTAGCGTGTTGTTAATTATTTTATTAAAGCAAAACTATATATTATACGAAAAAACCATGTGTTAAAAATAATGTACAAGAAACAATAATAAATTATATATATTTTTTTCAAACGTTTTAATCTAGCCGTTACTAAGGAGTATGCTTTAGAAAGTAACCGTTTTACGACACTAAAGCGGATGTAGGCCCTTAAGTTAGGAGGATACATATTCGCGAGCTGGCTGAACAAAACCAGATGTATACTCCGACTGCACAGTGCACAGCATGATTTTTATCTTATTTACGTCTTTTTAGTTCGCTTCTTAAGCAGTCTGGATTTTTGATTTAACTTTTTTATTTAAGTATAACTTTTTATTTAAGTAGGTAACATTTTTTTTTATATGTACATTTAAGCATATAAGTGTTATATATTGTTGATATCACCTCTTAAATTATCACCCTTTATTATGATACCCCACTCGATGGGGAAGGTAGAAAAAAAAATTGGGCCCCCATAATATGGCGCCTAAAATCTGCCATTTTCTATTTTACAATTTTAATGTAGCCCGTGACACTCGCAAGGTTAAGACGAATCGATTGACGTAAGAATCATCAAAATCGGCCAACGCGTTTGGTCTCTGGAACGCCACATAGGAACAAACATACATACATACATACATAGACTGATAAACACATTACCGTCCTTTGGCAGCCGGGTAAAAACACCCTACAAATTTCCAAATTACCCGGGCATTTTTCTTGCCCTATGAACTCGGATTATTAGGAACATTAAATACCTATTACACTACACAATAACGATATTGATCTAAAATTTCGTTTTAGAGTTTTTTACGTTATGCTGTCACAAACTCACAAACCTGGCCTTCCCCATTCCATCCATTTCTCTCGGTGTTGTGCTTCATCTTGCCAATTCTCGAGAAAGTCACCCAAGGCTTTCCGCGTTTACAAGAAGAAAGAACCGGCCAAGTGCGAGTCGGACTCGCGCGTACCATTATCGCAAAAAAACGGCAAAAAAATCACGTTTGTTATATGAGAGCCCCACTTAAATATTTGTTTTATTCTGTTTTTAGTATTTGTTGTTATAGCGGCAAAAGAAATACAAAATCTGTGAAAATTTCAACTGCCTAGCTTTATGCCTAGGTTCATGAGATACAGCCAGGTGACAGACGGCTGACAGACAGGCAGACAGACAGACGGATCGCGGAGTCTTAGTAATAGGGTCCCGTTTTTATTACCCTTTGGGTACGGAACCCTAAAAATATGAAGACTGGTTAATCAATTTTTATGAGTTTAAAGTCCAACCTTCTTAAAAATCTTGCTAAATACCTAGTTTCCTGTTCATACTGGTAAAGTAAAAATGCGCGATCATTCACCTTTGATCTTGAGAGGTGCTGTTTTTATGACGTACTC
This sequence comes from Orthosia incerta, assembly GCA_948252205.1. NCBI lineage: Eukaryota > Metazoa > Arthropoda > Insecta > Lepidoptera > Noctuidae > Orthosia > Orthosia incerta. Next base: position 5,660,417 of record OX411745.1, on the reverse strand, counting down.
GTAGGTAATACATACATTTTATAAGCAATCATCACAATCTTCACGCATTAGAAGCGTGGACCCTAATGCGTGACCAAGCAACAATAATGCGCTATCGTACAAGTGCAGTTCCAGATTAAATGTAAACATAATAGCAGTAAGTAGGTACATAATGTACAGTAACCGAGAGTTAATTGAGTTTTAGAAATAGAGATCACACAGCTAACCTTAAAACTCGAAATACTACGTCATAGGTCGGGTACGGTCTACTGAAGACGTACGGTCTAACGCCAACGACCTTGAGGGAACAAAACGCGCACTCGTTTCACACCCGCGCGGCCCAAAATTTAGTAGTTTTTTGTACATTCCTTATTATTCTATGACTTTAAAAAAAAAATCCTCAGATCAAAATGTAGATAATTAAATTGTCTTTGAGATGGTGTCGATTTCATTAAAATAGCGGTTTTGGTGTGATTGTCGTGTTTTTGTCCGTTTTAGACATAAATTTACAAATAATTACACTATGTTAAACGAATAAAACTCAAAATTTGCTTAGATCAAATTATTAATAAAATAGTCCAATATAACATATATTTAAAAAAAGAATTACGACTAGCCATTTAGACGTGATTCTCATTGTTCGCGACGAAGCGTCATCAACCATACTAAATGGTTCATAGAAATTGAAGTTTGTATGTGTAGACATGTCTGCTTACCACGGCGCGCCACCTGATACTAAAATGAATTTTAGAGGCACGTTTATATTTATACTAAAATTTTACCTACATTTTTTGAGATAGTAGTATAATGTTTTTAGTGTTTGTCAGTATGTTATAGGGTTCAATAGTTCACCCTTAACAGAGTAAAATCATTAGAAAGCATACTGATAAGAGTTATCATAGTAAAAAACATAAATTTCTGTCATACGATACGTCTGTGCTCGGCGACGGATTAGTTCCGAATGAACCGTGAGAGGGAACCACACGTTATTTATAGTTTTGGTGGTTTTTGAAAATATTATAGTAATTAAAATCATGTTTTTAAGGGCTTATCCTATGTACTGGACATGAAATCAGTACATAATGATGAAACTATGTGAAGACCACATAGTTTCTGCTATGTAAATAGGAATATTGACTTGATATCTCAAACACCAAATATATGGTTTTAGGTCATTTTAGGGTATATGGGGGACCTAGACCGGGACAGGAAGCCTATATACACCTCATAGTTAGCGTAGTCTTTTATATAAAGCCCATTTACTTGAGATATCAAGTCAGTATATAATAGAAAAACTGCTGTTTATCTGGTTTTTGGCAATCGCTTACGGTTTTAGGTGCCCTAAGTACCTAGAAACATATAGGTGTACTGGTAAAAGTACTACCATTGGAAAGCCTGCTAAAAGGGCTTCCAGGCGGTTTCTAGATGGGAAGAATCGCTTGGATAGTCAACGAGATAAGCAGTCGTGAAAAATGTAAACAACGTAAAACGTTGAAATTTGTAGACCCTTCAGGTGGAATAACTCCATGAAGGGAATAGATGTACTCATGGTGTAAGTACTTTCGGATGGCTTGCTGGACTAGCTACCAAGCCATCACTTTGGAGCGAAAATCGCTCAAGTAGTTTAAGTACAATTCCAGAAAATAGGTTTCTGGAAATGTAATTTTTAGTCAGTTTTTGGCACTCCCCGGGACTATACACCCCTGGGAATTCCGAAAATAAGGAATTTTTGGGGACCTCCCGATGGCCCGTTAAACGCACCATCGTGTTGTCCCAATCTTATTAGTGTTTTTATATCTAATTTCTCTGATAGCTGGGCGCAAAGAAAGTGACCAGCTATCAAATTTGTACATATCAAGGCACCTTATGTGCATATGACCTAGATAGACTTACATAAACACTAGAAATGTAAAGTGTGGTCTATTGGCTACCAGAATCCCCATAATAGGCGGTGATTGCCTGGTTAGCCTAAGTAGGAAGTCCTAAAGTCGGTGAAATGACTTAGGAATTTATAGATTCATTACATAAGGGATGATATCCCATAGAAGATTCCCGAAAATAAGCTTTTTCTAGACGTCAACAGACAGCCTGCTATTGGCACCAGCAGGTCAACCCAACCTATAGATATCCTTAGGCTAGGTTAAAAGCTATTAAGGTTTTAACTGGGAAATAAAGGGAATTGTCCTTTCATTTCATGGAAATAGTCTAGGGAAGCTATCAATACCTGGAAATTAGGTATATTGATTAGATACATAGATAGGGGGCGTTACTGTGTTACAGTACGAAGGAATCCAGCTATTGATAGCACCATGGAAGGGGTGCGGTAACCCTATTTACCAAATATGTATAAGGGTTTTTTACATAAATAAAAATTATTTTCGGCGAGAATTTGCGGGGCTCTCAATAATGGCACGATGCGAGGGTATAAAGAACCCCCGGGCCCAAAATAGAATTTGTAGTCATCCAAAGCTAGTCGCTTGTACTTGTCTTAGTAAATAAGAAGTAATTCTTATATAGAATCACGTCTCAGAAATTGTTGAGAGCCCTAGAATCGTGCCGTGTACTGAAATAACTTAGTGTTTCATTTAATTCATCGACTTCAACCCTTATGAAGACATCCCTTTTCGATCCTGTCGAGCTGAACCTCGGAACCTGGACACCAGGAGTGCTGATCCAGAAGTAGGCAACCCGGAATCTGGAAATAACTCAAGTACAGCCAACACATCGTTGAATCGTTAGAGTCGATTTGCAACCCTACGTCACTGCTGCAGCTAGGCATCCAAGAACCTTTGTTTTCGTTGATGTGGATGGGGCGTTCAGCGGCAATGGCCAGAAGGTTTACGCCCTTCTTTTCTCGGGGCCAATGAACACGCTACGTCCTGCACATTTAATGGTCCTTGCGAGCCAGATTTTGGAGCCTGGCGTCCCGGCAAAATTCGACGACCATCACATTTAATGGTCCTATCGAGCCGAATTTTGGAGCCTGGAGAGCCCCAGGACGTCGGGAACAGCAGATCCAGAAAAAACAACTGGGTGCCTGCATATTAAGTCGGCTACGTGCAACACAACGTTGACCCGTTCGAGCCGAAATTCGAAGTCTGGAGCGCCCCAGGACGTCAGGAAGAAACAGTGGTGGAATTAATTTTTCGAATTTTGGAGAAATTAATTTCACAAATAAACCAAAAATCGACGTGCACCGCAGGGAACAAGTCCTACGTGCCCTATTTGCCGCTGGATCCAAGAGGTAAAATTCTGGAGACAGTTATTGAAAATACCCTATTTTTTCAATAATTGTAAGAAAATAGAAGAAATTTTCTGTGAGCCGCAAAATGCTGTATGAAGACAGATGCGCATCCTTGAAGCCCCAAGAATAGTTCCTGAAGACTTATCGCTGAAAACTACCCTATGTTATCAGTGATTTGTTCTAGAACTGAACGCTTGTTTATTCAACCAAGAATACTCGTTCAGAAGATTGGATTACGTCTTTGACGCGGAAGAATACTTCCTGAAGACTTATCGCTGAAAACTACCCTTATGTTTTTAGCGATTTGTTTAAAAAACGAGCGCCCGTCAGAAAAATACAAGACGTGCGTTTAGAAGGCTGATGTGCATCCTTGATGATTGAAGAATAATTCCTGAAGCCTTATGACTGAAAACAACCCCTATGTTTTCAGGAAAATTTTGAAGACTGAATTTTCGTCAGTGAATGGAAGAAACGTACTCTGAAGACTTAGATACGTTTCGGATGTACTGACTAAGCGGTTCCTGAAGCACTATCACTGAAAATAACTTTGACGTTTCGGTGATTTATTTGAAGATTGAATTTTCTTCAATCAAGCAAGATACGTGCTCGGAAGATTGATGCACGGCTCTGATGCTTTGGACAAGCAGTTCATGAAGCATCACCACCGAAAAGTAACCTTGACTTTTCGGTGATTTAGAATTTGATTGAATTATAGTCAATCAAATAGAACATACACGTTTATGGGAAAAATAAACTTGTATAGCAAATGCCTGAAGTTTCCTGAAGACTTATCACTGACCGTAAGTTTTTAGTGATATTTTATTTGAAGATTGAATTATAGTCAATCGAAGTGGAGGTTAACTTCTGGAGATCGTCGGTTTGAACGCTGAAGCCCGGAACTGGGACTTATCTTTGAAAACTAACTTCGAGTTTTCAAAAGAAAATATTTCAACAACAATGCCGATAACCAGATCCAAAGGCAAGACGCCGGAGGCATGGACCGTGGAGTTGGATCAGCCAGCTGGCATCAGACATGAGCTGCCGCCGTGTTCACCTTCCACAACCGAAGGGACCGAGCCGTCGGACGAGCAGCGCCATCTAGCGCCTCAAACTGAAAGCACTCCGACGCATCAACCAATAGAAACTGATCAAGCGGTTTCTACCAGAGTAACCAGATTAGAAGGAGCTTCAGACACAACATTGAAACCTTCTCAGAAAGAGAAGATTTCCGAAGAAGACAGACGTACAGCGATGCCGATGACTACCCGGGGTGACGCCCGTATCGAACATAGCCGTCCGCCGTCAACTAGAGTGACTCGGTCACGAAAAAACATAGACAAAGCTCGCGAAGACTTACTCAAAATTAAGTTGGAGCTTGCACAATTGGCACTTCAGAGAGCGGAGGAAGAGGGTTCCGAAGCTGAATACTTGGATGACAGAAACTCGAATGACGAGTACGTGCGTTCATGGCTAGAAGAGGCACCAGAACCTCAGCCTGAGAAGGAGGATAACGTCGTTGAAGGGGGAACCAGAAATTCTATGCATAGACCCCTGACTGCGGCCGCCACCAAATCGCAAATAGAAGGTCAGCATCCTAAGGAGAAAGAAGTGCGAAAGCCTCCAGTTGCAGCGTCAGCTGAGTGTACAGGAGGTCAGAGGGATAGTCTCCGTCCATTCTTGACGGAGTTGACGTCCGCTATAGCGTCGCTAGCCGACAGGAAAATAGAACAGCGGGACCAAACGAACCCCTCTGCGTCGAAATTCGTCATGACATTGCCGAATTTCAATGGTTCTCATACTGAATGGCTATCATTTCGGGCCATATATGAGACAACTCGAGCGTATTTTACGGACATCGAGAATACAGCGAGGCTGAGGAGAAGCTTACATGGACGTGCAATGGAAACCGTCAGCTCAGAACTCATCGGACATGCCAGGCCCGATGACATCATGAAGGAACTCGAGCTGCAGTTCGGCCGTCCAGACTCCATAGCGCAAGCTGAAACAGATAGATTACGCGGACTGCCGCGCTGCAGTGAGTCACCAAGAGACATCTGCGCGTTTGCAAGTCGCGTAAGAGGTGCTGTAGTCACGCTCCGCGCGTTATAAAAGGGTCATTACCTTATGAACGCGGAGCTTATGCGATTGTTAACAGAGAAGTTACCCAATTCGCTACGAGCACAATGGTACCGATCATATTCGGAGAAGTACCAATCGGTGCCAGATATTTCATTGTTCAGTAATTTTATATCTGAACAGGCACACTTCTGTAGTCCATTCGCCCCACCCGAAGGCATCGCTTCGGCCGAGGCGAACACCAACAGACGCGTCACACAAAGGACGCATATAGCTACGGACCAACCGGTAGGAAAATGCCGTGTTTGCGACGTGGGACATCACTACGCCACTGGATGTGCACAATTCAGGGGCGTAGCTGTCGAGAAAAGATGGGAGCTAGCGAAAAAACACAATCTATGTTATCGCTGCCTTCAACATCGACGAGGCAACCACACTTGTAAGAGAAAACAGTGTGGCCAAGACGGGTGCAGAGATACGCACCATCGGCTTCTTCATAGGAAGAAGCAACAGCAGAGGGAAGCCAACAAGAAGCCCGATGATCCTGAATCCCGCAAGGATCCTCAGGAAACGGTGGCCAGTTTCGGGTCACCATCGAGCCAGGCGTACCTCAAGATAGTGCCGGTCCGGGTAATCGGACCGGCGGGAGAGGTAGCAACATACGCTCTCCTAGACGATGGGTCCACCGTTTCGCTGATGGATGAAGACATCGCGAGGCAAGTCGGGGCAGAGGGCCCTGTGGACCCGCTCAAGATCGGTGCGATAGGCAACACCATGCTCACCACCCCATGCTCAAGAAGAGTCAAGGTGACGCTGGTTAGCCCGCAAGAGAGAAGGGTACAATTTAAAGCACGTACTATACCTAAACTCAGCTTGGCAAAACAAACAGTGAGCGATAGGGTTGTCGCACGCTGCAAGCATTTAACCGACTTGAGAAAAGAGTTGATGTACAACAATGGCGTGCCAAAAATACTCGTCGGCCAAGTCAACTGGCATTTGTTATTGGCCAGCGAGATTCGCAGAGGTCCAAGACACCAACCAATTGCGTCACTTACAGCGATGGGTTGGACACTACATGGCGCGCACAGTAGTTTACTACGACAACAAGTACATCATGTCAATAGAATAACAACTGATGACAATTTGGATCATCAGTTGCGCGAACATTTCGCCATAGAATCGTTGTGCGTAAACCCACAGCGACCTGCCTCTGACCCAGCAAGAAGGGCAGAGGACATTTTGAATCGATCAACTGTCCAATTAGAGAATGGACACATCGAAACCGCCATGCTTTGGCGTAATGAGCATGCTGAGATGCCAGATAGCTTTGAGACAGCTCTGAAGAGGCTCGTCTCAACAGAAAAGAAGCTGGACAAGAACCAGGAACTTCTAAGAAGATACTCAGACCAGATGGACTCGCTAATAGCGAAAGGGTACGCTGAAAGGGCACCCGCAATTAGCACGCCGGGCAAAACTTGGTACCTCCCACACTTCGATGTCTTCAACCCAATGAAGCCAGACAAACTTCGCATCGTACATGACGCTGCCGCCAAATCGAGAGGAATGTCACTGAATGACTTCCTGTTAACTGGGCCCGACCTATTACAGTCGCTGCCAGGCGTAATGATGCGGTTTCGCCGCCACTGCGTCGCAATAACCGGTGACATAGCGGAGATGTTCATGCAAGTGAAGGTGCGGAGCCAAGACCGAGACGCGCTTCGCTACCTGTGGAGGGGAAACCGCAGAGAAGGAGCGCCAGAAGAATATAGAATGACGTCCATCATTTTCGGCGCAGCCAGTTCGCCTTGCACAGCAATTTTTGCAAAGAACTGGAACGCAAACAAATATATAGAGAAGCACCCTGAAGCTGTGGATGCTATACTACGTAGTCATTATATGGATGACTACCTAGATAGTTATAGAACTATCGAGAAGGCGGCAGAAGTCGCTAGTATGGTGCGAAAAATACACCTACAGGCGAGGTTTGAACTCAAGAAATGGGTTTCAAATAGCTCGCAGCTCCTAGAAAAAATGGACCCATCGCACATACAAACTGAGATGGTATCCATTGGAGATATAGATACGTCGGAAAAGATACTCGGCCTCATATGGAGGCCAGGCGAAGACACGCTGGGTTTCAACCTCACACTCGCGCGTCTGCCTGAGGGTATCTTGGACCGAGAGGCGCCCACCAAGCGAGAGGCGCTCAAAATAGTCGCGTCGCTATACGACCCACTCGGACTCGCCTCACCAGTAACCATCAAGGCGAAGCAAATATTGCAAGAAGCATGGAGGCGAGGCGTCGACTGGGATCAGAGGCTAGATGTTGACCTGGCATTACAACCCGGGTACAACATTTATGCCAACTTAAAGATGTTAGCGTACCAAGATGCTATCCCGGAGATAGCGACGCTATTGAACAAATAGACAAGAATAGCTCGCTGCGACCCCTACAAATACAGGTCGTCGACAGCGTGCTGCGACTAAGAAGTCGCATAGCAGCTACGCAAGACGTAGCTAAAGCAGAGGCTACATGTTGACCTGGCATTACAACCCGGGTACAACATTTACGCCAATTTAACGAATGTTGAAAAAACATATTGACAGCGTGCTGCGACTAAGAAGTCGCATAGCAGCTACGCAAGAGGTAGCTGAAGAAGTGATGCGCCCGCCTATATTACATGGCGACCATCACATAACGCAGTTGTACATAGACTGGACACATCGCAGTCTACAACATAGTGGCACCGAACTCACAATTAATGAGGTACGGCAGCACTACTGGGTCGTGAAGATGCGACCAACAGCGAAGAAGGTGATAGCAAGATGCCTGCATTGCCGTATACGCAAGGCACAGCCACCAGTACCTGCGACCGGCGACCATCCGAAAACGCGCCTCGCTCACCATAAGAGGCCGTTTACATATACCGGGCTCGACTATTTCGGCCCGCTATCCGTCACCGTCGGTCGGCAGCATCAGAAGAGATACGTAGCACTATTTACGTGTCTCACATCAAGGGCGGTGCACCTTGAAATCGCCGCCAGCCTTAGCGCAGACTCCGCCATATTGGCGCTGCGCCGATTCGCCGCACGCAGAGGATGCCCAGCTGAGATACACTCAGACAATGGCACCAACATGCACGGCGCCGACAGAGAGCTGCGAGACGCCTTCAAAACAGAGGCAAGTCGTAGAGGCATCGTATGGCGCTTCATAACGCCATCAGCGCCATTCATGGGAGGCGCCTGGGAGCGCCTAGTTCGTTGTGTAAAAAACACACTATACAATGTACTTACAGAAAAACACCCCACCGAAGAGGTGTTGTCCACACTGATTTGTGAGGCAGAGTACATTGTAAATAGCCGACCATTGACACACGTGTCGGTAGATGGTGATGATGATGAATCCATCACACCGAATCACCTTTTACTCGGTGGGTCAGCCAGACTACCTACACCTGGCACGTTCACCGAGCAAGATATAGACAGCAGGAAAATATGGCGACGATCACAGATCCTCGCTGATATGTTCTGGAGTCGCTGGGTCAGAGAGTACCTGCCGGAGCTCCAAAACCGGCGGGAGCCACATAGTAGTGGGCCCAGATTTAAAGTGGGTGACCCTGTCCTGATAGCCGACGGCCAGCTGCCCCGCAATACGTGGCCGCGAGGCCGCATTGTGGCCGTGTATCCAGGAATCGACGGAGAAATCCGGACCGCTGAGGTACGCACGCTTGGCGGTACCTTGAAGCGTCCGGTGAAGAAACTCGTCCCACTGCCCCAGTAACCAGAGATGCCGGAGCGGCGACCGTCCTCTCGGTGGGCCTGGCCGGCAGCCGAGAAATGCCGTCCGTCGCTCACCGAAGGAATGCAGCGCCGCGCCGACAACACTTCGAGTCGACACAGCACTGCACGGCGGGAGATATGTTCGCGACGAAGCGTCATCAACCATACTAAATGGTTCATAGAAATTGAAGTTTGTATGTGTAGACATGTCTGCTTACCACGGCGCGCCACCTGATACTAAAATGAATTTTAGAGGCACGTTTATATTTATACTAAAATTTTACCTACATTTTTTGAGATAGTAGTATAATGTTTTTAGTGTTTGTCAGTATGTTATAGGGTTCAATAGTTCACCCTTAACAGAGTAAAATCATTAGAAAGCATACTGATAAGAGTTATCATAGTAAAAAACATAAATTTCTGTCATACGATACGTCTGTGCTCGGCGACGGATTAGTTCCGAATGAACCGTGAGAGGGAACCACACGTTATTTATAGTTTTGGTGGTTTTTGAAAATATTATAGTAATTAAAATCATGTTTTTAAGGGCTTATCCTATGTACTGGACATGAAATCAGTACATAATGATGAAACTATGTGAAGACCACATAGTTTCTGCTATGTAAATAGGAATATTGACTTGATATCTCAAACACCAAATATATGGTTTTAGGTCATTTTAGGGTATATGGGGGACCTAGACCGGGACAGGAAGCCTATATACACCTCATAGTTAGCGTAGTCTTTTATATAAAGCCCATTTACTTGAGATATCAAGTCAGTATATAATAGAAAAACTGCTGTTTATCTGGTTTTTGGCAATCGCTTACGGTTTTAGGTGCCCTAAGTACCTAGAAACATATAGGTGTACTGGTAAAAGTACTACCATTGGAAAGCCTGCTAAAAGGGCTTCCAGGCGGTTTCTAGATGGGAAGAATCGCTTGGATAGTCAACGAGATAAGCAGTCGTGAAAAATGTAAACAACGTAAAACGTTGAAATTTGTAGACCCTTCAGGTGGAATAACTCCATGAAGGGAATAGATGTACTCATGGTGTAAGTACTTTCGGATGGCTTGCTGGACTAGCTACCAAGCCATCACTTTGGAGCGAAAATCGCTCAAGTAGTTTAAGTACAATTCCAGAAAATAGGTTTCTGGAAATGTAATTTTTAGTCAGTTTTTGGCACTCCCCGGGACTATACACCCCTGGGAATTCCGAAAATAAGGAATTTTTGGGGACCTCCCGATGGCCCGTTAAACGCACCATCGTGTTGTCCCAATCTTATTAGTGTTTTTATATCTAATTTCTCTGATAGCTGGGCGCAAAGAAAGTGACCAGCTATCAAATTTGTACATATCAAGGCACCTTATGTGCATATGACCTAGATAGACTTACATAAACACTAGAAATGTAAAGTGTGGTCTATTGGCTACCAGAATCCCCATAATAGGCGGTGATTGCCTGGTTAGCCTAAGTAGGAAGTCCTAAAGTCGGTGAAATGACTTAGGAATTTATAGATTCATTACATAAGGGATGATATCCCATAGAAGATTCCCGAAAATAAGCTTTTTCTAGACGTCAACAGACAGCCTGCTATTGGCACCAGCAGGTCAACCCAACCTATAGATATCCTTAGGCTAGGTTAAAAGCTATTAAGGTTTTAACTGGGAAATAAAGGGAATTGTCCTTTCATTTCATGGAAATAGTCTAGGGAAGCTATCAATACCTGGAAATTAGGTATATTGATTAGATACATAGATAGGGGGCGTTACTGTGTTACAGTACGAAGGAATCCAGCTATTGATAGCACCATGGAAGGGGTGCGGTAACCCTATTTACCAAATATGTATAAGGGTTTTTTACATAAATAAAAATTATTTTCGGCGAGAATTTGCGGGGCTCTCAATAATGGCACGATGCGAGGGTATAAAGAACCCCCGGGCCCAAAATAGAATTTGTAGTCATCCAAAGCTAGTCGCTTGTACTTGTCTTAGTAAATAAGAAGTAATTCTTATATAGAATCACGTCTCAGAAATTGTTGAGAGCCCTAGAATCGTGCCGTGTACTGAAATAACTTAGTGTTTCATTTAATTCATCGACTTCAACCCTTATGAAGACATCCCTTTTCGATCCTGTCGAGCTGAACCTCGGAACCTGGACACCAGGAGTGCTGATCCAGAAGTAGGCAACCCGGAATCTGGAAATAACTCAAGTACAGCCAACACATCGTTGAATCGTTAGAGTCGATTTGCAACCCTACGTCACTGCTGCAGCTAGGCATCCAAGAACCTTTGTTTTCGTTGATGTGGATGGGGCGTTCAGCGGCAATGGCCAGAAGGTTTACGCCCTTCTTTTCTCGGGGCCAATGAACACGCTACGTCCTGCACACTCATTTTAAAATCAGCTACTCAAGGGAATCGGCGCCTGCAAAACCAGCTAGACATAATATTTCCCTACCAGCCTGTATGCTTTAAGATTTCCCTTCATAGTTCTTGAACAATGAAAACGGGAAAATTACAATCCTGAGTTCAGTCAGGAATCCTTTTCATTGATTTTGTAAAAAATTACCAAGAATTTTATACCAAGATCTCATCCCCAAACATTCGCAACCTGGTGAAGGTTGAGAGTGCGTGATGTCAAATCTATCTAATCTTTCCCAACTATGTAAGGGTTAGAGGGCAGTCCCTGTTTAACATGGAGTGACTTGCAGAATTGCCAAACTTAATTGGCAGTAGGCAGGGCACATTGCTCGCAGAACGGATGGTCGATGGCCGAAAAGTTCTGGAGTGGCAACCGTGAACCACAAGTCGTTGCATTGGAAGGCCTCCCACTAGGTGGACCGATGACCTAGTGAAGGTTGCAGGAATCCGCTGGATGCGAGATGGACGGTCCCGGGCAATGTGGCGACACTCGGGGCAGGCCTATGTTCAGCAGTGGACGTGTTTCGGTTGAAATTATGCTGGTGACATCACCATCAAGACCATCAAGCCTAGACTTTCACGTCTGTTGGGATCGGCTTCCAGTCTGATTGGATGCAGCTGACTACCAGTAATATACATGGATCGACTTTCTATCTGATCTCAACAACCCCCATATCCTTGTTCATAATACATAAAGTTACGGCAATGAACGGGGGTCATACCAAACTCGAGCTGTGTCGGAAAATTTCGATGTCATTTGTCCATTTAGAATCTTTTAAAATTATGCACCTGTGTCTGTTCCAGCCTTCTTCATCTTCGCCGTGGTCGAGTTGAGACTCTTACCTGGAGGTCAGTTGGGTTTCCAGTGCAATGACCCGGCGCTGTCTCACCCCTTCACTGGGGACACGATCAGCTGGAAAGTACTTATGGCTACCACTGTGTTTCTGCCTTTGGCTGTTGTAAGTACCAATATGTACATCTTTTTCTTAAGCCGAGAGTAGTAGAACTTATTTAATCCTTTCTGAGAGAAAGTTTGAGCCCTTTGGTCAGGGGTCCAGTTTCAGATTTCCGAAAAGGGCAATATTTCAAGGGTTAAGTCTATTAACTCAGTCAGTATGGTCATTCAGTATATTAATGGGGAATATGAACAAATTTTAATGTAGAACCCACTGTTGCGTACAATTTTTTGCAACTAAATCTAAAAAAATAATTATATTTATTATGGTGTTGAATGAAGTAAAAGTAAAATCTGGGGCCCTACCATGACGTGTCAAAACTTGATAGTTTTATCCCAATCATGGTTCCACTGTGAGAGAGTTACGGAGCGATACAAGACATAAAGCTCTGTCCCTTTTTCACAGTCGCACTATGATAGGTTTAGACAACGGTGAAGGAAAAAATGTAAGAAAACCTGGACTTATAGTTAGTATTTGTAAGTTTGTGCTCTATTGCTGTAATTGCTGCCAGACTTTCTAGTGCGAGAGTAAATAAAGAAAAAAAAAAATAAGGCCCCTGATCGTATTTTGAGTACCTGATCATATTTTGAGTACCTACTTTCACACACTGAAAAAGTGTCAGTGAATTAACTTTACATGGAGCAATTATCAGTACCAACCACTCTGCTGACAAGCAGGGATTTAACTTAAATATACACAGATAGTTAGTCAAACAAAACTTAAATACAAGTTTTTGTATGCGGCGTAATTTCTGCAATATTTGAATAAGCCGTTTCAACAGTCTAATCTTTGTTAAAAACATTATTAACCTTTACATTACTGAACACTAACACAAATGTCCTTGAAGCGAATTTGTGATTCTAATACCTTCTTTAAAGTAATAAAACAAAAGGAATACCTATTTATTATAACGTCTCTTAACAACACCTGAGGAGCGAACCAAGTTTAATTACTGTTATACTTTCTTTATTTTATTTAATAAATTTGCATATGCGGTCCAGCTTCTTCCAACTAAGCAGATTAAGGTTACACTAGTCGACGGCACGAACTATTTTGTGCGCGGGGTTAAAATGCATTTTATATCAACCGACAAAACGTGCGGAAGAGATAGATGCTGTGATGAGCAGTAGGAAGCTAGTTCGCGTACGAATACACACTTTTGCAAATTTGTAGCGCAATGGATAATGATTTAGGACGAAACCGAGCGCGCAAAATTTAATAAACAGACCTTTGGCAGTCTAGATATCATGAAAAAACGACTAAATCTATCTGTTCAAAATAAAATTATTTGCATTGTTTAACTACTAATCTATCCCGGTATGCTGGCCGTTTTGCAATTTCCCGTCTTCTTATGGCATTTATTTGCGCCCAAAAATGCGTTAAAATTAGTGTCGAAATGTGGAACATTCGACTCATAACTTTAAATTTTTTTCTTTTCTCACATTTTTGCTTCCATACAGGGCTAGATATTGATGAAACAAATTGATATCACTTTTTAATTTGAACGTTCATCGTCTAACAGTGGAGTAATCGCTAGAATACGTTTGTATGGAAGAATGATCGACTAGTGTAACCTTAAAGTCACAAGTTGTCACCTTAAGGGTACACTAGTCGAAAATTCTTCCATACAAACCTAGTCCAGGGATTATTCCACTGTTTGTTTGACCGAAGAATTTCGAAGACATGTGACATCGACCAATCCGCACTGAGCCCGCGTTGTGGATTACGGCCCATTTCCTCTCACAGAGAGGAGACCCTGGCACGCACAACGGACCAAATGGGAGTCTTAGTGCGGAAAAGGGGTCCATCTATCCTATCTTGTCACTGTCGCACAACTGTCCGACTTCTCTTCTTATCCGTTGTCTTCATTACTGAAGGTCGTGCCCGTCTTGGAAAGCTTCCACGGAGTCATTGACAAGCTGCTACCAAGCCACTCTATCTTCGTCTCTACTCAGGGCAGTGGTCACCGTGAGTCCCGCAATCGCCCTGATCTGGTCTGACCACCGAGTGGGTGAGCGTCCGCGTGGCCTTTTTCCATCCACTATTCCTACAACAACCAGTTTTTCCAGGTTATCTGGCTGTCTCCGGGCGATGTGATCAAAGCCACTGTCCGAATACAATTACAGAATAAAGGCGAGAATATAGCTAAGGCAAAACTCGTGCTAAGAAACGCTTATTAATCTCGGCCCCCGGTTTGAAAAATAATATTTTAATTGAAGTGTGCCGGGGTTTTAAAAAAGAAATAGTCTTTAACCCCGAGTTATGAAGGAAACTCATTCCATTTATATATCTTTGTTGATTTGATTGGGCGTGCGCCTGTTCCATACCAGGTCGTGTCGGGTAGCCGTCCCCCTACCCGCAGTCTTAATACGCAAAGGGTTTGATCGCTATCAATCGACCAATCACACAGACGGAAATCCACATCGCGTCATTCATCTCGCATGTGATTATTCGATTTGATAGCGGTCAAACCTTTCGTCTTTCCGAATTCACTTGCGCAATTCGGCTGCCGGTGTGATTCGTGTCGGGTAGCCATCCGATCAGAAAATGAGATGAGCATAAAGGAACAGAGATTGCACCCTTATTTCCGCCCACACTTGTGCGCTATATTATCTTCTGAGCAGACAGTTTTTCTCCGTTAGTTAAGGCACTTGTCCCACTGCCGACGATAACCGAGTAGATCTAGAAACTAAAAAGGATTTGGCGAGCAGCGAGAAGCGAGTGTGTAGTTTCGATAGGTTTGTCGCTCGGTTATAAGCGATTGTTCTTATCAGACGCGATTACTCGCACTACTCGTTCGGTGAGGCCGCACTGTAGATAGAAATGTCCGCTGGTTGGTCTCTCGGCGTGAGTTTTGACCGCCAAGCGAGCAAACGAGCATCACTGAGCGAGTATAACTTTGATAGCCCTTGTCACTGCGACAAACTAGTGGTGAGAGAGTTCTCGCCGGGAGCGTGAACAGCCAGTGATCAACTATTTAGTAGCACCTACCATGTTTTATCTCTGCACCACCCTAAGGTCGACTGATAATCAAATAAACTACTACTACGTGTATTTGTGCATAAAGTTTTAATAAATAAACTATTACTATATATATGTGTCTCATTTATTGACACGGTATCCTATATCCTTTGTACGTTTCTTCAGCGAGAAAATAGTCGATAGCTAATCGCTTACTCGTCAGCGGTGGAACAAGTGCCTTAGGTTAGGCCGAAGTTCGGTCAGGAGTTTTACTATGTTCGTTGTTTGTGTACTATTTTGAGCTCTTTTGAAGTTTATCAGGCTTCGGTAAACCGATGGGTACGAGGCGCACAGGACCGATCAGCGTGGCGACGCTTGGGAGAGGCCTTATGCCGCCTCCTCACGCTTGCTATTTGCCACAAACAGTGGCGAACAGCAAACACGTGCCGAACACTGACCACAATCACCCAACACAAACACGGTGTCCACATGCTTGGCGAACATGGCGGACGACGAGCTTATTGTGTCAGCGATTACTTTCGGGTTAACTCCTCATTTTTCCTTACAATTTAGCTTAGGCTACACAAAATGTCACGATTCGTAACTTTGACCACCACTATTAACTCCGTCCGCCGCCGCCGCCCGCAAGATCGCGCGTACTACTGAATTAAACAAGCGTCTGGATATATCGCAAACACGTTTGTCGAACACCCTTTGATTTGTGCATAAAAACCGACACCGATGCCGAACACGGACGAACACAAACAAAAACAGGCAAACACAAACAAACACCCATCCACACGTTCGTGTTTGTTGTTTGCCATTGTTCGTCAAGCGTGTGGAGGCGGCTTTATGTCCCGCAGTGGTCTTTCGGTTGAAATGATGATTATAATGATGTTTATCAATCTTTCTGTTGCTTTCCAGATGTTAACAATAGAGAGGATATACCACCACGACAAGACGGTGAGACACAAGCAAGCGATATGTTGGTTCAAGGAGTACCTTTTTGGGGTCCTGATCAACCTCGTCATAGTGCAGACGTTAAAGCTCATCGTGGGGTCTCCGAGACCCCACTTCTTTGATACTTGCAGTCCTAAGGAGGCGCTGACTTGTCAGGGGTAAGAATTTGTTTGTTTTTTTTTTTGTTGTTGTGCATCACCCAAAAAAACTTAAGTATAAGTAAAAAATTATGCGAGAATTTACACTGGCAATTTTGAGCCATTTTTTTATAATTTTTTCACGAAGTGTACATCAAATGCGAAGTGAGTCTTCAAGGCGGGCTTGTGTAGTTCGTGTGTGTGTGTTGTGATCAAATCACATCAGTCATAGGTACCTCTTACTTGTAATATCGGTACTAGGTAACTAGAATAATAACTAAGTTATATTCTACGTGGCTTTCAAACGTCTGAATATATGCAACTACATATATGAAAGTTGGTATATTTTACAATATTCGGCGGTGCGAGGCTTGACCTTCCGTATCCAGACCGCGGTCCGCCGGTTGCCGACCGCTGACTGCTAATGTATACTCTGGCCAAGATGAACGTACAATATTTACTAACAAAGCATTGCCAGAATGCCAGCTGAATCAACTGACAGCAGGGGTGGACATTTTAGGTTCGCTCTAATCTAATCTTCCAGTCCTATGACCTTGAATATTTTATGTTCTCAAACTGTCTTTCATCTGTACTAACTCTGTTAAATCTATGTACAACAGATACAACATTCTATATCGAATTCGTTTTATTTTATTTGTTAGGTAGAGGGAAGTCCAAAAAAAAGTGCTGTTTTACTTTATTAGCAATCATTGTATCTTTAAAATGGCTGGAGAAGATCATAAATTGTGACAAATATGTAGTCTGAATTAACAACGTTTGTGGCGCCAATTGGAAACACGGCTTCACCAGTTTTACCTCGGATATGGGTTTTTTAGAAGAACCCTGTGTCCTGCTGTGATACTAACTCGACTTCTTCCCTTATGTACATCAGCAGAAGCCGCTGCCTTTCGTTGCCTCTAGAATTTTGATAAATACCCAATATCCCCAATTTTTTAAAGTCTATAATAAATATTAACAGCAGCATAATGATTGCATTTTCAGGTCTGAATATATTTCAAGTTATACATGCACAAAGGCGCACTGGGTAAATCAGTCGGATAGAAGTTTTCCTTCAGGACACACGTCTCTTGCAGTACATACTGGGCTGTTTTTAGCTGTAAGTACTTATTAATATTATTCTATATCGTTGGTCTCGTGATGATTGTTTGATGGTCACGTTATAGGAAATTGGGCGTATAATGCGCCCTGGGGCCACGGCCCATCGCGCATCACGATGCGCTCTGACGTGTTACTGGCATAATGTTAACACTGTGAAAAAGAGATAATCCTATTCACCCTTTATACTCGTAGCCCCGTCTCTGTCTCACAAGGGAACCACGATGGCATTAATACGTCATAGTAAGGCCCCTAATCTATTATTTTGGGGTCATATCGTGACTTTAAGGCATTTGTCACACTGGATGCGTTCTGCGTCCTGCGGTCCGGTCACTCGAACAAAGCAAAACGACAAAACCTTACATGCGTACGGAGCGGTCTTTTCGTTTCAATTCGAAATATAGTTATTTTTATAATAGTTTATTTTTCAACAGTTACGTAAAACGAACTAATAGTTACCTACTAACTATTTCAAATTACGTTACCTTGAAATAGGCACAGTTAATACTTAATAGTTAATTAATGTATCATGTCCTACTGTGAGAAAAATACCCTAATGACAAAAGCAAACAAAAAGTGCTTCAAGGTTCTTTGTTATTTAGGAAAAAATATACCTACCTACTTAAGATAGTAGAGAGGAGATCATTTATTCATTAAATGATGACTAGCAGTATTTAATAGCCTGTAGTTGGCTCAAAGGCCATTTCGAAAACTGAAGCGGTAAATATTGTACCAACCATATGTACTTGTACTCAAAGAAACTATGAATGGATAGTATAAACGATGATTTGGCTAGAAACTTTAATGACGTCGAATAGAGATGTATGGAAGAAGACGAGATTCTGCGCCAATCCCGATTACATTGCGATAAGGTAGGGATGCATGGAAGAAGGTGAAATGTTAACCCTAGTTATATTGGGATAAGAGATAGGGATGTATGGAAGATGACGACATGCTGCGCTAACCCTAGTTATATTGGGATAACGTAGGGATGCATGGAAGAAGATGACATGCTGCGCTAACCCTAGTTCTATTGGGATAAGAGATAGGGATGTATGGCAGAAGACGACGTGCTGCGCCAATCCCGATTATATTGGGTTAAGGTAAGGATGCATGAAAGAAGGCGACATGCTGCGACAATCCCAATTATATTGGGATAAAGATAGGGATACATGGAAGAAGGCGACATGCTGCGCTAACCATAGTTATATTGGGATAAGAGATAGGGATGCATGGAAGAAGACGACATATTGCGCTAACCCTAGTTATATTGGGATAAGATAGGGATGCATGGAAGAAGATGACATGCTGCGCTAACCCTAGTTATATTGGGATAAGAGATAGGGATGTATGGAAGAAGACGACATGCTGCGCTAACCCTAGTTATATTGGGATAACGTAGGGATGCATGGAAGAAGATGACATGCTGCGCTAACCCTAGTTATATTGGGATAAGAGATAGGGATGTATGGAAGAAGACAACATGCTGCGCTAACCCTAGTTATATTGGGATAACGTAGGGATGCATGGAAGAAGACGACATGCTGCGCTAACCCTAGTTATATTGGGATAACGTAGGGATGCATGGAAGAAGACGACATGCTGCGCTAACCCTAATTATATATGGATAACATAGGGATGCATGAAAGAAGGCGAAATGCTGCGCTAACCCTAGTTATATTGGGATAACGTAGGGATGCATGGAAGAAGACGATATGCTGCGCTAACCCTAATTATATTGGGATAACATAGGGATGCATGAAAGAAGGCGAAATGCTGCGCTAACCCTAGTTATATTGGGATAACGTAAGGATGCATGGAAGAAGACGATATGCTGCGCTAACCCTAGTTATATTGGGATAAGATAGGGATGCATGGAAGAAGACGACATGCTGCGCTAACCCTAGTTATATTGGGATAACATAGGGATGCATGAAAGAAGACGACATGCTGCGCTAACCCTAGTTATATTGGGATAAGAGATAGGGATGTATGGAAGAAGACGACATGCTGCGCTAACCCTAGTTATATTGGGATAACGTAGGGATGCATGGAAGAAGATGACATGCTGCGCTAACCCTAGTTATATTGGGATAAGAGATAGGGATGTATGGAAGAAGACAACATGCTGCGCTAACCCTAGTTATATTGGGATAACGTAGGGATGCATGGAAGAAGACGACATGCTGCGCTAACCCTAGTTATATTGGGATAACGTAGGGATGCATGGAAGAAGACGACATGCTGCGCTAACCCTAATTATATATGGATAACATAGGGATGCATGAAAGAAGGCGAAATGCTGCGCTAACCCTAGTTATATTGGGATAACGTAGGGATGCATGGAAGAAGACGATATGCTGCGCTAACCCTAATTATATTGGGATAACATAGGGATGCATGAAAGAAGGCGAAATGCTGCGCTAACCCTAGTTATATTGGGATAACGTAAGGATGCATGGAAGAAGACGATATGCTGCGCTAACCCTAGTTATATTGGGATAAGATAGGGATGCATGGAAGAAGACGACATGCTGCGCTAACCCTAGTTATATTGGGATAACATAGGGATGCATGAAAGAAGACGACATGCTGCGCTAACCCTAATTATATATGGATAACATAGGGATGCATGAAAGAAGACGATATGCTGCGCTAACCCTAATTATATTGGGATAACATAGGGATGCATGAAAGAAGGCGAAATGCTGCGCTAACCCTAGTTATATTGGGATAACGTAAGGATGCATGGAAGAAGACGATATGCTGCGCTAACCCTAGTTATATTGGGATAAGATAGGGATGCATGGAAGAAGACGACATGCTGCGCTAACCCTAGTTATATTGGGATAACGTAGGGATGCATGGAAGAAGACGATATGCTGCGCTAACCCTAATTATATTGGGATAACATAGGGATGCATGAAAGAAGGCGAAATGCTGCGCTAACCCTAGTTATATTGGGATAACGTAGGGATGCATGGAAGAAGACGATATGCTGCGCTAACCCTAATTATATTGGGATAACATAGGGATGCATGAAAGAAGGCGAAATGCTGCGCTAACCCTAGTTATATTGGGATAACGTAAGGATGCATGGAAGAAGACGATATGCTGCGCTAACCCTAGTTATATTGGGATAAGATAGGGATGCATGGAAGAAGACGACATGCTGCGCTAACCCTAGTTATATTGGGATAAGATAGGGATGCATGGAAGAAGATGACATGCTGCGCTAACACTAGTTATATTGGGATAAGATAGGGATGCATGGAAGAAGATAACATGCTGCGCTAACACTAGTTATATTGGGATAAGATAGGGATGCATGGAAGAAGATGAAATGCTGCGCTAACACTGGTTATATTGGGATAAGATAGGGATGCATGGAAGAAGATGACATGCCGCGCTAACACTAGTTATATTGGGATAAGATAGGGATGCATGGAAGAAGATGACATGCTGCGCTAACATTGGTTATATTGGGATAAGATAGGGATGCATGAAAGAAGGCGAAATGCGCTAACCCCAATTATATTAGGAAAAGGACGGACAGGATGTTTGTTATTACAGACTATATAATTTAGGTTTTATTCAACTGTTACTGTAAAATCCCGAACATTAGGTTTTATTCAAGACCATATTTAATTTCAGTACTACCTCCACCGCCGAACAACCTGTCCAAACACAAGCAAGATTGTCATCATCCAGATACTGTGCGTGGCTGCAGCGGTGCTGTGCAGTGTATCTCGTATGACGGACCACCGGCATCACTGGTGGGACGTGCTGTCGGGCGCGGTGATAGCGGCGCCCGTGTTGTTGTGGACTGTAAGTACTTGCTTTTCTTACAGAAAGACTCGTGTGAATGTGAGTTATAATATTCCAGACATTCTCCATTTACAACAGTCAAAAGACGAAGCCTCAGGCACAGATAATACTAACATACAGAGCCTCGTCCTATACAAAGACATCGTGCCGACGTAACTAGCGGTTTTAGGGTTCCGTACCCAAAGGGACGGGACTAACGGGACCCTATTACTAAGACTCCGCGATCCGTCTGTCTGTCTGTCTGTCACCAGGCTTTATCTCATGAACCGTGATAGCTAAGCAGTTGAAATTTTATAGATTTTTATTTTTATGCCGCTATAACAACAAATATTAAAAACAGAATAAAATCAATATTTAAGTGGGGCTGCCATATAACAAACGTGTTTTTTTTGCCGTTTTTTGTTCTAATGGTACGGAACCCTTGGCCGGTTTATTTATGTACAGTGACGATTTGTTTTATAGTATTTTTTTGCACGTTTTAGTTTCCTTGTAACAAAATGTGTTACAAAACAAATTTAAAAAATCGTGTGGATGCCGCAGAAACTTAAAACCGCGCCATCTATTGGAATCATTTTTAAATTATCCATTCAAATAATCTTTGAAATGTGAACTATGGGCCCAATATTCCTTAATTTTGAGCTTAGGAGAGTTAATTAAACAAGATCATATATTTTTTATGATCGTCTCTGGAAAATCTTAATATTTCGGAAAACTCAATAACCAATCAAAGCTTATCACGCCATCTAGTGCAATTTATTTGAACCTAATTTTCTTTCTTCTCGTTGGGTGCCTGTGCCTCAGGTTTGAACCTATACTTAAATTATAATCTATTTCCCTCCCACAAAAATAGCCTGCGTTTTTGTCACATCCATAAATATCTGTTATTTACAGTCCTGAATTGATTTTTGAGTAATCGTTTGTAATATTTTTTTATTATTATTTGTATTTATTGTAAGAAGACGACAAAACAAATTGTTGCAATAGAATTTTAAATTTATCATGTATGCCATTTCGTGTATACTACTTAACTATCAAAGATTCTGTCTGGAAGTTTAAACGAAACCATTTCTCTTTTTTGTAGATTTATTCCCTGTGCGGTGACTTCAAGTGTACCAACAATTCTTCTGCATCAGACGACCCGACGAGTATCAACACGGGCGTCGCTGAAGTGCCTCTTCTTACCAAGGAAACCTAACTTCTGTATTATAGTATTGTTTGTTAGTCTTGACGCTAGATAGCTGTAACTGATAGCCTGAAAACAACTGCGGTGAAATTATAGGAAATCGAAAATATTGAAAATCATATAATTGTGTTTATCCAAGATATTGGTTGACAAAATACTGGTATGCTTAATACTGGAATATATAAGATACTGGTACCCAAATACTGGCATGTTCTATATAAGGTACTGGTATCCTAAACGCTGGTATTTTCAGAAAACTGGTATCCTAAATACTGGAATATATAATATACTGGTATCCTAAACACCGGTATGTTTAAGATACTAGTATCCTAAATACTGGAATTTTCAAGATACTGGTATCCAAAATACTAGTATGGTTATGGTGCTAGTATCTAAGATAAATTCAACATTGTGGTATGTCCAAAATACTGGTATCCAAAAATAATATTAAAGTAAGAAACTATTATACGTTAAGGAAAGCTTCACCGCCCTAATTGGAATTGTCGTAGATTGTTCTCCGTTATTAGAACATAAGTAAAAAAAGTTCTAAAATAAGACATACATATTATATCATAGCACTCGATGTCGCCTTTTTAAAGTACATACTGTGATGACGAATTTTTAACCTCAATCAAATAAGTTTTATTAAACTATACAAAGATGAAAAAAAAAAAAGAATTTTACATTCGAAACCCTGCAAAAAGATAAATTCTACCTTTAATATTGACTATTTCTAATAATAACTAATATTCATTACATAAAGACGCTGTGATGTTTAACATGTATAAAATAAATATTACTTAACACTACGGGTTAACTTAGCATGATCAGTGGAGTCTAATCCTATACAAAAAAACCGTGCCGACGTTCTATACTGATTATTCTGATTATTTTTGTACATCGATCGCATTCGGTTCCGTTCCGTTTCTTTCCACGGATATAGATGGTGATCTATCTATCGCCGTGGAACGAAACTGAACGCGATAAATTTACAAAAAAATAATCGCTACAATCAAAGATGAAAAACGCTAGTTACGTCGGCACGGTTTCTTTGTATGGGATGAAGCATCTGTATGCTAGTATTATATTATCCGTGGCATGATCTATATAGTATCTACAGTATTCAGTAGCCAATCACTTTCATACCTCACACGATTTACATTCATCATTAATAACTCTCGCATGGTCTCCTTAAACTCTTATTCTCGATTGTCTGTGACCAATATGTCGTAAACGAATTCAAGTTTCGTGCCGAGTTACAGTATGGTTACTTGGGACCTTGTTTAATTTTAATGACCGGGGCCGTAAAGGGAATTTCTCTAGTGCGAAAAAAAGAGAAAACTTATTGTAGTGTTTTTTTAAAAGGGATAGCACTCTACATCTTGTATAGCAATCTCTCTTTTTCACACTGGAATATTGATGACTTTGACAGTTCTCTACGGGTTATGGAGTTAAATAGATAATAACTGACAGTGATGCAATTAAATAAAGGTGTCTCAGAATGTTTTTCGTTTTTGATACTTAATAAATAGACACTAGAATTAGTAATTAAAACTCGATTTATTTACTGTTGAATTAATGAGCCGTTTTTCAATTTTATTTGTAAAAAACAAATTTTGTAAATACGCACCTTCCACTTCCTGTCACTCACTTAGCCTGGAACTAAAATTTTCATTATTTATTTCGTCTGTGAGTCTTTGCTTGCTTTTAAACATTCTGGTTGGGTGGCAATGGTTTGTAAACTTTACTTTTTAAGTAGCCCCATAGAAGAACATCAGCAGGCGTTTAATCTGGGTTATTTGGGCTGCCATATCACGTCAAGGAATTGTTGGTCTCTCACTGTTTTGCGTTCGATTGAAGATTTTAGTTACAGGATAATTGAGTGTCAAGAAGTAGAGGGTGCACATTAACTAAATATTGTTTTTAAAAAACAAAATTGAAAAACTGCTCTTTAATTTAACAGTGAATAAACCGAGTTTGAACTTATTCTAGTGTTTTTTTTTTAAGAATCAATAAAGAAATATATTCTGAGACATCCGTTATAAAGAGAGAAAAAGTATTCACCCTACAATGCTGGTCATTGCATTCATAATATATTATAATTAAATAATAGTTAGATAATTTTATTTATTTTTATTACATAAGCTTTCATCTGGTATTATTTTGGGTTCGAATATTTAATTTAATTTAGATTAAAGCGACGGTCATGTAATTTTATTATTCAACACATATTTCCTGAAAGCAATAATGTTGTACAAAATAGTCAAAGAAAATATAATATTTTTAATAAGATTCCATAAAGAAGTCAAATGTCAAGTTTTCACCTGAAACAATGTAAAACTTTTTTTTAAATATTTTGTTTTCTATGTTCAACCTTGCATATGTGCAGGATTGTGAGTTGCGCAAGTTTCACAAGTACAGTAATCGTCAATTGTTTTGGCTGGTTTGAATGTAGGTTTTCCAATGCTAAGCCTTGGCCAACTTCAGACCGGCCAAGAACTACTTATAAGTATGTTTTGCATGCAAGTTGTACTTGTGTAAGTAGTAGCAGTAACTGTATATGTACCAATTTATGTATAATGTATGTATAAATAAAAATTGTAAACCACGCCAAATATTATATTCGATATTGACTAAGGCTTAAGATGATCATTATTTTGTATAAAATGTAATAATTTATTTTTTATCATGTATTTATTAAAGGTGGTTTATTTTTATCAGCTTTGTTTTATTTAAGCTTCTATAGCAACTCTTCTTAGGTTCATGAAATACTTTGAACTAGCGACAAATCGTGTTCAACATTAGTTAGACAGACCGCTTTTTTATCCATACTTAATATTATACATGCTAAAGTAACTCTGTCTGTCTGTTAACTTTTCACGCTTAAACTGCTGAACCGATTTAGATGAAAGGACAATGCCAGAAGTCCATACATTGTTTTAGCCGAGATTAAATTCCTACTACTTTAAATGAAAAATACCTGGTTTAATTCAGGGTCATGTTCTGAATTATTAGTTTGTGCAAGAATTTTCGTTCAAGAATGCCGAGAATATTAAATATTCAGTCATGAACTTTTGTAGGTTATGTCTGGGTAACTAAATGTATATTTATTTATTTAAGCGACTATGACGAGTATCAAAATGTATTCTTCAGCAACCACGCTTTAATTTTTTTTAAATAAGATACTAGACTTTTGCCTATCATTAATTGAATGTAAGTAATTCATTTATTTCTACTTCTACTACAGTATTCTTACCTACCTGCACACCTACACTTAGACATAAACTGTATTTTTAATTCATTTACTCCGTTTTATTATAATAACAAATACAATAATAAAATACTACAATCACTACTTGTCTCTTGGAAGAATAAGTGTAGTATGGCAACACTAAGCTAAGGCGAGTTAACGAAAAAATCAATTAACTTTCATTTATAATGTTTTTTTTTATCCGTGGTAAACCAGTTAATATTATACTTTTAAAAAAAACGTTAGCAATTAATAGAAATTCTTTCGTATATAACTCACTTTCAGACGCTCAAATATAAGTCAGCTAAGATTTCGTCATTGTTCTTTAGTATGGAGATAGTTTGAGATCCTGGGAAGGACATATCACCTATGATGGTTTTTATACCGGAAATCATCCTTAAGGGTACACTAGTCGATAATTATTCCATACAAACGTAGTCTGGCGATTACGCCACTGTTTGACGATGTACGTTCAAAACAAAAAATGATATCAATTTGTCTCATCATTATCTAGCCCTATAAGGAAACAAAAAAGTAAAACATCTGAAAGTTATGAGCGTCGAAAGTTCCTTATTTCAATACTAATTTTAACGCATATTTGGGCGGCAATAAATACCATAACAAGAAGGAAAATTGCAAAACGTCTACCATACAGGGATAGATTAGCAGGTGTGCGTTACCCAGGCAAAATGTTTTGCTTTAGAGAGATGAGACTTAAACAAATAATTAGTGTATCATGAGGAGCAATTTGTTTACTAATAGCAAAATTTGTTTGAATTGTAGTTTTTAAGTTATTTAAGAAAAACAAATTTTGCTGGAGTAACGTTTGAAACGTTACCCAGGCAAAATCGTCTTTCAAAAATTAGTTTCAGCACGGAACCAAATACATGAATAGATAGCTTTTGTTGAGTAGTAAATGTTTATAAATAGCAAAATTTGTGTATGGTATAGTTCTTTAGTTATTTAAGATTTTGCTGCGGTAACGTTTTGGGATTTCCCAGATCTCGAAAACGGCTCAACGCAGAAGTTTGAAAAAAATACCAATAAAAGACCTTAATTTGTTTAAATTTGTTTAATCATTAGTTTTTGATTTGGTTGACGTAAACCAATGTAATTAAATGGTTTCAAAAATCAGAAGAAGCGGGTTTACATGTAAACCAATACACTTATAACCAAATAAACAGCTGTAAAAAATACCCGTGGTTCGACGCTTGTTTACAGCAGACATTTTAGATTTCATACTTTACACGTTAAGAAGATAAAAACAAATTTGATTTATTTTAGACTGGTCGTACTTTAGCGATCGAATACGCAGTTCCCATAACATTAAGAAACATGGCATACTTTAAACAAATTAAAATGATTCATGAAAATTCTTTCCTGTTAATTTCAGCCTTGAATTACGGCTCTAATGAAAGTTATCTCAAAAACAAGAATATGTCAGCAATTCTCTAATAAGCCGACCAAATTGAAAAGGTCACGTAAAAGCGACTGCACCGTACGTACGGGTAATCTTCGCAAATTAGCAGCTTGGTAACCGATGTTTTGTACAGTTAAGCAGAAAAACGTTATTCGTGAAGCCGATTTTTTAATATTTTTTAAGTGCAGTACCATATTACACAATTTTTACTAGTTAATAAAAGTGTAATATCATAGTGTATAATTTATAGTGTGATTTAAAACAATACAAACATATAAAGGGTGTAAGGGACAGCCCTCCACAAACTGATGGGGTGAATTCAGTATATCATACTAAGATGTCCGGTACAAGAAATTATTTCAGGATCGTTAGGGGAATCCAATAAACCTGATTTATTTTATTTCCTCATACGCAATGTAACGCTACCGTGACAAAACGCGCGCAGCGAGTCATCGGCCGTACTCTTACGCACGTGTTCGTTCGAAACACTGGGTTCGCTTTACAAATGACCTTTCCTAGAATAAATCTTTTGTTTCATAAAAAAAAGAACAAAAAATAAAAATGTTCCGCCGACCGCTTCCACTTAACTTTGACACCACAACAAAAATAAGTCCAAAAGCGTACGTAACAATGAAGACGTGTGAACATGCAACGACACAAACAGAAACTGTTCTGTGCAAACACAACAGACAGCCCGGCGGCCGGCGGTTTTGTTCTTGGGTTTAACCCGTAAACTACAGCATAATAAGGTTTTTTTCGCCAACGGCCGGGCTAACGTCTTCCCATTTTGTGCAATCGCAGATGACGAGTTTGATGAACTCTGTAGCTAGGCAGAAAGTGAACAGCTGATTTTACGTGTCGTTCGTTAGAGTATTTGAACATCCATTGCTAGTTTTTTGGTTTTAGCCGTATTTTTCACATAAATGGAGTGCTGCTTTCATATAATGTAATTTTACATTGAAATAAAACTGAAAAAACTGAACACTGTGGTATTGAAATATGAGCTTTATGTCGTGTTACTTAGAGTGGATATTTCAACATTAAGTTAAAAGAAGGTTACGACGCTTTGACAATGATTGGTTCACGGGTTATCCACCTGTGGCAGTCACATGTAATGTTAAAATATTCACTCTAAGTAACACGTAACAAAACTCATATTAAAATGCCATACTGTGAGTCGAGGTGAAATGGAGTCCACCTATCAACCTACGTTATTAGTACCTCCTAAGGAAAATTGTACAAACTATTAATGTATCCAAATATTAAAATTAAGTAAGTAGGTTATAACTTATCTGTGATTTTTCTCTAAAAATGTTGATGCTAAGGCAAAGCAATACATATAATTTGTATGAGACTGATTTTTTAAATAAAAATAATGAATCTTAACCATTTTATTATTTTAACTAACCTGACCAGAAAACTTTTGTATTCAACTGTACTAACAAAACATCTATATTATCCTGTTCATTTCAGATGGTTGCGCTTATGTATGGTGCGGTCGCTTTTATGTGACCTTTTCAATTTGGTCGGCTCATTAGAGAATTGCTGACATAATCTTGTTTTTTGAGATAACTTTCATTAGAGCCGTAATTCAAAGCTGCAATTAACAGGAAGGAATTTTCAGGAATCATTTTAATTTGTTTAAAGTATGCCATGTTTCTTAATGTTATGGGAACTGCGTATTTGATCGCTAAAGTACGACCAGTCTAAAATAAATCAAATTTGTTTTTATCTTCTTAATGTGTAAAGTATGAAATCTAATATTTCTGATGTAAACAAGCGTCGAACCACGGGTATTTTTTACAGCTGTTTATTTGGTTATAAGTGTATTGGTTTACTTGCAAACCCGTTTCTTCTGATTTTTGAAACCATTTAATTACATTGGTTTACGTCAACCAAATCAAAAACTAATGATTAAACAAATTTAAACAAATTGAGGTCTTTTATTGGTATTTTTTTCAAACTTCTGCGTTGAGCCGTTTTCGAGATCTGGGAAATCCCAAAACGTTACCGCAGCAAAATCTTAAATAACTAAAGAACTATACCACACACAAATTTTGCTATTTATAAACATTTACTACGCAACAAAAGCTATCTATTCATGTATTTGGTTCCGTGCTGAAACTAATTTTTGAAAGACTATTTTGCCTGGGTAACGTTTCAAACGTTACTCCAGCAAAATTTGTTTTTCTCAAATAACTTAAAAACTACAATTCAAACAAATTTTGCTATTAGTAAACAAATTGCTCCTCATGATACACTAATTATTTGTTTAAGTCTCATCTCTCTAAAGCAAAACATTTTGCCTGGGTAACGCACACGATTAGCAGTTCAACAATGCAAATAATTTTATTTTGAAAATATACATTTAGAAGTTTATTCATGATATCTAGACTGCCAAAGGTCTGTTTATAAAGCTTCGCGCGCTCGTTTTCGTCCTAACTCATCATCCATTTCGCTACAAACTTGCAAAAGTGCTAATTCGTACGCGAACTAGCTTCTTACTGCTCATCACAGCATCTATCTCTTTTGCACGAGTTGTCAGATGAGATAGCAGGCATTTTAACCCCGCGCACAAAGTAGTTCGTGCCGTCGACTAGTGTAACCTTAAGGGGGTGGAAGTTTGTATGGTGAACTAATAATTTCTCAAGTAACGCGGGCCTACACACCTACAATATTATTGCGCGATATAAGGGAAAGGCTGTTCGAAGTACTAATGCTACGCAGACGAAGTCGCGGGCAACAGCTAGTCCTATATAATATTATAAATGCGAATGTGTTTGTTTGTTAAGCGTTCACGCCTTAACAAATGAAAGAATTTGGATGAAACTTGGCATATGGTTAGACCGGCGACTCTAGACAAGTGACATAAACTAGCAACGAAAGCGTCGCGTTAGCGATTGGAAAACATCGAAAATGTATGTGATTGTCAAACGCTATCGTCGCAAATGTCACGTGATCAATACTAATAATTTCAGCATTTCGCTATGAATGTGATTTTTTGTCTAGAGCTTCAGAACCTAGATTAGGACATAGTCCGATACTTTTAATCCCGGTATGATTTTCCCTTGACATAATAAAACACTTCACGCGGGCAAAGTCGCGTGGAGAGGCTAGTTCAGTACTAAGTCTTAGCCATTATCAAGTAACTTGTTTGCTGCTTAAATAGCGACTATAATCACAAATACATGTATCTTTAATTACACGTATGACAAACTTCAAAACACGAATGCTAGTATTTAATTACGTAAACTATATAATTACACCTTCATAATGCTCACTGATTCTCACAAATATAATTATACGTTCAAACAACTGATAATTTCCAAGCAAAACTGAACATTTCTTCGAGCTCTAATTAAAAATGTATGAATCGTGCGACCCCAAATGTGGTCTGACTTGACGGTAGCGTTCGACACTATTAACATAATTAATAAGCCTTTGAAATACCCTGTCCTTTAGTTAAACCATCACTTGTTACTGTTTGGAGTCTTTCTTTGCCTACCTGCTGACAATATTCAACAAGAAAATGTTATTTCAACCATTGTTTTTAATTTTTTCCTTGTTACTAAAGGAGGGGTACTCCAAGGATCCTACTTGGGTCCACTTCCTTAAAAGCTATGTTGAGAACGAAGGAAAACCTACTATTATGATCTTTTGTGACCTTTGCTGGGCGAAAAGTAAGTAACATTGCCACTTAATTTATGTAGGAAATATAGTAGTGGACTAGGCAAAAAAATTAAAATCTACTCACTACTCGAAATAGTAGATATTCTTGAAGAAAAAAGTACTTGTTTTTTTGTAATTTTCATTTGAATGTTTTGTAGGTAGAGTACCTACCTACTGTACCGTCTAGTGTTATTTTTTCAGATGTTATGGTCAATTTAGCAAGCGAATTATCAAAAATTGGATGCAGATCGTCAACATCACTGGATGTTGACTCCACATATTACTATCATGATTTACTATATCTTGTTGACCTGGACTGTCCAAGAGCTGAAGAAATCATTGCGTTGGTAATTTATTTTTGGAAATTCTTTGAATTATGTGTAGGTAGGTCAAACACTGATAAATTGTTTGCCCTTACTATGTAATGTACGACGGCGACTGAGCTCTGCTCGGTCGAAAATAAGGAAAACGACGTTTTCTAAAAATGAAACCTAAAGCTAGATCGATTTATCGCCCCCGAAACCTCCTGCATACTAAATTTCATGAAAATCGTTGGAGCCGTTTCCGAGATTCAGATTATATATATTGATACATATATCTTTATAAATGTTTTTTGTCCTGTAATTATTTAAGTGGTGTACAATAAAGTATATAATATAAAAGAATTGCTCGTTTAAAGATAAGGTATTAAGATAGATAGATTAATTTACTCACCATAGCTAGATTTATTTATTTCAGTTTCGACTAATAATGCCAGCCTGTTACCATCCGGCTTCAGTGCAAAGACCTTTGGTCAAGCAAAGAAGGCACGAGCACTGATCACCACATACTTGTAAAAGCTCGATGCGCGTTGTAATTTTTTATGAGGCTAATTTTTTTATGATGTTTTCATCAAAGAGCAGTGGTGGCCTATGGTAACAGCCGCTACCAATTTGTAGTTCGTGGGTTCGAATCCAGGCAGGCGCTATACTTTGTGCAAATTATTTCATCATCACTGCTCTCAAAACTGTCTTAAAACCAAAAAATCGAAGTCATGTGACATCCACCAACCCACACTGGGCCCGCTTGGTGAATAACGGCCCATTCCCTCTCACAGAGTCCTCTGCAAGCACAACGGACCAAATGGGAGTCTAAATAAAGGGGGTCCATCTATCCTATGATTTTTCCATTGTTATTTTCAAGGCAACAAAACGTAACCTCTTTCGTTCACCGTTCCGCTGGCTGGTCATCACCGCTTGGGCTAAGCATTCAAACATGGCTGGATTATGGAACAGCCCAATACTGGCCGATAGCGACTTAGTGCTGGCTGCGGGTACTGCTGGCGGCTATATCAAACTAACGGAACGTGAGTAGAAAGAAGGTTTAGCCATAACTAATAGACTGATCGAACAATATACAAAATAGACCTTTCTGTTGAAAGATACAAAGTGTCTATTGCCACAAAGTACGTAAGCGGCGCGCCGCATACAGAGAATCTACGAACAAAGTGTCATTTTGCACACACATATTGACATTGCGATTTTACAGGGATTCTTTGGCAATATTGGACCGAGCTCAGTCGCCGCTGTCACGATTGCTTTGTGCAGGCGTTTGTCACGTCATTCATACATATAGTACTGTAACTTATCTGTCAAACGGACGTTTTTGGAGCTTACATTTTAAATGGGACATAAGATCGGTTTTCGTTTATTTTTGGTGAAATGGTGACAAACAGCGCCAGTCATAATTCACAGTTAAGTTGGTCGAACTGTTACGAGGTTGCATTGGCTGGGTTACCTTTATGAATTGTTACAGACCGAATATAGAGTGATATGAAAGAAAAGGGAGTCAGTGATAGCGTGACGGGGGACAGGACGGTACCTATGGAAGAAGAAAACGTGTTGCGCCGACCCCAAGTAACATGGGAC
This sequence comes from Orthosia incerta, assembly GCA_948252205.1. Lineage (NCBI taxonomy): Eukaryota > Metazoa > Arthropoda > Insecta > Lepidoptera > Noctuidae > Orthosia > Orthosia incerta. Next base: position 5,627,531 of record OX411745.1, on the reverse strand, counting down.
AAGGGCAGGAAGATGATGATGATGAAGATAGAAATTCAATATCTAGGAGAATAATAAATTATTTTAAGTCCCTAGACGAAATTGGAAAAGATAATATGGTTTAAGTCATCCAGCTCACAAATATGTTTCCACCGACTGCACAGCATAATTTTCTTCTTGTTAGTAGATCTTTTTGGAACGAAGTTCCTTATCGCGCGTTGCGAAAGGGGGTTAGATGGAAAAAAATAAGACGAAAAGTTGTAACGACACTTTTTGCTATAGTTGTAAGCCGTGCGGCGTGCGCGTGTTTCGTGCGTATTCTAACCTATACGCCATATGTATATGTGTATATATATACTAAAGGAACTTCGTTCCATCCGGGTGTCCCTTGACAACTCTCAAGTTTTTAGTTCGCTTTTTTATTTTATTAGCTTTTATTCATATTTATTTTTTGTCGAGCTTGGTTCTTTTCAAATTTTTATGTTTTTGATGGGATTATTACACCATTGTTACGTCTTGTTACCATCCAACCTTCGTCGTTAGTGGAGTCGTAATTTTTAATGGATATTTGATCTCTTACGCCATACATTTATTAGCACAGTTGCTTCATCTGCTTCTACAAAATGGACTGAATTTTGAAAAGGATCAATCTATTCTGTATGCTTAACCCAGAATATTTTTACTTCACAAAAAAGCTACTACACTATTAAAACTTACCTTTCGTTCCTTTCATTCCCTGAAGTCCACAAGGCTTCACCAAATAGCTCCATCATATCCACCAATCGCGGCTACTATAACGGCAGCCTAGTGGATGAACGTCCTCATCGGGAGCTGTATCGAAGACGCCGTGACATCATGGGACATACCCTCACCATGTCAAACGTCATTCAGGATAGCAACACCACGCGGGAGCACTTGTTGAAAGAGGATAGATTGTGAGTGGTAGATTGGTCTTTTAGAATAGAATAGAAAAATATTTATTCGACACAGGCACAACACAACAACAACAAACATGGAGTAAAAGACAAAACAGAAGTACAAATACAGATTGCGCTGAACGTGCCCTTACCGAAAGGGTTACCAACTCAGAATTTGCTGGGCGTCAGACACCCAGCGCTGGTTTTCAACTTTTCAGTTGGCACCCCGCTATAGTGACACACGGACGTGGGTAACACAATAAAATATAATATATACATAATTTGACGTGAGTGATACAATTTAAGGATGGATGATTGGAGATGGATTTTGGTTTTCTTATTTTCTTCAATACTGAAGTATGCTCGCCCTCAAGCTTTGACGGAGTTGCTGACAAGCTACTTCCAGGACATAAGGCTTATCGTCTTGATCTATTCTCATCAGCGAGTAGGTGAAGCCCACGTGGTCTTTGCCGTCTACTCTTATCTTACCACTACAACCAGTTTGGAGGTAAAGAAAAGAGAGGATCCTCCGACCAGACGGGTGTTGTGTCTGGTCTAGGCAACTGCCCGGATAACAACAACAGTAACATGTCGGACTGTTTTATACGTTCAAATCGCGTCGAAAACTGCTTGCGCGATGCAGGATTTGTGTGACGTCATTTCATTAGTTCGTAGGTGGCGGCATAGATGCCGCTACTCCAGTATTTCTAAGTTATAATGTTGTCTCTCGGTAATTATTCAGCTGGTCTTTTATACTAAGGTTTATTCAATGAACATCTGGCCATTATTTTTCTAATACTTAGTTACAATTTTGTGTAGGGAACGTCAATACGACCCGATACCAAAAATCTGCTGGATAAACGTGAAGCTAGCCTTCCAGATGTTGAACGCGACCCCAGGGCACGTGTTTAGCTACCGCTGGGGCTACAAGATCAATGGGAATTGGTCTGGCATGATCGATGACTTGTATTCTGGAAGAGCGGACTTGGGTGAGGATCCATTCACTAATTCTCTTTATAACGAACTATTAATTATATTGCGATAATTATACCACCCAGTTATGGATAAGGATATATCGTGAAGAAAGATTTAATTGTGAATTTAGGTGAATAGGTATATGAGCTCGAGACAGTCAAAGAATGAATAGACTGAGTGAAAAATTAAAGGAGCTGATTACTGAGAAGATAGATGATTATAATAGAGGGGAACACCCAAATACTCCGAAATATTTTATTCCGAATTTCGATGTGCCGATTTTCAAAAGTCCGAATTGCATAATACCTAAGAATTATAATGTCTATTATTAAAAATCACGAAATTGATTTTACCGAAAGTCGTAAATGCGATTTGTTGGTTTTCCGATTTTCATACGTTCGAATAAACTAAAAGTCAACATGTTGTGCTACAAAATTTAGTGACAGAAACGAATCGCTGCAAAACCGACTTCACGCAGTCTTGTCTGCCCTACCCTAGACTGTAATTTAAGCCCGCGTAGGCGCGGAGGGGTGGGGCGGCCCGCAAGCTGAGGAGCAGGTGGTTTGAAAGCCCGCCGCCGAAGCTGCGGCGGTGAGCGTTAAAACCATCTGCGACGATAAGCTCGCATGGGGCCGCCAAAACCCCGCAGCGCCGGAGCCGTGACAGAAACAATGCTTGCTGCATGCTGCATGCTTGCTTGCATGCTGCGTGCTTGCTTGCATGTTGCATGCCTGCTTGCATGCTGCGTGCTTGCTTGCAGGCTGCAAATCCCCTGTATTTTTGATAGGGTTCGGTTAGGGTTCTACAAGGCGTTTTTATTTCGGAATTGTATTAATCGGTATTTTAATAATTGGAATTCGTATTATTGATGTTTCGAATTATCATTAAGTCGGACTTTTTGTTATTCGATCTATTGAAACAGTATTTTGAGAATAGTAATTATAAACGTTAGGAATATTGGAATTTAGGTATTATAAAAATAGGAGTAATGATAAGTCGGAGTTGTTATATTCGGCATTTTGAACCATTCGGCATTATGACAATCGGTATTTTGAAATTCGTATTTGTAACTGACGGAATAAAGTTTTTCGTATTTATGTAGTGTACCCATAATAGAGAAGTGGCAGGAGCCATGTCGCGACCCCAAATAATTTAATTATGATAAGGATAAGAAAATGATGAATTATTAAAAATCTACACAAAGGTAAAGTATATGGATAGTAATACACGACTAAGAAACTGATGCCGAGGATGATGGGGCTAAAAAGTTCTGGAACGGCGACCGCGTAGCGTAAGGCACACACAGCCTTTACAAGCTCCCCACAAGATCGACCGGTAACCTAATGAAGGTCACAGAGAAGAAGAAGGTCAGAGAGTTGGAGGAAGCACACGACCGGTCGTTGTGGCAACGCCTGGGACCTATGACTAGTAGAAGGCAGCTTCCGACTAAATGTTGATTTTCTTTCAACTCTCCAGGCACAAACTGCGTGGCATCAGCCATTGATCGTCTCGACGTGATTACCCACACGGACTGTTTAGCCCCCTTCAGAGTACGCTTCATATTCCGTCAGCCCCCTTTGCCGTATGTGGCTAATATATTCTCCATGCCGTTCTCTACCAACGTGTGGATAGCTATGTCTGTCTGTTCTGTGCTGTCTACGGCGACTGTTTATTTGGCTACGAAGTGGGAGGCTAAGGGAGGCAAGGTAAGATGCTTCTGTTGTACCCACGTAATGCATTCTATCTTAATTATCTAGAACCTATAAAAAGCTATTTATGCCGTAGTTACAACACAACTCAGTATTTTAAATAAATAGTTTATTTGTTAACTAAAGTCGTGATAATCACACTAATAATAAAAAGGCGAAAGTTTGTGAGTGTGTTTGTATGTTTGTTACTTCTTCACTCTCAAACGGCTGAACGGATCTTGATAAAATTTTGCACAGGAATAGATTATAATCTGGAATAGCACATAGGATACATTTAACCCCGGGTATATGTTTCCTCGGGATAATTTTCGACTTTCACGCGGGCGAAGCCGCTGGCAGAAGTTAGTACCTACTTAATAATAATTAAGCTTGATGCTTACGAATGATACCCGTTTTTACAGTGTATGGCTTTTTTTTTTGTGTGGGAAATCATCCAATGACTTCTCTCGCTCTGGGTGAAGCGGGAGGGCATGTCAGACTTTTACTGACTAAAAGCCACCCATGTTCCTTCAGTTGCTTGAGCCAGGGCCGCGGTAACTGTTTTCAAATTTATCCGCGACCCAGGCAGGCATCGGCCCTAGCGGACCCCGTCAATTTTGCTGAAATCTCTTTGAGAATGTATGGGTAACATAGTAATTAATTAAGATTATGAATATTTATTTATTTATTTAAACTTCATGCACAAAAGTACAATGGCGGACTTAATGCCTGAGGCATGAAATATGAATGGAATATGATTTTTTATTCAATTTCTTACGTACCTAGAAAGTTATCACGGCATGTATTTGATTTTAAGTAACTAAACTTTTCTAAATAATAAAGTAATCAAGCAAATCGATAAATAATAAAAAAAAACGACATATTTTTTTGACAAAATTGGAAAAAATAAGGACCTTTTAACAGACCATCCCGGAAATCTCTCTGTGCAACGCCTGTTATGGCACATCCCTGGGGAGACTTATTGGGTATCTTACCTACAGATAATTTCATTCAGAATTTAACAAGTCAGTAGTTACATGCATACTAACTAACTTTTCAAAAATAATTATTTTGTAAGGTAGGTTACCTACTCACTCGAAGGCGCATAGCATATATCGTGAGAGGTGTAACAAACGATACCGTAACTCAGCCGGAGATTCAGAAATAACAGCGCAATATCGATAGAACGCTGTGGTACCTACTTACTGCAGGACAATGGCGCCAACAAGTTTGAATCCGGCACTTTCGCACATCCCGGCGCCGACGGACGGTTACGGAAAAGCAATTGGAGGTAGTACATAGAAACGAGTTGGCGAGCAACGAGTAGCGAGGCGAACTAGTTTTATCTTTGATAGCTCTTGTCGCTGCGGCAAACTACTGGAAAGAGATTTCTCATGTATATTGTACAGAAAATCAACGTTATAATATCTCGTTATCCTGGTACATCTAGGTTTCTTGAACGAGTAAAAAGCCGATAACTATTACGTCGGGGGTGGGAAAGATGGCTAAAGCTCTTAGTGGATCTGTTTCCTCGCTTTTAGCAGTCCATATTAACAAAAACTTGATAAAAAGAAATATGCAAACATTACGCGCCGTCATAGCATGCCCCCATCATGGTAGCGCATGTAAGACGTGCACAGAGCAGCAACGTTGCTGTGGAAGATGAGAAGATTTACGCAACCAAAATTTGAAATACTGTCGTACCAGCGACACGATATAGAGGGTTCCTAATATCGCCGAGTATGATCAAAAGTCAACTTAAAAAGGTCGATAGGCAGAATTGCCTACTAAATTAATAATTTACACAAACTAGTCCTTGAAGGGGTTTTACGAAATCAAAGTTAGTAGTCAGCCAGACACCAACTACTCCTACCCAAACACCTACATAATATCTTTGTTGATCTTCAAATCACAACATGTTAAAAAGCTGCATCGTTTTAGTTCCACATTCTTTTAAAAATGTGCACTCTTATCAAAAATGGTTAAAGATACAGTTGCCCCTTCGCTTTTTCCAGGGGCCAACACAATTGGACAGCGTGGGCGACGCGATGCTATTGACATTCAGCGCTATTAGCCAGCAGGGCTGTGTCATGGAACCTAGGAGGTTGTCAGGTCAGTACATATGGATAAATATATGGTCAAATAGTAGGTACAACATTTTGATACAAATAGACGACGTCAGACATTGCAGCCGAGGCGTCAAACGATGTTTTTCAACACATTCGCGAAGAAACTATTAACACAAAAGCAATACTTTTTAAGACATAGCTGTTTGGCCGGTGAATGTTCTTTTTCGTGCGTTAATTTTTAGGGGTCCGTTAATTTTTTGTTGTGTGCATGCGTGTGAGTACCGCCGCGCGTCATACCGTCGTTGGTCGTGATCAAAATTTCAATACCTACTTACAAAGTGAAAACTAATTTTTAACCGACTTTCCAAAAAGGAGGAGGTTCTATGTTCGAATTTGTTAGTTTTTTAGGGTTCCGTACCCAAAAGGTAAAAACGGGACCCTTTTACTAAGACTCCGCGATTCGTCTATCTGTCTGTCCGTCTGTCACCAGGCTGTATCTCATGAACCGTGATAGCTAGACAGCTGAAATTTTCACAGATGATGTATTTCTATTGCCGCTATAACAACAAATACTAAAAACAGAATAAAATAAATATTTATGTGCTCCCATACAACAAACGTGATATTTTGCCGATTTTTGCGATAATGTTCTGACTCGCACTTGGCTGGTTTTCGAAAGTATTCGTGCTGTTCTGTTGTACAATATCAATGTGTCATAATGTGCAGGTCGCATGATGCTGTTCGTGCTGTTCACGGCGCTGATGGCACTGTACGCGGCGTACTCAGCCAATATCGTGGTGCTGCTTCAGGCTCCGTCCAACTCCATCCACAGTCTGCCGCAGCTTGCTAGGGCTAAGATCACGCTCGCGGCCAACGATGTCGACTATAATCATTTCGTTTTTAAAGTGAGTGTTGAAAATTAATTCCTTTAAAATCATCATCAGTCAAAAAATGTCCATTGCTAAGGGCTTCCTTAAGGGTACACTAGTCGACGGCACGAACTATTTTGTGCGCGGGGTTAAAATGCTTTTTATATCAACCGACAACATGTGCGAAAGAGATAGATGCTGTGATGAGCAGTAGGAAGCTAGTTCGCGTACGAATACACACTTTTGCAAATTTGTAGGGAAATTGATAATGATTAAGGACGAAACCGAGCGCGCGTAATTTTATAAACAGACCTTTGGTAGTCTAGATATCATGACAAAACTACTAAATCTATCTGTTCAAAATAAAATTATTTGCATTATTGAACTACTAATCTATCCCTGTATGGAGGTCGTTTTGCAATTTTCCGTCTTATTATGGTATTTATTGGCGCCCAAAAAGGCGTTAAAATTAGCGTCGAAATGTGGAACTTTCGACGCTCATAGCTTTCAAATGTTTTCTTTTTTTACTTTTTTGCTTCCATACAGGGCTAGATAATGATGAGACAAATTGATATCACTCTTTATTTTGAACGTACATCGTCAAACAGTGGAATAATCCCTAGACTACATTTGTATGGAAGAATTTTCGACTAGTGTAACCTTAAGGGCCTACATCCGCGGACCACGGATTTGAGGGTGGAGTTAGTCCGACCGTACTAATTCCGGCCGTGTGTTAGCACTATTATAATGAATACGCTTATTTGTCTTTCAACTTCCCACTTATAAAAAGTTAGGCGAAAATATTACCATTTTAGAAATTTTATATTTGAAGAATGTGTCCGTCTATATAGTTCTTTAAAATAATGTAAGAAATACTCGTACTTATTACTGAATAGATTCTAAATTGAAAGCAAAACAATAATATTCTCGATGCAGGACTTGCATCTTGTTCGCCTCAGCCTTATACACGAACCACGAGACCATGCAACCTTACTGAGTAGGTAATGAATTCGGCAAGGCAAAGGCAAAGATAAGAGAAAGAAAAGTAGACCAATCACATGCGAGATTGAAGACGCGATGTGGATTTCCGTCTATGTGATTAGTCGATTCTTTGAATCCTGCGTCGAGAATTCACTACGCAATAAGGCTGCGGATCTACTTAGATAAAATCGTTAAAATAAGCTATTAGTAGCGATGACAATATTTCTATTGCAATGCTCTGATAAACTTTTAGTACTAGAGCATAAAAATCAAAATCACATAATAAATAGGTATAAATATCCTGGCGCTAACGTCTTAAAGATCAAATTTGCGTATCTGTATTATTATTGTATTTGTTCATCGAGTAGCGCTAGTCTGATAAACTTATAGAAATTAAATAATCCTTAGTTTTATAGGCGGAGGGTTCAAATTAGTTCGTTTTTAGGGTGGTCCAGGTAACAGCTATTATCGACTGTACTACCACATGACTACGTATATATAAGTTGGCCCCTGAGTCTGTCTAGTAGTGAAAATTATACTATATTTCAGTTGTTCAAAGACCCAGTGCGTGAGGTGGTGAACAAGAGAATCGATCCAGAGAAGGGGAAGAAACATTTCTTCGACTACAATGAAGGAGTAGAGAGGATTAGGCAGGTATGATGTAATGCTTATCTATTATATACCTTAAATTTTTTTGGTCGTTCATTTATATTTAAATTTTCTCCAAAGGTACTATTACGTACAAACCCTGGATTCGCTGCATGCACATTATACTGATGATTTAAAGGCTTCATACTTGGTTAGACTGTTAATAGCCAATTATGGCCATGTCTAAGGGCCTTATAGCTAGGTACCTACTGATACGAAAAACATTTTACCCAAAGCTTCAGAAACGTAATTTATTTGTCAAGGTATCGAACCAGTTACACCTTTGTTGATCGAAGAGTGCATATGGCACTATCAAATGGATCAAACTGATGAACTTCTTTTAAGAGCCTCTCAGAAACCGGGCATGGTAGTTCCGACATCAACATCAGCCTACGTAGGTACGCAGGCATCCTCTCTATGAGAGGGAATGGGCTGTACTGTGTATCCACCACGCGGGACCAATGCGGGTTGGTAGATGTCACATGTCTTCGAACTTTTGGTCTAATACATGCCGGTTTCCTCACGATGTTTTCCCTCACCGTTTTGAGACCAGTGGTGATGAAATAATTTACACAAAGTAAAGCGCCTGTCTGGGTTCAAATCCATGACCTAAAACTTCTAAGTCAAGGCCGTTACCACTGCACACTGGGCCGACACTGCTCTCAAATTTCACAACTGAACTTTATTCAAAAACCTTATCCATACCTATTTACCCTTTCATCATCCAGGGTCTATTCGCCTTCCACTCGATCGTGGAGCCAGTATACCTGCGCATCGAGCAGACCTTCCTGGAGACGGAGAAGTGCGACCTAGTGGAGGTAGACTTTCTGAATAGCTTCGATGCCTTTATTCCTGTGAGGAAGGGGTCGCCTTATTTAGAGCTGCTGCGAGTTGCGTAAGTATTTAGAATATTAGGTAAGTATACCAGGAAGTTTAAGGCAAAGGAAATTAATGAACTTGTTTTGAACTCCAAGCAAAAGGAAATAATACTTTTACTTATACCAGCGACTAGCATTAACGGATTTTTTGCATCTCTTCCAGGGGAGATGTAGGTAATGGGAGTCACTTAAGCGAGAATTTAAGTAAAAGCAAATCTATAAAATAACTATTTATTGCTTTAGCCGTATAATAAACTTTTCTTATTTAACTACCTTTAATCACTTTGGCTTACTATTTTAGGAACTATAATTATTTAAAAATAAACAGGTTTGATAACCATCGTCAACATCGGTTATGGGTGGCTTTCGCAGTTCAAGTGATGGATGGTGAAAATTAGAACAAACCCTCCGAGGGAGGGGGAGGAGGGCCTCCCCCTCCCTCCCTCCTCGGACCGAAAACCCCTCACCAACGCCTTATCCTTAGACCCTCAAAGTTGAGGAGCCAATAATAAACGATTATAATAGTGAAGTTTTCCCTACTACAGTTTCAAACAAATCCGCGAGTCAGGCCTCCGTTCAGCTGTGTCCAAACGGCTGCAAGTCCAGAAGCCGCAATGCACCTCCAAGATGTCTTCGTTTAGCAGTGTGGGGCTGATGGAGATGATGCCGGTGCTGATCCTCATGCTGTATGGCGTCTGCTTGTCCGTGGCCATCGTTGTGGCGGAAATCGTTGTGTTTAAATTGTGAGTGAACGACATATTATTATATTAAAAGCGTTATCGATGTGCTGCTAACGCAATGAACACTGAAGCTTTACCCGAGTGCTGCGAGGTCCAAAAGGAAGATTATGTATTTAAGTTTAACAAGGCACCCGTTGACGGTGTCTTTTGTTGTTTTTTTGAATATTATGTTTTGTTCCAAAAGCTGTTTTTAGGGTTCCGTACCTAAAGGGTAAAAAGGGACCCTATTACTGAGACTCCGCGATCCATCTGTCTGTCTGTCTGTCTGTCCGTCACCAGGCTGTAACTCATGAACCGAAATGATACCTAGACAGTTGAAATTTTCACAGATGATGTATTTCTGTTGCCGCTATAACAACAAATACTAAAAACAGAATAAAATTAATATTTAAGTAGGGCTCCCATACAACAAACGTGATTTTTTGGCCGTTTTTTGCGATAATGGTACGGAACCCTTAGTGCGCGAGTCCGACTCGCACTTGGCCGGTTTTGTTGTTAGCGTTCTATGCGGCGGTAATCATTTTATCTTCTCAAGTTCAATGTTCGTCTCTGGATGCGTTGCTTTCAAACAGATGAATAATAAAGCGCAAGTTCGGTCATGCATGGTGTACTGCTCTCACCTCTAGGACGGATCTGCCAAATACCAGTTAGATGCAGTTGCGTAGATTGACAGACGGGCCAAGAGGCTTATTGGCAACGAAGTACTGGTCGCGACAAAGCTCCAGAGCCTCGAACATCGTCGCCGAGATGCCAGCCTGTCGATTTTTTATCGGTTACATTTCGGGGTCAGTGCAATGGAACTGCACAATTTGATTCCGCCTAGCTCTTTCCATTATCGGACCACAAGACGTACGGCAATGCGCCATCCGTATAATGTTAGACATCCCACCCATACGCACAAAGCGATTTGCTAACTTTCATTGTGCGCACAGCTACTGAGTGGAATTCATATCATCGCTTACCATCAGGTGAGATTGTGGTCAAACGCGAGCGTACCGATAAATAAATAAAAATATAGGTATATGAACTGATTTCAACGCGGTTTTTACTGTTTTCTATAAAAATAAATTAATTTGTTTGTTTCTACAGAAACGCGAAGATAAAGCTCTATCAAGTTAAGAATATTGATCTACTGAACTCAGCCTGAAGTCGAAAATATGTGAAAATGAAATTATGATGTGTTGGTATAAAATTGTATTGTATTGTTTGTATTGCATTGTTTTAGCATACTCTGTTTTTTGTAATATCTAAGAGACCAACTAGCCATGTATTCAGAATAGAAAGTAGAAGTGAGCCCTGAAGGGAAAGTAGCCTTTATATTCTTCTTCTTCCTTGATTATGGTGATTAAACCCTCAGGTCGATTACGCACTACACGTCCGTGTCAGTGATTTGAGTGCCGAGTTCAAAATGTTCTGAATTATAACGGATAAAGTTCGGTTCGGATTATAAGAAGTACTACGGCTACTTCGGGCCCGAAATTTCACAGACACGGATCGGATGTAGTGCGTAACCGCCCTAAGACAGTTTGGGTCCAGTAGGTCGCCACGTTTATAGCGATGATGATGGTATATCATTGCTGTTAGTCGATAATAAAAGTATTATAATATGTTTAGTTTGTTCACCAATTCACGTTTAGCTTCGGCTAAGGCATGAATATCGGAATCTCGGAACGAACTTTCAATTCCGATACTGATTGATCCAATATCGGATTCTCGGTATCAGGTGTAATATGTTGATGAGGAGCTCTCGAAGAGAAGAGAAACTCAACGTGGAGTGTTGAATATGTTTATATTTAGGTAGTCTCCATAGTAAAAGTGACAAGTAAACACATTACACTGTCTTTTATATTGTAGCAAATGACCCCAATTCGTACGTCAATATGTTACGGTAATTACTATAAATGTAGCAGTGCAACAGTGAATTATGACATATACTACATCTCCCCCGAAAAGACACCCTTTACACCACCGGATTAAAAAAAAAATGTATGACGTACGCACTTGAGTCTTACATTTTTATATGTTAAACTTAGACTAGGTAAAAATAACATTGGCATATTAGTAACTATACAATTTCTTTTGTTTTAATTAATGAAGTTATATAATAATAATTAATTAATAAAGTAAATAACACATTGACTAAGGTCATGGTTCACAAAACAATTTAGTAGTATTATCTTTGTGGACAATATAGGATTTATTATTTTTCAATATTTCAACATTAGGTGATAAATCCTTAAGAACTTTGTATGGTCCTAAATAAATGTTGTCTAATTTATGTCCAGTTTGATTTTTCAAAAGTACAAAATCACCTGGCTTATAAGTTATCGAATTTAACTTCTTATCATATAATGATTTTCTCTTAAGTTTACTGATTATCAGATTATTCCTAGCATCTAATAATGCGCGCTGTAGCCTATATTTTAATTCCAAGGGGTAACTGTCAAAATTATAGAGTGGATCTACTCTGTCTAAAGTATAGTTGAGGTTACTAGGCAAGTTACATAATTTACCAAATACAAGCTCATGCGGTGTATATTTTGTCTCCGAGTGAACAGTGGTATTAAAAGAAAAACACCAATAACTTAACCAGCTACTCCAATCTGTTTTATTTTGGCTACATTGAATTCTAAGATATGCACCTAAACTCTTATGAGTGTTTTCTAATCCACCTATAGTCTGGTGGTGGTATGCAGTAGAATGTAATTTGGTTATTCCTAATAAGCTACATACATCTGACATAACACTTGACAAAAATTCTGTTCCCTGATCCGTTATGATCTCTTTGGGGATGCCATATCTTAAAATAAATTTATTTACAAATGTTCTACTTATGGATTCAGAGTCCTTATTAGTTAGAGGGTAAGCCTCTACAAATTTTGTCAAATGACATTGTAGGGTTAAAATGTATTTGTAGTTATAATTGTCTACATCTAGAGGTCCAACTATATCTAAGCTAACTCTCTCAAATCCTGTATTAGGGGTCGTAGTTACAGACATTGGTTGTTTAGTTTGTTTATTTGAGTGTTTTTTAATTTGACACTCTTTGCATTTATGCACTTAATCAATCACATCATTACTTATGCCTGGCCAGAAGTAATATTTTTTAATATTATTCAACATCCTGTTTACTCCTGCATGTCCGCTAGTAGGTAGCAGGTGGAAATCATTTAAGATAACTGTCTTTTCGTCTTTGTTACTTATTCTTATTAGATCTTTAATTACTAATATTCTTGGTAAATCAGATTGCAAACTTTTCATGCATCTTAAGAACTCGTTTATTATGTGTGAATTTTCTTTATTCTTGATCACAACAATTTCGTTAGTATTAAGTCTTTTACAAAATGACTCCAAGTCCCTCGCTAACACACTTACGGTAGGAAACGATCGGGATCGTAGGTATATTGTTGACTCGTTTTCATTGAACTCAAAGTGACCACTGTCGCTAAGTAGGTGTGGTCTATTTGAACTGTTCTTTACTACTTTTCTTGAAGTTAGAATTAGTTCTATACTATTAATAGGTTTTTTAAGAATTTCTACAACTTTTGGGCTAGAGGTTCCAGAAGTTAAAGGGATTTCAGATGTCAAATCGGCAGTATCGGAGCCGCTTGCTTGTTTACGAGATTGGGCCCTTGTCATAACTGATATTACATTTTTGTTAATTCTTTTTAAATCTGTTATGTTGGTTAATTAAGGATTTACCCAGAACGATAGGTACAGTCATCTAAATAAATAAAACATTTATCGTAGTTCAATCCCGCCATCGCAATAGTCATAAGTCTGGAGAATACACTTGGACTCGTTTTTAGTCCCATCGGGCACCGTTTCATTTGGTACATCTTATCAGTAGTGAATGCTGTATACTTCCGTGAGTCTTTGTCTAAAGATAATTGATCTTATCTTATCTTATCTTATGGAGGGGCCGAGAAATACCTCGGACACTTCGACCCATTGGGATCTTTTGTGGTCCCCTAGATAACTTACTCCTCCTCATTCTCGTTGAAAACCGTTTTCATTAGTCTTACAACGAGACTAGGAGATATGAGCCTATAATCTTCTGGTTTTGGGTATCCAACCCCTAGGAGACTCATTCGCTTACCAGCCAGTGCATCGCATGTGCACAGTAGGTGCTCCATGCGTTCCGTATGTTCCCCACACAACCTGCACATGGGTGTCGCGGTTAGACCCATCTTCATGAGCATGTCGTTGGTTCCAAAGTGCCCAGTAAAGGCCCCAAGCAGGTAGCGGATTTGCCCCCTGCTCATGTTCCAAATGCAATCCCGGGCTTTGAAAGTGGAGCCCAGGAATCTCTTGGAGTGTTGTAGACCGGTAGTAGACAGCCAACAAGTTCGTTGTCTGTGATCTGCAAACTCCCTAAATGCGGCTTTTACGAGACACGTCGAGATGCCTACACATGGTTCTGGACCCACAAAATAATTCGCTGAGCCCTCTCTTGCCAGTTCATCAGCCACTTCGTTACCATGGAATCCTTTGTGCCCAGGGACCCACATCAGTTTTACCCTGTTGTGCTTCCCAAGCCTGTTTAGGGTTTGGATAGCATCCAGAATAAGTCCGGAGTCCACTTTGTAGGATGCCATGGCTTTGATTGCAGCCTGACTGTCACTAAGAATATATATGGATTTACCTTTAGTCCCTCTATCTATATTCTCTTGAGCGCAGGTTATAATGGCATATGTTTCCGCTTGGAATACAGTTGCCATCTTCCCTAAGCTTTTGCTACATTTGTAGCCTTTTGCGTATATTCCCGCTCCTGTACCTGATTCCATTTTGGATCCATCAGTGTACCACACCAGACTATCTTGTTCTGGTGGATCAAGTCCCTTCGTCCAGTCCTCTATTGTAGGGATTTGGACCTTGAAAGACCTCTCAAACACAAACATAGTTTGCATTTTATCGGATAACATGCTTGTTACCCGATCCAGGTCTTCATTCTCATCGAACTTTGTATGGTTAGTCTTTGGCTTAGAGGCATTCCATAGTCCAGCGACAGCGAGACGATGTAATGTCTTCCTTGCCTCGAATTCAACCATCATATGCAGATGAGGGATATTGAGGTATCTCTCAATCGCTGCCGTAGGTGTTGTCCTGAAAGCACCCGTGATGCCGAGACACACTGTTCTTTGTAACCTGGTGAGTGGCGCTTTGCACGAGGCAAGCTTTGTTCTTGGCCACCACACTATGCTGCCGTATGTGATAATAGGTATTATCATTGTCCGGTACAGCCATCGTATCACTTTGGGCTTTAGCCCCCAAGTTTTACCGTAGGTAGAACGACACATGCCGAACACTCGTAAGGCCTTTGTCGTAATATTTTCCACATGAGTTTTCCACCTGAGTTCTTTATCAAGCGTTACACCCAGATATTTAACTTCGGTGGACCAGGGCAGTTTTATTCCATTGAGGGAGAGCTCTCCTAGGTTTCCTAGTTGTCTCTTCCTCGTGAAGGGAATAATGACTGCTTTGCTTGGGTTGATAGAGAGGTGGTTCACTGTACACCATTCCTCTGTCATCCTCAATGCCTGTTGTAATAATCCAGACACTATGTTCGGGAATTTACCATTGACCATTATAGCTATGTCATCCGCATAGCCTACTGTGTAGAATGGTCCGGTATTGAGCTTGGTTAGTAGCGAGTCTACTACCAAGCACCACAATAATGGTGACAGCACTCCGCCTTGCGGACAACCTCTTGTTGTTTTTGCACTAAGTCTGTCTCCCATTAGTTCCGATCTGACTGTTCTGCTTCTCAGCATATAGTCAATCCAGTTGCACGTGGTATCATTGATGCCATGTTCCTTTGCAGCAGTGCGTATGGACTCAAATGTTGTCTTGTCAAAGGCTCCCTCTATGTCGAGGAAAGCCCCGACACATATTTCTTGTCCCTCTAGCGCAGCCTCGGCTCGACTCGCAACATAGTGCAATGCCGTTTCCGTAGATTTGCCGGGGCTGTAGGCGCATTGTAGTTTATGTAGGGGGAATAATTTCAGAGGACCCTCTCTTAAGTACCTGTCTACCAGTTTCTCCAGAGTTTTCAAGAGAAAGGATGATAGACTAATGGGCCTGTAAGCTTTAGCTTCTTCATAAGTCGGTCTACCCACCTTCGGTATAAAGGTGACTTTGACCTCCCTCCATGCTTTGGGTACGTACCCAAAGGCTATGCAGGCTCTGTAGAGCTTACTCAAATAGGGTATCAAAACAGATGCCCCTTCTTGCAATAGTATTGGGTAGATTCCATCTGGACCAGGGGATTTGAGTGGCTGGAAGCCCGCTATGGCCAGCTTCAGTTTATTTTCATCTACCACTTTCTTTGCCGTGAGCCAGTTATTTTTGGACGTGTGCCTTGTAAGCTCGTCCCTTGTGACTGGTTCCTCTTCATCGCTATCGCGCAGTATACATTCTGGGAAGTGGGTCCTAAACATCACGCCCAGAGTGTCCTGTCCAGTTTCCGTGAGTTGCCCATTCTCATCCCTTACAGATGCTAGTGGGTTTGTCTTGGTCATGGACATTGCTTTGCACAACCTCATCCCATTTGGCAGAGTTTCGATGGAAGTGCAATGCTGCCGCCAATTAGTTCTTCTGGCCTTGCGTACCGCCGTGTTATACCTTGTTAGCATGCTATGATAGCCGGAAAAATCCTTCCTGGCTTTTGCATCATTAAAGGCCTGTCGTGTTTCCTGACGTATTTTGGCTATTTCAGGAGTCCACCATGGTACCTTTTTGCCAAAGGCCTTCTTCTCTGGGCAGTTATCTTCCCATGCACCGATGATGCCTGCCTTGATTCTGTCCGCTTCAAATTCTATATCCAGTATGGAATTGAGCTTACCTTTAGGGCTCCCCAAATTTACTTTGAGGTCCCTCCTGTATGAGTCCCAATTTGTATACCTTGGGTTTCTCCTTCGTCTAGTTTCGGCTTCTCCCGCCGTCCTAAACCTAAAGCATATATAATTATGGTCAGACAAAGAGATTTCGTCCGATACATGCCAATTTTCAATATGAGCGCTGGCCCTGTTTGAGGCCAGCGTAAGGTCAATAACTTCAGTCCTCGCAGAAGTTCTAAAAGTAGGTTTATTGCCTACGTTAAGGATTTGTAAAGAAGAGCTTACCACAAAGTCCAACAAATCCTCCCCTCGTTTGTTGACATCCGAGCTGCCCCAAACGACGTGGTGTGCGTTCGCATCGCAACCAAGTATCAGGTCAAGGTTCTTTTGGTTGCCGTAATCAACCAGTCTTCTGATTAGTGGTGTTACTGGTTCTTTTTGTTCATATGGGAGATAGGCAGAGGCAAGGATGATTCTCCTTTTCTCTGTTCCCGTCCCCACTTGGATCAAGGTTGTTGTGAGATCCCTGTAACAGAAAGTACGTAAGGGCATTGCCTCTACACCGCCCCTGATATAGATGCAAGTCCTCGCGTCATTAGTTGGACAGTCATAGAGCACCATGCCTCCTGTCCCACCTAAGCCTTTTATAGTCCCCTTATACAGATAAGGTTCCTGTATCAAGGCAACGTCGTATGTGTTAAGCTTCAGTTGCCGAGCCAGAAGGGCAGTAGCGGCTCTGCAATGATGCAAATTAATTTGTACACACCTTAGTCCCTCCATCTTGGATGATTTTGATGGGTCTGTGTTGATATGGGAGGGCCTTAGTCTTGAGGCCCCTCCTCCATCGCCTGGCTCTCCTCGAGAGCAGTCGGCGACTCGATTCCCAGGGTGTCGAAGTCCCCGAGGATGTCATCCTCGTGGTCTGTCTCCGACGCCCTGGTCCCAATCTCTGTTGCCTGCGCTGCGCCGTCAGCAGAGATTTCTTCAATGGCCTCCCCATGTTGTGGTGGTCCATCCTCGGAGGGCTCCACTTCTGCTTCCGCAGCAGGCGCCTCTCCCTTGTCTTCTTCCAGGAGCTTGAACGAATATCGTTCAATCCCTCCTGGAAGAGAGTAGCCCGCGGCCTTGATGACCCCAGCGGACACCCCGTCCATGAGGACGATACGACGGATGCCGGTCTGCTCAGTGAGCGTATTCACGACCTTCCAGTCGTTCGTCCTCAAGGTAGGGTTGAGTCGCTGGAGCAATCGAATGGCCCGGGCAGAGTCTTGCAACGCCAAGTTGCGACTCTTCCATGCCATTTTGACTGGCTTTGGAAGGTCCCTGGCGTCAACAACCTTGAGTTTCAGGGCACCAAGTTCCACATTGTGGATGGCACCCCGAAACCAGTTGGCTGCATCAGAGTTGTCGCAGGATACATGAATTGCACCTGCGACGACTCCGGGAGCAACCGTTAGGACAGGCAGAGGATCCGGCGCCACTTCCAGTTTCTCAATTATGAGCTCCTGGATCGGCACCAAGTCCTCCGCCTTCAAGTACTCCTCCGGGTACTTGACTGTCACGACAGCGAGTTTCACAGTCGCCACCGCATCCCTAAAGGATCCGGTTGAGGATGATTGCCCTTGGGTCTTCATCCTCTTGGCCGCCATGTCCCCGCTGTCCCCGCTGAGAGCAGCACGCGGTCTCTTTGATGGGCCCTCCGTAGGAGTCCCCTCCAGAGCCGCCTGCTGTCTCAGCTTTTGGCGCTTTTTCCTGCGCGCCCCAGATCGTCCAACCGGAAGCCAGCCTGATTCATGCTGGCCGCCGAGAGACGACGAGGTGCTGTCTTTGCCGGTCGCGTCCGGGGCCGCAAGGTCCGAGGTCATACGATCTCTAACGCAAGCGTCCCGTATCGCGCCAGCTTTGGCAGTACCCTTATGCCCGGTGGGCTGGTTTGCAGTTCCGCCCTTCGGTGGTCCCGCAGCAGTGCCGGCCCTCGACAGTGCCGCGACAGTCCCGTCATTTGACAGTCCCGCCACAGCCCCGCCTTGAGACGATCCCACTGCAGTAACACCTCTGGACGTTCCTGCGGAAGATGCAGTCCCGGCTTGCGCCGGTCCCGCCGTCTGGTGTGCAGTTCCGCCCTTCGGTGGTCCCGCAGCAGTGCCGGCCCTCGACAGTGCCGCGACAGTCCCGTCATTTGACAGTCCCGCCACAGCCCCGCCTTGAGACGATCCCACTGCAGTATCGCCTCTGGACGTTCCTGCGGAAGATGCAGTCCCGGCTTGCGCCGGTCCCGCCGTCTGGTGTGCAGTCCCAGCTTTCGCCGGTCCCGCCTTTTGGTGCGCAGTCCCAGCTTTCGCCGGTCCTTTCGCCTTGTGGTTTTTTTTAGATTTATAATCCATTTAAATCCCGATTTTATATTTCATCCCTCGACTATCCCCACCCGCCATGGAGTGCTCAAGTGGCGATGCTACGGTAGCACCAGGGATTAGTCGAGGGATATAGCCCCCCCCCATTAGTTGCCCACGAGACTGCACGACACCAACTCACACCGCTACCACTAGCGATGCGAGCGAGCGCCGCCGTCTGCAAGCCCCTAATGGGAGTGAACTCGCCTGGGGGCCGTCTGACCGGACCCCGCAGCCGATTGACCGTAGCTGGCTAGGCTACGGCCACCCTTGTGAGAAGAAATCCGGGCCAAAGTGGAGTGTTGCCTCAGAGACGTTAAACCGCCTACGCTCATCGGCTCAGCCACCAGGATCCCATCATCCTTCCGTACGGGTCCCTGCGCACGGCACAAACACGCAGGAGGTCATTACTATCCATCATCTGATTTTTTCCGATGGTGGACACCCAGGGGCATGACCTCGCCACCCCTGTGATAGGGCGCCCGGTGATTTCTGTTACGTCTATTTCATAGGGAATTAGACCAAAAACAGGGCGGCAACCACGAGAAGGAAAATCACCGAACTTGCCTTGAGGATCATCACGACCGTGCGCTCTCCCTCAAGACCACGCCACCTTGTCGTCTCTGAAGGAGTCAGACAAGGTAGGACTGCATCGACAAAGCCAAGCCCCATAGGGCTTGTCGCTGAGGGCTCAAAGCGCAAGTTTGTTAAAACAGCCCAGCCCCAAAGATAATTGATACATGCGGTCAAGATTAAAAGCCGTGTATTTTCTAGAGTTTTCTGTAAGATTAATTTGGTAATAACTTTGAGATAAATCAAGTTTAGAAAAATATATATTACCGGAAAGTGAATCTAGAATTTCTGTGATATTTGGCAAAGGGAATTTGTCATCTACAATTCGATTGTTTAACTGACGATAGTCAATTACTAGCCTCCATTTCTTCTCGCCAGATTTATCTGATTTTTTTGGCACAAGAAGAACGGGACTTGACCACTCTGACGTAGTTTCTTCTATAATATCATTATCGAGCATTTCTTGTATTTGTTTTTGTACCTCATTACGCAAAGCGTACGGGATCCTGTAAGGCTTGCTATACGCAGGGCTCACGTCATTTTTCAGTGTTATACTATGTTCTAATAAGTTGGTCGTACTTAATTTATCGCCTGGTAATTGGAAGACATCTGAGTATTTTGCACTAATCTTTTCAATGCTTATTTGCTCTTCTGTATTTAAGTATGTGTTCAATTTAAGTAGGCCAAATAGAGCTTTTACTCTATCAGAGTTTGATATCGTATTCTCAAAGTTCAACACTTCGAAGCTGTTTGTGGAATTTATTTCTAATCCTGACAAGTCTAGTTCCACCTTGCTATTAGTTGTATTTAGAATTCGAATTGGGATTTCCCCATTTTTAGATTTCGAAATCAGTCCAGCAATGAAAACACCATCGCGTATTTCTTGTGCTAATGTAATACAATCCCCACGTATGGTGGTAGGTATGTACCGGATAACCTCGCATCGCGGCGGTATTGTAAACAAATATTTATTATAATTAGTCCTTAAAATAGGTATACTAATATGATCTCCATTATTTTCTAACGTTAAGGATTTTTTTTTATAACTTATGACAGCATTATATTTTATAAAGAAATTGTGCCCTAAAATGGCGTTAGCTGCACAAGATAAGGTTTGAAAAACGTAAAATTTTTCCTTGAATATCAGTTTGTTAAAATATAAATCTAAATAAATATATCCTAGAGAGGTTAGATTTCCACTTACACCCTTTATTGTTACCTTCTCCGGAACTATATTATTAATTAATTGGGTCTTAGATCTTAACCACTCGTGCTTTAAAACGCATAGGCTAGCTCCACTATCCACTAAAAGATCTAAGGCATAAGTAGAATCTACAGTGCATTCAATTATGCTAGTATTATTATAATTCAAAATAGAGCATTCTAATTTAGGAACGAAAAAACTGATTATCCGTAATATTAGTGTCATGGATATTATTGGTCTCCGTGTCGACACTATTGTCTACACAGTCAGTGTCATTTTGCTGAGTGTGCTCGGTGTGTTGTACGTAAGGAGTACGTCTCGCATTCCATGCACCAGTTGCCTGAGTTCGTTTACCTCTTTGACCTGTATTTACAAACGTACGAGTTCGTGAATAATTATTATTGATTTGTCGAACTGATTATTTTTATTATTACGACTGTTCGAGTTTTTGTAACCGATAGATGTATTATTCGGTCTGTACGCGTCTGAACGTCTAAAATTTAAAACTTCGTTATGCCTTGGTGATGAAGAATCTTCGTCTTAAGCGCTCCTAATCGCTTCTGGAAGTGATGAGAATTGCCTGGCAGCAATAATTGTGCTCAACCTCGCATCAGACAAACCATCCGCAAAACGTTTGATGGCAGTTTTTTCATTTATTGGACGTAATATTTCGTATTTGGTCGGATCATCGTCTGACTGAGAAATCGTCAGGTTAACAAAAAGTTCCTCTATCTCATTACCAAAAGACTCTATAGACCGACGTCCTTGAGAAGAATGATATAATTGAGATTGAATAGCTTCAGCCGACCTTTTAGGCAACAAATGCTTTCGCATATCATCAACTAATACTTTTACGCTATCATAAGATAACTTCATGCGAAGTTTAGCACTAGGAGTTAATCTAGTTTTGAGGATAAAATTCAATAAAAGTTTCTGAGAAGTGTTGTCTATCATGCTACTGTATAGTGAAATGGCATCAATGAGCTGTTTCGTAACTTGCTCTTGTCCTGTCATTACAGGTAACAAGGCTATCGCAGTCTTTAAATCAAACTGAGACATCTTGGTATCTGGTTCGTCTTGTGTTTGAGACACTGAATCTACGCTTGTTAGTAAACTTTGTATTTTCTGATAAACGGTCTTAATTTGTTCCACTAAGTTATTGATCAAATCAATGTCTTTGCTACTAAATTTTGACTGTTCAATCTGAGACAAAATATTTTGCGCTTGACTGTATATCGCTTTAGCTTCTTCCAATTTCTTATAAGCGATCTCTTTTTGCCTACGTTCTGGTCCTATTTTTACCAAATATTCCCTAATTTGATGTAATTGATCTCGACATGTTACTAGATTATCAGTCATACTAATTAATAATATACTGTTTAAGTGAAGTCCTATTAGACTTTAAAAAAATGTACTTAGCTAGGAAAGTGGGTCAATTGACTGCTGTTCATTTCTGCTGACGGTGCGGAGCTGCGAACGTTGACCGGGTAACTCGATGACGAAGTCACGAGGCGCTCTGCGTCGTTGCCGTGCGACTCGTTGTTCGATGACTGGACCGGGCTATACCCTGGATTCAATGGGCCGGGATTTCCCTGGACACCGCTCGTTCTGGCCGGGCTATACCCTGGACTCGTCTCCGTCTTCTTTCAGGAACTGGCAATGCATCTTCTATAAGTTTACAGAAAGTCTTCTATTGGGTTACAGGAACTCTTCTATAGGGTTACAGGAACTCTTCTATAAGGTTACAGGCACTCTTCTTTGATGATAGAACAAGTATTGATTCTTCTGGATGTGGTTTCTTAACGCCATTCCGTATCGACGTGGCAGGGTCGCCATGTAATATGTTGATGAGGAGCTCTCGAAGAGAAGAGAAACTCAACGTGGAGTGTTGAATATGTTTATATTTAGGTAGTCTCCATAGTAAAAGTGACAAGTAAACACATTACACTGTCGGTAATTACTATAAATGTAGCAGTGCAACAGTGAATTATGACATATACTACACAGGAAAATACCTTATTTTAGCTCCTTGTGAAATGTCGAGCACGAAAGCGCGTTTAAGCCCGTTGACTACGGTGATTAGCAGCGGTCGCATAATCTGTTTACTAATTGGGCACGTATTTACTTAAACTTCACTTCATAAAAAGATTACATGTGCCTTGATTAATTCCGGATTTACAGTCCCGAGATTGCTTAAAAATGTTCCCGTTGGATTTGAGACGCACGGGATCGGTCAATGTGGCGACACTTCGGGGAGGCTTATGTACAGCAGTGAACGTCTTTCGGCTTAATGACGCTGCAATGACGCTCCAATATTAAGATCTTGAGATCTCATATCGGAATTGAATAACTTCCGATATTACATAGCCTAGCTTCGGCCGCATTTACTGTGTGTTTTGTGTGTATTATCAAATTGAGATTGAAATAAATAAAACAAATATAGCCGTGAAAGGGTAATTTTATTATACAAGCCAGGTTCAAAACATTCTAAATGCTCATTCATAAACCTAAACCGTACATAAAAGCGAGATTGCACACCGAAACTATACTTCATTTGTAATTTATTTGTCATACAAACAAAAGCAATGGGATCAAACCTATAAGGGCGAATTTCGTGTGTACTAATTCACCATTTCGGCCCAAGCAATTTGATCATAGAGCTTAATTTTATCGTTTGAAACATAATACTAGTCTGCCAGCAAGGTGTAGGTTACGGCAACTTTTAGTTTCGATATTTTGGATAAGACTGAGAATTTGAAACACCATTCAAATTATCTAGTTTCTCCTTTTTATCCAAGGTTATAGTTTTGGTGTGCACAATGATAAAAAATTTGAAATTGACAAGCTTAAGTTTACTACTCAAAATAAATTACTACCTACGTGATGAAAAGGTACCGAAATATTCATACTTTTATTCAATATCCCACAGGTATAATTTCTAGCTTGTTAGCTATAAGTTCACTCATAATAAAAAAGTTCCTAACCTAACAACCCACTGATTGGTAAATATTTTTTTTCTGTTTTGGTAGAAAACCGAAAACTACCAATTTGGTAGAAAACTAAAACTGGGCACAGCCACACCAAATAACAGAAACTATGCTTTTTTTTATTAAATATGGAATGCTTTGCCCAGCTGTGGGATGTCAATGCCAACATAAAACTGAAATTCGGTGACTTACATTATATTTAAAACTAACGTAGACCCACATAAGAATCTAGCGTTCTAAATAAATAACTGAAAACAATTCAGATACACCATTGTGGAACAATACTTTTAATTCTCTTCCCTTTTTAATGTTCTATTGTAAAGTGTTATTTTTGAATCGTTTATAAGTCAGGAGTAAGACATTTATAATTTAGACCTTCGAATATAAATAATAATTTATCACTTATTATTAAATCTATTCATAATTTAAAATAAATAAATTCTAATGCATAGAAGTAAGTATTATTCAGTTACATTCACAAATAGGGGGATAACCTTGCACAGAAATTATCAGGATCCCAAAAATAAAAAATATCAATTGCTCTAAAAGGATTGTTTCATCGCCTCCAGATAATTGCAAAAATGGTAACAAAGAAACCATGTTAGTTAAAATTGGTTAAACAATTTAACCTGTCTAGCAGTGGATTGCTAATAACAAATATGCACGCACGCCTTCTCCCACGGCGGTTTACGAAAAACTACAGAACACTAAAGTCCCCGCCACGAGAAGCTATAAAATTTTGTAAATAAAGAATTCTACTAAGTTATGTAACGAACAAATTCAATCAACTCAAAGTAAAATAACGTTTAATACGAAATTAATGAGCAATTTCACTTGGTCGGGTTATATTTGGAACTCGAATGTGTCTACCACAAAACCGCTTTATTCTTTATTTACAAAATGTATAACTTCTCGTGACGGGGACTTTATCTGCTAAGATCCTTATTCCTTCGATGATGGCGATGAACTTAACGAAGTTGATGAAACAATCCTTTATCTTTAACTCCAACAAATAATAACGATTCAAAAATCGAACTCTTCTGTGTCCTATCTACTTAAGTAGTTCGCTGTCTTCTGACAGAGTCTTCTCCTTGACCAGCGTGTTGAGATGGTCGATGAGCCCCTGCACTGACATCTCGCCGTGCACCTTGTTGTCGCGTGTGCGCACGTTCACTGTGCCTGAAGATTTCTCACGGTCGCCGACAACTAGGGGACAAATAGTTCAGAGTTTATAAAGGTTTGTGATTCAAAAAATGTGAATAGATGGTGGTTTAGTCGGTAAAAGCCCGATAAAACCCTATGTTTTCTTCAGACGAAGGATATCCATGACGATTTTCCCATAAAACAAATTGGTTGTCAGTAAAGTCGGTTTACGGACGATAGTTTAACATTACAATGTCATAACAAAAAGATGCGGCGCAAGCCGAACGCTCAAACCGATCGTGCCTTTCGCTCGCTCGTGTAGCACTCTCGCTCCGATCGTAACGGGACAATGAGCATAAAGGGAACATGAGCGTAACGGGACAATGAGTATAAAGGGAACATGAGCGTAACGGGACAATGAGCATAAAGGGAAAATGAGCGTAACGGGACAATGAGCGTAACGGACAATGAGCGTAACGGGACAATGAGCGTAACGGACAATGAGCGTAACGGGACAATGAGCGTAACGGACAATGAGCGTAACGGGACAATGAGCGTAACGGAACAACGAGTCATCCTTTTTCGTGCGTGCAGCCGGCGTTCATCGATTTATTAGACGTTGTCACGTCAATAAAAAAATATTCAATACTAGCTTCCGCCAGCAGCTTTACCCGAGTGAAATGATATTATTTATCTAATCCAAAGGCATAGATAATATAATACCTACTAGCATACAGATGCCTCATGCCATACAAAGAACCTGTGCCGACGTAACTATCGTTTTTCGGTTGATTACACTGATTATTTTTTGTACATCGCTCGCATTCGGATCCGTTCCACGGCGATAGATAGATGGTGTTAGCAGCGACTTGCAAATAAAAGGGTTATTCGGTTCGTGAATATTTTTTTCTTCATATACAGTGACGATTTGTTTTATAGTATTTTTTTGCACGTTTTTACAATTTCATTGCACCAATTGGCATCAATTTTAAATGATCCGTTCAAATAATATTTGAAATGTGAATTAAGAGCCCAATATTCCATGATTTCGTACTTAGGAGAGTTGATTAAACAAGAACATAAAATTTTTATGTTCAATTCCAGAAAATGTTAATTTTACACACAATTCTATCGAATTGTGTGTACATGTCGCGCCATCTAGTGAGATTTATTTGAACCAATTTTTCTTTCTTAGCAATGGTACCTCGTGCCCTTGGGTTCACTTGCGTAGTGCATGCAGGGATAATCGTCGGTTGGTGTCACATTTCCTGATACATGCCTAACAAGGCCTCGGCGAGTTGGCTTCGGCCCCTCGCACGCCTTTCAAAGGACCTGGACCCCAGGGTCCCGAGACTGTCAAAATCCTAACTAATATTATAAATGCCGAAGTAACTCTGTATGTTACGTTTTAAAGCTTAAACCGCTGCACCGATTTAGAAGAAATTTAGCATGGAGATACTTTGAGACCCTGGGAAGGACATAGTATAGTTATTATCCCGGAAATCATCCTTAACGGGATGGAAAGGGGGGTGGAAGTTTGTATGGTAAACTAATAATTTCACGAAGTCGCGGGCAATAGCTAGTAATATATAATTTACTTATTTTACCTAAGATGTAGTTAAACTGCGCAAGTTGTGCATTCCGGACTTTCTTGTTGAGCGTGTCGCCGGCGTCTGTGTCCACTTCTGACATGAAACCTGCCGCGAACAGCTTCTCGTTCACCTGAAATAAGATAAGGTCAAATTTTAGTCTTATTCTTTGCCAATCCTAAAAGTGGATCATTGTAGGTAACCGGGTAGTCTGAGATATAAATACTTTAAGACATATTCACATCTAGGTCCAGCAAACTCCCTCTCATAGAGAAGCTTGCAGAAATTGGTATGGTAATAGTACTGATTGAGAGAGCAGTGGTGGCCCAGTGGTAACGGCCGCGACTTACAAGTTGTTGGGTGGAGTCGACCCCAGGCAGGCAGGCGCTATACTTTGTGTAAATTATTTCATCACCACTGCACCACAAAACGGTGATGAAAATAATTGTGAGGAAACCGGCATGTATGAGAACCGATAAATTCGAACACTTGTGACATCCACCAACACGCACTGGGCCCGCATGGTGGATTACGGCCATTCCCTCTCACAGAGAGGAGGCCTGCACGCACAACGGATCAAATTGAAGTCTCAGTGCGGAAATTGTCCGTAAATGTGGACCAACTTTCAAAATCAGTTCGACTTAGTAGAGCATCCATGCTTCTTTTTGGTTGATATGACATATTAGAGCTTGAACATTCTTTGAACTGGATTCTTTATTTCGCTTTTAATGAATATACCAGCTTAGCATAGTCATCAAAGTACGGTCCCACAGGCACCACATACACTTGTCGGGGACTGAGCCAGAAGGGCCACTTGTAAGTACGAGTCGCTGAGGAAGGCAATCATGCGCTCCACTCGCCTGACTGTCTAGTTGGTTAGACTTACTAGATAATCAGACAAGCGCTATAAGTACTGTGAAGACCCTGCTTATCTAAAAGGC
Source organism: Orthosia incerta (assembly GCA_948252205.1). Classification (NCBI taxonomy): domain Eukaryota; kingdom Metazoa; phylum Arthropoda; class Insecta; order Lepidoptera; family Noctuidae; genus Orthosia; species Orthosia incerta. The sequence goes on along the minus strand of OX411745.1, from coordinate 5,600,121 downwards.
AGACTCTTTGCCTGTAAGTCTGAAGTATCAGATAATTAAATAGTTTTGTAAGGGAATTGAAATTAGAACAAATAAATATGTGAAGATGTTTTTTCTAGGCTTTATTTGTGATTCTAGAGAGGCCGCCTAAAAGGTGTTTGTTGCAAAATATATCAGATAAAAGTAAATGATGCCTTTAATTACGTAGCGCTCTGGCTACGTCGTCTACAGTACACCTTCAGAGGCGATGCGTCCATAAAATTACCGGCAAGCTTATTACGTATCTTTTGCAAGAGCAAAACGATAGCGATCAAACGCTTTATGTCATAAAAGTTGGAATTACCTGCAGTGTAGGTATGGGAGGTCCTACACAATCGTTTGCTAATCGCTCGCTGTTTGTCAAATGCACTTATTTAAAAAAAAAAACCGCCAACAACTCTAAAACTTCTGTATGGATGAGAAATTATTGCGCAAAAATCGCTATCCTTTTGCTCTCGCAAAAGATACGTAATAAGCTTGCCGGTACTTTCATGGACGCATCGCCTCTGAAGGTGTACTGTAGACGACGTAGCCAGAGCGCTACGTAATTAAAGGCATAAATTACTTTTATCTGATATATTTTGCCACAAACATGCCTGCCTTATAGGCGGCCTCCCTAGAATCGCAAATAAAGCATAGACCCACGACCTTTACCAAAACCTTCTGGTATGACGCTCGCGACATAATGTGATATTTACCTTAGCAGTCATCAAAGTGTGGTCCTACAGGCACCACACATACTTTTCTGGGACTGAGCCAGAAGGGCCACTTTCGGTACGACTCGCTGAGGATGGCGATCATGCGCTTCACTCACCTGGGTGCTATGACGTAGACCTATTCATGATGGCAATAAAACGTCATGGTAGTGGAGCTCGTGGCTAAATAACAACAGCCGCACGGGTCGACCATCAAGGTTAAGCAACACTTGACGAGGTCGGTCCGTGGATGGGTGACATACCGAGTTTCCTCCGTGCCTCGGAAAGCACGTTAAGCCGTTGGTCCCGGCTGTCATTTGAAGATCTTTGACAGTCGTTACGGGTAGTCAGAAGCTTGAGATATGACACCAGTCTTGCCAAGGGGTACCGTGTTACCAGTTACTGGGTTGTGGAGGTCAGATAGGCAGTCGCTCCATGTAAAACACTGGCACTTAGCTGAATCCGGTAAGACTGGCAGCCGACCCCAATATAGTTGGGAAAAGGCTAGGCAGATGATGATGCTAGTAGACTGACTGTCTGTTCTAGTGGTTGAAAGCACTACAGGTACACACACCCCTGCAGGGGCGACGAGTCCATAAAACACGATTCCTACCGATTTCCTAAGATATATTTACCTGCTTAGCATAGTCGTCGAAGTGCGGTCCCACAGGCACCACACACACTTGTCGCGGACTGAGCCAGAAGGGCCACTTGCCGGCGTAGGACTCGCTGAGGATGGCGACCATGCGCTCCACGGAGCCCAGGATGGCGCGGTGGATGATGACGGGCCGCTTCTTGTCGCCGCTCTCACTGGGAATGAGAAAAGGTTTTATGTCCTGCAGACTCGCACTTGACCACTGTCTCACCTGATAGTTTAAATAATTAGAGAAATACTGGAGTGATGTTATTCCCATGGGTGTTTAAGCGCAGGGACGGAAATAAATTGTTCACATATAAATAAAATTCTATTTGGTGAACTAAAATCAAAAAGATATATACTTAAAATATCTAGTATACCACATAGAACTGCTCTTCTGAGCAAATCTTTTCGGAATGGCATCTAAAATTTACAATAGGACACCTGTGGACATTTTAAACACCAAGGCACTACCACTATTCAAATATAAATTACGTATTTTTTTAATTGACAAAGCTTACTACACGATCCAAGATTTTCTTAATAATTAGTACCTACTACAATCTGTCACCATGCACCTAATTCTTATCTTGTAAGATTTGCTTTATATGTGATTCCTATGTTTTTTTTTGCATGTTGACATACTTATTGTAGTAGTGGCAGGACATAATGGAACTGTAATTTACCTAATATCTGTCTGCATAACCTATGTCACAGATAATATAATACTAGCATACAGATGCCTCATCCCATAAAAAGAAACTGTGCCGACGTAACTACCGTTTTTCATCTGATTATACCGATTATTTTTAGTAAATCGATCGCGTTCGGTTCCGTTCCAAGGCGATAGATAGATCACCATCTATATCCGTGGAACGGAACCGATCGCGGTCGATGTACAAAAAATAATCAGTATAATCAGTACAGTAAGTCGGCACGGTTTCTTTGTATGAGATAAGACATCTGTATGCTACAAAAAAAAAACAAATAAAATTTGATTTAATAATTTTTTTTAGATTTGATTTGATATTTTTTTTCCTTTATTGTCCCACTGCTACGTAAATGCAAACAGATTAAGAATTGATTGAGATTGTCACATCACGTCCATTTCATTTGTCTTATCGCAGACATTGCATGCGACTGACAAAAAACCGGCCAAGTGCGAGTCGGACTCGCGCTCAAAGGGTTCCGTACCATTATCACAAAAAACGGCAAAAAAAACAGACACGACGAGACAGACGGATCGCGGCGTCTTAGTAAAAGGGTCCCGTTTTTACCCTTTGGGTACGGAACCCTAAAAACAATCATTGTGATTTGTACTTTTTTTTTGTTTTTATTTGTGATGGGTTTGCTCTTGACTCTAGTCTAGGTCAAAGGTGACAGAGACAGAGTCGACGATGGAGTGAGCTTACCCAGAAGAAGCCTGTTCACTCTAACTTTGAAGAAATTCGGGTTGAATGCGTTCGGAAACACTGACACAGGTAGCGAGTTCCATTCATTCGCTGTGCGCATTATTTACGGTGCTATCAATATTTGCCCTGATTTTACAATAGGTGGTTTTACACTTCGTTTATAACAATATATTATAACAATAGCATTTACTTCTTTTCCCTATTAAACGGTCTCGTTAGTGAAGTGGTCACTAACTTGACTACTGAGCATTGAGTCTTAGGTTTGATTCTCACGTCGAGCAAAGACTTAGTATGGTATGTATCCATCTGTAATTTCATAAGTTTCAAATAAGGTTTTACATGGGGTTTGCACATAACATGTCGTTTACTTCTTTGAGGAATCATCATCAGCCTTTTAATGCTACCACTGCTGGGACACAGGCCTCCTCTTTGTGAGAGGGAATGGGCCGTAATCCACCACGCGGGCCTAGTGAGGGTTGGTGGATGTCACATGTCTTCGAACTTTTAGTTCTAGGACATGCCGGTTTCCTCACGATGTTTTCCTTCACCGTTTTGAGAGCAGTGGTGATGAATCAATTTACACAAAGTAAAGCGCCTGCCTGGGTTCGAACCTACGACTTGTAAGTCGTGGCCGTTACCACAGGGCCACCACTGCTCTGTCTGCACTACTTTCTTTAAAGAATACAGGTATATATTCTAATGCATTAATCTCACCTGACATAAGTAAGGTTGAATCTCTCCGGCAGCTGGAAGTCGAGCTGTATGGTGGCACACTGGTGCGACCGTCTGAGGGCGTCCTGTATGGTGATGTCTATCTTGGGCCCATAGAAAGCGCCGTCACCCGGGTTCAGTTGCCATGGCTGACCGAATTTGTCTAGGGAGTCTGCTAACGCCTGGAAATAAGCTAAAGATGTTTGAATATTTGCTATGTTGTAAAATTAAACAAAGTGAAAAATAACCTTCTTTTCGGAAGTCGGTGTCTTTAGTAGGTACCTATTTTTTTCGTTTTTGACTTGCTTCTCATAAAAACTCCAACAAGCGAGTGTGGCAATCAAAATTCAAAAATATTTCCTACTCTCATAAATAGACCAAATTTCAGTATCCTATGTAAAATGATGTATTTTAACAGCATTTGGGTAAATGAAATGCGACCTTAACAAAGCAATAACAGGAAAAAGGCTAGAAAGTTTTATAGTTTACTTTTTCAGCCTGGTCCCAGGTGGCGAGGTCTCCGAGGTACTTCTCGGGCCTAGTGGACAGCTTCAATTGGAAAGTGAAGCCAAACGTCGTGTACACGCAGTTCAGGAACTCCAGGCACGCCAGCTGTTAACAAAATATTTGGTTATTAGGGGTTTCTCATCTCTTTTATTAAGGTTCATTTTTGCATGTCATACAAATAGAAAATGCTATGACCGCTTAAATTTTGTGGTTTGTGCTAAAGCCAGCATAGTAATGACTTTAGAAACCATCTATGCTGCAACCGCTTACGTTGATGCGCTTTAGTAGTTTTTACCCGACCGAAGGAGGGTAATGTGTTTATCAGTCTATGTATGTATAACTAGACTTACCATCTCCTGCTCGATGTGCTGCGGCGTGCAGAAGATATGCGCGTCGTCTTGCTGGAAGCGCCGCACTCTGGTCAGGCCGGTGAGGGCGCCACTGGTGTAGGACTACTGTAACTAGACTTACCATCTCCTGCTCGATGTGCTGCGGCGTGCAGAAGATATGCGCGTCGTCTTGCTGGAAGCGCCGCACTCTGGTCAGGCCGGTGAGGGCGCCACTGGTGTAGGACTACTGTAACTAGACTTACCATCTCCTGCTCGATGTGCTGCGGCGTGCAGAAGATATGCGCGTCGTCTTGCTGGAAGCGCCGCACTCTGGTCAGGCCGGTGAGGGCGCCACTGGTGTAGGACTACTGTAACTAGACTTACCATCTCCTGCTCGATGTGCTGCGGCGTGCAGAAGATATGCGCGTCGTCTTGCTGGAAGCGCCGCACTCTGGTCAGGCCGGTGAGGGCGCCACTGGTGTAGGACTACTGTAACTAGACTTACCATCTCCTGCTCGATGTGCTGCGGCGTGCAGAAGATATGCGCGTCGTCTTGCTGGAAGCGCCGCACTCTGGTCAGGCCGGTGAGGGCGCCACTGGTGTAGGACTACTGTAACTAGACTTACCATCTCCTGCTCGATGTGCTGCGGCGTGCAGAAGATATGCGCGTCGTCTTGCTGGAAGCGCCGCACTCTGGTCAGGCCGGTGAGGGCGCCACTGGTGTAGGACTACTGTAACTAGACTTACCATCTCCTGCTCGATGTGCTGCGGCGTGCAGAAGATATGCGCGTCGTCTTGCTGGAAGCGCCGCACTCTGGTCAGGCCGGTGAGGGCGCCACTGGTGTAGGACTACTGTAACTAGACTTACCATCTCCTGCTCGATGTGCTGCGGCGTGCAGAAGATATGCGCGTCGTCTTGCTGGAAGCGCCGCACTCTGGTCAGGCCGGTGAGGGCGCCACTGGTGTAGGACTACTGTAACTAGACTTACCATCTCCTGCTCGATGTGCTGCGGCGTGCAGAAGATATGCGCGTCGTCTTGCTGGAAGCGCCGCACTCTGGTCAGGCCGGTGAGGGCGCCACTGGTGTAGGACTACTGTAACTAGACTTACCATCTCCTGCTCGATGTGCTGCGGCGTGCAGAAGATATGCGCGTCGTCTTGCTGGAAGCGCCGCACTCTGGTCAGGCCGGTGAGGGCGCCACTGGTGTAGGACTACTGTAACTAGACTTACCATCTCCTGCTCGATGTGCTGCGGCGTGCAGAAGATATGCGCGTCGTCTTGCTGGAAGCGCCGCACTCTGGTCAGGCCGGTGAGGGCGCCACTGGTGTAGGACTACTGTAACTAGACTTACCATCTCCTGCTCGATGTGCTGCGGCGTGCAGAAGATATGCGCGTCGTCTTGCTGGAAGCGCCGCACTCTGGTCAGGCCGGTGAGGGCGCCACTGGTGTAGGACTACTGTAACTAGACTTACCATCTCCTGCTCGATGTGCTGCGGCGTGCAGAAGATATGCGCGTCGTCTTGCTGGAAGCGCCGCACTCTGGTCAGGCCGGTGAGGGCGCCACTGGTGTAGGACTACTGTAACTAGACTTACCATCTCCTGCTCGATGTGCTGCGGCGTGCAGAAGATATGCGCGTCGTCTTGCTGGAAGCGCCGCACTCTGGTCAGGCCGGTGAGGGCGCCACTGGTGTAGGACTACTGTAACTAGACTTACCATCTCCTGCTCGATGTGCTGCGGCGTGCAGAAGATATGCGCGTCGTCTTGCTGGAAGCGCCGCACTCTGGTCAGGCCGGTGAGGGCGCCACTGGTGTAGGACTACTGTAACTAGACTTACCATCTCCTGCTCGATGTGCTGCGGCGTGCAGAAGATATGCGCGTCGTCTTGCTGGAAGCGCCGCACTCTGGTCAGGCCGGTGAGGGCGCCACTGGTGTAGGACTACTGTAACTAGACTTACCATCTCCTGCTCGATGTGCTGCGGCGTGCAGAAGATATGCGCGTCGTCTTGCTGGAAGCGCCGCACTCTGGTCAGGCCGGTGAGGGCGCCACTGGTGTAGGACTACTGTAACTAGACTTACCATCTCCTGCTCGATGTGCTGCGGCGTGCAGAAGATATGCGCGTCGTCTTGCTGGAAGCGCCGCACTCTGGTCAGGCCGGTGAGGGCGCCACTGGTGTAGGACTACTGTAACTAGACTTACCATCTCCTGCTCGATGTGCTGCGGCGTGCAGAAGATATGCGCGTCGTCTTGCTGGAAGCGCCGCACTCTGGTCAGGCCGGTGAGGGCGCCACTGGTGTAGGACTACTGTAACTAGACTTACCATCTCCTGCTCGATGTGCTGCGGCGTGCAGAAGATATGCGCGTCGTCTTGCTGGAAGCGCCGCACTCTGGTCAGGCCGGTGAGGGCGCCACTGGTGTAGGACTACTGTAACTAGACTTACCATCTCCTGCTCGATGTGCTGCGGCGTGCAGAAGATATGCGCGTCGTCTTGCTGGAAGCGCCGCACTCTGGTCAGGCCGGTGAGGGCGCCACTGGTGTAGGACTACTGTAACTAGACTTACCATCTCCTGCTCGATGTGCTGCGGCGTGCAGAAGATATGCGCGTCGTCTTGCTGGAAGCGCCGCACTCTGGTCAGGCCGGTGAGGGCGCCACTGGTGTAGGACTACTGTAACTAGACTTACCATCTCCTGCTCGATGTGCTGCGGCGTGCAGAAGATATGCGCGTCGTCTTGCTGGAAGCGCCGCACTCTGGTCAGGCCGGTGAGGGCGCCACTGGTGTAGGACTACTGTAACTAGACTTACCATCTCCTGCTCGATGTGCTGCGGCGTGCAGAAGATATGCGCGTCGTCTTGCTGGAAGCGCCGCACTCTGGTCAGGCCGGTGAGGGCGCCACTGGTGTAGGACTACTGTAACTAGACTTACCATCTCCTGCTCGATGTGCTGCGGCGTGCAGAAGATATGCGCGTCGTCTTGCTGGAAGCGCCGCACTCTGGTCAGGCCGGTGAGGGCGCCACTGGTGTAGGACTACTGTAACTAGACTTACCATCTCCTGCTCGATGTGCTGCGGCGTGCAGAAGATATGCGCGTCGTCTTGCTGGAAGCGCCGCACTCTGGTCAGGCCGGTGAGGGCGCCACTGGTGTAGGACTACTGTAACTAGACTTACCATCTCCTGCTCGATGTGCTGCGGCGTGCAGAAGATATGCGCGTCGTCTTGCTGGAAGCGCCGCACTCTGGTCAGGCCGGTGAGGGCGCCACTGGTGTAGGACTACTGTAACTAGACTTACCATCTCCTGCTCGATGTGCTGCGGCGTGCAGAAGATATGCGCGTCGTCTTGCTGGAAGCGCCGCACTCTGGTCAGTCCGGTGAGGGCGCCACTGGTGTAGGACTACTGTAACTAGACTTACCATCTCCTGCTCGATGTGCTGCGGCGTGCAGAAGATATGCGCGTCGTCTTGCTGGAAGCGCCGCACTCTGGTCAGGCCGGTGAGGGCGCCACTGGTGTAGGACTACTGTAACTAGACTTACCATCTCCTGCTCGATGTGCTGCGGCGTGCAGAAGATATGCGCGTCGTCTTGCTGGAAGCGCCGCACTCTGGTCAGGCCGGTGAGGGCGCCACTGGTGTAGGACTACTGTAACTAGACTTACCATCTCCTGCTCGATGTGCTGCGGCGTGCAGAAGATATGCGCGTCGTCTTGCTGGAAGCGCCGCACTCTGGTCAGGCCGGTGAGGGCGCCACTGGTGTAGGACTACTGTAACTAGACTTACCATCTCCTGCTCGATGTGCTGCGGCGTGCAGAAGATATGCGCGTCGTCTTGCTGGAAGCGCCGCACTCTGGTCAGGCCGGTGAGGGCGCCACTGGTGTAGGACTACTGTAACTAGACTTACCATCTCCTGCTCGATGTGCTGCGGCGTGCAGAAGATATGCGCGTCGTCTTGCTGGAAGCGCCGCACTCTGGTCAGGCCGGTGAGGGCGCCACTTAGTTCATTACGGTGTAGCACGCCGAAGTCTGCCATGCGCAGGGGGAGCTCGCGCCAGGAACGGATGCGGTTGTCGAAGAGTAGACTGCAAAAAAGAAGCTGGATTTAATTAAACGTGTATGGTCAGGGGACCCCAGGGTTCTCAGGGGTTCTCAGGAACGAAGATCCGATCGCAATCGCGCGGTTGTTGCCAACTCATAGAAAGATACACCGAGAGGAATGGAATTACAATGTTTTCAGAGAAGTGTCATCATCATCAGCCTATAGCAGTCCACTGCTGGACATAGGCCTCTCCAATCGCACGCCATTTGCTTCGATCTTCGGCAACTCTCATCCAGCTGCTACCAGCCACCCTGCGAAGATCGTCACTTCACCTAGCCTGAGGGCGTCCCACCTTACGTTTACCAGTTCGCGGTCTCCACTCAAGAACACGTCTACTCCAACGGTCATCGGTTCTACGGCTTATATGGCCGGCCCATTGCCACTTCAGCTTGCTTATTCTGTGAGCTATGTCGACAACTTTGGTTTTCTGCCGGATCACCTCGTTTCGGATTCGATCCCTTAGAGAGACTCCGATCATAGCTCTTTCCATAGCTCGCTGAGCGACTTTAAATTGATGCACCAGCCGTATCGTGAGTGTCCACGTCTCGGCCCCGTAGGTCATAACAGGTAGGACGCACTGGTTGAAGACTTTGGTCTTCAAGCTCTGTGGAATACGTGACGAGAAGACTTGACGTAGTTTTTCAAACGCCGCCCAGCCCAGCTGTATCCTTCTATTAGCCTCCTTCTCAAAGTATTTCTTACCAAACTGCAGTTTGCCCGAGGTAAACGTATTCTTGAACAACTTTGAGAGCACCGCCATTGACCACAATCGATCCCGGAGTGATGTGTGTATTGAACATAAACTGGGTTTTGTCCAAGTTCATCCGGAGACCGATGCGTGCAGAAGAACCAGCTAGGCCGTCCAGCATCAAATGCAAGTCATGCAACGACTCTGCCATTATGACGATGTCATCCGCAAATCGCAAGTGTGAGATGTATATGCCGTTTATATTAATGCCGCGTCCTTCCCAGTCCAGCGTCTTAAACATATCTTCCACTGCGTTGCTAAACAATTTCGGGGAAATAACGTCCCCTTGTCGACGCAGTGAGATATGCTTAGTTTGCCGGTCCTGACTTTGGACGGTCATTGTTGCGTTTGCATAAAGACATCCCAGCACTTGGATATCGCCTGTCCACTTGGCTTCGCTGCATAGATTCCAAAACAGACCAGGTTTCGATCGAGTCAAAACCCTTCTCATAGTCCACAAAAGCAAAACACGAGCAGAGAAGTGTGCCCAAGGGCAATATGTCTGCCATAGTTTGAACAAGTCACAATGTTGTACTCACCAATGTCCCGGGCAGTTCATAGGCTTGAGTGCGAAGGATTCCTTCTCCACGTCGAAAGAAAACATGTTTTCAGAAAAGTGTACCCAATGGCAATATGTCTGCCATAGTTTGAACATGTCACAATGTTGTACTCACCAATGTCCCGGGCAGTTCATAGGCTTGAGTGCGAAGGTTTCCTTCTCCACGTTGAAAGAGAACATGTTTTCAGAAAAGTGTGGCCAATGGCAATATGTCTGCCATAGTTTGAACATGTCACAATGTTGTACTCACCAATGTCTCGGGCAGTTCATAGGCTTGAGTGCGAAGGTTTCCTTCTCCACGTCGAAAGAGAACATGTTTTCAGAAAAGTGTGGCCAATGGCAATATGTCTGCCGTAGTTTGAACATGTCACAATGTTGTACTCACCAATGTCCCGGGCAGTTCATAGGCTTGAGTGCGAAGGTTTCCTTCTCCACGTCGAAAGAGAACATGTTTTCAGCGTAGTGAGCCCAGTGGCCAGATGTCTGCCATAGTTTGGCGTTGTACATGTTCGGGGTTACTACCTCCTGGAAGCCACGTAGTCTGTACGAAAAATTGAGGAAATTAATAACAACATTATACAGGAAGTGTTTGTTGTAAGGAGAAAATTATGCTTAAATAAGTGTAAACAATGACCACTTTAAAAGAAAATAGAAGATATTTAAGTCTTAGTTGGTAACTTTAAACTGCAATTAATAAAATGTATGAGTACTTTTATATTTTTACACCTATATTCAATGGTTCTAGGGCATAATACTTTCTATAGAATGTCCCAGTTTTTCGAAGAGAATTGTTAATACACTTTACATTCACTTTATGACAATAATGTAATAATCAACCTTAAGGTTGCCCTAGTCGACGACACGAACTATTTTGTGCTTGGGGTTAAAGTGCATGCTATCTCATCAAAAAACATGTGCGAAAGAGATAGATGCGAATGTTAGCAGTAAGCAGTTAGTTCGCGTACGAAGCCACACTTTTGCAAATTTGTAGCGAAATGGATGATGATTTAGGACGAAATTGTATAAACAGACCTTTGGGAATATGGATATCATGATAAAACGACTAAATGTATCCGTTCAAAATAAAATTATTGGCATTGTTAAACTACTAATCTATCCCTGTATGGTGACTGTTTTGCAATTTTCTTTCTTCTTGTGGTATTTATTTGCACCCAAATATGCGTTAAAATTAGTGTTTGTATTCCATCGATATGTACCATAAAAATGCATTTAAATTTTACTATTTCAAATTTCGCGCGTAGTTTGACGAAAACGCTGGACGCAGTGGACGCCATATTGCTATGTGTTCATGACGTCAGTTGCCTTTGTAAACAAATGTGCCGATTATTTGACAGTTTTTAGTTTAGGCGCAGGCCTCACAGAAATGGCGTCGTGCGCGGACATGGCACGGATGGTTTCCTATTCCATTCAAAATGCATACATAATACATGGAAATAAAGCGTAATTTAGGACACAGGGTATGTCGTCATAACCACGTCCGAGCAACGACATATCGTGTGTCCAAAATTGCACTTTATTTCCATGCATTTTGTTCGAAATTTGAATGGAATAGGCAGCCGCCCGTGACATTTCTATGTGGCCCGCGCCCTACACAGCCGTATGACGTAATAACATTTCATATTTCGCAGCTATTATTTCATGGTCCTAAAAAACATAAAAAACCTGAAAACTTTAACGTCACAAACTTAACCTCTTTATAATATTAGTATAGATAACATACCTGTATTGTTCTCTAATAAAGTTGACGAGCGTGTTGTAAATGTGAGCACCGCGCGGCTGGAAGAAGCAGGAGCCGGGCGACAGCTCGTGGAAGAAGAATAGCTCTTGTTCCTGCAAAAATAGAGGACAAATTAGTGTGCACAGAGGCAATAGTAACTACCTAGTACAATCGGTGCTTCCTCAAGGAATAATAGATAAAGATAAGATAAGATAAAGATATATTTATTTTCTCAAACACGTGTATACATGCAAAAATAAACAAAGCGTGCATGCAGGATAACATTAAAAAAATACAATGAGTTTGGACATGTTTGCCACATACTATGGCGTGCAAATATTTTGGCAGTGAATATCATTGAACAATTACAAAAAATAATTTAATCACAATAATTACAAAATGTCAACAATAAAAACTGCATAAAAATAATAATAATGTCAAAAAAAAAAAAAAACAAATGTCAAATAAAGATATGTATGGTACGTCAAAACTAAGTAAATCAAATATATAATAGATTTTTTATTTGTAAAACTGTAGTCGAAGGCGTCATCCTAATAAAAATCCACCATCGCGCCGAACAAGAGGTTTTTCCGGTTTTGCCATACAAATAATGACGAACGCTTTCTATTAGGAAGATCAACGAGAAGTAAACGCCTAATCATCTTCAACTACAGTCCGCAGCGAAAGCCGCCTGCGCAGGGAATAAAATAAAGCCGGTGGTCGATTTAGTGAAAATAAGATGTTTATTTAATTCATCATTTGATTTTCTGTTCTAAGTTATAACGTGTGTGGAATCCAACTTTGTGGCTGTAATAATAGGTCTTTGTCATTAAAGTTTAAGTGTCACTTACCCTGCCAATCTTCCTGTGATCCCTCTTGGCGGCTTCTTCTTGTATATGTTCCCACTCCTTCAGCTGCTTAGGTTCGGGGAACGATACGCCGTAAACTCGCTGTAGGCTCTCCGCGTCGGCTTTACCCTCCCAGTAGGTAGCCGAGTTCTAAAGGAAAAAAATAGTCAATTAGTAATCTGATGAAACAGTTAGCGCTGTGGTTGAGCGATCGGCTGCTGGGCAATTCCCACACGGAACTATTATTTGTATGGCCTACAAAATAGTTACCCATGCATCAACGATGCAGGGGAAAGTGTGGCAAAGTTTAAAAAAAAAACTGAGTACAGTGATGGTTCCGGGGCTATGTGAAAAATGAACGGACATATTCATAATTTGGCGTAGTTGGAATTGTCTACCGCCGTCAACTGATCCATACTTGTAGCGTTTGACAACACCCTGAACCTTCAGAACAAAAATGGCTTTGCCAAACGTACACCCGCGTCTCACTAAAAAACTCCTAGACTCCTCCCTGCGTAGAAATAACCTCAAAATAATTATAGGGACAAATAACGGGCCACACCCTTCTTAACAAACATCAATTCAACATAGGCGTCACGGACAGCCCACTTGCAGGGGCTGTTTTAACGTCGAAGAATCAGCCGCCCACGTAATCCTGGAATGCGAAGAAATCCTCGGAACAGTGAGGTCGCTCCGAGAAGCCTGTGAAGCTCCCAGGAAGCTTCTGTGCTTTTAGACGGAGCTAGGCTGGCTATGTTAGCCAGTACCCCACGCACAGCGAACCAAATGGGAGTCTAAGTGCGAAAAAGGGAGTCCCTACCACTGCTACTACCTTCAGAACAGAGCAATGACGCAAAAGACCATGAATATGTGATTCAGTCACGATATTAGTGATAAAACCTCCTAAGCGGTCAGATGAGAGCGCTGCTTAACAGAAATTTAAATGTATTGTATTTTAACAGAGACATAGTAACTTGAGCAGTGGTGGCCCAGTGGTATCGGCCGCGACTTACAAGTTGTAGGTCGTGGGTTCGAGCCCAGGCAGGCGCTTTATTTTGTGTACTTAAATTATTTCATCACCACTGCTCTCAAAACGGTGAAGGAAAACATCGTGAGGAAACTTGCATGTCCTAGAACCAAAAATTCGAAGATATGTGACATCCACCAACCCGCACTGGACCCGCGTGGTGGATTACGGCTCATTCCCTCTCACAGAGAGGAGGCCTGTGTCCCAGCAGTGGGAACATTAATAGGCTGATGATGTGATGTGATGTGAATATGTAGTAGACCTTTTGTTATATCGAAACTGGTGGGAGAAACTGGCGTTTATATTGGATAGCACTACAGATTAAAAAAAAAATGAAGACCACATACCTTAGTAACCTTCAACGCCTTAACCTTCCCCGTATGCCTTACATGGGGCCCCCTACACAGATCAATGAGTGGCCCACATCTGTACACCGTGGTCTTAGGAGTGTTGACCTTCTCGTTCAAGATGCGCACTTTGAAAGGGTTGTAGTCGAACATCTCTAGTAGTTGCTCCTTCGTGAGCTCGAGGCGTTCAAACGGCTGCTTTTCTTTTGTTATTTTCTTTACTAGGCTTTCTAAGACGTGGAAGTCCGTTGATGAAATCTGTTGAAACAAATTAGGTTTGTTGTTTGAAAAAACAAATTAGGTGAGAATTTATTGGAAGTTTTTGGTCAGGAAAAGAAATCTGCTGTTAAGTCTCTATGGTGTTATGATTTAATTTGACGAAAAGTAGTTCAAGTTGAGTTCCAAACAGAAGAAACTCAAACGCGAAAACATTTGGCATACAATTTTAAGGTACCTATAACGTTTTGGCATAACTTATATTAGCATTATAATACTGTGGCATAATAATACTTTGGTATAATGCAAAAGGTTAGCATAACCGTCATTTGGTCTAATTTGTTTTGGCATAATTTGGGATTTGCATAATTTTAAGGTTAAGGTGTGGCGAGAGTGGCCCTTGAGCCGCAAACGTGTTGTTTTTATTAGTAGAAAATTATGTGTAAATGCATTATGCGTTTATAAAATTATGCCTCATTATTATTATGCCAACAGTATTTATGGTAATAAACATGATGGCAAAAGCTTTATGCCTAATAATATTATGTGTAATGATCATTATGCTGAATTTCGTTATGCCAATGTCAATAAACCAAAATGGAAGTATTCTATCCGCCCTGCAGTGGGACACTATAGACCCATAATAATGTAATAATGTGTTGATCTAATAAACCCATCATCAATTTGATATGAAAATACTGGCCACAGTTTAGTTTAAACTCTTGGCCACAATCTTGACATGTACATGTCAATTTTGATCAGCAGATAATAGTGACATACTGATAATTATGATAATAGTAATGCATATAATTTGAAATATTCGTTAATATTATGCAAATCAGCAAGATGCGAGAAGCAGGACCTATGGAAGTAGCGACGCATGAGGGAGGACTATGTCTATTGTTGTTTCATTTATGCATGACATAGCGGCACTTAACCCTTACCTCATTATCTAACTCAAACCTTAGTAGTTAATTAACTTACTAAGTGTAATTTATAAATAACCCGACACATTTTTATTTCATGGTACATAATTGTTCTAGTACCTAGTAGACACGCTTCGATCGACAATCTATTGAACACGATATCTTGCGAAAATACCCCGAATCAAACAGTAAAACGGCCCTTAACTTTAGAACGGCTAAACCGAGTTTCATCAAACATAGCTAAGAACACTCTCGATATAGTCACCTTTCAAACGAAAATCAAAATCGGTTTATCCGTTTAGGAGCTATGATGCCACAGACAGATACACAAACACACAGGTACACACGTCAAAAGGGGTGTTGTACCTGTCTTTCTCTGTCAGAGGTTAAAAATGTTGAGTGCCATGATAGATTTATATTCAGGCGGGCTGACGTTGGAGTTAAAAATTAAAAAAGTACAGGAAAGTAAAAAGCACTAGTAAAAAAAAGTGACACTTTCCGCACAGTTTGGCTGCTTGGAAAACGCTCTTTTCGAGGACATGCATTGTAAAGATATTTATGTAGGTCGATACCCGCTGATGACTTGCTAAAAATGAAAATGGTATAGCAGTAGAGTGAACGTCTTTCAGCTGAACTGATGAGTGATGATGGTTTTAGCTTATAATTAGTAAATATAAACAGTTGATTCTTACCCCCTTTTCAGGATAATACATGTCGTAATAGAAGCCTTCTTCGATTGGAGGTCCGTAGCAGAGACAGCCTCCGTATACCTGATCATAAAACGTACATTACATAAGATATTGGTGAACACTGAATTTTTACAAGCGATGTGCGAAAAACTAGTATTCAAGTAGGTTGACCTTCAAAATGTGTTGATTCTCAAAATTAATGCTAAATGATTTTAATGGATATTAAAATAATTTTTAATTAATCCATTTAAGAAATAACTTTTTTATAAAAACTGTTATTGATCTGTCTGTATTGTTTTTCTGTTTTCGGCTGATCAATCATCAGAGTAATAAGCAAATAGTTAGCCAATTTATTTTTAATTAACATTTAGTTCAGAATATAAATAATTAAAAAGTTCCCAAATAAAAAGAACCGGCCAAGTGCGAGTCAGACTCGTGCATGAAGGGTTCCGTACCATTATCGCAAAAAACGCCAAAAACATCACGTTTTTTGTATGGGAGCCCACTTAAATATTTATTTTATTATTTTTTTAGTTTTTTGTTGTTATAGCGGCAACAGTAATACATCATCTTTGAAAATTTCAACTGTCTAGCTATCACGGTTCATGAGATACAGCCTGGTGACAGACGTACAGACATTCAGACGGATCGTGGAGTCTTAGTAATAGGGTCCCATTTTTACCCTTTGGGTACGGAACCCAAAAACTACATTGGGATTTTTTCTAGATTCAATAATTTAATATGTACATCATAATCAACAATCAGACATAAGAGTTCAACAATAAAGTTTATCAACAATGAGATGAGTAACAATGAGTGATGATGATGTTCAGGAACAATGTGTTCAGCGTGGCCGATTCAATAATTCATTATCTATCTTATCTTGTGGAGGGGCCGAGAAATAACTCAGACACTTCGACCCATTGGGATCTATTGTGGTCAAAGTAATCATTATCTAACTAAATAAACCCAAAACACAATTTTAATGCTCACCCTCTCCATAGCTTCGCCCAGCATATGCGCAGATGAATGCCAAAACACCGCTTGAGCATCCGTGTTGTCCCACCTCAGGAGTTCCAGCTTACAGTCACCTTCCAGCGGCCTGTCCAGGTCCCAGAGCTCATTGTTCACCCGTGCGATGATGGTGGAATCAGCAAGGCCCTGGCTGTGATGGAGGACAGTCATCATGAGGGTCGGATGTGGAATAGCAGGGTGGAACTGGAGTGGCTTTTCACTGGGATCGTTTGAAGCAGGATTTGATTTGACTCTTTAAAAATATGTTCACTATGATTTTACAAAACAGTATAGTGACTTTGATCAAGCCAGAAGCTATGTATTTTAATGGGGAGGGTTGCCATTTTAATTCCTTGGTGGTTTGATTATTTTATTAAGGTTTTAGGGTAGTTAAAATGCTAAAACATATAAATATACACTGGTAATATCTACCAAGATTATGTTTAACATAGACAACAAGCATTTTGAGCACATGATGGTAATATAAACACCAATAAAGCAGAGTACATTATAATGTAGATTAAAGAAACATGCTGCATATTGTGCATAGCCAATACATAGTTTCAATGCATGCTTCATATAATATTGCCAAATTCATTTACATTACAGATTATGTTTTTTTTTTAAGATCACCATAAACACCCCCTATTTACAGAGCCTTTCAAATACCAAGTAATATCAACAAACCGTTTTAGACAGATAAGTGATACATAAAATCAAAGTTTCAGCATCGAGCATGCGATAAGTTCAGGCGGTATAGACATTTACCAGTAAAAGCCATCTCATGAGTCCACCCTAAAGTAAAGTACTTACTATTCTCTCCACCACTCGCTTGTGTGCAGGCAAATAAGTAATTAGTTATTATATACATTGATCTGAAGCCCTAGACAAGTGGCATTCTATTAACAAAAGCAATTGGAAACAAGCTTTTATATTAAAGCATACTTAATTGGAATCAACAATTTGTAACAGTTCTTGAGGAAAATGCTAATATATAGTGGCATGAGAACATGACTCATTCACTATGAATTAAAATGATGACATAGAAGCGCAGTATTGCAATAGACATAGACAAACTAAGCAATTCAGCCTATTGCAATGTGCAGTATAGCTTGCACTAGTTGCGATACTGAGTTCGAAAATGGAATTCATCCAGAAATCCTACTACTCTTTTTTAAATTGGTATAGGAATAGTAGTTAATGCCAGCTACATTGTGTAAATTTTGATTACCGGCAATAACTGCAATTTATGGGTTTTTATAGTTTTCTAGTCATTTAAGACTGCAAATAATTGTCATGAACTCATGATTGAACTTTTTATATAATTATTATGATACAACTGACGATTCATTGTGTGGGCTAATCTGAATCTTTTTTTAATTTTTTTGTCAATAAAGATAATATTTGTTGATAGCAAAAAAACATAAATAAATGTTTGTATAAATAACTCACCTAATTCCTTTAGCAACATCATAAGGGCTAGTTTTCCATGCTTTTGCTTCTACGGTTTTGCCATCAGGAAGTGTAACCACTACGCTCATATCCGGTTTGCTAGCGATCTCTTCTTCATACTGAATTTTGAACTTATCCCAGAGATTGATGCGTTTCTGGATGTATTCCGGCCACGGGTTCATTTCAGCCACTCCTCCAGAACCCTCATCTGGTTTTTTCTTTTTCTCCTTCATTGCTTTTGTTTTTGACTGCAAAGAGAATTGATTAGTTAGAACCAAATTATATGAAAAAAAAAATATTCACTGATATCTTCATTAAAGCTGTAATAATTTAATGTTTATATTGCCTTTTTATCATTAGATTGCAATCACAACAATTTTTTTTTAAATTTAATACATTGCCCACACTTGGAATTTTTTTACTGTATCGTGGGTGCGTTTTACAAACATATAAACTCACATACACAACACCCAGAGCCGGAACACCTATCTGTAGATCATACAAATATTTATTCCATGCGGGAATCGAACCCGCGACACGCAGCGCAGCATTCAATAGCTCTACCACTGCACCAACCGTGTGCCCAAATGGTGGTAAAGTGAGTGATTATGACAATAATACCTCACAATTGGTATTTGTGTAGACGTTAGTAAATAATCAACAGGGAGATAAGATGCGTGTGATAGTGAGATTTATCAGATTCATGCATAAACACACATTGAACTATATTCTAATAAATTATTGAATAAAATGTACATATTACAAGAACACGTAAATCATCCTATTATGCAGTAATTACGTAAAATCGAACTAATTACACAGGTGTGTGTGACAATCAAGTTTGTTTCACTTTAATAACCTATTTTACACTTTCTAATACGATTTATATGATCAAAGGCCCACAAAAACACAAATCACAGCTTTTAACATAGGTTACAAGTTTTCACAGACAAAAACAACAACAAATTTCAAAGGCTAGAATACAGAAAAAACTAAATAAAGGCAAAGAAAACCGCATGATATCAGTCCAGCAAAAAAACGCTGATGAAAGGCCTACAGACCCATGTGGCATATGCGTAGTCCTTGCAGCGGACCACACAGCCTCCACGGATGCCGATAAACTTTATCATGACTTACATAACGTACAAATAAACTTTCTCAAATTAAATTATAATGTATAAAACCCTGCCTTTGAGTCAATGTTTAGTTTTGGGATTTCTTCAGCCACAGTGTCACCCATTGCAGAACGTGTATCTTTCGAAATTGACAGCCGGACTAATGTTGCCAGCTTGCATAGAAATGAATGAATAGCCATTCTTCCTAATGTGTTCCATTTCACGTTATTTTCAATGCAATCCTAGAACAAAATTATGCATTGTTTAGTAATTTGCCTGGATGTTCTAGTATTGTAGAGTTCGTCCACAACATTTCAATTTCTTCTAATATAAAGAATCAAAGAAGTGGTACAGTAATAAAAGTCTTTAATAAAGTACAAAAGGACTTAATTCACAGATTTTATAAACTGGGCATCGCAAACTAACAATTATTCAATCAATAGGTAGTACGAAGGCACTCGCCTAACTAGATGTAAAGTTTGGTGCAGTAGCGTAGTCTACGAACATTTTTGCTAAAGGCGTTTAATAGTGTTAACACACGTCCGGATTTGGTACGGCCCGACCACGGATTTGTGGGCGGGGTTAGTCCGGCCCCGACCATATCCGAGCGTGTGTAGAGTGGTCCGCGGACATTATTATTATTAAATTGATTCCGTCTCGGTCCAAACAAGCGTGTGTAAGCGAGAAAGCATTTGTGGGCGGAGTCGGTCCGGTCGTACCAAATTCGAGCGTGTGTTAACACTATTAAGACGAGAAAGAAAATGTCTTTCTCTTTCGTTCTTGCATAGAGAAAAGACATGGAAAAGACCATAGATTTAGATTTTTTTTTGCTACGCTATAGAAAATAATCAAAAGCTCGACGAGGAAGCTACTATTTACTATGATTGACAAATATAAAGACATAAAAAGTGATTTGAATCAGAAATCTGCAGAGAAAATACGACAACTGGATTCAATCATTTCACTTTTAGGTTAGTTTTTTGAATTTCTCTTATAACATCTTGATACTTTTTTATTTATAAAAAAATGGCACAACTATTCACGGTTTATCTACTTTTCAGGAAGTGCTAACGACGAGGAGACAAAATTTAGAATTGTGGAAACAGTAAAGAAATTGAAAACTCTCGAAAAAAATGAATTGTCGACTTGTGAAACAAATTATTTAGAAAAGATATCTTCAATGACAGGTACCTGTTCATAATAATTCAGAAATTATAGGTATAACAGTCACTTTCACAGTCTTTGTATTTTATTCCGGTTTTTGTTTTTTATGACTGAGTGCACTAACCAAAGACTTAAAATAAAAGTATCTGGTAAATATTATAACACTGTTACATAATTCATTGTATTTGTTCTCTTCAGGTGTAAGTGTGAAGACCTTAAGAAGAATTAAAATTGAAGGCTCTAAAAATCAAGGACAGTGGAATACTCCGGGGAAAAAACGTCCACATTCAGCAAAAGTTTCCAATTTGGATATTTCGGCTATAAGAAACAAATTAAACGAATTTTATGGAGTGAAAAAACAAGTCCCAACCCTGAGAAGCCTGCACAATGAGCTGAAGGAAGCCATTGGATTTATGGGATGCCGTGAAACCCTTAGAAATTTTTTACATAAGAACGGGTTTGACTTTCAAACCAATAGAAATGAACGGGCTTTACTTACAGAAAAATATGACAGTAGTAGTAGTAGCAGTGAAGAAAGCAATGAAGCTGATTCAATATTGTCAGGTGTAGAAATGTTGGAATCCGATTTCGACTATGACTCATAACCCATAGGGGTTATGGTTTTGTGTTGATTTTATTGTGTCATTACATCAGTGTCTGCATTATATTATATAAACTTATAGTAATAACTTTTTCTTTAATTCAACCTTTTCTATATAATGCCGTGCCAGGTAAGTTGGATCTGTGAACTTCAATGTGCGCAGAAGTAAAAAAATTTCATATGCCAGGGGTAACCTTATTATTTGTTTTGTTTTTATATGTTCAAACTGGTGACCATTAATAACCTTATTATGGTCTTAGTAAATCTGAAATACTGATGTAAATATCGCATAATATGATAGAATAATAAATAGTATCAACTCCGTTTAAGCAGTGTATAGTCAGGGTTGTAAGCTCTAGATTTTTTAAAATTCCCGCCTTTTTCCTTGGACAGCTTTCGTTGGCCAGACTCTATCTATGGAAAAGGCTAACGCTACCTACCACAGACCTATTATTACAACAGTGACAACTTTTGAATCACTGAGGTCGTCTTTCGGATACCACCTGTAATTAATGTCTTTCGCTGTTTTTACACGTTTGTTTAGTTTTGTACAGAAATAATTTTGTGTAAAAAAAATAGGGGCGTGTGTGGCTATCGGTTGCAAGAGTATTCGGGCGTACGTATTATCAGGCACTTCTCAAAGGATAACTGCCCACATGTGAGTTATCGACTCATTGAGCTAGGAAAAATATGGAGGTGCCGCGATGTTCTATACATACATTACCTTATACAAATATGAGTGAAATACAATACAGAATGTGAAACATCGTTTTGTTTCATTCTTTCTAATGTAGTAATCGTATTTGACAAAAGAGACAACAATATTTCAGTTGTTGCTCATTATGGAAACATTTTGTTATGACGTACTGACAATAGTAGGTACGTGCCGTAATCGCCATTTTTTGTGACGGATTTTGTGGTTGTGTTCGTGGTTGTCCTGCTGTCAAATGGTTGTTTACTTTTTGTATTATTAATGTGTGTGTGTTCCGTGATTAACACAACCAAAGCATCGGCAGCAATTTTAAATGCCATTTTAAGGTTTAGGTAGGCACGTTTTTTTTGTAGGTATTGCTAGTCCATTCCATTTAATATGTCTATGTGTGGAACACAGACCATGTATCTTTAACTGACGTATCTTTAAGACGAGAAAGAAAATGTCTTTCTCTTTCGTTCTTGCATAGAGAAAATCTCTTTGAGAAAAAGAGAAAAATAGACCAATGCTACCTACCACAGACCTATTATTACAACAGTGACAACTTTTGAATCACTGAGGTCGTCTTTCGGATACCATCTGGCATCTGTAATTAATGTCTTTCGCTGTTTTTACACGTTTGTTTCGTTTTTTACAGAAATAATTTTGTGTAAAAAAATAGGGGCGTGTGTGGCTATCGGTTGCAAGAGTAGAATGGGTGTATTATCAGGCACTACTCAAAGGATAACTGTCCACATGTGAGTTATCGACTAACATACAATTGTACTGAAATTATTGTGCAGGGAAATTAAGACTGTCTCGAATAAAGTAATCTTAGTTTTAAATATTTCGAGGATGTATAGTTTCATTTAAACCATTTTATTTAGTGAAATAATAAACTTTTTGCGTTCGCTGATAGAGTTATGACAGTTTAGGTACGTTTTGATGTTAGAGAGAGATCTGACAACAGTCGTAATCACACACACATAGATCTAGTAGGTAAATGTCTTTAAAAAAGTATCTAGAGCAGTGATTCCCAAAGTGGTCGATATACCCCTTGGGGTCGAAATCGGTTTTCCAGGGGTTGACATAAACGAAAACTGATTTTGGGGGCCGACGAGTTCTAAAAATCGACCCATATTCTTTAACACAAGTTCATAATTGAAACTTTCCAGATACTTTATAAGTTGTGTTACGTTTATCAACTTGTTATAAAAATGACTAGGTAATATTTTAGTAGGAAATTGTTGTAGGTACTTTTAAAAAACTCATCAAGTTGTTATGCATGCATAAATTCGTACAAGATGAAAAACACGGCAAGGCAATACGCGGTTTTTAAAGTAATTTGGCTATGGGGGTCTGAGGTATCAGTTCATTTTGGAAAAGGGACGTTTCTATTTCTAAGTGCGAAAGAGAATACCGATATTGAAATTGCATCTTAAATAAAATATGTTATGTTTATTAGAATACCAAGTCTTTGTATAGCATATTCGGCCACACTGGTACTAAATATGGTATATAGACAAAAGTATAACCACAAAATAAAAAGTATACAGGAGGGGCCACACCTTGGCCACACTCGCTGTTTCGAAAATTGACACCTTAGCCTAAACTTGACAGACTCACTAGGGAATAGGGATGCTACCAGGTTGCTAACTAGAATTAAAAACGGAGTAGGTAGATAATTAAGTTACAAATACTTAAATCGATTCGTCTAAACATACATCGTATCATGCTAACATGCTTTAGTTAGCGGGTGGACAGAGCATCAAATATCCATTAAAGATAACGACTCCACGTACGATGAAGATAGGAGGGTGACACAACAATGGTACTAATAACGATCCCACCAAAAACATAAAAATGTGAAAAAGGTGCCAAGTACTACGAAGAAGAATTATTGAGATCTGGAAGATGACAAGTTTCATAGCCATTCCTTAAAAGAAGCTACAATGTACATTTTTTCTTCTATGGACTTAAAATAATTTATTATTTTAAGTTATTGAGTTTTTAACTTGAACTCTTGTTTTTCTTACCTTTATAACTTACTAGCTGTTCCCCGCGGCTTCGCTCCCGCAGCCCATCCCACAGGACCCTTTTTCAGGATTAAAAAATAGCATACGTCACTCAGGAATAATGTAGCTTTCTATTGGTGAAAGAATTTTCAAAATCGGTTTAGTTGTTTTTGAAAAAAAAAGAAAGAAAGAAAGACAAGAAATGTCTCCATTAAAACAAACTTACAAACATATTGTTACAAGATAGGGCAACGCCATCTAGTGACGAGTAGAAGAACTAAGTTGTTACTAGTGGCGCCATCTAGTATCGAATAGCAGAACTAATCTTCTCGTGTCGAATAGAATTTTCCAGAATGTTCGAACCGAACATTCTGGAAGTTTCTAGTCGCTTCGGGAACAGTGAGTTCGAAAGTCGATTGTTCTGGAAGTTTCTCGAATTATCTAGAACAGTGTGGAACGTTCTAGAAACATCTCCGGTGCTATATAAAGAGCGGTCGGGTTCGTCGTGAGTCAGTTTCGATTCGGAAGCGACATAGAGCGATCAGAAAAGGAAAATAGTGCGAAGTAATAGAATTGTTTAAGAAGTGTTTTTGTAATAAAGTGTGATTAATTGAAGTCTGCTGTTTACATAATTTATCCCTGAGCCCCAGCTCGTAACAATTTGGTGTCAGAAGTGCGGGATAAATTATGCCGGTTCTACCAAAGCAAGAAACGGAAGGGGTCGGCGCGACCAGGAGTCAGCGCCAGCAAGATGTAGACCAGAGGCGCTTTGGAGACGCTCGCTCCCTCACCGTCATCAGGTGGACATCGAGACTCCACGGCTGCAGCGGAACCCGCTCAATCATCGGCGTCGCCTGACCTAGCCACCCTTATGGCATTCATGCAGGAGCAGGCTCGCCGTCAGGAGGAGCAAGCTCGCCGCTTGGAGGAGCAGATGCAGCGCGACAAGGAGGAGCAGGCTCGCCATCAGGAGGAGCAGGCGCGGCGCTTGGAGGAGCAGCTGCAGCGCGACAAGGAGGAGCAGGCTCACCGTGAGGAGGAGCAGGCTTGCCGTCAGGAGGAGCAGGCTCGCCGTCATGAGGAGCAGGCGCGGCGCTTGGAGGAGCAGCTGCAGCGCGACAAGGAGGAGCAGGTTCACCGTCAGGAGGAGCAGCTCTTGGTGATAAAGGACCTCCGCGGAGCCATCGGCAAGGAGATGAAAGAGGTAAAGGACCAGGTCCAGCAGCAGGAGATCCGCATCGCCGAGTTGGAGAAGATTATTCGTGGGCTCACATCTGGGGGAGGAGACGTGGCAGCTGCAGTAGTTGCACCCTCGCCGGGTGGTTTTAAAGTGCCACCATTCGACGGGTCTTCGTCATGGTCTGCCTACAGGATACAGTTCGAGGCCGTCATGAAATCGAATAGATGGACCAAAGAACAGGCCTTGACTGCTCTAACTTTGGGTCTTCGCGACCAGGCCTTGACTGTGTTAGAGGCACTTGGACAGAACTTTACTTTGGAGAAGCTTCTGGAAGCATTGGAAGCTAGATACGGCGACGCGCACCTGGAACATGTGTTTCGCGCCCAGCTGAAGGTTCGATCGCAACGTGTTGGTGAAACCTTACAGCAGTGGGCTTTGGAGGTGGAAAAGCTGGTCCGGAAAGCTTACCAGTCGTCACCTGTGCTTATCAACGGGAACCTCGTACAGGCGTTCACGGATGGGATACGCGACCTGGAGGTTAGGGCTGCCGTAAGGCTAGGCCATTTTAAGAACCTTAAGAACGCCCTAGCCTACGCTTTGGAGGTGGAAGCTGTACGATGCGACGATCGAGCTCACCGCATAAGGGAGGATTTGTTTTCACCCCGGTGCTATAGCTGTGGAGAGAGAGGCCACATCCGGTTGAGCTGCCCGAAGCGAAGGAGCCCCCATTGTGGAATTCAGTTACCAGCAGCAGGAAAACCAGTAGACGCCAGGACTAATTGGCGGTTGGTGGCTGGTGATGGAAGAGCTCCAAGGAACTCGATTTCACAAATTGTGTGTGAGTCACAATCATGTGAAGGGAACAAAACACCACACGGAAATGCAGATGCTCTCTCGCGAGGATCGTGTTCCAATCAATGTAAGCCCTGTGCCAGACAAGAGGCTGAGCAGGTAACATTTGTGAGGATGTTGAGGAAGGATCTTAGCGAAGATTGGAAGGGAATCTTGCAGAGTGCTCAGCAAGATGATAGAGACATAAAACCGATCCTCGAATGGAAGAAATCAGGAGCTCCGAGGCCTCGGTGGAGTGATGTTGCAGCAATGAGTTCTGTCACCAAAAGTTATTGGGCACAGTGGGAAAGCTTGATTATCCAAGATGGAGTTCTGTGCCGGAAATGGGCGAGTACTCGCGGTGACCAGTGTCATCTACAAATGGTCGTACCTAAGGTTAAGGTGCCGGAGGTCTTACAGCTCTATCACAATGGAAGTTCAGGAAGTCACATGGGAGTTAAGAGGACTCTAATCAAGATCCGAGAACGCTTTTACTGGATCCATTGTCGAGAGGACGTTAAGGAATGGTGCCGCAAATGCACAAGTTGTGCGGGTGCGCCTGTGAAAGGACCACACACTCGTAGTAGAGGTGCATTAAAGGTTAATGAGCACATTAGAGAGACCGGTAAACAGATGTCTGCGAGGATTATGACTCGCTACGAACGGAAGGCGAACAATAAGGGCTTCGATGAAGGATCTCTGGTATGGTTACATAACCGGGTACACAGCAAAGGAAAATTGCAAGCAAAATGGGATGGACCATATCGCGTAGTTACCAAGATTAATGACGACACCTACCGAATTCAGAAGGGACCCCGAGGTGCATCAAAGGTCGTTCATGTGGATCGGTTGGCCCGTTATCATGGGTCTAACGATGCTCGGGACGAGCATGTCTAAGAGGGAGGCAATGTTACAAGATAGGGCAACGCCATCTAGTGACGAGTAGAAGAACTAAGTTGTTACTAGTGGCGCCATCTAGTATCGAATAGCAGAACTAATCTTCTCGTGTCGAATAGAATTTTCCAGAATGTTCGAACCGAACATTCTGGAAGTTTCTAGTCGCTTCGGGAACAGTGAGTTCGAAAGTCGATTGTTCTGGAAGTTTCTCGAATTATCTAGAACAGTGTGGAACGTTCTAGAAACATCTCCGGTGCTATATAAAGAGCGGTCGGGTTCGTCGTGAGTCAGTTTCGATTCGGAAGCGACATAGAGCGATCAGAAAAGGAAAATAGTGCGAAGTAATAGAATTGTTTAAGAAGTGTTTTTGTAATAAAGTGTGATTAATTGAAGTCTGCTGTTTACATAATTTATCCCTGAGCCCCAGCTCGTAACAATATCTATCCTCTTTATAATATTATTAGTGTATAGTGTAGAAGAACTACAGTAAGCATCTTTATGTAATTTATTGGCTGTACCTACATCGCTCACTGACGTGTCTTGATTAAGCTGTCCACCCTTTGCCGACAATGCAACCACAATATGCTAAATGGAAAAAATATGACCAGCCAAGTACGAGTCGGACCCGCGTGCCGAATGTTTCCTAGGACTTAGGATTCTCGTTTAGGTTTCCCTGTAAATTATCATCACATCATCAGCCTATTAATGTTCCCACTGCTGGGACACAGGCCTCCTCTCTGTGAGGGGGAATGGGCCGTAATCTACCACGCAGGCCCAGTGCGGGTTGGTGGATGTCACATGTCTTCGAATTTTTGATTCTAGGACATGCCGGTTTCCTCACGATGCTTTCCTTCACGGTTGAGAGCAGTGGTGATGAAATAATTTACACAAAGTAAAGCGCCTGCCTGGGCTCGAACCCACGACCTACAACTTGTAAGTCGCGGCCGATACCACTGGGCCACCACTGCTCAAAATTCACTGTAAATTATCAGTGAGGCTGTATATACCACAAAATGTAAATAATTTTAAATATTCTAGAAGAAGTTACTATTTCTAAAACAAAAATTTAGTAAAAAATGTACCTCTGTTGTGTTTAAATAATAAAGGATTGGTAGATTAAAATTCATCGATTGCGACCTTGTTTAAAAGCAGGAATACTGTATTCAACGTGTAGAAAATTCGCATTTTTTTAAAATACATGATGGGGAAACATGTGCAAGCCTTTGAAAAATATATGTAACTATTATATAATCTAAGATGTATTTGAACTTCTTCAAAAAGACTGAACGATGTGGCAAACGCCCGCGCTAGCACTCGTGATCGTGACAGCCGCGAATGCTGAGGTCTGTCCAATACTGCCCAAGAATCCTTGTAAAATCGAAATGTCAATATGTGAGTGCAAAATGGCGCTTTTTTGATAGTGTCTGCGGCGCGCCGCCGCTTACGTACTTTGTGGTATAACTGTCTGTTTTTGGATAAGACGTTATCTGTTAGAGCGAACGTGAATACCGATATTGAAATTGCATCAAACAAATAGTATACTTTTGAAAAGAAAAAAAAATATAGCAAGATGAAACCCATTGGAAAAGGAAGAGAATATAACAAAAATTAAAGGAAAAATAATTTATGGGCGATCTGAGATCAGGAAGTGGCAGGGGGTGAGATTTTAAAGAATGAAAACGGTTTATCTCGATTGCCGCCAAAACTACAAGTCCTATGGAAAAAGTTAAATGGCAAAGTTGTAGGTAATAAAAAGATCTACAACTTTTGCATTTTCACTTTTTTCACATAACCTCAAAATGTATATAAAAATTTCAAATAACCAAGTTTTTGGTTTTTTATTTTTATCTTTTAATTTTTTTTTTCACAACGTTGGGTAAAAACTTACCTTTTCATGTCCTAAACACACTGTAATTTTTTTATTTAAAATATATTTTTTTTCACCGATTTTGACTTAATATCGAAAAAAACTACCCTTATTTTCTATCGAAAATTCTCCCGTCAAAATATCTGCTTTTTTTAAAAAGTCGGTGGACATTTTGTTCGTTGAAATCTCTACTTCCTGATGGTGGTTCCTCAGATCGCCCGTAAATTATTTTTCCTTTAATTTTTGTTATATTCTCTTCCTTTTCTAATGGGTTTCATCCTACTATATTTTTTTTTCACTTTTACCATTTTCAAAGGCTTCAGCTCTAGTCTACATGACACGTATTCCAGATGCTCATACTCGACTCAAACTCAGAATTGGCCACACCACAGATAATTGTTTATTAGCATAGCCAAACCTTTTTTTTTTGCTTGGAGAAATGCTCATGCATACTGCACTACCACGGGGAGATAGTGCAGTTATGTGGGACTCTAACCCACTAAAACTCCACGGTGTCCTCCACTGCCGCTTATGGCGGGAGCACGGGCACGCGTTAGTACTCACCGCGAACCCGCCGCGGCTGTCCGTCACCGGACCCTCCTCGGGGGAGTACTCCCCACCACCAGCGCACCAGAACACACTGTACGCCGTGACCACCCCAGGGGCCAATTCAGCACATGGGTGCCAGACGACCCCGTGTATGGCACCCTTGGTCCCACTGTGACGGGTCGAGGTCAATGGCCCCGCCACCTACCATTTTGCGGCCGCAGGGGATAGGGAGAGCGGCTAACGCTATACCGACACTCCTCTTCCCCTGCGGCCTCACCGCGTCCGCCATCAGACGGTGGCGACCCCGTCTAGGCCGCGGAAGGTAGGGAGAGCGGCGCACCGCAAAACCGGCACTCCTCTCCCGCCGCGGCCTCCAACCCTCAGCCGCGATATCGTATGGGACCTGGGAATCTCAATAAGACATCGCGGCCCACCTCAGTTGCGATGTCGCCTGTTACCAAGCGGCACCGCAACCTACTAGTTGGCCGCTACGTCGTCGGCTTAATCGGCAAAAGCCCTGACGAGCGGCCCCTCCTCGGGTTCCTTTTCACTTCACCGTGGGTGACCAAGCCACGGTTACTAAGCCCCCCGCCTCGACAAAGCGGGGGGGCTCCACACTCCACACTCTCGAGTTCGGCTTCGGCATTATGGCTTGACATGTTTACTCAATAATCATTAGAGCAATAAGCCCAGATGTTACTGAATTTTGAACGTTCCAAGTACATGCTAACACTACTCATTCCACTGATTTAGTGTTAAAAGAGTTCGGTAACGTTTAGGGTGTCTAGGATCTTGGACGTGAGCACGTTAATGTATTCGTCGAGCAACTGTCCATTGCAGCGTTGCCAGAATGTAACTTTTGTTACATTTTACTTTACTTTTGACCTTTTCATTTATCCTCCAAGTAACACGACTCAAAATTTAACTCATACGTTACTTTAGGACAATAAAAAATATTGAAATATTTTCCAGCAAACTAAAAATAATCGTTAAACGGAACGCATCTAAGAAAGTTTTCGTGCGTCGTGTTGTCGCACCTAATTTTTTTTTGCCACAACACAAGCGGCGGAATGATGTGCAGGGTGGTTGCTCAGCAGAGTAGTGGACGAATTGGATCGAAATCAAAACACCAACAAATGCTCCACAATATATTGTGATAATACACCAGCAACATTAAATGCTTTATTACAGATAATCAATTGGAATTAAATCGATGTAATAATTCTAAGAGGAATTCAACACAATTATTTAACACAGAGGTAACCGGAACCGGAAGGGACAAGAGAGCGAGAACACCGAACAAGATGCAACACAGATTATAGATTTTCACGCAGATAAAGAAAATTAAAACTTCCCCTTATGCATTAAAAACTTACACAAAACAAATATGACTCTGCATATGCCTCTACTAAACAAAACATATTTCTACATGCAGCATGTCTTTACATAAACATTGTAACTTTATATCATTATCTACATGCATAGAAAATCAACATGGCATAACACATAATTCTTCTACAAATTTACAATGACGTCTAGCATTTAAAACTTTTGTTATTCATATTCTCAGTGCTGTATCAATCATAAATATAAGTATCTGTATCAATCATAAATCCTTTATTAACCGAATCCTTTATAAAATGGTACTCTACATCTATATGTTTAGTGCGTTTATGACAGACCTCCTTATTTTCAATTAATCTATGAGCAGACTGATTATCAGTATATACTATTATATTTATACATATTATATATTCGGCATTATTGCCGACATGAATTGTTTTACAAAACAAAGTTCTCGTGATATGTCACAGATTGCCATGTATTCTGCTTCAGTACTACTTAATGCTATTGACCTTTGTTTCCTAGATTCCCAATTTATATTATTGTTGCCTAATTTAATCACATAACCAGTGTAAGACCTTCTGTCTGAACAGTCATTAGCCCAGACAGCATCGGTTTATCCACATAATGACAATTCCTTACACTTTACAAAACGTAAACCATAACTAATTGTACCTGCTAAATACCTTAACAAATGCTTAGCAGCTAGCCAATGAACTTTCTCAAAACAAGTATTAAACTGGCTAAGCTTGCTACAAGTGAATGCAATATCTGGACGTGTACAGACAGCCAGATACATCAAGGAACCCACAAGCTGTCTATACTTAAAAGACTCATTATTTAGATATTCACTTTCCATATACAATTTATTACCAGGAACCATAGTTGTTGACACAGGTTTGCAATTCAGCATATTAAACTTTTTCAAACTATTTCTTAAGTAAGATTGATCAAGCGTCAATACCCTATTTTTCCTGTCTCTAATTACACGTATACCTAAATAACTCTGTATAGGGCCTAGATTTTTAATACTGAATTCTTTTTGCAATATTTCTAAAAGTTTATCTTTACATAAACTATCTTTACTGTAAAACAAATAAAAATCGTCAACATACAAACATGATCATTAACAGTTTTCATTGAATATACACAAGGCTCGTTTTTACTCTGAAAAAACCATTTTTATTTTTGAGGTCTGTCTACAAGTACCCAAACTTTGTTTTTAATAAGTGTATTGTATTCGCATCTCATGGCCTCTTGCCAATCGCCAGCATCAAGACTAGAAACAGCCTCTTCATATATTGTCGGTTCTAAACCGTAATTATTACTATTAGCCATTAAATACATGTCATATTCATCAAACCTTTTCGGTCTAACCGAGCAAGTTGTACGCACAGGTTGTTCCCCAGACATAGACGGCGAGCTGAATCTGACCTTCCACAACTTCCCCAGAAGGAGATCACTCACCAAAGCTACTTGAACTGTGTGCGAGTGGATCACTCTCACTCACAGTGCAGTACTCGTCCTCAGCATCTGAAAACATTAAGGAATAATTATGATCTCTGTTAACATTATCAGCAGTATTACTACTCTCATTCATAACATTTATATTAGTGACATTACTTTTATTTGTATCATTACCATATGTCACAGTACTCTCATTCCTGAAATTTTCTTTTGTGTTACTTTCATTCACACTATTATTTATTACAGTACTTTCATTCCTGCAGTTTACCCTTGTGTTTCTTTCATTCACACTATTAATTATCACTGTACTTTCATTCCTGCAATTTATCCCTGTGTTACTTTCATTCACACTATTATTTATTACAGTACTTTCATTCCTGCAGTTTACCCTTGTGTTTCTTTCATTCACACTATTAATTATCACTGTACTTTCATTCCTGCAATTTACCCCTGTGCTACTTTCATTCACACTATTATTTATTACAGTACTTTCATTCCTGCAGTTTACCCTTGTGTTTCTTTCATTCACACTATTAATTATCACTGTACTTTCATTCCTGCAATTTACCCCTGTGTTACTTTCATTCACACTATTATTTATTACAGTACTTTCATTCCTGCAGTTTACCCTTGTGTTTCTTTCATTCACACTATTAATTATCACTGTACTTTCATTCCTGCAATTTACCCCTGTGTTACTTTCATTCACACTATTATTTATTACAGTACTTTCATTCTTGAAATTTACCCCTGTGGTACTTTCATTCACACTATTGCTTATCACAGTACTTTCATTCCTGCAATTTACCCCTGTGTTACTTTCAGTCACACTATTATTTATTACAAAACTTTCATTCCTATTAAATTTCATAAAATTATAATTATTATTTTTAGAATGTCCAAAATTATAAAACTATTTTCTAAAAATATTATGTCTCTTGACAAAACAACCTTCTTTGGATCACTACAATCAGCCACTATGTAGCCTTTAGTGGTTTCAGAATAACCCACAAACACATGTGGTTTACTCTTTGGATCCAACTTACTGCGTTTTACGCTTTGTACCTTTACATATGCTACACA
This sequence comes from Orthosia incerta, assembly GCA_948252205.1. NCBI lineage: Eukaryota > Metazoa > Arthropoda > Insecta > Lepidoptera > Noctuidae > Orthosia > Orthosia incerta. The sequence goes on along the minus strand of OX411745.1, from coordinate 5,567,356 downwards.
GCCAAAGATGCGAAGATGACTGAGGTCCACCACTGAACCTGTCCACACCTACCCTGGAATCTTTCCAAAAGCGTTGATCCAAACCTGAATGCTGTAGCATACACCGAGCTTTTTCCATTAATGTACGGTTCAACCGTTCTGAAATAGCATTCTGTTGCGGGCAATAAGGTACGGTTGTTTGGTGAATAATAATGTTCTTTAAATACTCTCCCAGTTTGGAGTGACAGTATTCACCACCATTGTCAGATCGTAGACATTTTACTAACAAGCCGGTTTTGTTTCTCAACCATAGCCACAAAATTTACAAAACAATCACTAACCTCAGATTTTCTCTTCAATAGATATCCAAAGGATTTTCTACTACAGTCATCGGTGAATGTGAGCAGATATTTTGCGGCTCCCTGGCTACTTGGCAAAGGGCCACACATATCAGAGTGTATAAGCTCCAATCGAGGCTCTGCAACCTTGCTTGGTCCTCTAGCTTTTTCACGCCTCTTTTGCATTATTAGCGTTTCTAACATTTTTTTTTACTTGTGATGGGTTTGCTCTTGACTTTAGTCTAGGTCAGAGGTGACAGAGACAAAGTCGACGATGGAGTGAGCTTACCCAGAAGAAGCCTGTTTACTCTAACTTTGAAGAGATTCGGGTTGTATGCGTTCGGAAACACAGACGCAGGCAATGACTTCCACTCTTTTGCTGTGCGCATTATGAAGGATGTTTGAAAGCGCTTGGTGCGAATTGGTGGAATAGCAACTAGGTGAGGATGGTAACTTGCAGTGCGTCTAGATGTCCGATGGTAGAAGGGGGCCGGTGGGATGAGGTCGTGCATTTCATGAGCACACTCGCCAAAATACAGTCTGTAGAAGGCCGACAAGCAGGCAACCTTACGGCGATGAGCCAAGCTCTGAAGCTTGGCATCCACCAGTTTGACGTCGCCAATTAGTCTCTTAGCTCTGCGTTCCACCGAGTCAAGTCAACATATTCACTCACGTCACCCCGCTGTGTGCTTCCATTTCCCAGTAAACTCCACAATCCATCATTTATCAGACTCATCCTCAATTGTTTCCATGCATAGTAATTTTTAGCATCTTCTAACCTCTCAATGTTTGACCAAATTGATGACGAATATGCATTAACCGTCGCCGCCGAACTGGAGCTGTTTTCTTCTGGCATTGTATTTGATTTGCCTTATAGTCTATTTATAAATCCTGTGCCAATAAACTTTTGCCACAACACAAGCGGCGGAATGATGTGCAGGGTGGTTGCTCAGCAGAGTAGTGGACGAATTGGATGGAAATCAAAGCACCAACAAAAGCTCCACAATATATTGTCATAATACACCAGCAATATTAAATGCTTTATTACAGATAATCAATTGGAATTAAATGGATGTAATAATTCTAAGAGGAATTCAACACAAGTATTTTCCACAGAGGTATCCGGAACCGGAAGGGACAAAAGAGCGAGAACACCGAACAAGATGCAAGACAGATTATAGATTTTAACGCAGATAAAGAAACTTAATAATTTTGTGACCTACGTTTGTGACACACAAAATTGACGGATTGCATATTCACTCACGTATATTTCAAAATCTTCCATCACGCTTACTCCGGCGAGTGAGTGAGCGTCACAGAGTACTATTATATACGGAAATGATATATACTATAAATATATATATGTATGATATATATATATATAGTATATATACTATATATAAAGTATATATACTATTATATATGGTGAGCGTATTAGTGTCGTTTTCCACATAAAATATGGTAATGTATCTTTTCCGAAAATGTAACTTTTTGAGATGTCTCATGTAATTTTTGACTATCTGCCACTGGCAACACTGGTCCATTGCCTGTTGACACTGACCTCTAACATACAGTACTTGTTTAATAGAGGTCAGTGCCTGTTGAGTTGAGTTGAGCATTAGCATCTGGAATACTGGCCTTTGTATTTGAAATCTTCTCCACAGATTACCGATATGTAGCTAGCTAATCTTCTCCATTTGGAATAAATTTCATTCAGGCACGTGATTATCTTCCTATTCAAAAATAATTCCTATATAGATAACTGAACGTTATTTTCGCCGTTTAAAATAAACACGTGACATCTCGACCCCACCTCGTTGACTATTCGAAGGAGTTGAAACCAAAGAGATTTATACTTGAGATATTTTTTATTTATTTTTGACAAATCCTGAGAACTCAGAACCTCGAGAACACATTGATTTGTCACAAAATGACAATTTGGAATGAAACAAAATTCAAAAATAACGTATCTAATATTTAAATTTTCTAGTGTAAGTAATTAAAGTTTTTAAAATGTGTACACAGAAAACTCGCCCGATAGATGCTGTTCAGCTCATCGCAACATCCTTCAAGCAGTTTGAAAGTAAACTGGATAAGTTACAGCAAGATGTTAATTATCATGGACGGACCCTGTCTGACCTTCGTACCATGGTAACAAATCTTTCCGGGGGAACAATACTTGCATCTGCAAATACAAATGCTTACATCGGTAAAGCAGTAGACAATAAATGTGTTCCCACCAAATCAATAACAAAAACAACACCTAATCAATACGAGGATAAGGTAAAAAGAAAGCATTCTGTTGATCCCTTGCCCCCAAAATTAAAAGCGAATAGTTACCAAAAGCCTGACTCCAAGGTGTCTCCCCAAACTTCACCATTTCAAGTTCACCGAACTAACAAAATGGAGTTAAGTCCCAAAGGATTAAGTCAAAAACATTTGCAAAGACACAGAAGAGTAGACGCTCAACGAAAAGCAATGAACACACTAAGGGCTCAAAAATTGGCAGAAAAGAAGCGAGTTCGATAGGCGAGGTAGGGTTACTATACTAGAAAATTGAATTTTTAACGTTTGGTATTTTAATTAAAGATTTTAATGTAACTTTTTGTAACTAAGCGGGACTTTTATCTACGGGAAATAAAACAAAAACAGCATTTGGATTTTTATTTTATTTTTAACTTTCAGCGCACAATAACACCAGCGATCTTGAAATATCTAACTATAGGTACTTTATGAAATCAATCGCTGATCAGCACTAAAATAACAATTTTTTAAGTGCCTATGTCTATCCAGGGTTTGGAACACACAATATGTACATCCGACTTCTAATTAAGTATATGAAACTGTGGTTGAGTCTGGGAGTAGCAGCGAGCCACAACCCCATTAACGCAAGTTCTTCATCATTTGTACTTTGGACTTCTTCTTGCGCAGATTCATTCTGAAAAAATAAAGAATAGTCCAAGGGATTTTTAGGCGAAAGGTTTTTGTCTACACAGTTCCAGGTCCTTACAGAAAGAAAGCAAGATAGTTTAATGCGCCAGGAACGACGCATATCATAAAAAGAACAAAAAAAAATATAATAATTAATATAATTTTATTATAATAAATCATTACAAATTCGTCATCACCACCATTTAAAACGGTCATCGCTCAGCACGCTGAGACGTAGTCGCTTACAATGGGCCTTATCAGGAAGCTTACAGTCACTCAAAGGGCAATGGAGAGGGCTATGCTCGGAGTTTCCTTGCGTGATCGAATCAGAAATGTGGATATCCGCAAGAGAACCAGGGCTACCGACATAGCCCGAAGAATTGCCAAACTTAAGTGGAAGTGGGCAGGGCACATTGCTCGCAGAACGATGGCCAATGGGGCCGAAAAGTTCTGGAATGGCGACCGCGAACCGGAAGACGATACGTTGGAAGGCCTCCCACTAGGTGGACTGATGACCTGGTTAAGGTTGCGAGAAGGCGCTGGATGCGAGACGCACGGGATCGGTCAATGTGGCGACGCCTGGGAGAGGCCTATGTCCAGCAGTGGACGTCTTTCGGCTGAAATGATGATCGCTCAGCATAATGCTGGGACTCTTTCAGGCTCCAGATTATCCAGGATCAGAGCTCGTATGTTACGTAAAATTGCATTGCAGTGCACGGAACAGGGCCGTAGTTAGGGGAGGGGGGTGATTTCAAGGTATTGCCCCACAATGACTTACCTTAAAAATACCAAAAACTAAGATAAATTATTATAATTAAATTGTTTGTTCATAGTTTGAGATAAAAAAAATTGTAGCGATAGGTATCTCAACTTTTCCGAACATACCACAGTTTGTGACATTAATTTCAAATTATAATAATTCTTTGTTCTGTATATAGATGGCATTTGAAGCGCCATGACATGAAGCAGAGGGGATTCCCCGTACCATAGATTGCAACATGGGCTATATTGTAATCTATGGTACGGGATTATACTATCTGTGGTACGGGGAATCCCATTTTAAACTAAAATAAACATAAACTACTTCCTATTGATACATGTCGCAGAGATCAAGCTATCTTTTATGAAGTATAGAGATTGAATATGATTGTTTGTAGTTTAAGTGAAGTGTACGGTAAAGAGTGTTTTAGTCAAATATCGATACAATTGTTATTTTTATTGCTATAAATTGAAGATTCATTGATTTCGCGATGGATATACTGGCTTTCTTTGGAAAAAAAACGAAGAGCACAAGAATAAATTGACCACGAAGAACCTCACTGCTCAAAACATTTTTAATAACATGGCGAATCGTAGAGTTCAGCTGTTTTAAATATTTTTATTATTATAATAAGTTTGCAGAAACAATATGATATAAATGGTATTTTTGGTCGTATCTATTTACTCGTATCACCCCACCCAACAATTAATTAGGTATTACCTCACTAGACGTGAATCTCTACATCCAAATCTGGAAGTTCGACGATCTTGTTCGCTTGTTCTTAATCATTGAGGATAGTTCTTAGATCCATGCTCATGTTCTGTCACAGAAATAATTTGTCTACGAATAGCTATTGAATGTACGTCAGTGACCTAGAGGTCAGTGATATACATGGTGATTAATTTACCCGTGCTTCGAGGGCAGATCAATTATGATATTTTTTTTACTTCCGCCCTACCTGTAACCAATGCTGCCCTACCTCAAACTCGACTCTAGCTACAGCCCTGGCATGGAAACGTTTCCAAAAATGGTCAAAAAAGTAATTTAACGCGTAGATGCCATCAATGCCTGTGATCTTTGCCCTGTGTTCTGGCCGTATTAAAGAAGTAGTGCCATCATTGCTCGGTACAAGAGAAAAACATAAACACAAAGACATGTGCATGACAGATAACACATAACACCATCTCATAATTCGCAATGGAATTAGAACGATGACTGTATTAAACAACTTCTTCCAAGACACTGAGCCTGGACCCAAAGGATACACTTCCATTTTTTTTCTGCGTTTAAATGTGTCTTCAATAGATTATTATACCTAATAGATACTCACAGTTTATGGAAAACGATCTCTCCGATTACGATGGTCACGGAGACGGCGACGCCATACAGCATGAGGATCAGAACTGGTCGCATATCCATGAGACCGACGCTGCTGAACGAGGACATTTTAGTGATGCAGTGGGGCTTGGCCACCAAGTAACGCTTGCGGATCGCTGATTGGATGCCCGACTCTCGGATTTGTTTGTGTCTGTAAAAGAGCGGCAGCAGTTTGGATATTTGTTAGATCAATGAACATTGGATAGACCAAAATTAACTGATTTCCTCAAGACGAATCACCAATGAATTTTTAATTTGTAATCAGATTGGCAGTTGATTGTCTTACTGTGCTTTGTATCAATTCATACTCAAGCAAAAATCCGTCTGTCGTTCAAAAATAAAGCATGTGAAACTTTAGACATAGCTTACTTACCTAATATTTTCATAACACAATAATAAGCGATTGCTCTCAGAAAAGTAAAACAAAGCACAAACTAACACAACTCTGATCAGCTCCAAATAAGGCGATCCCTTTCTGACAGGAGTGAAGGAATCGAAGGTCACCAGGTAGTCCACTGTTGCTATGTCGCACTTCTCACTCTCTAGGAATGTGGCTTCGATCTGACGGTAGACTGGCTCAGCGACAGAGTGGAGGGCGAAGAGACCCTGGGAACGAAGACAGGTATACTTATCGAATCCCAGAAATATTATCTTAAAATTCGTTTTAATCGCAGATATAAATCTAACTAGATGACGCGAATGACGCGATTGTATGTATACTTCGCGCGCCAAAAAACGGAGTAAAGTTACGATGAATGATCGTAATTTGAGCTTTTCATTTATCATTATCGGTGCCGGAAATCCACCGAAATCTGCCTTTTTATGCCATATTGAGCTGTAAAGACTGTATGGTAAAAGTTGGCAGAGGCAATGTTTTCTTTCATTGGTAAGTACATTTGTTTTTAAGTTGTGTGTTGTTTTGTTTGCATTTGTTGCTGCTAGGGGCCGACCTTTCTCGGATGCTTCGGAATCGCTCTAAATACAAAGAACAATTTTAAAGAATACTCTCCTTCTTTTGTTTTAACTTTACCCCATACTAGACATTTGTCACGTATGGTGGGTGCATTTACAAACATAAATAACCTCGCATACACAAACAATCAGACAAGTACATAAAGGCTATATAATCTCGTCTCGCCTATAAAATGCGCTCGTCGCAAGCTTCGCAATGTGTGGACGTTCATATTCGTGGTGAAGCATGTGCTACAACAACGCAAGTCAAAGCAAAAGGTGTGGTTGCGAGGCGTGCGCGGCGCATGCCTCGCAATGTCTGTATCCGCCTCCATACGCAGCGCAGCAGGCGATCGCCTGCTGCGCTGCGTATGGAGTCCACACCATGTCGTCAGAACCACTTGCTCGTAGTATAGCAATAGGCGCTATGATGAAATTGTTATGAAGATGGTCTCTGATGACAAGGTAACGGGACGATCATCATCATCATCATTATCAGCCTTTTAATGTTCCCACTGGTGTAACATAGGCGTCCTCTCTGTGAGAAGGAATGGGCCGTAATCCAACACGCAGGCCCAGTGGGTTTGGTGGATGTCCCATGTCTTTGAATTTTTGGTTCTAGGATATTCCGCCGGTTCCCTCACGATGTTTTACATCACCGTTTTCAGAGCAGTGGTGATGAAATAATTTTACATAAATTACAACACGCACCATGGCGCACCACCGCTTACGTAATTTGTGCAACGACCTACAACTTGTAAATCTCGGCGGTTACCACTGGGCCACCACTGCTCCGGGACGATAGGAAGTTCTATTCGTTCAACAATAGAAATAACTTGTTAGAAATAGTGGTAGCTACCATACCTTTCGGATTCTATCGACGCCATCAGCAAGACTGTAAAGTTTTGCTTTTCCATTTTCCGGAAAGACTCGGTCACGTATTGAAATGTGTAGAGGTTCCATGCTTTGATTCTGGAAAAAATATACAAGCAATACGGTAACTTTTTTAACGCCCGACGGAAAAAGATGGGCGTTATAAGTTTGACGTGTGTACCTGTGTGTTTGTGTATTTTATCTGTCTGTGGCATCATAGCTCCTAAATGGACGAACCGATTTTGTTTTTTTTTTTGTTTGAAATGTGACATTATCGGGAGTGTTCTTAGCTATGTATGATGAAAATCGGTTAGCCGTTCAAAACATATGGGTGTTTTACTGTTTGAATCGGGATATTTGCGCAAAATATCGTGTCGGGGGTTTTTAAATATTTTTTTCTGATTTTAAATGATGTTCCACGTACAAAAACAAAATGGTTATAATCGACATCGTTGGCCGCGAGTGTAATCTTGGCTCCAGCGAGCTGCGGCAGACTGCGAATGGAGTCGGACGGCGCCTGCAGGAGTACCACAATGTTGGCTGAGTACGCCGCGTACAGTGCCATCAGCGCCGTGAACAGCACGAACACCATCATGCGACCTGCACATTGACATAGTAGGTACGTACAGCGAGAACAACATCTCAGAGCTGCACATTGTGACACATCTACATAGAACGTACAGCTGGAGCACCACCGTGCTAGCTGTTTAAAGGAAGAAGGTAAATATCGGATGCGCGCTGTAATGCCTAGGGAGCTTGGACGCTTCCTTTTAAGGAGAACATACCGCAAACTTAAGGTGCTCTGCTCGTAATACCTGGTGCTCTTCTCGGTTCTATGTAACATCCTTGTTGAGTAAGAGCACTCATCGTCAACAGCAAAACGTCACCAATACCTCCATCCAGCTGCTGTTGTGTGGCAGCCTGAAAACAAGCATTTAATACGCGCCTCACGTTAAAAAAAGTTCTGGATTAAAATAATGGTATTTTAAATTTTAATGTTCCACGAAAAAGAAGTACCTACGCGTTTATACAATAGGCATTTTTTGAATTTATATATGGAACATTACTTTGTGAGGGTAGATAAAATATTTTAAGGTACCAACATAGACGGAGACCTCGTTGATGGCTTGTTGAGATAGGATTTTATGTGAATGGGATCATAAGAGAACACAAATTTTATGTTGTGATGAAATGTCAGCATTTCCTAATATAGTGCTGATTATTAATGCCGCCTCCACACGCGTGCTGTTTGCCACAAACAGGGCGAACAGCATACACGTGCCGAACATCCAACACAATCACCCAACACAAACACGGCAGCCACACGCTTGGCGAACATGCTAGTCTATTCCGGATTGGCAAACATGGCGGACGACGAGCTTGTTGTGGCAGCGATTACCTTCGGGTTAAACTACTCATTTTTCCTTACAATTTAGCTTAGGATACACAAAATGTCACGCTTCTTAAATTTGACCGACGCCTATTAACTCCGCCTGCCGCCGCGCCGCCCGCAAGCTCGCGCGTACTACTAAACTGAACAAGCGTGTGGATATCCAGACGCTTGTTCTGTTTAGTATAGTTTAGTATATACATCGCAAACACGTTTGTCGAACACCCTTTGATTTGTGCATAAACCGACACCAATGCCGAACACGGGCAAACACATACAAAATCAGGCGAACACAATCAAACACTCATATACACGTTCGTGTTTTTTGTTTGCTGTTCGCCATTGTTCGCCAAGCGTATGGAGGCGGCATTATAGACTAATAAACTATCTGCTGGGATTGGTTTATATCTCAACAACAAAAACTTACTTTCGTCAGAACCAGTTCCACCTTACTAGCCAAGAACAGCGTAACTGTTGCGATAGCAGTACACACGGCTATGGTGACCCAGACCCTGGTGGAGAAAGGCAGGTAGAATACGTTGGCCACATAGGCTAGGGGAGGCTGTCGGTAGATGAACAGCATCCTCATGGGAGCCACTAGGTCAGTGTACGTGACTACGTCGTAACGGTCTCGGAATATCACGCAGTTGGTGCCTGTGGAGAAACAATTACTGAAGTGGCTGTTACTCAGTTTCTGTTGGCACGGGGTCCCAGCGCTAACAAAGAAAATTTGGTTCAGATAAATGTCACTAGATGACGCAATATGCATAGATTTGTTATTGAATTGAGTGTAAAATTTACATTTTCTAGAAATGATCATGAAAATTTTATGTTTTTGTTTAATCAACTCTCCTAAGTAAAAAATTATGGAATATTGGGCTTTCCACATTTCAAAGATTATTTGAACGGACCATTTAAAATTGATTCTAATAGATGGCTCGGTTTTAAATATCTGAGGCATGCCACTAAATTTTTTTAAATTTGTATTTAACCCATTTTGGTACAGTGAAACTGTAAAAACGTGTAAAAAAATACTATAAAACAAATCGCCACTGTATTTAAAGAAAAAAATATTCACGAACCGAAAAACCCTTTTATTTGAAAGTCGCTACTAACACCATCTATAGCCGTGGAATGGAAACGAACGCGATCGAAGTACTTATAAAAATAATCAGATTAATCAGACGAAAAACGCTAGTTACGTCGGCACGGTTTCTTTGTATGGGATGAGGCCTCTGTATGCTAGTATTATATTATCTGTGCTGTTGGTAATCAATAACGCAGGCTATAAATGAGAAATCGTCGTAACAATATCTTTCAATAATGTTCATCCAGACAGACTATCGGCCACGTCGGCCAACCGCCTATCTAAGTCGAACTAGCCAGCGGTGCGGGAGATATTATAGTGCACGAGTTTGTGTACAGACACAGGTGCACTCTCTGTTCCCTAACTCTGATAGTGTACAAACACAGGTGCACTCTCTGTTCCCTCACTCTGGTAGTGTACAAACACAGGTGCACTCTCTGTTCCCTCACCCTAAAAGTGTACAAACACAGGTGCACTCTCTGTTCCCTCACTCTCATAGTGTACAAACACAGGTGCATACTCTGTTCCCTCACTCTGAAAGTGTACAACACAGGTGCACTCTCTGTTCCCTCACTCTCATAGTATACGAACACAGGTGCACACCCTGTTACCTCACCCTCATAGTGTATAAACACAGGTACACACTCTGTTCCCTCACTCTAATAGAGTACAAACACAGGTGCACTCTCAGATCCCTCACTTTTATAGTGTACAAACACAGGTGCACACTCTGTTCCCTTACTCTGATAGAGTGTAAACACAGGTGCACTCTCTGTTCCCTCACTCTGATAGAGTACAAACACACGTGCACTCTCTGTTCCCTCACTCTCATAGTGGGATGGGTTGGCAATCCGACACGACAGGAGAGAGATCAGGCGTAGGACCAGCGGTTTTACGTGCTTTCTGAAGCACGGGGGTGTCACAACGCCAACTACTATACTCCGAGCTGCTACAGACCAATTCTTAATGGGTGAAATCCAAAATCACTTTTTGCCCGATCTGAGAATCATACCAGAGACCTCACGCTCAGCAGTCGCATTTGCGACCGCGAGACCAACCAGGCAGTTAAGAGAGTTGGTTCAGTGTTGGCAATAAATGTTTTTTTTAACCGACTTAAAAAAAAGAGGTTCTCAGTTGATCTTTACGTTTGTCCGCGATTTTCTCGCGTTTGGCTGTACCGATTTTCAAAAAAGTATTTGTTACATTCTGGAGAAGGTTTTGATAAACAACAAATAGATACCCCGTGACGTCGTTTGCATGGATCCGTTATTTTTAGTGATAGTGTACTAAACTAAATAAAAAACATTTATACAAAATCATTAACCGACTTCAAAAGCTAATAAAAAAAAAAATCTTTATTTCGTCTTTGCCCATAATAATGTAAGTACATCCCGACTAGGTACGGTCTTGCCAATGGAATTAGAGAAGCGATCAGCGATTTTAATGAAGCGATGCTAGGTATCAGTGCTAGGCTGGACTAATAATCCCAGCGATGTGCCTTAACAGGCGTTGTACAGAGGAGGTTCCGAAGGGGTATTTTCCCCAAAAGTCTAGGCGCCTTTCGAAGGTTTCCCCCTAATAACTAAAAAAGGCTAGACATTTTAATTTTTTATTTAAAATAGGCTCGTGCTTGACTTCTATCTCACCAGATGGTAAGCGACGATGTGGTCGACGGTGAAGCACGCTTGCCTAGAAGTAATCTATTCACTCTTGACTAAAAGATCCCTAGATTGTATTATAGCTATCGGGCAACACAGACTCCCACTCCTTAGCTGTACGCATAATAAAAGTATTCCCAAAACGTTTAGAGCGTATAGGTGGGCGTGGGATGACCACCATGTATCGATGGCTGACTAATAAATGTTTTATAGACACCATTTCAATAGAGACCAAGAAGCAAACCTTTCCACTTACCCATATCAGCTTTGTTAGCATACAGATCAGCGATCATGCCAGACCACTTTCCATCCACTTTGTACCCATACCGATAGCTGAAGATGTACCGAGCAGACGCGTTTATCATCTCGAAGCCAATCTTAGCGGCTGACCAGCAGGCTTTTGTGATTGAATCGTATTGGAGCTCTCTGCAAAGAAAGGAATCTTATGAAGCTGGTACGGTATCAATAAAGCATATAAACCGATGGAATGAGAGTACGATGGGGATGTCCACGATCTGCTACCAACAGGACAGTTTTAGTCCTAAGTTACATCGCCCAGAGATAGCCAGATAACCTGTAAAACTGGTTGAAATGTTGAAGGTGGATGGAAAAAGACCACGTGGACTTACTCGCTGGTCTGACCAGATTAGGGCGATTACAGGACTCACTGTGACCACTGCCCTGAGAAGAGCCGAAGATAGAGTGAAATGAAAACAACGAAGAAGAAGAGAGAAGTTGTAGGAGACATTGCCCTTCACGGGCTGCCGGAGTTAATGTTATTTCTATCATTTCTGATTGAATGGAGCTCGTTTTAAATAAACCTCGTGAATCTAGGGTTGTAATATGGGTATGGTAGGTTGTAGATGATAAATGATTTATTTTCTGTAAGATGGTTTGTACAAATACTTTTACATGTCGGTCATGTTTTTTTAAAAACTAGATGAGGTCGGCGTTTCCTATCTGACTACTATGAGAAGAAAGGCCGAAACAGACTCAGAGGTCACAGTCTCTTTTAAAGTCCAGACAAAAACTTTGTTAGATCATGTGAAGGCCATGTAGACTGATATCTGAAATGGTCTTTTGAGCAAAGAACTAGCCAGATTGAGTGGACCTGTCCAGTCAGTGCACGCATTTGTCAATAACCGAGCAGCTCAACTCAGAATCTAAGTCTTTTCTTATAAACAGTATACGCTTTTATAACAAGTTGCCTAAGTCAGTTAAAGAACTGACCGATGGAAAGTTCAAAAACTACATCAAACGTGTCCTTATTAAAAAAGCATGTTATAAAATCAAGGACTACGTTGAAGATAAAAATTTTGGCTTTGACACCCTCTGCGCATGCGGCTTCCCTTGCAAATCATAAACGGCACAAATATATGGATATCTCTAACTATTCTCAATCTCATTTTTTTTCTCTTTTAATTAGTCTTTTTACAATATTTTTCAATCATCATTATAGCCCTTTACTAAGAATAGTTACAGCACTGATTACAGTATTTGTGCCACATGTTAAATTTAGTGTTGTGTTTTTTTTTTTTTTACCTTTGTATAGATTCTTTTACCGATTGTGAATGTGTGAACATTGTAGGCTTTCTAGATGATTGTTAACATTTGTTAACTTTTTATTTCGTACACTATTTTTTTTGTTTGTTTTTTTTTCAATTTCGTACGACTTATTGTCGGGCCTACGTTGTCCCCCCATATCCAAGTACTAATGCTGTAACATGGAAATATTGTAAACACAAAAAAAATAAAAGAGTAACCATGGAGTTTCTTGCCGGTTCTTCTCCATAGGAAACGACTAACCTGAACCGTGCACCTTTTGTCGATGTTTTATAAGTGCCCATGTAGGCCTATGTAAAATAAAAATATTTGATTTTGATTTTGATTTTGAAGGAGCTCAACAAATCGACGATCAATACCAAAGAAAGGACATTCGGGTAGGCCGCATAAACTACTCAAACTGCCAGACCACGATTAAAAACTAAGCTAAATTAAAAACAAAAAAATATAGGTCACATAGTCTTCACATTCACAATAATTAAAATAAAATAATACTTTAATAAATACTCTTGTCATTGCAAGAAAACCGTAAAAAAAACAAAATTCAGTGCAAAATCCAAAATGCCCGAGGACTTCAGTGTAAATATAACAACTTCATTCCAAAGCGAGTATAAAAATATATTTTGTTTCAAACCTTATATAATATGCGCGGCGATTCTTAACAGCGCGATTCAGAAAAATACAGAAATGGTACAACGCCATCTATCGAGCATAGGGTAAAACTCGCGATCGAACATCCCATCCACCATGGACAGAATGTCCAGAACTTAGTTAATATAACAATAAAACAATCGACCACCCACCATGACACAAAACACAAGATTTGGTGGGCAGTGAAAACAATAGTGGGCTGTATGTGAACAACAAAAATAACAACTAACCTAAAAAAAACATAAGATCTTAATGTTAAACTTAAATGGTAACTTAACTAACAATGAATAAATTCTTAACATTAATTCAAATTAAAACTGAAAAAGAAAATACTAAATAATTATGAGGTGATAGGAAGTACAATTAACTTCGACACATAGGTCTTTTAATAATAGAACCTTTACAGCGCAACGTAACCATTCTTGTAATTTTGTCCGAGCCAGTATGCTTTTCGGTTATGAAACCGTAGAGCCATCTTGCAGGTGAAAAATCATCAACAAACACTACGTCACCCAAGTTCGGTTTTACGGTTTGATGCGCCCATTTGTGCCTTTGCTGAAATTGAACTAGATATTCACACGACCATGGTGTATCCATCTTAAGCTCCAGATTTTTCTGCCTAGCAGTATTCTCGTTCATTCTGGTTAACAATTCGTCTCTGCTGCTGGACCACTTTTGAAGCTTGAAGTCTCCACGAGCTAACAATTGATTCAGCTGGTGATAAATAATTTCCCCTTCAGCGACAGACTGACAACCTGTCAACAGATCGTCGACATAGAACGATGTAAGGACTCTGTCTGCCACTAGAGGAAAATCACTTCCTTCGTCTCGAGCTAGTTGCTGTAAAGACCGGACCGCTAGGTATGGCGCAGAGGAAGTTCCAAAAGTAAAACGCAATAACCGAATATGCTTCAGTTCATCGTTTGGATTGTCACGCTACAAAATGCACTGATAGTCAGCGTCCTCATCTGCAACCTTGACCTGACGGTACATTTTCTCGATGTCTGCAACTAAACTTATGGGGTGACAGCGCCAACGCATAATGGTTTGACGCAGATCAGGTTGTAGGGTTGGGCCAACCATTAATTCTGTATTTAATGCTACACTATTGTGGCCTCAACATGAAGCGTCGAAGACGACCCTAACCTTAGTGGTGCTATCCTCACGCACCACCGCGTTATATGGTAGGTAGAACGCATCCTTACCTAATTCTATTTGAGGGACAACTTCAGCATGTCCCAGTTGAATGTATTCATTTATGACTGCACTATACTGTGTCCTAAATTCCGGTTCCTTCAATAATCTTTTCTCTAGGCTGATAAAGCGCCTACGGGCAATGAACTATGATCCCCCAAACGTGCAACTGGGCGAATCGGTTTTGAATGGTAGCTTTACAAAATACCTCCCGGTTGCGTCGCGCTTTGTGGTTTCATTTTTGCTCTTCTTCAGTCAAGATCACACTACGAACTGAGGGCTCAGACTCCAACTCACAAAACTTACGCAAAAGGTCATTGACATCCACTGACTGTACTACAGTATGATAACATACTGGCCTAGAGATGGCCGACGATGGGATCTAACCAGACAATATCCAGCCGAATTTAGTCTTCTGGGCGATTGGAGATCCCGGAGGATCCTTGACTAAACCGTCCAATATAATTTCTCCGACCACACGCGTACTCAACAGTAAATAAATTTTCCCTGGCGTATCAAAGGTCGCATCAGCTAATTCCTGAATGATCTTCTTCTCAGGAAGGGGATGTGAGTCTATTCAATACATAAGCATCGACATACAAAACAAAGGTGGGATCTAGACGTGATTGCAATTTGAATCGAACTATCCACTTAGAGGGCATTGAGTTTCCCTCGTCATCGCCTAGTCGAAATATGTTGGTGTGAGCAGGTATTTTCCTTAGTCCGAGCAACTGTACTGCGGCCTCTGTGATGAAAGAGACTGGAGAGCCCTGGTCCATCAGAGCTGAACAACAGCAGTACCAGTTCTTGACTCAACGTTGACCAAGGCTGTGGCTAACAGACAGTGGTAGTGAACATCCGCAAAACAACAAATGGGTTTGGTATCGCTTTGACTGGAATTTGAGTAGCCGCTACCGCCTTCGTTTCTGCTGAACCATCAGCAATTTCAGCAGAATAGGGAACTATCCTCAAAGCTGCGCTCAGACGGCGCCACAGGTTTTAGCGTAAACAAACTAGAGAAGGGCGTTTTCGGTTTTTGCGCAAACGGTTATGTATGTTTTCATATCGATATCGAAAACGGTTTTCAGATATCGATATCAGTAGTACAGTTTGCAAAAGTTAAAATGTTATTTAGATGAGCAAACTAACAACGAACGCGAAATAATACTTAGAAAGATAGGTAGCGCATATGGTTCCTAACGTTTGTGAAGTTTGCGTTTTGTTCGTAAGTTTTCGCATTGTTACGGTTTTAAGTTTTGAATTATTCGTTCTCGCACGCTAGTAAGGTTTTTATTAGATACAGCTTTTGTAATATCGGTTATTTTGATATCGATATGATATAACATCTAAGACATATCCGATATAAGTTACGTTTTGATTTATCGGACCCATCCCTAAAAAAAACAAACTGTCAAAGTCGAGCGACAAAATTTCGCAGTCTAAGCAGACAAAATATAAAACTAATAGTGTAAGTAAAATGAAGCTAACTACTTCCCCAATATTATTATTTGGTTTTTGAACACAAGTTACCTTAAAACCGTAAAAAATTGTTCGGTAACCACAAACAGTAGTGACGCCATGTTGTTATGTTTTTGTTTACTCTGAGCCGTCAAGCGCCATCTGGCGGGAGCAATTGGCAGTAATGTTCCCTATTGGCAGATTATTTTGGGTGAAGTAGCGTGTGGTGCTTCTTCTTACAAAGGTGGCATTTAAGTATGCTGACGACAAGAATAAACGGAATGGTTAGTTCCTAGACAGTTGTAACAAAGCTTACTGACTCGTGCAAACGCCCGACGTTCGTCACAATTTTTCGTAGCAAATGTTTTACAATGACACAATTTATGTTCTGAAAACACAATATACAACTTTGAGAAGCGATATGAAAGGATTTGGCATTATTATCACGAGCACTATTCTGTTTATTTGCTTTAGGATCTAAATACTCTAAGGCTCTAAAACCACTCCATAAAATTTTTGAACTCATCAAACGTAGGTAAGTCATCGTTAGGACTTGAACTAATTCTTAGTTCCCACGATACAGGAGAAATTCCTAGTGTGGGGCAACGTTTTTATGAAAATAAAAAAATACGTGACTCGGTATCTAATTTTTCGGAGGGCTTAACACGCACAGTGATTTTTATCCGCGCGAATTTTTTCCGCACATTCTGCGACCTATGGAATTGTATGAAGCAGCACGCATTGCGGAAAAAAAAAACGCGCGGAAATAATATCGCAAGAAATCCGTGTTTTGCCACAGAATCCACCGCACCGCGGCGCGGAATAAAGTCGCGCGAATATTTTGAACTCTATGAACAGGTAGAAGGAGACAAAAATCGCGCGAAATTTTATCCGCAGTGCGTGTTAGTCGAATTCAGTACGCGGACAAAAATTCACGCGAATAATAATCGCAGTGCGTGCTAAGCCTAAGTATTCATCAATTGCATCCCATGGGCTGCAAGTCTACCAAATAATAAAACACTGGGATTGTATGTAAACTCACTGTTTTGTCTGCCAAACCTCTCCAAACACGTCACTCGTGATGTCACTGCTGGTACCCCGCTGACGTCACTCTTGATGACGTTGCTGATGTCTCGTCGCTCTGCTGTTGTCGCCGTTGCCGCATGAAGTGAGCCTCAATACTGGTTGCGCCCCCTGGCGGAGCCAGCCGCAAACCTCTTCGCTGCGCTGCTGAACACCGCTGATCACCACACACCGGGGATTTACAGGCACTTCAGGGCGATCCACCACTGGTTTCTATGCCTCACCACTGACGTCACAAAACTGTCACTTCACTTGTCGACGCGAATTCAATTTTCGCGATCCGACTTTCACTCGATAGGACCAAATGAACGGCACTCGACAACTGCCCGAGGACTTTAGTGTAATTATAATAACTTCGTTTCAAAAAATATTTTGTTCCAAACCTTATATAATATGCGCAGCGATTCTTAACAGCGCGATTCAGAAAATTCAGAAATGGTACAACGCCATCTATCGAGCGTAAGGTAAAACTGCTACAGGTCTAGCGCCTAACTGTGTCAGTTCCTGAGGTATGGGAGCGGTACGGGAGGGGTGACAAGTGACGTGACATGACGTGTCTTAACTGTCTCGCTATACACGTGATACATTTTAATGCAGATATCTCTTACGATATGCTTATGATATACGAGCGTGTACCTAAGTCAAATTGATTAATATTTCGGCGTGTGACAATAAAAACAAAAAAACCGAACAAGTGCGAGTCGGACTCGCCTACCAAGGGTACAAATTTATAGGTAAATATTATAAATAGGTAGTTCAGGAATCGAGTCTCGCAGTTTTCTCCAAGCTTATTGATAAGTACTAAAAAAATAAATAGTAAATAAATAAATAACGTGTGGCTATATAATAATATTTTTTAATATTATTATTTTCAACAGAAATTCTAAATTAGATTAATCTGAATCCATATCGCCGTCTGTACCCGAATCACTATAAATGTATGGCTCGAATCACTTTCATTAGAGTCTGGCAAACGAAAGTAGAGACTGAAAAAGCGCGGCAAATTTAAAAAATATCAGCGTAGCAACCCCAAAACCTAGTATGCAATACCTGGAATAACCTAATTTGATACTTTAGAATTATTGATATTACTTCGTCTGAATAAAAATACTATAGGTACATTTAGGTAGGTAATACTTTAGATATATCAATCTGAATAAAAAAAGCAACAGTATTCTATAAAAACTTTGGTTTATTCACTATCAATCAAAATCTGAATCTAAGACTTTCATGTGAAAAGATTCATAAGAGTCACAGGAATCATTGTTTTCTACATTAATAATGAAACTTTTTAAATTATTAAATAGAGAAAATGTTTTTACAAAAATATAAATAGTGATTACGAATTAAAACAAAGTATCAACTTAGTAGCGTCATACGGAAAATTGGGGTTGACATTAGTTTATCATTGCCATATAAAAAGTTTGCAAATAATTCCAGTGTCTACTTTCGTTTGCCAGACTCTATCTGATTCCCCATCTCGTAAATTTATAATAAATTGATCCATGATCTCGTCACTAAGATTGTCATCTTTATTGTACTCTTCCTCCACTTTCTTTGTGTGATTGACACATTTTTTCCATTTCTCCACAGAATACTTAGAAAATAGCTCTGCCAGAGCTCGTTTCTTCTATGTTAAATTTGAATTTATATATTATCGTGCCAGCCTAGCTCACCCTTGATATCTCCCCCAATTCAATAGGGTTTAAATCCGGATGATAGGGTGGCAAATAAAGTACTGTAGGTATGACCCTTTTCTTTTAATATGGCATCAATTTTGAATGGTTTTCCTGGTTTATTTCGTATTATTAACTCTAGCAAATCCCACTTTTTCATCGCTTCAGTGTATTCTATATTACGCTGCTTTAACCAATCCTGCATTTCCTTTTTCAAGGATAACATCGTAGGTGGTTTATCCACCTCGTTGCAATGGTATTTCGCGTTATCTACAACTATTACTGAATTAGGAGGAAAGCCAGGCAAATGTATTTCGCGAACCCACTTTTCGAAATTGTTGGAATTCATATTTCTGTGACAGTCTTTTGTATTTGTATTTGGTTTGAAAATGATTTAAACGTCATCGATAAATCCTAAACTTCCAACAGCATGCACGATGACCAATCTATTTCCTTTACCAATAGAAGACAATGCACCTCTTTCAGTATCTGATTGCCAACACGTTGACACATTATGGGATTCATTCACGTAAGTTTCATCTAGAAAAAATATTGGTCTATCTTGTGATCTATATTTTCTTATTGCCGTAATGTATTTGCCTCTCCATTGCTGAATTGAATGGCGTTCTATCAACATTTTCCTCTTTGATTGGCATTTTCTGTATCCGAATCCTAATTCAAGTAATAAAAGTCTCAACTATGTATAACCACATTTAATAACTCCATCTTCCGCTAAAACTTTTCTTAATTTATTGATCGTGGGAATTTCTTTTCTTACTGTGTAGAATTCTGTAATCTTTCTTCTAATAACACTTTTATCGAAATCGTCAATTTCAATTTTCTTTTTCTCGTCTGTTTAGGCCTTTTTGGTAAAGAAAACTTTACATTACATTCCATACTTTTTCCCTCATTGACAATCCGTATTACGCTTCTTTCCGAAAATCCTGTAGCCATGGCAACTTTTTTATGTATGCTAATGTCATCTTTAAACTCAGCAGAATTGGGATTAGCTTTCGAAAAACCCCGTAAAATGTTTTACAATGCATGTCCTCGAAAAGAGCGTTTTCCAAGCAGCCAAACTGTGCGGAAAGTGTCACTTTTTTTTACTAGTGCTTTTTACTTTCCTGTAATTTTTAAATTTTTAACTCCAACGTCAGCCCGCCGCATAGAGTTTTTATTATTTGAGAAAAGTTTTAAAATTAGTTAAGTACAGATTATCATTCATATAAAAAGTAAAACAAAACTAATACTTCATTTAAGGCGTTTTTAATTACTCTGGATTTAGATTTTGATCAATAAATTAATTTTAAATATTCATTAAATATGTTTGGCAGAATCAATATTTTGCTCGTGCCTTTTTGCGTTACGATGACAGCTATTTGCACATGCGCAGTAGAACTATGAACTATTAGTTAATCTGTGGATAGGCTGAGCGCCCTTGAATAAACGCCATTTTATGAATTTCTTGCTTGGTTCAGATATATTTTTTTATTTCCTCGCACAATGCATAGTAAAATGTTGTATGATACACGTGCGTAAGATGATTTCCGACTCGTGTCGATTTATCCACTCACTCGCTTCGCTCGCTCGTGAATAAAACTGCCACTCATCGGCAATCACCTACTGCCCGCACTTGTAGCATAAATAACTATTTGAGTTCTAATAAATTAAATTGCTACACACTTGTATCGAAACTATAAAAATACCAGATGGTATTGGGCAATATTTTTTAGTCTGCGAAGACGGTGACAACAAAAAAATATTAGTGTTCGCTACAACAAAATTATGCAGAAAAATTATAAAAACCCTAAAACCATATTATGCCGACGCGCGACGGGATGTTGTATGCAGCTCCAAGTTCATTGTCTCAATTATACATATAACATGTTGATAATTCAGCCCAATCTACGACGAACATTATTCCAGTCGTTTATGAACTACTCCCCATCAAAATGCAAGGGACATATGAGCGTTTTTACTGTACATTAATTACGTGATCAATCCCTTAATTATATCCGCCTAACGAGATTCGAACCCGCAACCGCTGGTTTCGAAGGCAGCCGGTTCACTACCAAACCAACTACGCCAATTGGTCGTCATCAGACATCGGGTTTGTATCGGACATTGGGATTTGACTATCCATATACGAATTTATGCAAATGGGACCCTTTCAGAATGGGACTTTTTGAGAATGGAACCTTCTGAGAATGGGACCTTTTGAGAATGTGACTTTTTGAGAATGGGACACTTTGCGAATATGACGTTTCGCGAATAGGACATTCGTTTTCACGGTGACATTTTGCGAATGGGATATTCTGGGTCAGATCCGTCGAGAAATCTGTCAGTGTCAGTCTGTTAGTACTGTGAGAAGCATTTGATTTAAATAGTAAAAAATCACTACATTTATAAGGGCTCTAATTTTGACGTTTGGTGTTGGACTGCTGCAGCAGCGCAGCGGTGCGGGTGTCGTACTGCGCATGACCATATGAATGTTTTTTCATAAAATGTATACACCAAGAGCGTATTGCGGTGTCAATGCCGCGCACGCACGACAGCAGGATGAGTACATGTTTGCATAAAATTTTGAAACCAAACATCTAAGTTGAAAGAGCCCTTAACGTCTCGCGCACATGTCCTTTGTAAGGCCAAATTGTGACGTCAGAAAATCACGCGGTCTGCCCTGTCCATACTACATACACAATGGTGAGAGGAGTTACTATGAGAATTGAGAAAGAAATCTTACAGCCGATCCTCTCTAGGCAGATGCAACCGCGTGGTGTTGCTATCCTGGATGACGTTGGACATGACGATAGGATGTCCCATCATGTTCTTTCGTCTGCGGTACAGCTCCCGATGAGGACGTACGTCCACCAGGCTGCCGTTGTAGTAGCCGCGAAAGGTTGATATCATGGAGCCGTTGAGACCTGGTCTGTGCACTTGGAAAGGGAATACAATTATCAGTTCTAGGATACTCAAAGGGAAGCTCAATGGTGATTCAATAGATTCCTTATCAGGTAAAGTTGATTTCCAGCGACAGAATAATAATAATAAATTAATTTATTTGCAAACAAGTGTCACAGTTACATAAAAGCTCTGCCTCCTTGTAAAAAGGTAGTTAACCTGTATCTCAGGAGACAGGAACCTTCCAAATTACATAACAGAAACTTTTAAGAACGTATTTTATAGTGTCGTTTATGAATTCAGGACTGTGATTATCTGCTTCATCATTATCATTTCAGCTGAAAGTCGAACTCTGCTAGACATAGGTGATCGATATCATATCGGCCGGTTCTGTTCTTCTCACATCCAGGGAACTCCCGCGACCCTCACCAAACCTCACGATCTTCTGCTTATCGGTAAACGTTAGATACATACATGCTTTTGCTTTCAGTACTAATATTTTTTATTTGTTTTCTACAAGCCATGGATGGCAACATTACCAATCCCGTGATAGCTTAAATACGAATGCAACTTACTCTCCACCATCTTGAACTGGTTACCAACTCTCTCTGCCATCACCAGGTCACTATCAACAAGGACTGGCCCGTTCTTCATCATTGAAAGCGTTGACTGCTGCAGTTCAGGAGAACTGACCAGGATCAGCCAGCGGTACGTGAATTGGAACAATTCCTTGGCCAAAGCCTGGATAAAATGTAAAGACTAGTTGGTTCTGTACATGAAAACGACATGGAATTATTTTCGGCCTGTTATTTATAAGCCAAAGCATTAAAGAAACGAATCTTATATGGTGTACATAATAAAGAGTATTCTATTCTATTCTGAAATGGCGGCTTGTACTTGCGTTGACAGATAGTGCAGTTAGCATATAAAATTTCTCGCAGAACGGATGGCCGTTGGGGCCGAAAAGTTCTAGAGTGGCGACCTAGTACCGGAAGACACAGCGTTGGAAGGTCTCCCTCTAGGTCGAGCGACGTCCTGGTCAAGGCTGCGGGCGTCCGGTGGATGCGAAACGCACAGGACCGAACAGTGTTGGGACGCTTGGGGGAGGCCTATGTCCAGCAGTGGACGTCTTTTGGCTGAAATTATGATAATTACGTTTTACTAATTTACAAATCAAGACAAATTACTTTTTCTGCCTACGGTACGCGCTTCAGTGAGTATAGACGGGTCTAGTGTGTAAGCGAGAGAACATGATAAGCACCGCCATTTTAGATTCGTTTCTTCAATGAACTGGGTTATAGCAAATTCTGTCTAACAGCGACTGTTTCTATGGAGACGCTTACTTTGTAGAACAGTTGCAAGTAGCAAGGTTAGTAGAAAGCTGGGTGCCGTAAAGGCCGCTTATACATACGCAACAATTCGTGTCGTTTCCACACACAAACCGTGTACACTGCCACGGTGCTGAAGAAGATCTTGTCGGACCTATAAACGAGGCGCGCTGTGTTGCCTGCGGGCTGCGGCAGA
Source organism: Orthosia incerta (assembly GCA_948252205.1). Taxonomy (NCBI): domain Eukaryota; kingdom Metazoa; phylum Arthropoda; class Insecta; order Lepidoptera; family Noctuidae; genus Orthosia; species Orthosia incerta. Next base: position 5,543,962 of record OX411745.1, on the reverse strand, counting down.
CATGACAAGTTTTCGTGCCTAGGTGCTACAAAATTCTTGTCGTGTACCTAAATGATAAATTGGTTCTGTCTGCAGCAGACACGGTGAATTCTCTTAGCGTGTAATCATCTGCCTAGCCTTTTCCCAACTATATTGGGGTCGGCTTCCAGTCTTACCGGATTCAGCTAAGTACCAGTGTTTTACATGGAACAACTACCTATCTAACCTCCACAACCCAGTAACTGGGTAACACGGTACCCCTTGGCAAGACTGGTGTCAGATCTCAAGCTTCTGACTACCCGTAACGACTGTCAATGATCTTCAAATAAGAGCCGGGACCAACGGCTTAACGTGCTTTCCGAGGCACGGAGGAAACTCGGTATGTTGAAATGGTCACCCATCCACGGACCGACTTCGTCAAGCGTTGCTTAACCTTGATGATCGACCCGTGCGGCTGTTATTATTTAGCCACGAGCTCCTCTTTTTCTTAGCGTGTAAAAGTGGCCTAAAGCGGCGAATTCACTAGAAGGTCTTGCCTGGGAACTTCTTTCCCTGTAGGAGATAGAGATCTCCTATGTATTTTAAGTGTCGACCGTTGCAGATGGACTGACCTTCACCTAAGGTAGCGACCATAGCTCGCAGATCTCCCTGCGGAATTAGAATGGCTACTTACATAAGAAATAACATTTTTCGACTGAGCACAGTCCAAATCAGTCAGGTACAGTATAGCATGATCCTGGTACTTGTTCCTCGGTTTAAAAGATGATGAAGTTCGCACTCCTATGTTGGACATTTCCATTACAAGCCTGTTTATTACGTCTGCAAATAACAAAATAAGTATCTCAACTATTTTAGACAGTCTAAATTCTAAACACAGATTTATTCTAAATGGTGGCAACCTCATCGGGATTTGATGTTTGATTTTCAGTAGTAGACAATATTTTGTTTAAACTTTTCGTTCTTTCTTATTCTTCGTCGTATCTTTGATTCCAAAATTAAATATATTTTGACCAGAATTCAGCCACGCCAACAACGTTGTCATTTGCCTCACAAAGGTATTTTAAGGTGCAGGTGTTGTTGCACAGAGAACACGACAAAAGGTGAGGCATTGTTTGGGACCTGGATCCGCACTGTGGGTCATTGGAGCACCCCCATCTAAGGTTGTGCCTGCAGCGACCCACCTTCTTTCTTATTAGCACTGCCAAAGGACAATTATTCAAATTCAATTCATTCACCATCATTTTAGGCGTATGACCACTGCTGCCGAGCGAACACGGCTTAGATACTGTGACAGGCTTGAGTCACACATTTTTATCACAGTTTGGGCGCAAAAACCATGATAAAATGCCTATCACAGAGGCCGTGCTCGCCCGGCTGGAGATATGCCTTCCCCAAGCGTTTCCCACCGCCCTTACCAACTAAGAAAATTACTTATTTTTGACGTTTGTTTTTAAGAATCAGGCACCTACTCACCTAATTCCTTGATTACTTACTCTTTTTCCAGCACAGTCCTCCATAGATCAAATGCGTAGGTTTCTGATCATTTTGGATGAACAGCTTTATAAAATTCATAGTGTCCACATCCTTTGCGTGAACCAAATTTGAAGCCAGAATCAAAAATATCAACGAAATTGTCTTCATATTTCATGAGTAAAGATTCACGGACTGAAGTCAAATGAAGACTAGAAATGATTTGAGGAAGTTTGATTGAAAAAACGTGGGCCTTTTTCTAGGCAGGTTAAGTCAATAATAGGTTTTTGTTAGGTTGAACTAAATGTGATGTCAGCTGTAATCGAGAGCCATTGGGGCTGACAGGTCTTCAAATATAAGTAAAGACAATTTGAGATAATAATGCTGTTACCTTGCTGTGACATTACATGGGCAAATATTGGGTTGTCTTTCTGTTGAAAGTGTAGTGAAACATCACTTGAGCTTGGAGGTTGTTTTCTGTAGTAAATATCAATCGTCATGGATCCCTGTGTATGTGCACTATTAGGTGTTGCATAGAAGAGGTACTGGGGTGGTCTTGTAAGAGTTCATGGAGACTTTAATGTGCTCTTGGTGATCATCGTGGTGATTTTATTGAGGTAGAAATCCCACCTTACCTGGCCGTTTCCCAAAGTCCAGGCGCCTTTTGAAAGTTTCCCCCAAACTAGTGTAGCTTCGCTTTAATCTATCTGTCTTCTGTATCTATCTATATATATGAAAAAGAAAGTATGTATGTATGTTCCTTAAAGACTCCGAAACGGCTGGACCGATTTCAAAGATTCTTTCACCGTTGGGAAGCTACACTATCCCCGGGTGACATAGGCTACTTTTTATCCCTTTATTCCCACGGGAACGGGAACTACGCGGGTGAATCCGCGTCCGCTAGTACTAATATAATACTTGATTGGCCTACGTAAATAACCTGGGGGGTGACCATAAGCTCTTAGAGCGGTATCAATTTTTTTGATCGAATAAGGGACAGATGTATCTGACGTGTATACATCTGTCACTTACTCGATCTCAAATTGATACCGCTCTAAGAGCTTATGGTCACCCCCCTGATGATGATGATAACAACGTAATAAATTATTATAGCCGCAGAGGTCCATAACAACGACCAAGGTTTAATTCAAATAGCAATAAAATCATTCAAATCCAACCAAAACGGGGAAACAAAACCAGGACACTTCAACTAGTCGCCTAGAAGCCAAGCTTAGGTTTTCTCTAAACATAATAAGGCTTATTTACTTAACATTTTCAGCTGAATATTACATGACATGCTTCTGTTTGACGAACCTATTCAAATGGTGACATCAAAAGAAAATGCTTCATTATATATTAAAAGTGTAAAAAGAAACTGTAGGTTATGAATAAAACACAAGACTTGTTGTATAATTTTATTGTGAATATTGTTAAGTTTCTAATTTGCATTTCGTGACATTTTGATTAGGTATTATTTATGTGATATGAGATTGTTTATTTCTATCGATGTTTAGATAAGTTAAGTTAATTTATAGGGTATTAAATATTTAAAGTTTATCTCTAAAGACATCGGCAGTATTTTGTTTTTAGAACAGTTTGGTTACCCACCAAGGATATTATATTTATATTTATTAAAAAAAATTGGAAGTAAGTACATTCTAATATATTTTCAAAAAAAAAACTAAATCTGTTTAGCAGTTACTGAATTGTGTAGATTTTTTTAGCACGTAATGCATGAGTCTGCCAATTTACAAATTGACAACAAAAAAAAAAATACAGGAATTGATCGCCTTTTGTTAGCTCAATGTCTTCCATTTTCAAATGTAGACATTTAGTGCCGTTTTTTTTATTGTCTTGTTCTACCACATGATCTTTACTCATTTTGTACTTCTACTTTTCTTCAAAAGTGCGTTGCGTTTTTTAATCTCTGAGACAAAATTCATAAACGTCAAATTACTTCTTTTAGGGCTTATTAGGCCTTCTGGGGTATGATAAATATAACTCTTGTAGTCTCAAATACTGTAATAGGTCTAAAAGGAGTTATATATAACATACCTCAGGAAGCATAATAAGCCCTAAAAGAAGTAATTTGACATTTGCTTGTGTCAAATTTGTTTTCTAGAGATAAAAAAGCAGTCTGTACCACTGACTTATAAACCTATGGACTTGCTATACCTACGAAATTAGCGTGCATACCTACATACATCGGGCAATTAAGATGGCTGCCCATTGGCCAATGAGGTAGGCCATTTGCAACTGTTTGACAGCACAACTACACAGATAAACGTACCTACATATACGGCACACAACTACCAATTTTACTCGGCAATCAACATGGCGAGCGGTCACGCATAGACATGATTTTGACGTCACTCAAAAGTGTTACCAAGTTTAGTCCTTGACAAACATTTAGATGTCTCTTTTTTCATATGCAGCTCTTGGTTAGTTAAAAAGAGACAAAACGCTTTTTGACATGCGTGTGTCGATATTATAGATATTTGTATAACTATTCTTCATATAGTAGAATATGCCGTCTCCGTAGTTTTCCTACCTCATTGGTCTGTACATTCACTGGCGTTTCAGGTTATGAACTTTGCTATATGTGCGCATACCTAGACCGTGCGTTGATGTTCTAGTAGAAGAAACATGAGGAACACTCTTGAATGTAATATTACTTAGTAAAAGTTCGTGATTGAATAACACGATGTTGCAATCCTTTTCTAGAAATATTAGTCAGTGCCGGAACGGGATGTGGTCATCAACCGCATACAATCCTCTTTTCTGCTGTCTGATCGTCATCCTGAAATGAAAGAAGAGTCATTTTTATTTTAAAATAAGTAATAATCAGGATCATTCAAAATCGAAAATCAAAATCAATTAGTTTATTTCCTTAGTTGTACTTTTGAATTTTTAAGCAAAAAAAAACTAAAGATGCCTCTAGTTGCAAATTCGCAAGCGTCAGTAGGTCTCAATGGAGAAGAATTTGCAAGAAACTCCTCGGACACTCTTTGCCATCAGTTTTAATTACAAGTATTTGGTAACATCATTCTTGTTGAAAAAATACATATATGTGAAAACGATGTAAAAAGACGTGCACGTAAAAGCGTCTAGAGTAACAAAAAAAATATAAAAAAAATACAATTACAGGGCGAGATTCAGCCGTAAGACGCGGCTACGATGGATGCGAGTAGTATGCCATATAGTGTCATCGGCATGGCAGGATACATACATATCCGGCCCTGCACCGGTCTATATGGTGACGATTGACATGTGGGATATTAAGATCCCAATTTTAAGACGTTTGAATTGAACCTTATCTTAATATTTACTTGATAAAATAAATCTTGTGAAGTATCCTACATAATCATCATCGATTCAGCCGGACACTGCTGGACATAGGCCTCACCCAAGTGCCGCCACGTCGATCAGTCCAACGTGTCTTGCATCCAGTTGTTGCCCGGAGCCTTAACTAGGACATGGTTCTCCCAGAAAAAAAGAGAGGCTCAAGATCTGGGGCCTTTCTATGTTTTATACCCATCATGATTCCTCTGTGAGACAGAGCTATACAAAATGAATAGCATTTTCTCTTTTTCACACCAGAATCATGATGGCATGGTATAGTACATGGCCCCTTATACACAAGATGAGGATCTTGGTGAAGAATAAAGACATATTGCAATCGGTAAAAAAAATCAGATGACTGATGAAGAGTCGAGATTTGATGAATGAAAAACACTGCATTAAAGACACTGCTGAACGTGGAGACATGAAGAATCTGGTGCACTCCTACTTACAATCTCTTGTACAGGATCTCAACCACCTGCACAGCTGGAGCGAGCAGCATGCCATACAGCGTCATTAACATGGCGGGGTACATGTCTGTGATTCCGACACTGCTGAGCTTGGAGACATGAAGAATCTGGTGCACTCCTACTTACAATCTCTTGTACAGGATCTCAACCACCAGCACAGCAGGAGCGAGCAGCATGCCATACAGCGTCATTAACATGGCGGGGTACATGTCCGTGATGCCGACACTGCTGAACGTGAAGACATGAAGAAACTGGTGCACTCCTACTTACAATCTCTTGTACAGGATCTCAACCACCAGCACAGCTGGAGCGAGCAGCATGCCATACAGCGTCATTAACATGGCGGGATACATGTCTGTGATTCCGACACTGCTGAACGTGGAGACATGGCCGGAACAGCGAGGACGGGCCACGGTAAGCCGCTGGTGAACGTTTGCTTGGACTCCGGATTCTCGGATCTTTAGGAAGCTGAGGATTTATAGAGAAACATTCATGATATTTTGATGTATTGAGGTTCTTTAGAAAACAATCTTATATATAAGTTAGTAGGCTATATAGGTCAGCACAGCAGCCTGTATTCAGTCTAAATGACATATTAATACCTAAGATAAAGAGAGTAATGGTGTGTGTGTGTGTGTGCTGTGCACCTCGCTGGAATGAAACTTGACTCCCCATTACCCTTGCGGCGCCCCACGTTCGCCTCGTGCGCCAATAGTCGAACGTCAGAGTGACGTCACAGCGCCAGGTGCGCGTGGTGCTAGGCAACTGGGCTTATCCCAGTTGTAAACGACCCTTTGTGCCTATGGCCTAGTTTGTTCTCACTCCTGCTTGATATGGAAGGAAGTGGAAATTATGTTTTTGTTTTCCTACTCCTCCTTTATTCTTTTCTGATTAATTTCGTTGCGGGATCCAAGACAGTTTTTCAAATTCACCGGGACTTCGCCACTATTGATTCTGGCTTTCAGGAGTTGCAGCGGTTTGGGAATAGTGCGGTGGGATTGTCCCAATAAACAAAAAAATACCCGCAAATACCTATACAACTTTTTCTAACATTAGGTCAATGAATTTCCCGTACGGATCTTCGATCAACAGAGTATTGTTGATTGAAGGTACGGATCAAGAACTCTGCAACGGAACTTATGATAGGTGAGCAGCATAGAAGGAAGGCTTTTACCTTGTCACCGTATAAGAACTCACTTTATCTTAAATAGGTCCTTAAACGGAGACCTCTTCTGCCCCGGTACCCATGGATCAATTTCATTGATGTAGTCAATCTCCACCAGGTCACACTTCTCGTCCTCTTGGTACGTCTCCTGGATTAGACGGTAGCCTGGATTCAGCTCCATGTGGAACGCGAACAGACCCTGGAAGAGAGAAAGGATTGATGGTATCCTACACTGAATTGCTCCCGTGGTGGCCTATCCGTCAGGAACCATGCATTTTCCCGGAATAATAATAAGATGCTGGTAGGGATCTTGACCGTACTTCCGGGATTGTCCTGATAGCCGTGGTATACCTCTCCACTCCTCAAGCACCTTCGGATATATTGCCCTCTTGACGCTTCGACACTAAAGTGCAAGCGATCCTTTATGGGGGCCCATTAGTGGAGTGTGCCAGTCACCCCCTGCCATTTTATATCCGTGTAGTCCAACAGTGGTCAGGCAGGGGCCAGTAGTCCTCCTATAGTTTTAGGCAATGGATCCACTAAACCTACCAAACCCATAGCCCAATTTATTTTTCTCCATATTTTGCAATAGTCCTGCACCAACCGGGGATTGCCCTTGGGTTCACTTGCGCGGTGCATACTGCATACAGGGATAATCGTCGGTTGGTGTCACATTTCCTGATACATGCCTAACAAGGCCTCTGCGAGTTGGTTTCGGCCCCTCGCACGCCTTTCGGACAATCTCGGGACCCCAGAGTCCCGAGATTGTCAAAGTAAGTATTTTTTTATAAAAGCGTAGTTGTTAGAGTTCTGAATCGAACTGTTTTGCTATTTTCGGGATCGATTTAAATAATTGTCGAGTTGATACTTCTCAGTAAGAATAAAATCTAATTTAAATTTAATACCAATTGAAAACCCATTTGAACAAGAGGTTGGGCATTAAGTCAGCTAGCAGTCTGAAACAATAGCCTTCCTACTGAAATAACTCACAGCTTTAACTGTTTTGAAAAATTCACGAACTTTATTGTTAATCCAGTTAATGTCAGTCTTTTATCGATAGGTGTCGTTACTATCGTATCACCAAGCAAAAAACACCAAACCATTAAAAATCCAATTTCCTAACATTCTTATCTCTTATTCGTATTTCTAAAACAAATAACAAAAAACTCAATCAAACTATTTTTCAGCATGATAAGATAAACTTTATCAAAGTTAGTACTTTTAATTATTTATAAAACATTTTATAAAAAGAACTCGACGAGGATGGGATTCGAACCCACGCGTGCAGAGCACATTGGATTAGCAGTCCAACGCCTTAACCTCTCGGCCACCTCGTCTTTTAACACCCGGGTCGAAATAAGGGTGTGCTATATAGCTAAGTACTTCATTATAGGTATGTATGTACTGTTCTTTTGAATAGCTACGTACTTCAAAGATTAAATCAAATACCAATTAGCGGAGGATAAACGACGGTTACGCACTACACGTCCGTGTTCGTGATTTGTGTACCGTAATTTGAGTGCCGAGTTGAAAATGTTCTGAATTATGACAGACTAGCTGTCCCACGCGGCTTCGGTCCCGTCAACTGGCTACCTACCTACTCTACATACATGAATGTTGCGGCACTTTAACCGCTTACGCAGCGCACGCAACGGAAGCTCTCAAAAAGGAATATTTTCCCGTTTTTGTAACATGTTTCATTTATGCTACGCTACTATTGGTCGTAGCGTGATTTTATATAGCCTATAACCTTCCTCGATAAATGGTCTATCCAACAAAAACATATTTTTTTAAATTCCAATCAGTTGTTCCTGAGATTAGCGCGTTCAAACAAACAAACAAACTCTTCAGCTTTATAATATATCTATATTAATATAAGTATAGATAATGACGGATAGAGTTCGGATGTAGTGCGTAAGCTTCCATAGAAGAAGTACCTACTACAGCTACTTCGGAACAGAAATTTCACTGACACGGATCGTACAAGACAAGACAAGACAAAGATATTTTATTTCAAGTAGGCCACCAAGCGGCATTTTGAACGTTACATTAAATTTAAAAATAATAATAGTTGATTCTACCTTGCATTCGGAAAGTAGCTTGTAATGGAGAAGAATGCACAAGAAACTCCATACATACTCTTTAAAAAAAAAAAAAAAAATTACTATATTTAGGTACGTAAGTACATACCTTGATGAATGAAATTGAGTTTATACAATACAAATATATTTATACAGTCTTCAGAAGGTCCAACAATACTTCAAAACAATAGTGTTCTGCATATCACTTATTTTTGCGCCCTAGTGGATGTGGAGCAGGACTAGCATTTAGCCAAGCATTTTTATCAGTGATGTAATCCCCCAACTTATAATATGCCAGCCTGCATAGTGTGCGTTTTATACAAGTTTTAAATTTCGTCTCATTCAGTTCAAGAATGTGGGGAGGAATTTTATTGTAACATTTTGTACAGTACCCCATGAAAGATGAGGCTACTTTAGCCAGTCTGAAACCTGGTTGAACTAATTGGTCCCTATTTCTAGTAACATAATTATGTCTGTCGCCGTTTTTACTAAAAAGATGTAAATTCTTTCTCACGTACATGATGTTTTCATAAATATATTGACAAGGAACCGTCATGATGTTAATGTCCTTAAACAGTTCCCTTAGAGAATCGCGCCGGCGAAGATTGTATATCGCTCTGATGGCTCGTTTTTGGAGAATAAAAATTGACTCAATGTCTGCAGCCCTTCCCCATAGTAAGATACCGTAAGACATTATATTATGAAAATAACTAAAATAGACTAGTCTGGCGGTATCCACATCCGTTAACCGACGAATCTTTCCAACAGCATAAGCCGCCGAACTCAGCCGCCCCGCAAGGGATACCAAATGAGGACCCCATTGCAACCTTGAGTCTAGCGTGATCCCCAAGAAAACCGTTTTATCGACGAATGCAGTGCGTAACCGCCCTTATTAGGGTGCCATACCCAAAGGGTAAAAACGGGGTCCTTTTACTAACTAAGACTCCGCGATCCGTCTGTCTCTTGTTCCGTCTGTCACCAGGCTGTATCTCATGAACCGTGATAGCTAGGCAGTTGAAGTAGCTAGTCCGTTCTATAGTTAAGTACTGCAATGTTAAAATTTATGCCAGAATAGATTACCCGAATAACATAAAATTGAACATAACTAATTTAACAAAAAAAAAATGAGAGTGTACCAGGGTGAACGGTACACATCTGCGTACTCCTTTAGAGCGTTCCGGCGTGATGTTATGTTATTAAATGGTAAAATAATAAACAGCCATGCAATTGCAGCAATCCCGAGAGATTTTCCGTCATTATAGAGCTCTGTTATATATCTTCGAAGTTCTTCATCAGTTCTTCACCATGTCTAAATGGGACAAATTCGGGTACATAATCTTTCAAACAAAAAAATATCATCAAAATCAATAAATAATTGGCGCTAATCGCGTAACAAACATACAAAAAAACACACAGTCGAATTGAGAACCTCCTCCTTTTTTGAAGTCGATTAAAAATGACTTACAATATAGACCTAATTAGACACGAAATTTCAAAAAATTTGTGGGACACTTTTATTATGCGTACAGCTAAGGAGTGGAATTCCCTGCCGGAGTCTGAGTTTTCCGGTAGCTACAATCTAGGGATCTGTAAGTCAAGAGTGAATAGTTTTTTCTATTCTTCACCGTCGACCACAACAACGCTTACCATCAGGTGAGATAGTGGTCAAGTGCGAGACTAAAGAAAAATCTCATCTTGCCTAGCCTTTTTACCAACTATATCCCAACTATATTGGGTTCGGCTTCCAGTCTTACCGGATTTAGCTAAGTACCAGTGTTTTACATGGAGCGACTGCCTATCCGACCTCCACAACCCAGTAACTGGGTAACACGGTACCCCTTGGCAAGACTGGTGTCAGATCTCAAGCTTCTGACTACCCGTAACAATTGTCAAAGATCTTCAAATGACAGCCGGGACCAACGGCTTAACGTGCTTGCCGAGGCACGGAAGAAACTCGGTATGTTGAAATGGTCACCCATCCACTGACCGACCTCGTCAAGCGTTGCTTAACCTTGATGATCGACCCGTGCGGCGAGACAAAAAAAAAAGAGGGTGACAGGGCAAATGCTATTACCAACCTTTCTTATTCTATCGACGCCATCTTTCATCGAGTAGTAGTTAGCCTTTTTCCCTTTAGGAGCTATTTTCTTCTCGTAAATCGACTTGCGTATTGGATCGTTGAGTTTCTGAAAAACACACAAGTAAGTATTGATATTTCAGCATTAGAAAAAAAAGAAAGCAGTGCAGAAAACCTCAAACGGCGCAAATATAACCACCTTATTGGAAGTTATACGTTTGAGCCGTTTGGGGTCGAAACAATTGGGTCCATGGGGTCCGAGTGCGCATCGAGTTTTTCGATAAATTAGCACAAAGCTCGTCGACTCTTCACGTGACCAGAGGGCTGGCTTTTTCTTCGGCCAGAGAATCAGCATTGCCATAAAACGTGGCAATGATGCCAGCGTTCTGGGCACGATTCCCATTGACATCGACGTGGACGATTTTTTTGATGCATAAATGTGCTTTTTCGTCTCCCTTTTGTATTTGTATATAGGGTTTTTTTTTTGAATCTTCAATTGTATATAATTATGTTAATAAACGATTTACAATATAGGTAAATATATTCGATATTCATCAATATGTCGCATCAAGGCTGGCCGATAGATGCAAACCATCGGGAAGTCGGGAAATATTCCCTTAGGTTAAGACATCGTGTGTGGGCAGATCGGTGGGTGAATCGTGAAAATGAAATCACATAAGTTATTCGATACACTGGGTTTATTCAAATAGACACAAGTTACATTCCTGCTAACTAATATTATTATTATTATTATTATTACTAATATTACGGATCGACACTGATTCTGCGACGTCTTAGCTCTACGGCTGTCTGTACAAAACTGACATATTCCGCACCTCGCTAGTGCTTATAAAAGCGCACCAATGCGTAGTTGCTATTGATTGCCGCTAGGGGCGTGCTTGTGATTTGTTTTGACGTCCGTACTATTGACTAAACCCGACACGGCCATCCTGCGAGACAGGCGTCCTCGTCTGTTCCTCATTGTCAGGTTTTAACAGTGTATCGAATCATGTGGAAATCCTCAATGGATGTCCTCAGCCCTTGGGGAAAGCTGAGGGGTCTGTCAGACTCCTACTGACTAAAACCACATGGTGTTCTCTAGGCCGTAATTCCTTTTGAGAGGCGAACGTGGAACACACACGTCGCCTTCTCGGGCCTCTCTCAAGTGACAGATCCCCAAATCTATCACCCGCAGGCATCATCTTCTTGTCCTTGCTCCATGCCATCTCATGGTTACCTCGTGTTGCACCACACGTCATCTTATTCCACTCCATCCTGGCAATCTCCCATCATACAAGGGATGTTTTTCTGAAAAATACAAAATTTTCAAACAGTATCTGCTCGTCCAATCCTGACTCATACTCTAGAGTGAGGAAACATTTTGAAACAATCAAACATGATCGTTCAAATCTCTCTGTTCACTATTGCAAGGAAAGAGTAATTCTATTTCCAATTTAAAGAAAATATCAACCTCATCGATTTGGTACCTAAAAGCACCCAATCTTCGTGATTACAAAGTTCAAGTACCACTGATAAGTCATAAATCTCAAATTAAATCAAACAAAAGAAACAATATACCATGTTTCTTATTCACGATTTTTAACAATCACATAGCTCTACTAGCTATCTCATAGCTCTCTTAGCTATCTCAATTGCTCTACTCGCACATCTCCACGATGTCGAGTCAACTCGACTCTCTGAACTTAAACCTTGTTCAAACAGAGATTTAGTACTTACTACTTTATCTACAATCTCAATTGGTACATGAGCTCTGTGTGTCTTACCAACACGATCTACGCATAGTAATCAAAATTTGAAAACCAAAACTATTTAAATTTTTCGTAATGAGGGCTTGACGATTCGAACGTCATTAACATTAACATGGTGACCTCACCTCTCGCATGACTATGTGAGTTTACTTTCTTTTAACCTCATAACTCATTAGAATCTTTCTGTAAGGTTCCTAACACAAACATGAATTTTCACACCAGACATAGTGTCACACAGACTTCCAGTTGCCATACAGGCCTATAGTTGCCATAAAGGGCTACAGTTGTCATACAGGCCTATAGTTTCTATAAAGACCTTCACTTGCCATACAGGCCAACAGTTGCCACACAGGCCAACAGTTGCCACACAGGCCAACAGTTGCCACACAGGCCAACAGTTGCCACACAGCGCTCGGCTACTCCTGACCGAACTAGATTATTGGGTTCGTGAAAATAGGGAAATTTTAGAACCCTACTCTTTAACTAAATCATTACCCTGGGCCATGTACCACTAGTCGCTCCAAACAAAGTTTAAAACTTATTCTGCAGCAAAAACTGCCAAGCTTACAGAAACCCTCGAGTAAAACCTCCAACGCCATGGCTCTCTAGCCAACCACCAATTATATTGCTCTCACAACGGTCTCTCAGTCTCTCTCTAGACCCCGACCTCCACCAGAATCCACTGGTACGGTCAAACATAATACGTTCGATAGACTGAATTACTCGACAACTTAAGCTTGCTCATCATCATCAAATCCTTTTGACATCAACATCGACTGGTACATGACCCGCTGGCATCTGCCCTAACCTACCTTGTGCATACTTGTAGGTTCCAAGCGTACCTATTTAAAGCTTTCGGTGTATAACGATCACCGTCCTGCCATAATCACCTACCGCGGACCTAATACAGGTCCTATTTAGTTTTCGTATCAGAGTTTCCCACAAAACACTCCATTATATAAAGGTCCGACGATCAACAAGTTCAACAACTAAACAAAGTACTTGTAACAATGCTGTTACGGTTTGTTACAATTCATAGGCAATGTGTACTCAACTCATGAAACTTTCACTTTGATTTGTGCACCAACACAAACCAGAATCGTATCTACCAACGATTCTTTACATATCTGCCGCCACATATGCTACAACACATGAGGGGCTCTGTGCACCAACACAGACAAGAATCGCACCAACGATTCTCAAAAATCTAGCGCAATATGTACTACAACACATGAAGCGCTCTGTGCACCAACACAGACAGAAATCGTATAAACGATTCTCAAAAATCTAGCGCAAATGTGCTACAACACATAAGCGCTCTGTGCACCAACACAGACAGGAATCGCACCAACGATTCTCAGAAATCTAGCGAATATGTGCTACAACACATGAATCGCTCTGTGCACCAACACAGACAGAAATCGCACCAACGATTCCTGGTAGACCCATCGCCACATGTTACTCATGAGGTGCGGTCTAAAGTTTCGAGTATGAGTGTACAAGCCATGTTTCATTACCACTGTCATCAACTATGACGTCTAATTCTCAAGGAACTTGGTGATCGAGGATCCTTCTTACTAGATTCGCTCTTTTTACTCAAAGATATTGGAGCATACCGACTGTTAATACGAGGGTTACAATTAAGCCTCATAATATTTGCGTGTTAATAACTCGTGTGAAGGAGCTTCACGAATTAACTCAGATCAATATCGTTAAAATCAAATTATCAACAGTAACCCTTTACTATCGCACCCTAACTCAGTTTTCATGCAAGGAAAACGATCGCGAGATCTACTGCTATCATAATATTACTTTGAAAGTAAGCAAGTGAATTCAGATCTAAAGACGGCGGTTGTAAATCGTTACGCAACATAAGATCTGTTCCGAATACACGCAAATGACCAGTATCGTTACTAGCTCGATACAATTGCCTTCGCCCAACGACTTTACTAACTCGCTTTGCCACTGAAGATGACTAATTGTTAAGTCACTTTGGATAGATCATCTTTTTCATCATCTGCCTAGCCTTTTCCCAACTATATTGGGGTCGGCTTCCAGTCTTACCGTATTCAGCTAAGTGCCAGTGTTTTACATGGAGCGACTGCCTATCTGACCTCCACAACCCAGTAACTGGGTAACACGATACCTCTTGGCTAGACTGGTGTCAGATCTCAAGCTTCTGACTACCCGTAACGACTGTCAAAGATCTTCAAATGACAGCCGGGACCAACGGCTTAACGTGCTTTCCGAGGCACGGAGGAAACTCGGTATGTTGAAATGGTCACCCATCCACGGACCGACCTCGTCAAGCGTTGCTTAACCTTGATGATCGACCCGTGCGGCTGTTATTATTTAGCCACGAGCTCATCTTCTTATGGGATATTTAATCCTAAAGTACGTACTGAATAAAATGTTGAAACCACCGCCAATAGGAAACTCATTAACTACTTGCTTACAAGTGTGTCTTAATTACCTAGTGATAGTGCTAGATATAACCACGACCAACTTAGTGGTCAAACATGAACACTTAAATTTTGAAATAGCATCTCTTCACTAGAGAATCGACCTCACTATCGAAATAAAATGGAAGCGACTCACCGAGTATTCCATTCCAAACTTGCGCGTGTTCGTAACGTTCGGCTACCATCTGCAAACTTCTAGCCTGCCTTCGGTCTCAACCTCTCAGATGTTGACACGTCAACCTTCGCATTCAGCATTTGAACCGCTAGCCTGCAGCAGAGGCTCCACTGCGACGCAATATGGTATCTGAAACGTGAAAAACATTACGAGAGTATATGTTCACAGTTATCTTAACTATACACAGCTTTGATGGAAATTAACCAGTGCAGCGGTGTAGTAAACTAAACCGGCACAGCAAAATGGGTTATTGTGGACATGAACCACACAGACCACACAGTACAGAACCCAAGTGTCCAGGTAGGTATATGGGCTTTAGATAATCCAATGAATGCCATAGCGTCAGTGGAATTTTAAGTCGCAATTAACGAGGCCTGGTAGGGTTTATCACCTTTTAGATAGTTTGGCCCTCCGACCACAAAAGAACAATACTATGCTTCTCCTCAAACTTAGTTAATTCTCACTACATAAAACTATCACACTACAAAACTAAACAAAATATTTCATTTAGAATTGTCATAATTTCCAGACTGAAATGTAAGGTAGGTACGTCACTGTCACCATATCGTTCTAACTTCCAAACAATAATAGTTGGAAAAGGCCAGTCAAGGGTTATGGCCAGTGATAGTAGAAAAATACTTGACCAGCGATAACTAACATGAGATTATGGACTTGACATGGGCCATACCGTAAACAAAACCAGAATTTTGAATAATGAACACACTTTTCCATAGTCGTAACAAAATGAAAACGACTCACCAGATTGGCATACAGATCCGTGTGTATGGATCTTTCCACACGTCCACACGCTCCTCCTTGGTTTGTCCAGCTCTTTGGTTGTTACTAGCCTCCTTACTGCTCCGTTCCGGACTGGTTATTTTCATTATTTTGTTTTCGAGGGTAGTCACAACCGACACCACGATTTTTTTTGCAAGAATGTAACCGACATTTTCACTAGCTTTGTTTTTACGTGTGATCTCATTAGCACGATCGAATCCCAATTCTGATGTCGCATCAAGGCTGGCCGATAGATGCAAACCATCGGGAAGTCGGGAAATATTCCCTTAGGTTAAGACATCGTGTGTGGGCAGATCGGTGGGTGAATCGTGAAAATGAAATCACATAAGTTATTCGATACACTGGGTTTATTCAAATAGACACAAGTTACATTCCTGCTAACTAATATTACGGATCGACACTGATTCTGCGACGTCTTAGCTCTACGGCTGTCTGTACTCAACTGACATATTCCGCACCTCGCTAGTGCTTATAAAAGCGCACCAATGCGTAGTTGCTATTGATTGCCGCTAGGGGCGTGCTTGTGATTTGTTTTGACGAATTTTAGACCTCGTTTCTGGAGACGCAGGGCGTTGCGCGTCGCGGCCGCGGGTCCCGAAAATCAAACATTTATGCCGTTGTATGAAAGTGTTTACGGAGAAGTATTGACCACCACCGTTGCTGCCGCGACGCCCCGTGTCTCCATTCGAGGCCTTACTGACATTACTTGGAGCACGAGTGGTTTCCCTTATGAAATACAGCTTTCCTCCCTTTTTAGCCAACTGATAGGCATTTAGCCACTCTCTATCCATATGTTAAGCGATGATGGGGTCGACGATGACTTACTTACCTTAAAGAAATAACGATTATACTCAAAATCACTCGCTCCCAACTTGAGAGGCGAGTTGAGCAGGTCAGGTAGACTCCTGACTGAGGAGCTGGGGGCGCGGAGCAGCACCACGATGTTGGCAGAGTATGCTGCATACAGGATCGTAAGAGCCACGAAGAGGATCAGGGTTACGCAGCGACCTAGTGGATTTAGGTTGAGGTGAATGAGTTTACAATTTTAAATAAATAGAGCATACAAGTGACCTCATGGTACCCAAGAGACGGGACTAGAAAACAGGGACAAACGAAAACGGACAGGGACGATATCCGCATAAATTTGGAGCCTTTTTTGACGAGAGTTGCTGAGGTGCACATTGGAGAGAGTTGGAGGAGGCTTATGGCTAGAGGCACACCAGACTAATGGACATCTTTTAGCTATAAGAGTTCTCAGATATTGTCATCAAACGGAAACAAATCCAGACTCCAGGTTGCTATTGAAAAATTCCAGAAGGAAATACCCAATATCCCTTTGCTCGACCCGGGTTTCGGATGCAGGACCTCATACTCAGCAGTAGCGTTTGCGACAACAGGACCAACGAGGCTGTAATTTTAAATCAATTAAGGGGGTATTTAATACAATTCCTTAACATAATGCTCTCTATTATGTTAAGGAATTGTAAATACTGGTACAAACCTGCGCCATATCTTGGTTCCAAAGTGCATCCTTGCTGTAACACTGCTCCGATGATCAGGATCAAGACATCAGCCCATGATCCATCCAGTTGTAATGGATGCTGGAACATTGAGAATGAAAAACAATTACTGATACTTTGACACAAGTCTTTAGTATTTTTTGCTATATGAAAACTGACTTTATGCTTTCTTCTTCTTCCTAACTCTATTCCACTTAATGGTGGGTGTAGGTGGGTTCAGCTCTTCTAATTTTCAGCCGTCAATGTCTGGTTCGACAGTTCTTTCTCCAATAGGAGATTCGTCATACTAGATCACCATGTACCTCCTCCTGTCTTAAGCGCCAGATGATTTATTTATTTATATAATTAAGGTTCACCAACAGTTGTTACATATTATACAGATAGGAACATACAAGTAATTGTGTCTTAAATCTAACTGCACAACCAATTACAGGCAAACACCACATGCAAATTGCTCTTTGTAATTATAAAAACTTAATGTACTTAAATTCTAGATAGATATATTATATACTAATTACGTCTAACAAACTTCGATATTGAGTCTGCGTGGACGTCAACCAGGTCGCTCCGTTCGTTTATGAGTTTCCACATATTACGCTGGGTATAGGCGAATTAGAAGCTAAGAGGTGGAGCTAAGCTTATTGAGAAGTTTATATGCGAATCTCAAATCCAAAATGATTAAACTCATATTATTCTTCCCTTTGGAAGGCATAAGTATAAGCATAAGTACAAGCATAGCTATTATAATTACGGTTTTTACATCGCATAAACCATAGACTCTAAAAATGACAAATTCATATCAAAAGTGTACTTACCATCCCCATACTAGCCTCCCATTTCGAAGCGATGTACAAGAATATAGAACAGCCCAGCACACAGATAAAGATGGCGAGCCACACGGCCCCGGAGAAGGGTAGCGTAAAGATATTGGAGATGTAAGACAGAGGAGGCTCTCTGAAGACGAACCGCACGGCAGTGGAACCCACCATGGCTATGTAGTCTACTACCATCATGCGTTCTTGAGTGAAGATTGTTAAGGTTCCTGTGGATAAAATTATGAATATTTATACAGCTGAAGATCTAGTGAGGTGACACGGGAATCTACTCGTTGTGGGCTGCTTAGGTTAAGCAACAAGAACACAATATCTGAAAAATAACTCATCTACCCAATGAGAATAGTGATTTATTCCGTTCTAATACTAACCACTGGTATTTGTTTCAACTCATATTTTTTGATTTTGTATTCCGAACAGATACCATTGTTTAGTAGTATACACGAGCTTTGCTGGCTTACTAGCGTATTTTTTGTAACATTGCTTGAAACCTATCCTATTGCTTCGAGACGACGAGCCACCTATTTTCTTGAGCCTTGTTGTTGGTAGTACGAATTTGTGTTTGTTCCTAGTATTTATGTTATGGATATCACTGTATTTTTAAACAATTTTATGTTTTTATGAGCATATAAAATATTTTCATAAATATACTGAGAAGGTAAGGCACAGTCATTACATTAATCTCCTTTTTTTTATTTATTTAACCATTTATGCACACACACATATACAGACAATAAGGAGGAACAGAAAAATATGTACATAGGTGATGCTTATTTCTAATGAAATCTCTTCCAGCATACCTGCGAAAGGAAAGGGGAAAAAAGAGATGTAGACATCGTGTGTAGAAGGGAAAAATAAACACATAAAACAATTCAGAGCTAAATAATATAAAATAATTATTAGATACAAATAAAATATACTATCATATACATACATACAAAACTTTATATAAATTGAACGAACAGCTCTTTTCTGCAAAACAAAGATAGTCTGGATGTCAGCGGCATTTCCCCACAACAGAATACTGTACGACATTACACTATGAAAATAGCTAAAGTATACTAAACGGGCTGTCTCTATATCAGTTAAATTACGAATTTTACTAACAGCTTATGCTGCGGAGCTTAGCTTCTTTAACAATTTATCTAAGTATACGTGGGCCCCACTGAAGCTTAGCATCCAAGGTGCTTAGTGCTATTTTCAAAGTCAAAGTCAAAGTCAAAACGTTTATTGCGAACTAAGTGTATAGTTGGTGTTTTGTTACGTTATTTTGACACTAGTAGATGTCATGTGTGTTCAAATTTTTGTTTTAAGACATGCCGGTTTCTTCACGTTACTTTTTCCATCTCATGGCTCCTGTTAATTAATCGGCAGACAGTTTAGTGGAAACAAGTTTTATAACTGTAACTTTTTTCTTCTAATAAAACCAGATAAGCTACTATTTTAGAAACTAGTACAGCTTCTTATACAGTTATTTTAATCATCCCAATGATCAATCAGCGATTTAGCAAAAACTAAAGGTCAATGAAAGATAGAGAATCTAATGCTAAACATATGAGGTTTTTAGCAAACGAAATTAACAGTAGTTAGGGGCCGCCTCCAAGAGCGAGTGAATCACGGCGATATTACCGCCCGTGCCACGTATTTACCCGACTGCCGAAGGAGGGTAATGTGTTTATCAGTCTATATAAGTATGTTTGTTCCTATGACGTGGCGTTCCAGAGACCAAACGCGTTGGCCGATTTTCATGATTCTTACGTCAATCGATTCGTCTTAACCTTGCGAGTGTCACTGAATGCATTAAACTTGGAAAATAGAAAAATGGCGGATTGTGGGCGCCATATTGTGGGAGCCAAATTTTTTTCATCTAATCCCGTCCTGTGGGGTTTGATACCCCACACGAAGGGCTTGGATGAAAAAAAAAAAGGGTTTTCAAAAATATATAACATTTATGTTATGTGTAAATGTACCTACATCGACAAAAAAATTAACTAAAAAGTTGATTAAAAAAATCAAAAAACCCGGCTGCTTAGAAGCGAACTAAAAAGACGTAAGCAAGAAGAAAATCAAGCTGTGCAGTCGGAGGATACGTGATAAATTAATTTATTAGTGTGCTACATGCAAAATTGCTAATACAGAATATTTTGTTTATTTTGGTAAATCATAAATAATGTGTCTTCAGTTTATTTTTACCAACGTGACTTTAAGTCGGTTGTAGCTAAATTAATCAAGATTTTAAGACGCCAAAAAACTAAAAGTGGGTAGACTTGTTATTCAGCAGATTACTTATCTTAATGACTAGCTAAGATGACGATAAAGTCTGGCAAACGAAAGTAGACACTCGAATTATTTGCAAACTTTTTATATGGCAATGCTATACTAATGTCAACCCCAAATTTCAGTATGACGCTACTAAGTTGATACTTTGTTTTAATTCGTAATCACTCTTATTTAAAAACTTTTTCTCTATTTTCATTAACATTCACTTTATAATAAATTATACACCTTCATAATAATGCAATATGGTTATTTATCATACCATAATAATTGTTGCATTTTAATTTTAACACATTTTTTTTTCTTTTACGTGAAGTCTGGAGGATATATCAGATGTTGATGAGATAGTGAAAGCTATTGAAAAGCTTACGGATTTAGAATAGAAAGATAGGATAAGGACCCCCCCCCCGCATTGTCGATGCGGGGGGGGGGGGCAGTAACCGTGGCTTGGTCACCCACGGTGAAGCGAAGAGGAACCCGAGGAGGGGCCGCTGGTCAGGGCTTTTGCCGATTATGCCGACGTACGTCGTCGACGTGGCCAACATGTAGGTTGCGGTACCGCTTGGTAACAGGCGACATCGCAACTGAGGCGGGCCGCGATGTCTTATGTAGATTCCCAGGTCCCATACGATATCGCGGCTGAGGGTTGGAGGCCGCGGCGGGAGAGGAGTGCCGGTATTGCGTTAGCCGCTCTCCCTATCCCCTGCGGCCGCAAAATGGTAGGTGGCGGGGCCATTGACCTTAACCCGTCACAGTGGGACCAAGGGTGCCATACACGGGGTCGTCTGGCACCCATGTGCTGATTGGATCACGGCGTGCAGTGTGTTCTTGTGCGCCGGTGATGGGGGTAACTCCCCCGAGGAGGGTCTGGTGACGGACAGCCGCGGCGGGTTCGCGGTGAGTGCTAACGCATGCCCGTGTTCCCGCCATAAGCGGCACAGGAGGACACCGTGGAGTTTTAGTGGGTTAGAGTCCCACATAACTGCACTATCTCCCCGTGGTAGTGCAGTATGCATGAGCATTTCGCCACGCAAAAAAAAAAAAGGATAAGAACGCAGAACCAGTAGGTACTTGGATGAAATAGCTAGCAGAGGAGTGGAAGAAAACGACTGATCATGTCATACATGTTAAAAATAAATATACAGAAAGGGACAGAATTACAGAAAATAATTTAAAAAGTTTCATTATTAATGTAGAAAACAATGATTCCTGTGACTCTTAAGTATCTTTTCACATGGAAGTCTTAGATTCAGATTTTGATTGATAGTGAATAAACCAAAATTATTATAGAATAATGTTGCTATTTTTATTCTGATTGATATATCTAAAGTATTTCCTACTTATGGTACCTATAGTATTTTTATTCAGACGAAGTAATATAAATAATTCTAAAGTATCAAATCAGGTTATTCCAGTTATTTCATACTAGTTTTTGGGGTTGCTATGCTGATATTTTTTAAATTTGCCGCGCTTTTTCAGTACTACTACTACTCTACTTTCGTTTGCCAGACTCTATTATTCACATACAGTTGGCTCTCTGTTCTTTCGGTCCATTCAAAGCACAGAGAAAATAAAACTACGTTATAATTAAAAGGTTATGTCTTTAATTAACCCCTTGAGTGTATTTTGGGAAGTTTGGTTCCCAAGACAATTGTTTTTACAAGCTTCTATTTAACTTGCAATGTATGTATGCATGTAAGTGTGTTTGGGTCAAATCTTGCAACTGAATTTTAAAGCAATTATCCACCACCGATTAAGATGAAATTTTGCATATACGTTTAGTTTCAACGCATGGTTAGCTAAGTGACGTCATTCTTAATCCAATATGGCGAACGGACCAAGATGGCGGACTAGTTATTTTTTGTGCACTGCCATATGATATCAAATGAAAGGGTTTGCTGAGAAGAATACGAAAAAGCTTGTTTTAAAAAAATATTTTTTAGATTAATTTGTTCTATTGTGTCTGCTAAATAGTCGCTTTGTGCCATAAGACCGCTTTTTGTCACTTGTTTTCTAAATGTTCGACCACCGTTTACTGTGGGGTGTGCAAACTCATCAAACTCAAATAATGTATTACTCTAAACCCATTGAGTGCCCGAAACGTGGGTCGACGCGAGGCATTCAACCGGTTAAACCATTTTCGGGCACTTTTATATTGTTAAGGAATCGGTCCTTCCAAAAGACCAGAGGCCTTAGTGCGAGTTTTTATTCACGCTCAATCGCGTTAACGTAAACTACAATTTGTATTGAAACTGGATAAGCGCCGTCTGGTGACAGCAAGGCAAAACCTCTTTTTTTGTATACATTTTGACATAAGAGATCGTTAACGCTATCACGAGTGAGTACGTTAAAAAACTCGCACAAAGGCCTCAGTGTGCTAATACCAATTAGCGTTACACCGACTTCCAAAAATAAAGTTATTTTTCACTTTGTAGTTTTTTATTTAGAAGTCAGTAGTTTTTTTTTGCAAAAAAGATTTTTTATTTTTCCCTTTTTGGTTGTACCTACCTAATAGGGAAGTTGTTTAGTAAGTACCTATAACGCCAGAACAGATTACCCAAATAACATGAAACTTGAACATAACCGGTGAAATATAAGATCTGCGTACCCCTTTCGAGCTTACTGGCGTGATGTTATGTTATGAAATAGTTTAATACCAGCTTGATGCACTGGAGTCTACCGAAAAGCGGGCCAAGAGGCTCATCGGCGATGAAGCACTGGTCAAGACAAAGCTCCAGAGCCTTGAACATCGTCGTCGAGTTGCCAGTTTGTCGGTTTTTTATCGGTTACACTTCGGTGAGTGTGCGATGGAATTGCATGATCTAATTCCACCCAGCCCGTTTCATCATCGGACTACCAGACGTACGGCGATGCGTCATCGGTACATGGTGGACATCCCACCCATACGCACCAAACGTTTTGGGAACACTTTTATTGTGCGTACAGCACAATAAAAGTGTTCCCAAAACGTGGAATGCCCTGCCGGAGTCTGTGTTTCCCGACAGCTACAATCTAGGGGTATTTAAGTCAAGAGTGAATAGGTTTTTTCTAGGCAAGCGTGATTCACCGTCGACCACATCATCGCTTACCATCAGGTGAGTTAAAGGTCAAGCGCAAGCCTATAGGATATAAAAAAAAACAATAAACAGACATGCGATTGCAGCAATCCCGATAGATTTGCCGTTATTTATTGAAGAGTTGTGTTATATATCTCCGAAGTTCTTCATCAGATCTTCACCATATTAAAATGGAACCAATTTCGGAACATACTCTTTCAAACAAAAAAAGGATTTTCAAAATCGGTCCACAATTGACGGAGATATCGGTGAACATACAAAAAAAATATGAATTCGAACATTTGAGCCTCCTTTTTGGTAGGTCGGTTAAAAAAATCGTTACTACGTTACCTAAATCCGCCTCCTTTTTCAGCAACTGGTCGACAATTCCCTGCCACTGGCCGTTCTTGTCCTTGTAACCCCATGTGTGCGTGAACAACAGCCTCTCCGTCGCGTTTAGCATGTGGAAGCAGATGCTCACTACGGCATATGACATCTTTGTTATGGAGTCCTGGTGGAGGTTCCTGGGAGGAAGAAGATGGATTTATGTAAAATAGTTAAACTTTAAGTCTATCTTAATACGTTCAGTGCGGGAGCCCAAAACCCTTGTGGAATTCAAGTGCGTTACGAGATAATATAGTGTCCCATTTATTATTCTTTTATTTTATTCATTTGATAGATAATGAAACGTTCTATGTTATAGTCTTTTCTCTAGAAGATTTGTCTAAAACTGATGAAATTATAAAGAAAACAAATGTACGGGGTTTGCCTATCTCCGTATCGCACGAGAAATAATAAAATACGGGGCTGTACTACCCCGTAACGCACATGATTCATTTTTATCGATGAGATTATAGTGATGGGCAATAAAGAAAACGATAATTTTAATAAAAATATTTATTTCGGAAGAAAGCAAATAATAAATATTTAGCTTATTAAGGAACTTTGGGCTCAGGTTATAAAAAACTATTACACAATAAAGAAATATTTAAAAAAAAAACAGAATCTATACAACTTTATTCGGTTTATTAGTCTATATTGTCATACCAAATTCAAATAATAAATAATATACCTTAATTCAAACCGAATCAAGTTGTATAATTAGAAAAAACTGGCCAAGTGCGAGTCGGACTCGCGCAAGAAGTGTTCCCTACCATTATCGCAAAAAAACAGCAAAAAAATCACGTTTGTTGTATGGGAGCCCCTCTTAAATATTTATTTTATTCTGTTTTAGGGTTCCGTACCCAAAGGGTAAACGCGGGACCCT
Source organism: Orthosia incerta (assembly GCA_948252205.1). Classification (NCBI taxonomy): domain Eukaryota; kingdom Metazoa; phylum Arthropoda; class Insecta; order Lepidoptera; family Noctuidae; genus Orthosia; species Orthosia incerta. The sequence goes on along the minus strand of OX411745.1, from coordinate 5,519,221 downwards.
ATTACTAAGACTCCGCGGTTCGTCTGTCTGTCACCACTAAAAACAGTGTATAGGATAATGATGATGTGTACCAATTTTTGTATTTTGTGTAAGTTTTATGGGTTTGTAACACTCGTTGGTGATCCTTAAATAAATAAATAAACAGAATAAAATAAATATTTTAGTGGGGCTCCCATACAAAAAACGTGACTTATTTGCCATTTTTTGCGATAATGGTACGGAATCTTTAGTGCGCGAGTCCGACTCGCACTTGGCCGGTTTTTTTGTATTTGTTATTATAGCGGCAAGAGAAATACATCACCTGTGAAAATTTCAACTGTCTAGCTATCACGGTTCATGAGATACAGCCTGGTGACAGGCGGACAGACAGACAGACGGATCGTGGAGACTTAGTAATAAATAGTGCCCCATTTTTACCCTTTTGGTACGGAGCCCTAAAAATAAAGGCATGACCTCGGAGAACAATTCTAACATACGTCGCGAACGCTTAATTATCGATAAATTTTACGCCGCGTCATACACTTGACTGCACTAATGCAAATGAGCTCACAACACCGTGCGGGAACACAATAATTTATACGTGGATGCGGTCAGTCTATTTAATAAATAAAGACCAGAAATATAATTATTATGGGAGTCGTATCTTCAGTTCCCCAGTCACGTCTGAGCAGATGACAATGAAACTTTGTTAGATAAAAGTTTATGAAACGACTAAGTTGGAAGTAGAACGTGTCTTATCCCGAGCAAGTTTTCTATTCTTACTTAGATATATAAGTAGAAATGGTAGATATTCTGGTCTACTAAATGTTACTGTAGAAACCAGTTGATGAAGAGGTAGGCGTTAAAATAAGTTATTTGTAAGAATTTGTCTGGAGAAGAGACGCACAGAATGCAATTACTAGAAGGATTGATATAAATAAATCCTAGTTTTTATATGAAATGAAGCGTTATGTTTTTTAGGGTTCTGTACCCGAAGGAAAATCGTAACTCTACTGCTGTCACTCACGTGTTTGTCCGTCGTCTGTCACACTATTTTGTTCCGAATCTTTTTTTAACTTCCCATTGACGTATGAACTTGAAATTTGGTGATCATCACATCATATCATCAGCCTATTAATGTTCCCACTGCTGGGACACAGGCCTCCTCTCTGTGAGAGGGAATGGTCCGTAATCCACCACGCGGGCCCAGTGCGGGTTGGTGGATGTCACATGTCATCGATTTTTTGGTTCTAGGGTAAATTTGGTGATTTTTATTATTACGTATATTTTAGTAACATATACCAATACATTGAATAAATCAGAATTTTTCTTTGGTACGGTACCCTAAATGTGCGAAGTCCGACACGTTATTGACCGTTTTTTTCAAGAAGATAATGGGTAAGGACCGGGGTTTAATCTGAATTTTGTCTTAAAGGTTCAATTCCTTTCGGACAACTAGAAATACTGGTGCTGACTTTTGGTTATACCCAGAAAACAACAGAAGCCCTTGATAACATAGATAATAATCAGGAAAAAGGAAAACGAGGTGGCTCATCGCTTTAAATAGAAATACAATACACACTATTACTACGTCTTGGCATATTGGCAAAACCAGAACTGCAAGTAAGTTGTCGATGCAGGTGAAGGCTAGATAATAAATATAACAAATATTATTTTATTATCTCTGCGTTTTAAGTAAATGTGTGGTTCATTAGCATATTTATGTGCTAACGATGAATGTTTGACCGCTGATTGTAAATTACAAATTATAATTTACAATACCTAACGAGAAATTTATTTGACACAAGATAAAATTAAATAATTATTTATTTGTTATGTGCACACAAAACACTAATAAAGAGACTTGATAAAGAATATGCTTCAAAAAAGATTTCTGTCAGCAGACCTGCGACAGGAAGCAATTTATATAATACACGCTTTTCGCGGCTTTGCCTCGGTGGCGTATGTTACAAGAGGCGTGCATATTTTCGGTATAATACTCGTAGTAGCTAAGCACTCAAGCTACTGAAATCGCATGGATTCTTTCAAAGATTAGCTTCTACATTCAAACTTTACAGTAGGGATGTTACGGAAGTGATGATATCGGAACCGAAATCGGAGGTTTAAAAACAATCGGAAGTTCCAACTTTTCGGAATCGGAATCTAACCTTTATCGAATGTAGGTATGTTCCGTCGAAATAGAGATCCGCCGAACAAGTGCAAATCGAAGAAGGGTTCTGTTGAAGTAGTGTTCTTCGAAGGTGTGTGTTGTCGAAGTATGATCTGTCGGACTAATGCTAGTCGAATATATGTTCTGTCGAAGCAATGAGTAGTCGAACTATTGATTTTCGAAATTGGGACTGTGTCGAAATAATTAACTGTCGAAATTCAGAATGACACCCCTCCGTAACATCCCAACTTTACAGTATTCGTGAAGATAGCGATGAGCCGGAGGTAGCCCGCATCTGGTAAAGGCACAGTAACCTAGAGAAATAGTTATTTTAGGGTTTTACCATAAAAATCTAACGAAATTCCCGCCGAAGTCACGAGTGTCGGGTTCTATGAAATAAATATTTAGCAAAAAATCACAGAGTAAATAATTGCTCAACTGCGCGTCTGCGGGCGGCGCTACGGGCGGCACAAGATCTTCTCATTTAAATCAATAAATAAAATAAAATAAATTCATGGTGTTTTTATAGAAGAAGCAGCAAATTCAATCAGTGATTTTACAGATGATTTTAGGGTATTAATTACGAAACTTTAGGGATTGCTTTTAGCGATTCTTAATGTTAGCTACATTCGATGCCATCAATCGGTGGTAGAATGGATCAGTCGACTTCGATCGACTGTTCTTGCTACACCAAAATCGATCGAGGATCAATCATAACCCTATTAGATTGGGTATGTAAAGTTATTGTGAAGGTTTCCATGCCACAGATTCATAACTAGTAGGTACGAGTACTCTCCTGTCTTCGCTCATAATAACAAATGCAATTATAATATGCTTAATCTATTCATCATAGCTACTACATACATGACACAATTGCAGCTTCTCCGAATCGTGCTGATCTGCACGACTGATATTATCTACCGCCGACATATCCATATAACTAGGTAGGTACTTATTACATCAATATTTTAACCAATTTTAATAATTATTATACTCATATCAAGAATCAGAAATAAATAAAGTTTTACTTACAAACATAAGATCATTCTAAGATTGTTTACAAACTGTTTTAGTGTTGTGGGGCGAACAGGTGCAAAGATCGAAAACGATTTTGGTATCATAATATTATTCTAGAATTATTAGGTTCCAAAAATGTGTATTAGGTATCCACTAAAATACTTGTCTGGCAACATCTTGATTTATGCTTAATATTTTTTTAATAGTTATATCGATTTTTAATAAAGCATGTAGCTAAACGTGAACATTGGCGACAAGTAAATGCATAATATTATAATAAAATTATAATATTTTATGCAAATTAAAAGGTAACTTAAACTTGAATATCTCCTCTAAAATGTCACGTACTCATGTTATTACGATGATTAGCATAGTAATTATAAGGACTAATAATAACATTAACGTAACCGTATGCTGGATGATGCCGTACTTGATAGACTGCGTGAGGAATCACGAAGTAACCGTGTCTCGCCTGCATTACCACCAGCCGCGGTGCAACTGCAACCCACCATGTTGGTGAGGATGGTGAGGACGGGTCTATATCCGTGAGCACCCAATGCAATGCACGATTGAGGAGCGCTTTTGTAGTGTGCATTCCAGGAGTATCGTTCCAGTCCGTCTGAGCTTAGACCTCGATTCGTCTGCCCATGCATAATAAAATAGGGCACTGGTGGTGTGCTCGAGATTATCTGTCCCGCGTCACAGAGCGTATTGACTTGAAGCAGAAGATATATGCATGGACAAGCCGTATTCGTCGGTACAAATGGCGAGTGGAGCATACACTTAGCATCGCACATTCCAGAGTAACGAAATGTGCGTTTATAGGGCTAATCATGTATGGAGCAGTGGAGGATGGAGGAGGACGTTCACTATTCAGGATGTCGACAGATTCAGGAAAATAGCGAAACTATAAGGATCGAGCGGGGAATATTTCAGGGCGACAGTCTGAGTCCTCTGTGATTTTCTTTAGTCCTGTACCCTCTCAGTACACTGCTGGAGGATTCGGGCTTGAGCTATCGGTTGAGAAGAGGTGGTCAGGTCATATCACAACTCCTTTACATGGATGATCTGAAGCTCATTGCTCCCAACAACTGCAACTGATGAAGCTACTGAAATTTAAAGAAACCTTCAGTGACGCCATCAGGATGGAATTGGGTGTGGACAAATGTGCAGTCATGCATGTAAAGCGAGAGCAGATTATCGAATCCGTGGGAATACAACTCTAGGATTCCATACACCTTAGAACCCTTTCATCAACTGAAACTTACAACAATATTTGGGTATGTCGGAAGCACTAGGCATTAATGCTTTTGGCGTGAAACAATCGTTGAAGGAACGCTTCTTTGTCCGCCCGAAAAAAGTACTAAATAGTCTTTTATCAGGCGAGAACAAGGTGCGCGCCTTCAACGGCTGGGTCATGTCAGTCTTGATGTACTCTTTCGGCATACTCATACTCTTGATGTAATCAGACAGAACTTAACGTCCTGGAGTCCCCACATTGCTTACCGAAAATCGTATGCATTACCCATGGTCATCGGTATTCTGACTGTATATCCCATGGAATTGCGGGGGTCGTGGCTTTTTAAATGCTAAGATCCTGCACAACAGCGACGTATGCAGTCTTAGGTAATACTTCCAGGGCCGCCGACGTGGGTATGCATCGAGATGTGGTAGCAGTGGACAAGGTCCTTACCTCGCTCTCCTTGGCTAACGAGAACTGGCGCAAACCGATAGTATTAGATACTAATGACCGCTGGGAGGTATGGCAGAGCAAAGAGCTTCACGGACGCTTCTATCGGGCCCGATGTAGATATTTTACCGTCCGTGGCCTGGCTGCGATTTGGTGACCTTTTCGGGGAAACCGAAGCTTTTGTTTTTGCGATTATGGACGAAGTTATGATGATGAACAACTACCGGAAATACATTGTGAAGGACGGCACGGTTGACATCTGTCGGGAATGTCATCAGCCGGGTGCATCCATCCGTAACATTATCTCTGGTTGTTTTAGTCTAGCTAACGGAGACTATTTGCATAGACACAACTTTGTGGCCAGGATTATCCAGCAGCAACTTGCTCTGTAATACATTCTTGTGGAATCGGAAGTGCCTTACTATAAGTATGTGCCCGGCCCAGTTCTCGAAAATGGCAATGTCACGTTGTATTGGGATCGGTCTATCACCACTGACACGACTTTTGTTGCCAATAAGGTTGACATAGTTGTGATAGACCGAATAGAGCGTCATGCAATGATTGTTGATATAGCGGTTTTCCTATGACGAGTTCCCCGTGAAGGCTGAAAGAGATAAGAAAAATAAGTATCTTGATCTGGCTCGCGAGGTTATCGGCATGTGAATACAGCAATCATTGTGCAGATAGTCGTGACGGCCAATAGCATAATAGCCAAGAGCCTCGACGAATATCTGAGGAGGCTCTCGTTGGGCAGCTGGATCAAGGGCTTGATCCAGAAAGCGGTACCAGGAGTACCGCTTTCTAGATCCGACACGGCGCGTACGCGCCGTGTAAAGTTAGGAAGTTCCTCTCTCAAGATATTTATAGATATTTAAAAATGTAAAAAATATGTACATAAATGGAATAAAGGACATTAATGATAACTAATTAACGTTATAATGACTGGTTCTCGAGACAATTGAATAAATTCCGTATCAAGTATATTTACTTGCAAATTCTAACGCTCTGTTTGCAGAGAGAGTTTTTTAGAGATTGCACTGTTTATTTTGTAATTAATCCCTGAAAAGTAACAATATCCTATTGCAGCCCTCGTCATTTTCCTAGCCTTTTCTCAACTATGTGAGGTCTTCAAGTCTCTCTGGATACAGCTACATACTTCACGGTCAAAATAACTGTGCACGTTGAGCTGTCAATGCCACTGACGTTCGACTCTTACTATTGGCGCAAGATGCGAACGTGGGGCGCCACGCGGGTAGGCGGGACTGGGGTCGTTTACTATTATTTTGTATAGAGGGACTGCGAATGCCAATCAAAGAGGCTTTTAATATTTAAATAAAATACTTACAATCTGTCATTCATATGCAGTCTCGTGTCATTGCTGTCAGTGATCACATTGGTCATAGTCAGAATATGTCCTCTCAGATCATTTCTTCGGGATGACAACACATTGGAACTTCTGTAGTCTTCCATCCATCCGTACTTGGTTACTATTATTTTTGCCAACTCTTCCCGACTCATGAGTAATCCAACACTAGTATTTTCAGTACTCAATGTCAGGTGCCCGTTTGTACTAGTGTTTTGAGTATTATAAACCTGGTATTTATTCTCTGAACTGGTGTTTTCGGTATTGGAATGATGTAGACCCACTACATCATTCCAATACCGAAAATTGCTTTTCCATGTTAATCTTTTTGTGTAAATAACTTCGGAGCTTTCCGATATTTTGTATGCTGAAACAAAAGAATAATTAGATTGAGAATCATTGTACTTACTTATTCAGATAATCTGCGTCATATATCCGGGCTTAATGAGAAAAAAAAATAATATCTTAAAGCGTGCATTTTTAATTGATATTAATTTATAGGCGTTTTTATATGGCAATAATAGGAAATTGGTTTTCCTTGGTGCGTGGGTAGGCAACGTTAAAGTTGCTTCTACTATTTCCGCATGGTAGTTTAAAACACCATGCCTCCAAAAGTGGCTGCAAATGGATTTAAGACGACGACTAACGCAAACGACCTTGAGGGAACAAAACGCGCACTCGTTTGACCCAAAATTTTGTAGTTTTTTGTACTTTCCTTATTATTCTATGACTTAAAAAAAATACTCAGATCAAAATGTAGATAATAAAATTGTCATTGAGATGGTGTCGATTTCATCAGCGGTTCTGGCGCGATCGTCGTATTTTTGTCCGTTTTAGAGATAACTTTACAAATTAATTACACTACGTTATACGACTAAAACTCATTTTTTTTTTATATTAAGTTATTAAGGAAATGGTCTAATGTAACATATATTTTTTCCAAAAAATTATGACTAGACGTTTAGACGTGATTCTCATTTTAAAAACAGCTACTCAAGGGAATCGGCGCTTTAAGGTCAGCGCACACAGAATAATAATTATACCGATATTTTTTTTTAAACAAGTTTTGTAGCTCACCGTGCATTATCATCTAAACCAAGCGTGTATGCACCATTCCAACTCTATCGGTTGTGGATAACTGTTTTAAAATTCAATAGCAAGATTTGACCCACACATACTACATATATAACACGCTAACAAGGCAAGTTAAGTTAAGTAAGTAAAAATGCTCAAGCACTTTTCTGTGTTGTGTCAAGTTTTGAGAGGTCTAGTAATAACCCTTACACGATTGCCGATCGTCAAGCGCAAATGCACAATGCAATATTTCTAGGTATAAGAAGTGACCTCTTTTGAAATAAATGCAATCCTAAAAATACTCACAGGTCAATAAAATGTGCAACTCAAACCAATCTTTGTAATAAAATAAGACTGTAAAATTTATCATAATGTTCACATGTATTCAGTATTCAATAACCGTTCCGCGGTAGTACACACACCCAGATTAAGGAATTTATGATCTGACCTACAGGTGACTTACTGACTACGTGGGACTGATTATGTGATTTATAGCTACCTATACGTCTATAACAAAGTAAAAAGAAGAAAAATAAATTAATTTATCTACACTCACGACGTAATGTTCCAAATATGAATTCATAAAATATTGTATAAACACATACTTTATATTCGTGGCGTCGTAAAATAAAAAAAAATACCATTACAGTGCAACATTTTCCTTCGATTTTTAAGCAACTGCATCATAAAATAACTTTTCATTACTCATACTCTGAAAGTAGGTCTTAAGTTGCCTGAGGAGCGGGTTGAAAGTAATACTTTTCAGACCTAGGGAGAATCGCTTTCAACTGACAGCTGTCAAATTATTTAAAAAAAAAACTAGTTCCTTTTCACATATCTATTGAACCATGTTCCAACTTTCTATACAACCACGAAGTAAAATTGAAATAACTTAAAGTTAAGTATTGATTAAAGAATATATATTTTTTAAATAACTTTATTATAATTTAGTTTCAACAATTTCTTTAAAATAACTTAGATTTGGGCAAAATATTTACCATTTTTTCAATGATGAAAATAAAAAATAATGGCTGAATAGCAGGCCGGCTACAGAAAAAAAAACAAACAAAATAGGAGGAAAGCGGCAATCATTTTTTCTTTAGCTAATTCATGTTTTTATTTTTATTTCCTTGTATTTGTAATGAAAAGCACAGTGTTTACCTCGGGTTAAAGACTTATTTAGTCCCTCGAACTATTGGCGTCTCGGGACTAAACCCCGTCTCGGGACTAAATAAGTTACTTTCACCCCTAGGATAACAATGTACTATTTCAATACAGTTGTTAAACATGGCGTATCTACTTTCAGAGGCTATAATTATGATTCGAAAGTTAAATATTACGAATAGGCATCTTTCTGTTACGCGGCCGTGACTTTTGTTTACGAGCTCGATCATTATGTTTGCAGTTTAGTTTTAAATTTATAAGTCAAATTAAAAAGGTTTAGTAGCAAGGAGTTTTCATACATAGAATAAAATGGGATAGATTTTCTACGAGGAAAATGAATGATTCCGTACGTTTTAGCATTGAATTCTCAAGTCTTTTAAATGGCTGTTTAATACATTTAATTACCAGTTTTAATTTAATTATTTTAACATCAACATTTGTCTAAAATCGACTAGGCTGTATAGGCTGTTTTCTTCGTAAAAAATATGTCCAGTTGCAAAAACGCGCCATATTAAAATTTTTATTTTTTGTGAATAAACAAATATGATTCTTTGATTTGTTTTTACTATTTCTCACAACTGTATTGAAAAACGTCGTGTGATACACGGGTGTGTAGGTTATTGCAAACTCGTGTCATTAAAATCACTCGCCTTCGGCTCGGGCTTGTTAATGACAGCTCGTTTGCAATAACCTACTTTCCACCCTTGTATCACAATGTACTATTTTAATTTTATAGCACACTTTTACTTTTTAATTGCATGTCATGCAATGAGAATCTAAATTGCCCGCCATACCGCATATTTTTTGTTTTAACTGTATGAGTGAAGATGAAATAGTGTATGCAACGGCATATAATTTGGTATTAAAACACTCGCGTGTTTATATTATACCACGCTCGTGTTTTAATAACCCCTATTATATGACCATTGTATAAAGTACTATTTTTTAATTTGATCTATTCACGAATATAAAGTACGTGTTTATGTAATATTTTTTGAATTCATATTTGGAATATTACGTTGTCAGTGTAGATAAACTACTATTTCAGGAAGCTGAAATAAGCCTGCCGAGATCAGGCGTATTAAGAAAATGTTTTTTTTTATTCTATGGTATATAACAACAGGGTAGGAGGAGTGGGGCAGTGACCGAGCGGCGATAACATGCAGAAGAAATTTTGGTCGTCCAGCAGCGAGATGAGCAGCAGACGACATAGTTGCCATCGTCGGCAGATTTTTATTTTTCATGGATACTTTGCTACCATGGGGAGATAGCGCAATTAACTCCAACCCACTAAAACTCCACAGTGTCCTCCTGTGCCACTTATGCCGGGAACACGGGCACGCGTTAGCACTCGTCCGTGAACTCGCCGCAGCAGTACGTCACGGTCCCTCCTCCGGCGCGATTTCGGGGAGTGTGCGTTGGAATTGCACGATCTAATTCCACCTAGCCCGTTTCATCATCGGACTACCAGACGTACAGCGATGCGCCATCGGTACATGGTGGACATCCCACCCATACGCACACATGTTTTGGAAACATTAACTTGTATTATGCGTACATCCAAGGAGTGGAATTCCCTGCCGGAGTCTGTGTTTCCCCACAGCTACAATTTGGGAGTCTTTAAGTCAAGAGTGAATAGATTATTTCTAGGCAAGCGTGTATCACCGTCGACCACATCATCGCTTACCAATAGGTGAGATAGTGGTCAAGCGCGAGCATATAGTATATAAAAAAAAACATTGTACGCCGTGACAGAAGACCCCGTGTATGCCACCCCTGGTCCCCCTGTGTAGGTCAGATCAGCTGTAGACCCCCTAGTATCGCATCGGTTGAAATGATATCTCACTTCGAGCACACTTCACTGTAGTCATGATGACGGACAGCCGCGGCGGGTTCGCGGTGAGTGCTAACGCGTGCCCGTATTTTCGTCATAAGCGTCTCAGGCGGACACCGTGGAGTTTTAGTGGGTTGCAGTTAGTACGGGGAGATGTCTACAGAATCGACGAGCTGGATGAGGTTCGTAAGAGATCGTGGGGATTAGCACAAGAAAAGAGAGGACATGCTCAGCAATGGGCGAAGTCGGGCCGGATGATGATAATGATGATATAAGTAATAGTAAAACAATAATTTATGTAAAAGGGCTTTTGTATTTTGACGTCGATGGCCTGACTATGGGAGCCTTAAAAGTAATGGAGTCCCTTCTCCCCTGAATCCATCGGTTGGAGAGAAAGTTCGTATTAAACCCTTGAGTGTCCCAAACGTGTTTCCACACGAGACACAATTTTGATTCAATTGGCTTTGTTTTTATTGTTTCGGTAATTACGGGGTTTCAACCGGTGTGTATAGGTGCCTAGCAGCTGTATACTTCTCATTCCATTAAGATTTAACTGTGAATACCTACCTTAAAATAATATTGAAACAAATTGATACGAATCTTAATGGAATGTCACAGATTTCCGATGACATAAATTCATGTTATGAAGACATAATTTAGCATGCTATCGTAATAAAACCGTTCAGCTGTCTTAAAGATAAACGTTCAGACCGTCTAAGGACGTAGACAGATTTGATGGAAATCTGCTAATGTATAGTGTAATTATAACTCTTAATATCAACACAACGCAACAGTCTGTTGGTTTATTTACAGTTCAATTCTTTGCTAAGGCTATCCAGGTATCTTTTAGATTTTATCATCTACCATTCTCCTACCTAACCTAATATTAGAAAGAGGTAAATGTTACTAGCTTTTGTCCGCGGCTTCGCATGTTATGTGTTCTAATATCCCAAGCGGAATAAAATGTATCCTCTGTCCATTAGGACAGACTAGGATACTTGGTGCACACAGGTAATCCAGGACATGGTCAACCTGTGTGCCGAATATGGCATAATGCTAAGGTTAGCATAACTATTTTGGGGGTGAGTAGGAACCGGAAGTCGCAGAGTTCGCGGTGAGTCGGAACTGTATTCGGTTGTGCCCCAGTGAGTCGGGGTGATGATATCCCAGTGAGTCGGGATAGTGTTGCTGCTGGCTCCGGTGGGTCGGAGCGTTGATGAAAGAAGCTGGGGATGTTGACCAGGAATGCGCGTCCGCTGCATGCAGGTGGTCAGGGTACCCCCGTAGATGCCGTGGGTACTGGCTGGCTGTATGACTCGCTGCTCGAAAGCTTGAGGAAGTGATGTTGACGTCACGATGAAGTTGTTCTGCACGAAGGCTGCGCTGACGTTCATGTTCGGGGTCACCAGTTTGGGGGTATGCGCGATGCAGGATTTGTGTGACGTCATGCCATTGGTTCGTAAGTGGCGGCGTTGCTGCCGCTACACTATCATTTGGTCTGATTTGTTATGGCATAATTTGGAGTTACATAAATATTTGAGGCATAATATTTATTCGCCATAACAAATTTATGGGTACATATTTTAACGTCGAAAATTAAAATATCCACGGGTAAATGTTCAAAACGTCGTAACTTTAAATATCGATTGTATCGAAATTAATTTATCTAAGCTTATAATGTCTAAGATTGAAATGTCAAGTGATTTAAATATCGAATGATTAAAAATGTCGAAAGTCATTATACCTAAGTTCAAAATGTAAACATTAAGTACACTTCATCATTTCAGCCGAAAGACGTCCACTGCTGGACATAGGCCTCCCCCAAGCGTCGCCACATTGACCGGTCCCGTGCGTCCCGCAACCAGCGGATTCCTGCAACCTTCACCAGGTCATCGGTCCACCTGGTGGGAGGCCTTCCAACGCAACGTCTTCCGGTTCGCGGTCGCCACTCCAGAACCTTTCTGCCCCATCGGCCATCCGTTCTGCGAGCAATGTGCCCTGCCCACTGCCACTTAAGTTTGGCAATTCTTCGGGCTATGTCGGTAAACCTGGTTCTCTTACGGATCTCAACATTTCTGATTCGATCACGCAAGGAAACGCCGAGCATAGCCCTCTCCATTGCCCTTTGAGTGACTGTAAGCTTTCTGATAAGGCCCATTGTTAGCGACCACGTCTCAGAGCCATATGTCATCACTGGCAACACACACTGGTCATAGACTTTTGTCTTGAGACACTGTGGTAAGTTGGACGAGAAGACACCGCGCAACTTCCCGAACGCTGCCCAGCCGAGTTGGATTCGACGGTTGACCTCTTTCTCGAAGTTGGCCCTACCCAACTGGATCGTTTGTCCCAGGTAGACATAGTTGTCCACAACTTCGAGTGTAGAGTCTCCAACCTTGATAGGAATGGGTGTAACATGGGCATTCAACATCACCTTGGTTTTGTCCATGTTCATTTTCAGACCCACTCTTTCGGAAGCTCTACTGAGGTCATCGAGCATTGTACTGAGGCTCTCCATGGTCTCAGCCATGACCACTATGTCGTCGGCAAACCGAAGGTGAGTGATGTACTCGCCATTAACGTTGATGCCTAGGCCGCTCCAGTCCAGAACCTTGAATACATCCTCCAGTGCAGCAGTGAACAGTTTCGGAGAAATGACTGAATTAAGTACACTTAAATTCATTATATTTGCGTCAAAAATATAAATGCAACTCATTAAATAGTAAATAAGTTAAAATAGGTCAAATCTGTTCCAAAACCGAATTTGGGCACTCCGACTGCACGTAGTCTTTTGGCTACTATCCCTAGACTGTATATAAAAACCGGAGGCGCGAAGAGAGGGCAGCCTCCGCCCGCTATAACAAAGCATAACAGAGCCGAAGCTGCGGAGATGAGCTTACGTTTACGTAATAGGGCGAAGAGGTTGCACTACCCGCTGCGCTGGAAAAGTTGGAAAAGCAACTTTAAAATGTCAGAAGCAACCTAAAAGTTTTTAACATCGATATTTAGGTTATTCACTATTCTGTACTTCGATATTTGTATTTTTTATTTATTTAATTAATTAAAATATATTTTATTTATGGACTCAATTGAATTAGGTTAATGCTTGAGCCGCGAATACATTTGTTTTATTCCAAAAGACCATTATGTGTACATATAATTATGCGTTTATAACACTGTCTATACTAATAAAAAGAGGAAAGTTTGTTTTGTTTGTTTGTTTGTTTCGAATAGGCTCCGAAACTACTGGACCGACTTAAAAAATCTTTCACCAATAGAAAGCTACATTATTCCTGAGTGACATAGGCTATTTTGTTTTATCCCGAAAACGGGTCCTGTGGGGTGGCACACTGGAGCGAAGCCGCGGGCAACAGATAGATAGATAAATCATTTATTTAGTGCACACAATTTAGCTAGTGCTTTATAAAATTATGCATCATTGTTATTATGCCAAGAGTATTTATGGCAATAGACATTATGGCAAAACATTAGGTGCATCTCAGCAACATCCGAGGTCTGCACTCGAACATTGTCGCAGTCCATCACCACCTTAAGACTGAGAAACCAGCACTTGTGTTCCTTACGGAGACGCAGATCGCATGCCCGTCAGACGTGGCGTACCTATTTTACCCAGGGTTTACCCTGGAGTAAAATAGGTACGTGTGCGCAAGGCAAATGACGTGAGTCAGAAGAAGCTAGACAGCCTTCAACAGGGCTGTCAAGTTCAGCAAAAAGGCGATGAGAAGGGCACGGTTTGACCATACAAGCAGAATCGGGAACCAACTTTCTTCATACCCTGCAGGTAGCAAGGCGTTTTGGTCCCTGGCTAAGTCGTTTGAATCAAACTTCTGTCGCCCCTCACTACCACCACTGCTTAGGCCCGACGGGTCTCTTGAAAATCCGAATCCAGGACCTCTTGTTCCCTCCCCGGTGGGTTCCCGCTTTGTCGAGGCGGGGGGGCTCAGTAACCGTGGCTTGGTCACCCACGGTGAAGCGAAGAGGAACCCGAGGAGGGGCCGCTCGTCAGGGCTTTTGCCGATTAAGCCGACGACGTAGCGGCCAACTAGTAGGTTGCGGTGCCGCTTGGTAACAGGCGACATCGCAACTGAGGCGGGCCGCGATGTCTTATGGAGATTTCCAGGTCCCATACGACATCGCGGCTGAGGGTTGGAGGCCGCGGCGGGAGAGGAGTGCCGGTATTGCGGCGCGCCGCTCTCCCTACCTTCCGCGGCCTAGACGGGGTCGCCACCGTCTGATGGCGGACGCGGTGGGGCCGCAGGGGAGGAGGAGTGTCGGTATAGCGTTAGCCGCTCTCCCTATCCCCTGCGGCCGCAAAATGGTAGGTGGCGGGGCCATTGACCTCGACCCGTCACAGTGGGACCAAGGGTGCCATACACGGGGTCGTCTGGCACCCATGTGCTGATTTGGTCCCTGGGGTAGTCACGCCGCACAGTGTGTTCTTGTGCGCCGGTGATGGGGGGTACTCCCCCGAGGAGGGTCCGGTGACGGACAGCCGCGGCGGGTTCGCGGTGAGTGCTAACGCGTGCCCGTGTTCCCGCCATAAGCGGCACTGGAGGACACCGTGGAGTTTTAGTGGGTTAGAGTCCCACATAACTGCACTATCTCCCCGTGGTAGTGCAGTATGCATGAGCATTTCTCCACGCAAAAAAAAAAAAAAAAAGGACCTCTTGCTCATCAGTAGCGCTTGCAGCCACTAGACCAACGAGTACTTAAATCATGATTTAGTTATGTCTGATAGATCAATCATTTTGTATTTTATTATAGTGTCAAGGGTGACACTAAATTGACATTCAAAGACCGAAATAAAAAATAATAATTAGGTAGGTAAAAAATATTAAATTACATTCAATGTATTAATTATTATTATTTCATTATTGGTTTTTGCCATAGAAATATAAAATACAGGTTTTTGCTTTGCACTTGTTAAATTATATAAGACGTACGCAGCTCTTAAACTCAACACTGTATTTTTTTTACTAAAGAGCTCTAAGTACCTACCTATTACTTTATTAAAGACTTTTCTAAATTAATAATTTTGAGTTAAAAACGTATCAACTGCACCAGCTTTTAATGTTTACATTGCTGTGACATTTTTGGTTCATCTAACAATGGTTGGAATTTTTTGATTATGTTGTGTTCAACATAATCATAGTTCTGAGAAGTCATGTAAACTTTCACAACTGCGTTCAGTTGTGGAAGTATACATGACTCCTCAGACCAGCCGTAGAACGAAACAGAAACAGTTTTTATCCTTGTTTGTGCCTCTGTCTAAAAAGCAATTCAAACATTTTGATTAGGTCCAATTTAACGCTAATTAAGAATTATTAAGTGACATACTTAAATAAAAATAACTAAAAGGTATTAGAACTGCGTTTATTTTAAGATGTCCTTTCTATGTCCTACATGAGTTATGCGAGAACCAGCAACGACATCAAGGTTATTTTTTGCGTACGCTGGGAAATTCAGTTTTTGTGTGCTAACTGAATATGCAAACCACGCATTGAGGTAATAATGTATAAGCAACGTAAGTATTTTATTACTGTTCCTTTGTCTAGATTACCTATCGATGCTAGATTGATGCAAATACTTCGACATCTAATACACCTAGACCCGCAAAAAAAAATATGGGTCTTTGTTTGCTGAAATGAGATGCAAATAAAGTTTTTTCCACAGTTGTTTAAGACAAAGGTTTTCCAATTGTAGAATTAAGCGCCTGCTTGGTTTAGCACTAAACTCTGAGTTGGTTGTCTTTATCTTAGAATGGTCATCACCATTCGTTTGGTTATTGGTTTACGACCACTGTTTTAATGATACGCAATAATGGTTTTAGAAGTTATATTGAATACTAGTTAAAATAATGGTAAATGGTTAATCTAAGCTAAAGTAGCACTAAAATGGTTTAAATAATTCGAGTTACGCGATTGGTATCCGAACACGCACTAACTGACGCTAGTTGTGATAAAGCATTTATGGAAATGCACTCAGGCAATAATGCTGAGCTGTTCGGTTGCAAATATTGTACCGAATACCAATAATAGAATTGGAAAACCTTTGTCTTATATTAATGCTGATCGTTTTCGATCTTTGAGCCTAACATATGTTAGGCTCAAATATCATCGAGGGAAAAATTGCTCAGTATTTCACCTTGAAAACCGGCCACAACGCGTATTCGTGTTGTGGTTTCACAATATTCGACCACAACGCGTACTGGCTGTGCAGAAAAGCCAAACGCGGTCTGAGCGACAACAGATGCAACTACAAACCTAATTTGCGACGGAGAGGTGGTATTGTTGTGAAGCAACACTCACCAAGCTCGCGTTTTTGGGTGGGTCAGTGTTTTACCTTAACCATCCGGGGTTGTGAAGGCGATAGGTTAAGCAACACTTAGGTACTAGGGTAGGTTTTTAGATGGGTCAGTGTTAGACCTTGAGCGGCTGGGGTGATGAAGCCCCCAGGTTAAGCAACTTACCGAGGTCGGCTTTTCCAACGATAAAATAGTCACAGTCATCGATACTTGATTCATAATAAATTATGATTATTAGTAACAAATTACCCTTAAAGGTTTGGCACGCTCGGCATCTGCGTAGGATACAGGATATTACAACAATTCCATGACAGATGGTCATACTTATGAGTGTGTTACCGTAGGAGTAAATCATCACATTTTTATGAACAGTTCTCTCAAAGTCCAACGTTGAGTACGTATGATTGCCTTTCATCAATGGCAATTCCATTAAACCATTTAGAGATTCCCATGGTAACCAGTTTAAATATTATTTTAGTATCATACATAGAAGTTAGATTACTTTATATGAAGTGAGAAAACTGCAACAATTTGCGTAGCCAGTTTCCAGGCCTAACTATATTGGGATTGGTCGACTTAGCCACAATCTCATCTATCAACAAATAGGTATATTTTAAAATTGCTAATATGTCTGCTAGTTGGTCGGCCTTGGCGTTTTCAGCATGGGTGACCCCTGAGAACAGGTTTAGAAATACACTGTAAGTAACTCTAAATTCTCGTTAAGGCGCAGATACCCCTTAGTAGCTAATTTTAAAATGAGAATCACGTCTAAACGGCTAGTCGTATTTTTTTGGGAAAAATATGTTGTAACATATATTTTTTTCATAATTTGATCTGAGAAAATTTTCAGTTTCATTCGTATAACATAGTGTAATTAATTTGTAAAGTTTATGTCTAAAACGGACAAAAACACGACAATCGCACCAAAACCGCTGGGCGTATTTTAATTTAATCGACACCATCTCAAAGACAATTCAGTTATCTACATTTTGATCTTAGGCTTTTTTTTAAAGTCATAGAATAATAAGAAAAGTACAAAAAACTACTAAATATTGGGTTGCGCGGGTGTAAAACGAGTGTGCGTTTTGTTCCCTCAAGGTCGTTGGCGTTAGTCGTCGTCTTAAATGTTTTTTGGCAAAGATTGTCACACTTACCTTCCATAAACAAGTATTCCTCATCGCTTATCTTCTTAACTACAACCATATCGCTGTCGACCAACACATGGACATCAGTTAGAGCTGCTGATTCTTCCTCATAATTTAGCAGAAGCCAACGGTATGGTGCCTTGAAGTAGCCTTTTACGCTTGCCTGCAACAACAGTGTTTTAAAAATAAGAATACAATGGAAAACCGAACCGGAAGACGATGCGTTGGAAGGCCTCCCACTAGGTGGACCGGTGACCTGGTTCAGGTTGCGGGAATTCGCTGGATGCGAGACGCACGGGATCAGTCAATGTGGGAGGCCAATGTCCAGCAATGGAGCTGGAATGATGATGATGATAGAAAACATTGATTCGACACAGATACAACACAACAGCAACGTCAGCAACAATCACAAAGTAACAGAGAAGATTAGTAAAAAATGAAGTACATTCAAAATTGTGCTGGGCTTGCCCATACCGAAAGGGTTACCAACTCAGAATTTGCTGGGCGTCAAATACACGGCGCATTAGGCTAAGCTTTTGTATTTTTTTTAATGATTTGGCTTCGCATGGTTTGTGCATTTAGCCAGTGTCACGTTTGGAATAGTTCTAGTTTCTTTAGATTTTAGTCCAATGTCCTAGTAATAGGCCCCAATAAAATGGCGGTAACTTTATTAGAAGCTTCTACGGAGTTTTGTCGACACCATAAACAAAATCATGTTCTACTACCGCTGTGTTTTTCTTGCCCATGCCCACACTAGTGTACGTTCACTAATATTATTAGAAGAAAAGACCACCATTTTTACACTATTAATATTCAATTTAACACAATTTTGGACAAATAAAACAGAGAAACAACATAGACACCATCACGTTCCCGCCAAAACACTTTGTCTTTGTTTAGAATGAATGAGGAAGAATTTCCTTAGTACTTTCTAGTGTTTTGTTTTTAATTCTAAAGAAAATTCGATAATACTATTAGGAGTAGTATTTGGATTTAGAACACATTAAAGCCTTAGGTTTTGTATTGTGTATTTAAGTACTTACTTTGACCAAAAATCTATCCGTCCCAGGACATTCCATGTCAGCAATGATCAAAACATATTGCAAGAAAAACTCAGTTCTGTTATACTGCAGTGAAGTGGCAGTACTGAAACCAATACTGCTTATACTTCTGGCCAAGGATTTGAGTGCATCTGAAAGAAGAATCAAACTTAATTTGACGAATATAAAAAAAGTTTTTTACAAAAAAATACTACCGACTTCCAAATAATAAAACTACAAAGTGAAAAATAACTTTATTTTTGGAAGTCGGTGTCTTTCGTAGGTACCATTTTTTTGCGTTATGGACTTTGTAGTTTTATTATTTGGAAGTCGGTAGTATTTTTTTGTAAAAAACTTTTTTATTTTTCACTTTTTAGTTATACTAATAGGCAAGTTGTTTAGTAAGTTTCCTATAACGCCAGAATAGATTACCCGAATATCATGAAACTTGAACAAAACCGATCAAATGAGAGATCTGCTTACACCTTAAGAGCGTACTGGTGTGATGTTATGAAATGGTATAAACAATAAACAGACATGCGATTGCAGCAGTCCCGAGAGATTTGCCGTTATTTATTGAAGAGTTCTGTTGTATATCTTCGAAGATCTTCATCAGATCTTCACCAAATTAAAATGGGACCAATTTCGAAACATACCATTAAAAAAAAAAAAAAAAAAAAAACGGTCCACAATTGACGGAGATATCGGTGAACATACATAAAAAAAACATACAAGAAGTCGAACATAGAACCTCCTCCTTTTTCGAAAGTCGGTTTAAATCCAGATACTCCTAGAATAGCATGAGCAATAATGGTGTAGAAAATGGTAACGGCTGACTGACTAGCTCGAGAAACCAGAAAACAGGGTCGCAATTTGATTACAGCTGTACCTTTTTTCTTTTTTTGGGTGGGAAATCATCCAAAGACTTCTCCCGCTCTGGGTGAGGCGGGAGGGCGTGTCAGCCTTTTACTGACTTAAACCCACCCGTGTTCCTTCAGTTGCTTGAGCCAGGGCCGCGGTAACTCTTTTTCAAATTTATCCGCGACCCAGACAGGCATCGGCCCTAGCGGACCCCGTCAATTTGCTGACATCTCTTTGAGGCGAGCGTGGAAAACTACACGACGTCGACTCGGGCCTGGTCCTTATCGGACGGCGAGCTACCCATTACTCGCCGTTCACAAGCCCACGCCTACGGTGGCCGGGAATCTGCTTGCGACTCCCGACGCCCAGGGCGTCTCCTGTGGTGGTTTGGGGTGTGAGAGCGCCTCCGTTGCGTCTCCCTCACGCGGTCTGCCTCCTACTTCGCGAGCATTACTGCTTCGCAGAAGGAAGTGACAGCTTCCCATGCTCTCTCGCTCCGTACCATGGCCTGAACCAGGGCCGAACGCGAGAGGTCGCCACCGACTACAGCTGTACCTAATTGGTCAACTGATGCCAACTTTTGGTCAAGCAGCTACAACATTTGATGATGATGATTTTAGAAAACACGAGAAAATTGATGATATATCTAAAACTCAACGGTCAACAAAACCAAAAGTTGTGAATGAGGACTAGTACTTTTGAACGTCAAAGTTCTACCTAAAGGCATCACCCCAAAACGCCCGCCCGTCGCTAAAGTTAGGTAGAGATTCGTCTATCTTTGAAGGAAAAGGGTTACTTACGCTGACTCCAACATAAATAAGGTAGCAGCAGAGATATAGGTCTATTATCCAAAGTAACAAACGACATAATCATATCAATACTATGATCACCAAAACATTTTACAATTAAAACAAATGCAAAACTTATTAGAAGTAGAATTTGGACGTTCATTTTTCACTAGTTTAGATGAAATAGTAGTTGATGGATGAATACCATGACTGGAGAGGGTATTATATTGACATTAGCGTTTAATATGCGAGTAGGCTTCTTGTTAGTTATGCAATGTGAGGGAAGTATAGACAGAGCCAAAAGTGTTTTCTTCAGGGTAACTGAAATCGGGAATGAGTAGTGTGGATAAGCAATTAGTAAAGGACTGGACAATAATAAGTTAGATGAAGAGATTTATTTATTTATTTATTTGGAAACTCAACAGCTTATTACTAATTAACATGATTAGATGTTCACCTCACTGTCAATGAACAGCCCAGTGCAGTTGCATCAACGTTACTTGCATCTTAGTAAACACACACATTGCACAGTAACAGCGAGATGATAACAATTATCTCTTAAGCCAATTACTGAGTTTCACGGCATGGATAAAGCTAGTTAGGTTATGTTAATTAGCTACACACAAGTGCAGCTATTAGTGATTATGTGGGATTGAAGACTCATTGATCACTTTAAATCAGAGTAAAAAGTATGTAAATATGTAAACATGGGTATATTAATTAGACAAAGGGAAAAACAAACAAAATATTCGCGAAATCTAGCATCATGAATATCATGCTTAGCTGAAATATATCACACAAAATCATGAGAGTTAAGAGTTAGTTACCAATCATTTGATAGATGCTAATAGTGTTAACGACTATAATTCTCATTATGAATCTATTATTATTTTTTGGCGATGGATATACGAGCTTGTTTTATAAGATAATTAATCAATAATTTGACACTACTGTAGTTATATTTTTTTGTATTACAATATCTTGGTATTTAAAAATAAAAGTCTAAATATGAAAAATAATTCTCATTAATCAAAAGCAAACCACTTTCGTTTCGTTGCTGTTTTTTGGCGCTGGGCGGGCTTTCAATATTAGATACAAAAATATATCAAAAAGCCCCATATTAGAGAAGCAAACATATCCAAAGCGAGGTGATTGGGCAAAGGAACAATAACTGTTTGAGGCAGGGTGCTGACTGACGATGCACCCCTCTGAAAATAGTCCTACGGCGCCCCGAGCATTGGCCACAGTTTTGACTTAATTCCCCAATAAGTAGGTATATACCCATTTTCGATTAAGGAAAGCAAAAAGGACATCCAATGTCGCATACCGGCTTTTCTTAAGAAGCCGGAAGTTACAATTACTAAGCAATTTTCATCTCTAAACGCACAAGGGAAAAAACATGTCGTCATTTTTATAACCTCTAAAGGCCCTTTTTATTGGTTTCCGTTTAGAATTCTGCTAAGTCTGTTACGAAAAAAAGTACATGTTTTCCCGAGGTTTTCTTAGCTCACCATCTTCGTAGGGTACTCCCTAAGCTATGCGTTAGGTCATCGCTAACGAACTGCATTATTGCATACACATCATATTATCAGCGGAAAGACGTGCGATGCTAGACATAGGACGTCTCGGCGGCCAGTAGTGCTAGAGCATCGTCTAAACTTTCCATACAAAACAAGCGTGTCAGTGAGTGTTAGAAATTGACGGCCCGTGGCAATAGGGAGTAAGCATGAAAAATAAAATGTTATGTGACCCATCCATAAATGTCATCATCATTATCATACCAGCCGAAAGTCGTCCACTGCTGGACTTAGGCCTTCCCCAAGCGTTGCCACATTGATCGGTCCCGTGCGTCCCGCATCCAACGGATCCCCGAAAATTCCATCTGTTCACCGGTCCACCTGGTGGGAGGCCTTCCAACGCAACGTCTTCGCGGTCGCCACTACAGAAATTTTCTGGCTCATCGGTCATCCGTTCTGCGAGCAATGTGCCCTGCCCACTACCACTTAAGTTTGGCGATTCTTCGGGCTATTTCGGTAACCCTGGTTCTCTTGCGGATCCCTACATTTATTATCCGATCACGCAAGGAGACTCCGAGCATAGCCCTCTCCATCACATACTTACTTGAATTTTGAATGGTATTTTCTTGTTATTTATGAGGGTTCACACGAAGTGACGCCATTATGTTAGTGTTAGCGAATGGCAAGGAAGAGGTTGATCATATGACATTTTGGTAGCTCATGTCATCCTTATAAATTTTCGCCTTTTCATAAATGGCAATTTGTCAGAACTACCACAAAATATAAAGCGCGCTGGCGCTGCCGCTTAGGTACATACTTTGTGGAACTATCAAGGCTAATTATTCTAATGCCAATGTTAGATCATAATATTATTATATCTTTCTCCAAGGACTAATTTTGAATTTTGAAGTAAATATTCCAAGGCTAATAGATTTCTGTCGTTGGAAAAATCAGCTCTAAAATTCCAAATCTGTATCTAAAATTTAGAGAGCAGTGGAGGCCCATATGCAGTGGTAACGGCTCCGACTTACGTGTCTTAGTTCGTGAGTTCGAATCTAGGCAGGCGCTTTAATTTGTGTAAACTATTTCATCACCACTGCTGTTAAAACGGTGAAGGAAAACATCGTGAGGTCATGTCCAAGAACCAAAAATTCGAAGACACATTATGTGACATCCACCAACCCGAAATGGACCTGCGTGGTGATTTAGGCACATTACCTCTCAAACAGAGAGGATGGCTGTGTCCCAGCAGTGGGAACATAAGGCTGATGATTATCATGATCTAAAATTTTGGATTAACCGTAGTCCAGTCCTGTCAACAGTTTTTTTAATTCGCCTAGCCTTTTCGTTGGGTTCGACTGCTACTCTAACCGGATTCTTTTACATGGAGCGACTGCCTATCTGACCTCCACAACCCAGTAACAGGGTAACACGATACGATTATGTAAAAAAAAATGTAAAATCTCTGTCAACGACTGTACGCTGCCGCCCTGTTCTGGAATATCAAATCATACGTTTGGCCCTAATGATACGTTGTAATCTATGGTTACCGTAATATTTCATTTTATCGTTACACATTAATACAGTTAACTCGTAAACAGCTATAAAAGATACATTGATTTCCATGCTTATATTTTTAATAATTGATAGATTTTTTTCCATGTGAAATTAGTTTTTGTCTATGTAGACTGGGTCCGATTCCAGTACCCGGCAAAGAGTTAGAGTAGAGAGCGATTCCTTTTTTTTGACTTAGTTGTGCGTGGGGGTCCTGGCTGGACTACCTTCGCCCAGAAGCTTTCTGGGAGCTTCTCATGCTTCTCGAAGCGAACTCACCAGGTAAAGCAAATGGTTATTGGGTCTATCTGGATTTTCTTAGTAGCAGCCTGAAATGTGGCTTTTTGTCGAGTTAGGGCTGATTTTACCAATGAAACTAATATATTATGATGTTTCGTGACATGCTGAATAATCCACAAATATTGGAATCATTGGGATTGCTCGCTCCAAACAGGAGGCTACAGTTAGGACCTAGGGAGGGGCTTTTTAAAGTCCCGGCAACCCGTACAAATTTATTAAAGTTTGCACCAGTGATTCGTGCAAGCTCTCTGCGTTTTTTGGCGGAATTCCAGAGGGTGACACTTAGTGTGTTGTCCACTGTGTAACTTGTGCTTCTACCCAGACCCGTTACTTGGGACAAAAGTAGAAAAAAAGTAGTCATAAATTGCTAATAGTACGCCATTAGCGATTTATGACTAATTTTGTTAGCTTGGGCAGTGGTGTCTCATCCCATACGAAGAAACCGTGCCGACGATCTATACTGATTATTCTGATTATTTTTTGTACATCGATCGCATTCGGTACCGTTCTGCTCCGTTCTACGAATATTGATGGTGATCTATCGCCGAAGAACGGAACCGAACGCGAACGATTTACAAAAAAAAAATCGGTATAATCAGACGAAAAACGCTAGTTACGTCGGCACGGTTTCTTTGTATGGGATGAGGCATCTGTATGCTAGTATTGTATTATCTGTGGCTTGGGTCAAACCTGTTGAAACAAATGTATGTGTTAATTTCTCAGCGGTCTCAACCAATCAGAACGCTGTATTTGCTTAAACTGAGTTTAGTTGAAAATAAATAGGAAAAACCTACTTACTTATTTATGTACACATTGAACTTTAGCTGTTCGGCTTGAACTAATCGATATGTTAAGAATAGAATAGAATAGAATAGAATAGATAAGAATAAGAATAAGAATAAGAATAAGAATAAGAATGAGAATGAGAATAAGAATAAGAATAAGAATAAGAATAAGAATAATTTATTAAAAAGTAAGTACGTTCACAAAAATGTACATTAGCTGCAGTAGTATAAGTTCTAAAACATAGTTTAAATAGTGCTTATGTGTAAACTATAAATTAAATATTTTATTACAAATGCAAGATTGTAAACAAGATTTTCTATTTTTGGTAGGGAACTGCCCGATTTAGGTTCTTTCAAACCTGTGTTAAAATGTTATATTTTATCTGTGGAGGCTTGTTATTAGCAACTTGATGTGTTGTATTTACCTATTATTATTATTTGTAATTAGACTGCAAGCCTTCCTAAAAGTCATCATCATCATATCAGCCGAAAGACATCCACTGCTGGACATAGGCCTCCCCCAAGCGTCGCCTTCCTAAAAGTGATAAAATAAAATTCTCTTATCTACATTTAAAATATATGTCTCTGTCTAAGACTGTAGGGAGGCGTGATAATATGTTAGGTGGAATAATGCATTGGACACGCCACAATTGCGGCGGTAAGGCTTTGAGGAGTGGCTTGAGAGGCGTCACGGCGTCCTCACCTTCCACCTGACGCAGGTCCTCACCGGACACGGCTGTTTCGGGAGGTTCCTGTTCAAGATAAGGCGGGAGGAAACGCCTGGGTGTCACCATTATGTGGACCGCTCGGAGGACACGGTGGAGCATACGGTGGAGATCTGCCCTGCTTGGGCGGAGCACCGCCGTGTCCTCATGGAGGCGATCGGCGGTGGCGACCTCTCGCGTCCGGCCCTGGTCCAGGCTATGGTACGGAGCGAGAGGGCATGGGAAGCTGTCTCCTCCTTCTGCGAAGCAGTAATGCTCGCAAAGGAGGAGGCCGAACGCGTGAGGGAGACGCAAAGGAGACGCCCTCACGCCCCTAGGCACCGCAGGAGACGCCCTGGCGTCGGGAGTCGCGAGCCGATTCCCAGCCACCGTAGGCGCGAGCTTGCGGACGGAGAGTAATGGGTAGCTCGCCGTCCGATAAGGACCAAGCCCGAGTTTACGGCGCGTAGTGTTCCACGCGCGCCTCAAAGAGTTGTCAGCAAAAGTGACGGGGTCCGCTGGGCCGATGCCTGTCTGGGTCGCGGATAAATTTGAAAGAGAGTTACCGCGGCCCTGGCACAAGCAACTGAAGGAACACGGGTGGTTTTAGTCAATAAAAGTCTGACATGCCCTCCCGCTTCATTCATTGGATGATTTCCAACCCAAAAAAAAAAAAAAAGGTGGGATAATGCATAGGTAGGTACCTACTTCACTGTCTTTATTAACATGGATAAAAAATATACATCACACTTCTGTCTGTAAGAGATTGCCCTGTGCGATAAGACCGCCCATTGTACACTTATTTTTATCGATTTTTTGCCCTGTATATATATATTTGTGGTGTACAATAAAGAATATAATAAATAAATAAAAAAAAAAAAATATTTTGGCGAAAGTTTGTGAGTGTGTGTGTGTGTTTGCATGTTTGTTACATCTTCACGCTCAAACGGCTGGACAGATCTGGATGAAATTTGGCACAGAGATAGATTATAGTCTGGAATAGCAGAAAGGACTTTTATGCCGGGAATATGTTCCCTTGAGATAATTTTCGACATTCACGCGGGAGAAGCCGCTGGCAGAAGCTAGTTTATTCATATTCTTTATTGTACACAAACAAACATGTACAAATACAGTAGGACTTATGAACAAAGGCGAGCTTAACTCATAATTGGGTTCTCTGACATCAAACCTCTGTGTCATAAATTTACTTACACAATTAAGACAGTTAACAAAAGCGCACAACAAAAACTTAAAAACGCTTGATAATTTTAATTCTTACTAACTAAATAGACTACACAAATACGTGCTTAACATAGTACATTCTATATAGTATATAGGTACCTGGGCGACCGAGCTCTGCTC
Source organism: Orthosia incerta (assembly GCA_948252205.1). NCBI lineage: Eukaryota > Metazoa > Arthropoda > Insecta > Lepidoptera > Noctuidae > Orthosia > Orthosia incerta. The sequence continues at coordinate 5,492,549 of OX411745.1, read as the reverse complement.
AGGTGAAAATAGAGATAACGACATTTTATAAAATTTAAACCTAGCTAGATCGATTTATCGCCCCCGAAAACCCCTGCATACTAAATTTCATGAAAATCGTTGGAGCCGATTCCGAGATTCAGATTATATTAAAAACATATGCACAAGAATTGCTCGTTCAAAGGTATTAGATAGATTAAAATAGTAATAAGTTAGAAACATATAACTCACAATTGACTGATTTTGAGATTTTCGCGATGTCGCAATTTAAGGTTACACTAGTCGATTTTTTTCCATACAAACGTAGTCTAGGGATTATTCCACTGTTTGACGATGTACGTTCAAAATTAAAAGTGATATCAATTTGTCTCATCATTATCTAGCCCTGTATGGAAGCGAAAAAGTAAAAAAATAAAATGTTTGAAAGATATGAGCGTCGAAAGTTCCACATTTCGACACTAATTTTAACGTATTTTTAGGCGGAAATAAATACCATAAGAAGACGGAAAATTGCAAAACGGCCTCCATACAGGGATAGATTAATAGTTCAACATTGCATATAATTTTATTTTGAACAGATAGATTTAGTCGTTTTTTCATGATATCTAGACTGCCAAAGGTCTGTTTATAAAATTTCGCGCGCTCGGTTTCGTCCTAAATTATTATTCATTTCGCTACAAATTTGCAAAAGTGTGTATTCGTACGCGAACTAGCTTCCTACTGCTCATCACAGCATCTATCTCTTCCGCACGTGTTGTCGGTTGATATAAAATGCATTTTAACCCCGCGCACAAAATAGTTCGTGCCGTCGACTAGTGTACCCTTAAAATAATGGTTTCAAAATTTCTTGCAAATCACCCATAAGATGTAAGCTCTTGTAAACCGCTTCCTTCGATTAGTGTATGATGTTTTTTTTTATGCTAAATATATACACCGTGAAATTTAAGTGGTTGTTTTTCCGCGGCAGAACGACTTGCCTTAAGGAGTACTTTCGAAGCATAGAGTTAAAGTAAAAAAATAACGATGTTTTTGTTTTAAAATAATTAAAAAAAAAAACATAAACTCGAAAAAGTGAGTAACAATAGTAACTTGTAGGTACTAGGTACTACTCGCGTCACCACCGTATTATTCACCGTAGTACCTAGTACCTACAAGTTACTATTGTTACTCACTTTTTCGAGTTGATGAATATTTTTTAAATTATTTTAAAATAAAAACATCGTTATTTTTTTACTTTGACTCTATGCTTCGAAAGTACTCCTAAAGGCAAGTCGTTCTGCCGCGGGAAAACAACCACTTAAATTTCACGGTGTATATTTTTTTTTTTTTCATTTAACACGCGTGTATGTTATCTACTCCGATGTCACTTCGTGGACAATAGTGTGGGTTATACGTTTTCTCGACTCTAATAAAACTACTTTTTCTATTAACTGTTTTTGAACCAAATAAAAAAAAAAAAATACATAGGTACATATTTATGATTTCTGTTGTCAGGAAATGTTTCCTAGTTCTTCTCCTGAAGATCTCTAACGAAGGGCTATCCCGTATGGTTTGAGGAAGATTATTCCAGAGGCGGACAGCACGAACAGTAAAAGACCCACCGTAACGAATTGATGAGTGGGGAAGAAAACGAAGGAGAAGAGATGATGAAGAACGGCAAGAAAAAACGAGTAGAAAATACTTATCTAATTATATTTTTAAAACATTTAAATATATTGCTAAGTTATCGTTATTCGAAAACGTCGAATATCGATAGAAATGATTATTTCACATTCAATTAGACCGGTTCTTTGCATTAATAAGAATATTTTGCGTACCTACAAAAATATCATACAAAGATATTATTGGAAGCAAAATATGAATAAGTTTATATAAGAACAGGTTTAAAACAAAATACTTGATTCAATATTATGAATGTTTTTAATCTTATGAAGATAAAACTGTCTGTGTGTGTGTTTTCTGGTTCTTAAAGCAGTGTTTTTGTTATTTCAACAATATACGTAAAACAAGAAACTAGTTACCTGGAAGAGATCGCGGCATGCGGAAAGGCGGGACCTATATGTATGTTTTAACCGACTTCAAAAGAGGAGGTTCTTAATTCGACTGTATTTTCTTATTGTGTGACGTCATGTCATTAGTTCGTAAGTGGCGGCTCAAAACGTTTAGTAGATGAACCGATTTTGATGATTCTTTTTAGGGTTCCGTACCCAAAGGGTAAAAACGGGACCCTATTACTGAGACTCCGCGATCCGTCTGTCTGTCTGTCTGTCTGTCTGTCTGTCCGTCTGTCACCAGGCTGTATCTCATGAACGGTGATAGCTAGATAGTTGAAATTTTCACAGATGATGTATTCCTGTTGCCGCTATAACAACAAATACTAAAAACAGAATAAAATAAATATTTAAGGGGGGCTCCCATACAACAAACGTGTTTTTTTTTGCGGTTTTTTTGCAATAATGGTACGGGACCCTTAGTGTGCGAGTCCGACTCGCACTTGGCCGGTTTTTTTTATTTGAAATCTTGTGCTTCTCATGTAATCCCATTTAAATTTGATCAAGACGAGTAGTTTTTGAGGTATCCTTAATTATGCGTTTTTCTTGGTAATATAAGGCACCAAAATTAAAAAGAGAAAAATAAGAAACTTTTCCCAAAAAAATTAAACCGACTTCCAAAACAAAACACTACATAGCGAAAAATAACTTTCTTTTTGGAAGCCGGCGTCGAAAAAACGAAAAAAATAGGTACCAAAGACACCTGTTCGCGACGAAGCGTCATCAACCATACTAAATGGTTCATAGAAATTGAAGTTTGTATGTGTAGACATGTCTGCTTACCACGGCGCGCCACCTGATACTAAAATGTTTTTTTTTTTTTTTTTTTTTTTTTTTTCTACGTGGCATCTCGTAGTTTGGTCAAAGCGACTGACAACTACTTAACCGGACTTTCCCTGTGGAGACTAAGCTATATAGCCTCCAGCCAGGCACAAATTTCTAAACCTAAGCGACAACGCTGAGGGCTACCCCCTGTGGGGTCGAACCTCGGCTCAGGGCGTCGCTGGGGGGACAACTAAGGCTGGATCTTATTAAAGTGATTCTACCATCCGTTCGGAATAAGCCTACGTGGAGAAGAACGGACAAGAAACTCCAATTTAACTAACTAGAATTTAACTACGGCACAGCATTTCGCGGGCTGGCTTGTATATCTTGACGGGGACGTCGCGACGGGCCTCGGCGGCGAGGACGGATCGAAGGCGGTCTGTGTTTGAAAATTGTGCTGGTCTCTTTCTTGCTCTCTTGGAGCAGGGTAGTGGCGTCATCGGGGATGGAGAGAGCGAGCCTTGGTCGGCGAACTTTAGAGATTTGGGAGAGTTCATAGCGGGAGACCGCTTGAATTAGGGGATTGCTGTGGTTGACAGCTTTGTCGAAGAAGCTCTTTGAAATGCGCTTCATGAATTGTTGAATAGTGGGGATTTTCAAATCGACATGGAGTTCCTGGTTACGAACGTACCAGGGGGCTCCCGTGATTTTACGGAGGAATCGGTTTTGTATAACCTGAAGCTTGTGAATGTGGTGGGGCTTAGTATGCGCGAACACTACGCAGGCATAGGTCATGATGGGACGGATAACCGCAGTGAAGGTGCGCAGCTTGCACCTAAGTGACAAGCCACTGCTTGCGTTTATCATCCCATGAAGTCTGCCCATAGCAAAGGCGGCTCGCGAGCGCGCCGCCTTAATGTGCTTGGCGAAAGTGAGGTGGTTGTCTAAGGTCACGCCTAGGTACTTGGCTTGCTCTTCCCAGGGGATCGGCTTGCCGTACATAGTCACTGTTTTGGTGGGTCGGGTTTTTGTGGAAAGGCTACGAGGCTTCGAGAAAATGACAGCCTGGCTCTTTTCGGGATTGACTTCTATTCTCCAGAGGCGGAACCACTTGGACAGGGCGTTGGCGGCTCTCTGGAGTTTTTGAGCGATGGCATTGGGTGCTTTGCCAGCGTAATAAAGGGCCGTGTCGTCAGCGAATAGTGCCAACTGGCCCTCTTTGGGTTTTGGGATATCGCTGGTGTACAGCGTGAAAGATATAGGTGATAGTACGCAGCCTTGAGGGACTCCGGCTCGTATGGGGTGAGGGGAGGAGAGTTCTCCCTCGACCCTATAGCGGAAAGTTCGGTCCGACAACCAGTCTCGAATGATGAGCACGAGACGATCTGGCACGCCAAGTTTGTATAGCTTATAAATTAAGCCATTGTGCCAGACTTTGTCGAACGCTTTCGCTATGTCGAAGAACAAGGCACCCGTCATCAGACCACGCTGGAAGCCAGCACTAGTGTGTTCAACGATGCGGTGCACTTGTTGGACGCAAGAATGTTCGGCACGAAAACCGAATTGTTCGTCGGGGATAAGACTTTTTCGCTCGGCAAAGTCTTTGAGCCGCCTATAAATAAGCCGTTCGTAGACTTTACCGAGGGAGTTTATCAGACTGATGGGGCGGTAACTGGAAGGCTCCGATTTGGGTTTACCCGGTTTAGGGATGCCTATCACAGTGGCTTGTTTCCAAGCTTGTGGGAAGATATTTTTGCTTAATGCAGCGTTGAAAATGGCCGTCATTAGCACTATTATATGGGCGGGGAGGAGTTTTAACACCTTATTGGTGATGCCATCTGAGCCCGGGGCTTTGTTGGGCTGAAGCCTTTTGATGACCTCCTCTACTTCGTCTGGGGTGACGGGAGGTAGCGGATCATCAGGGTCTTCGACGGGGGGGAGGGAGGTCCTGCGTTCAACTTCAGCGTCTACCATGGCTAGGTGAGCTGGGTCTACTGGTTGGGAGCTGGGTGAGCATTGAATTTCAAGACTGTCAGCCAGACATTCGGCTTTTTCAGTGTTTTCAAATGCTACACTCTTATCAGGGCGAATAAGCGGGGGTATGGCTGAGTCTTCAGCGGAGCGTAATCTCCTCTGGAGGTGCCAGAAAGCATGGTGGGTGGGCTCAAGCTCGCTCAGTAACTTGTTCCATGTCGCAGAACGGTGCTCATCAGTGCGTTCTTTTACAGCAAGCTGTAATTCCCGCATGCGAGCTACGTTTGCGGCACTGGGAAAGTTCCTACGGGCACGGACAGCTGCGTTCTTCTTGGTTATCAACTTCCGTATATCGTCCGGGAGTTTCCCTTGCTGGATGTCCAGCACTGGAACCTCCCTTGAACATTCGTTCAGGACAGATTGTACGTGAGTTGTAAGCGAGTCGATCGCCGCCGTCGCGTCTGCGGCTGTCTCTATGGACGAGGGGATTGAGTCTAGCTGGGGTGACTTTGCGGATTTCAGTTTTTCACTTACTTTCCTCCAGTCGGTGACCTTTTTAGTAGGGGGTGGCTGACCTAGATCTGGGAGGCCTGAGCGGTTGCCTAGGTCCATGATCACAGGGCGGTGGTCGGAATGGAGCTCGTCTAGCGTATCTATCGAGCGTAACCGAAGGTTAACGTTCTTAAATAACGCTACATCGAGGATATCGGGTCTATGTGCGGGATCATGCGGGAAGTGAGTGAAGCTCATTGGGGCTATGACGTCGTAGTGGAGGGATGAGCTTAGGTCCAGCACCAACTTTCCCCTAGGGTTGGTAGCGGTACTGTTCCAGGCTGGATGTTTAGCATTTAGATCACCCGCTAGGATAACGGAGTCACTTATGCTGAAGAGGGCAGTAAGGTCTTTTTTGAAACCTTCTGGGTTGTCGGGCGATGCCGCCGAGTGAGGAGGGCAATAGGCGGAGATGATGGTGATCGTTTGATGACCAGTCATTCCTAGCCGACAGGCTGTGTACTCGAGGCACGAAGTGGGGTCGGGTGGGGTAATTTCGCTACAGTGGAGCTCATTTTTATAGTAAATGAGAGTGCCACCCTTGTGAGCGCGCATCCTGTCATTGCGAACTAAGCGATAGTTGGCAATTTTGGGATTGCGATGGTGGGGTTTTAAATGGGTCTCTTGAATGAGGAAGATATCCAGCTGATGGTCGCGAATAAAAGTGGCGATCTCATCACGCTGGCTTTGAATGCCATCGGCATTGAAAAAACCTAACCTTAGGGAACGTGGTTTGAGGCAATTAGTTTTTAATTGCGAACCCATTCCCCGTTTTTAAAAACTAGCGAGTCTAGTTCCCTCGTTATCGAGGGGTATCTATCAAATATCTGCAGGCAAGATATGGCGTTAAGCGCGTATGCTGAGTTGGTTAATTCAGCGTGGAGGGCTCGGGCTTCTGGAGTCATCCAGATCGCGTATGCGCTGAAGATAGTATTAGCGATACTGCGATACGAAGTCATGGTGGGTTGGGACAAAGGGCGAGAGCGCTCGCCAACGACGGTGGTGGGAGCCACCTTGTTGGCTTGCGCTGGGGCCGCTGTGGCCGGGAGTGGGCTAGGCACTGGGATGTTGAGGTCCAACAGTGCAGGTATGGGTGGAAGTTGAGTGGACTGAGAGGCCACCTGGGCCGGGTTGACGGCCCGGTGGTTCAATTTACCCCAAGGTGAAGATCTTTGTGGGGTGAGTCTTTGGGGGATTTGCGAGGAGGGTAAGCTCTTCGCGGGATTATCGTGCTGCTGACGAGCAGCGAAGTTTTTGGCCGCTCTGGGCGCAAGCTTAGGGGCTTTGGGGCAGCCCCTGTAGTTTGCTGGGTGTCCGACCTGACCACAGAGCACGCAGCTGGGAGGCTCCGTACATTCTGTGCGGTCTTTGGGGCGGGGGCAGTTTTTTGTGCTGTGATCGCCTGTGCACTTTACGCACCTGGGGGTGGCGAAACAATTGGCCTGGGAGTGGCCATACAGTTGGCAGTTATGGCACTGACCAACGAGATGCGGGCGGTAGGGTTTTTCTATGGTAATGCCCGACAGGGAGCACACCGTTTTTACCCTGAATATGGGGTTAAGTCCCTCTGTAGGGGTACAGGCGACCATGACCATGTCGTATTGCTTGCCACCTCTTGCCTTGTGCAATCGGTGGACTTCTATTACCGGGACATTTTGGGCAATTAAGTCTAATCGGACTTCTTCCGTGGGGATCTCCTTTGGGATTCGGCGGATCACCACACGGATTGCACGTTCCTCTGGGAGCGAGTACGTATGGAACGAAATGTTCCTGTCTTTAAGGAGGCGAGTTAGATCGCGGAAATCCCGGGATGTCGGGACTAGGATTTTAATGCCTTGCTGGCAGGCAGTAGCTTTGCTGTAACTGATTCTACGCTCAGTACAAGCGTTGGATACCGTGTTCCATTTCCCTTTGTCTTGAAGGTAAATGGGCGGAGGAGGGGGGAGCTTCCTGGTGGTAGCAGCGGGAGCTGTTACCATCGGGCTCGGGGGGCGGCTAGAACGCTGGGAAGCGTTATTGGGGGCGGGTAGGTCGTCCGGAATAGACGGATCGGGGGAGGGGCAGGGGGAGCCGACGGGTGACGCAAACGGGGTTGCGACTATCACCGTCTTTTTGGCCTTGGGTTTTGAGGCCTGGGCTGGGGCCTTATTTTTCCTCCTCTTACCACCGACGACTTGAAAGTCGTCTTCGTCTGAGGAGGTGGGGGGAGGGGTAGGGTCCCGCTCTTCGTTAGCGGGGATGGGAGAGTCCTCCATGGGGGAGGCAGGGCGTGAGTTAGGGGAGATAGGGCGTGAATTAGGCTCTTCGGCCTGGGAGAGAGTGGGGGATCTAGGCTCTTGCCTAGGCTTGAGTTTGGGTGAGGGCGACCTCGGAGTGTCCTGGTCCGGGAAGGGCTTGAAAGCCCTGATGGGTGCCTCTATCTGGGCCGAAGTGGTAGCGTTGGGTTGGGTGGCGGCAGCTTTGAAGGCTGCCCCATACCTCTTTCGGAGTTTGGGTTCCGCAAGGAGTATCTCCTGCAGTAACTCGACTAATGCCGCGAACGACATTGTCAGGGAGTAAATATCCGGTGATGCCGGGCAAGGGGTAATCTTCCCCGGGTGGATGGGCCCGGGGATGTGTAAAATCCTACCCTCCCAGCCGGGTGAGACTGGGAGGTGTGTACCTCGGTGAGCCCTAAGCTAGTCTTCCTGCACCAATCTTATTGGGTGACAGGGGTCCTAAGGTACCGGTAAACCCACCGAAGGTGGGCCACCCACCACTTGTGTACCAAAAGTCTGGCACGTCGGGGTAGAAACACCCGACCGTGCCAGGTGTGAGCTGTGGAACGAAGCAGGGGTTGACTAGGCTATCTACCAAGGCCAACAATCCTGCTCCCGAATCCAATAACTGCCGTGCCCTGAAGGGGCTTAGCGGGTGCTTGGGTCGACACCCCCTTGGGTTAGTTAACACCGTTAGGTATCCGCCAAGGACCACAAGAGGTGGATTTGAAAAATGCCGCGGCGCGGGGCGCGCAGCGGGGAGGCGGCGTGCGGGGGGCGCGTCGGCCGCAGTGACGTCACGCAGGAGCGAGATGAGGCGGGGGCCGGGGCGCTGGGCGCGCAGCGGTGGGGCGGCGAGCGCGAGGCGCGTCGGCCGCAGTGACGTCACGCAGGAGCGAGACGGAGCGATGAGTGGGGGCTCGCAGCGGTGGGGCGAGTGGAGCGGCAGCGGGCAGCGAGACGACCGCGCAGGGCGACGGCTGGCGAAGAGTGAAATGAATTTTAGAGGCACGTTTATATTTATACTAAAATTTTACCTACATTTTTTGAGATAGTAGTATAATGTTTTTAGTGTTTGTCAGTATGTTATAGGGTTCAATAGTTCACCCTTAACAGAGTAAAATCATTAGAAAGCATACTGATAAGAGTTATCATAGTAAAAAACATAAATTTCTGTCATACGATACGTCTGTGCTCGACGACGGATTAGTTCCGAATGACCCGTGAGAGGGAACCACACGATATATATAGTTTTGGTGGTTTTTGAAAATATTATAGTAATTAAAATCATGTTTTTAAGGGCTTATCCTATGTACTGGACATGAAATCAGTACATAATGATGAAACTATGTGAAGACCACATAGTTTCTGCTATGTAAATAGGAATATTGACTTGATATCTCAAACACCAAATATATGGTTTTAGGTCATTTTAGGGTATATGGGGGACCTAGACCGAGACAGGAAGCCTATATACACCTCATAGTTAGCGTAGTCTTTTATATAAAGCCCATTTACTTGAGATATCAAGTCAGTATATAATAGAAAAACTGCTGTTTATCTGGTTTTTGGCAATCGCTTACGGTTTTAGGTGCCCTAAGTACCTAGAAACATATAGGTGTACTGGTAAAAGTACTACCATTGGAAAGCTTGCTAAAAGGGCTTCCAGGCGGTTTCTAGATGGGAAGAATCGCTTGGATAGTCAACGAGATAAGCAGTCGTGAAAAATGTAAACAACGTAAAACGTTGAAATTTGTAGACCCTTCAGGTGGAATAACTCCATGAAGGGAATAGATGTACTCATGGTGTAAGTACTTTCGGATGGCTTGCTGGACTAGCTACCAAGCCATCACTTTGGAGCGAAAATCGCTCAAGTAGTTTAAGTACAATTCCAGAAAATAGGTTTCTGGAAATGTAATTTTTAGTCAGTTTTTGGCATTCCCCGGGACTATACACCCCTGGGAATTCCGAAAATAAGGAATTTTTGGGGACCTCCCGATGGCCCGTTAAACGCACCATCGTGTTGTCCCAATCTTATTAGTGTTTTTATATCTAATTTCTCTGATAGCTGGGCGCAAAGAAAGTGACCAGCTATCAAATTTGTACATATCAAGGCACCTTATGTGCATATGACCTAGATAGACTTACATAAACACTAGAAACGTAAAGTGTGGTCTATTGGCTACCAGAATCCCCATAATAGGCGGTGATTGTCTGGTTAGCCTAAGTAGGAAGTCCTAAAGTCGGTGAAATGACTTAGGAATTTATAGATTCGTTACATAAGGGATGATATCCCATAGAAGATTCCCGAAAATAAGCTTTTTCTAGACGTCAACAGACAGCCTGCTATTGGCACCAGCAGGTCAACCCAACCTATAGATATCCTTAGGCTAGGTTAAAAGCTATTAAGGTTTTAACTGGGAAATAAAGGGAATTGTCCTTTCATTTCATGGAAATAGTCTAGGGAAGCTATCAATACCTGGAAATTAGGTATATTGATTAGATACATAGATAGGGGGCGTTACTGTGTTACAGTACGAAGGAATCCAGCTATTGATAGCACCATGGAAGGGGTGCGGTAACCCTATTTACCAAATATGTATAAGGGTTTTTTACATAAATAAAAATTATTTTCGGCGAGAATTTGCGGGGCTCTCAATAATGGCACGATGCGAGGGTATAAAGAACCCCCGGGCCCAAAATAGAATTTGTAGTCATCCAAAGCTAGTCGCTTGTACTTGTCTTAGTAAATAAGAAGTAATTCTTATATAGAATCACGTCTCAGAAATTGTTGAGAGCCCTAGAATCGTGCCGTGTACTGAATAACTTAGTGTTTCATTTAATTCATCAACTTCAACCCTTATGAAGACATCCCTTTTCGATCCTTTCGAGCTGAACCTCGGAACCTGGACACCAGGAGTGCTGATCCAGAAGTAGGCAACCCGGAATCTGGAAATAACTCAAGTACAGCCAACACATCGTTGAATCGTTAGAGTCGATTTGCAACCCTACGTCACTGCTGCAGCTAGGCATCCAAGAACCTTTGTTTTCGTTGATGTGGATGGGGCGTTCAGCGGCAATGGCCAGAAGGTTTACGCCCTTCTTTTCTCGGGGCCAATGAACACGCTACGTCCTGCACAACACCGCAGTACCTATCTTATTATTTTATAATTTTAGGTTTATTATTATTAAACCTACAAACCCAACCTTACATACTGCACGCGGATTTATTAAAAATAACGTTCTTGGTAGCCATTTAAGGCGAT